>JAWNMV010000134.1:3645000-4372500 GCA_035043635.1 Drosophila rellima | reverse complement strand
TTTTTTTTTTTTTTTGATTTAATTAATAATTTTCATAGTAAAGACAATGGTGCCTCAAATTAAATTACAAATTCAAGTAAAATTACTAGAACATAATTAGAAAAAAAATATTAATTTAAAAATAAACACAAATAAAATTACAATATAAACCATGTAGCTATTCAGTCTTGGATAAACTACGTCTCTAGTGTGAAATTCTAATAAAGAAGATGTATTCTCGACAGATTTAATCAAGATTTTTTCATCGATCGAAATAACTACGAAAATCGCAAAAATAAAAAATAGTGTGACAATCTCTGGTTCAAACTCATTGAAAATAGTTCTAGAAAAACTCTTTCTGATAATTTAATAATAATAATAATTAATAATGCTTAATAATTTTTATTATTCTACTATGCAGATACTTCAAGGCTGTTGCATTGGCGCTGATCGTCTTTCTGATCAGCTCGTGGAGCATTGCCGGCATTATTTCCCTGCAGCATCAGTACACCCATAAGGTAGCGCTACCCTTTGAGTCCTTTGATTTTCTCTACGATAAGCCCTGGCAGCGTGTCGGCCCCTACATCGTAGGTAAGTTGGCCAACTCAACTTTGAGATCAACATGAATAGAAATAAAAATCAAAATATCGAAATTATTACGGAATCAAAAGAATGCGTCTTACATACAGAAAAGTTTGGCAAAAGATAACCATAAAAAGATAATCTGACAATCAAAATTTATTTTTCCTTTTTTTTGTGATATGGCAATGTCATACAATCAAGCATTTTTTTAAATTTTTTTTTTATTATTTTGTTCTATCAAACTTTAGAGCATTTGAACCCAGAATTAAGTTGCTTGCCACTTATTTGACTATTTTTGACATATTCCTCTCGAAATTGTCTTATTTAAAAATTTAATGCAGTCGAACTTCCATAACTTGAGTTTTCTCTGACTCAAACTAAATCGAGTGTCAGTAAACTTAATAAACTTAAAAGAAAAGAATTCGATGAGTCGAATTCTTCATAAATATAACTTTTTCTTTGGATAATGTTGATTCGAGTTAGGGAAGTTCGACTGTATGTACTTGAAATAAATATATTTGATTAAGGAAATTAAAATTATTAATTATTAATTTAATGAACGCTCTTAAGGAATATAAATATTATGTATTATTAATTAGTAATGTAATGAGCGCTCTTAAGGAAAATAAATATTATTAATTAGTAATGTAATGAGCTCTCTTTAGAAAAATAAATATTAATTAGTAATGTAATGAGCGCTGTTAAGGAAAATAAATAGTATTTATTATTAATTAGTAATGTAATGAGCGCTCTTAAGGAAAATTAATATTATTAATTAGTAATGTAACGAGCGCTCTTAAGGAAAATAAATATTATCAATGATTAATTATTAATTTAATGAACGCTCTTAAGGAATATAAATATTATTTATTATTAATTAGTAATGTAATGAGCGCTCTTAAGGAAAATAAATATTATTAATTAGTAATGTAATGAGCTCTCCTTAGAAAAATAAATATTAATTAGTAATGTAATGAGCGCTCTTAAGGAAAATAAATAGTATTTATTATTAATTAGTAATGTAATGAGCGCTCTTAAGGAAAATAAATAGTATTTATTATTAATTAGTAATGTAATGAGCGCTCTTAAGGAAAATAAATAGTATTTATTATTAATTAGTAATGTAATGAGCGCTCTTAAGGAAAATAAATATTATTAATGATTAATTAGTAATGTAATGAGCGCTCTTAGGGAATATAAATATTATTAATTATTAATTAGAAATGTAATGAGCGCTCTTAAGGAAAATAAATAATATTAATTATTAATTAGTAATATAACGAGCGCTCTTAAGGAATATAAATATTATTTATTATTAATTAGTAAAGCTTTAATTAATATTAACATTTGTCTATTTTTAGGCATGTTCGCTGGCTACGTGTTGTACAAGGTGAACTCGCCGCCGCAGATCTCGAGGCGGCTTAATCTGAGTCTGTGGGCTGTCAGCCTCGGCATCCTGTTGCTGGTCGTCCTGGGCGTTTGGGATGGCGAGCTGAGCGTTGTGAATACCGCCTTTTATGTGGGCGTGGGCCATACCGCCTTCGGGTGCGGACTTGTCTGGATTGTGCTCTCCTGCTGTTGGGGCCTGGCGCCCATGGTGAATGCGATACTCTCCTATCGCGTCCTCTGGCCACTGTCGCGCCTCACGTACTGCGCCTATCTCATCCATCCGATCATTATGTTCATCTGTTCGTCGCATATGAGCGGTACGGTCCATCTGAACAACCCTATGATTTTGACCATGTTTCTGGGCAATGCCGTCGTCTCCTTTGGCACCGCTTTTGTCATATCCGCACTTTTCGAGGCGCCAGTGATCCGCATACTTAAGATCTGCTTCAAAAAGTGATCTACGGATATAAAATGGACACTGCAGTTTGTAGCTCAACTCAATGTCCTCGTTTTGTGGTCATCTGTTCTAGTTTTCATGACTTTTTTTTTTGTTTTGTCATTATTTGTATTGTAAATTGTAGATATTTGTATACATATATATATATCGACAGGATGCTAATGTGTAATATAAACTTGTAACTAGATTTTCATGTTATGTTTTTTATTATTAGTAGTTGGTTTTGTGTGTGAGAGTGATTCGTTCGTGTTGTTTGCAAATACACATCTATAACACAATCATATGCCGTTTATTTTATTCACTTAGCTTACTCAACAAAATCGAACCCAATCTATGACTAACTAATGTTTAAGTAAGACTTCGTTTGCTTACTTTGCTAGGCCGACCACTCACGATAGTATTCATATATCGAATTTTTATTATATTTCGACATCGATAGTTAACGATAGTAGTAATTTAATTTTTTTTCATATTGTCTTGATAGACTGAACTACTTTAAAATTGCCACTTCTGTCACTTGAATAAATATGTGTTGGTAAAAAATGATACTATCGAGCTTTTGCATAGAAAACCTCCAAAATATCGAATGTCTCCACCATCGATGTTCTCCCAGCTCTAGAAAAGTCTTCAACGAGTAGCTAGCTTCTGCAGCGAGTAGGAATTGTAGCGAGTAGATAATTCAACGAGTGTGCTGCTAAATCTTCAGCGTGTAAAAGCTACGGCAATTAAGGATGAATATTTTCTAGAACGAGCGAAAATTTCAACTGGCTTAAATTAAGAACTACAGCGAGTAAAAACATTTTACATTTTCTGCTGTCCTAGATAAAGTAACTTACAAAAGAAAAAATAATGACAGCTCAGCAATTAAATACTTTAACAGTAAGTAACGAGTAACGTCTACAACGAGCAAGCTGTTCAGCAAGCAAGCGGTTCAGCGAGTAACAATGTCAGCGATCATAACTCTAGCGAGTAAGGAATGAATCGAGTGGATACTTCTACATAATTTAAATGAGTAATTCACTCAATAGACAGAGCAACGATTAAGATTATCAGCGAGTGAGCAGTGCAGCGAGTGAGCACTTCAGCGAGTAAGATCTTCAAAAATTAGGGACTTCAGCGAGTAAGGAGTACAGTAGAAACTTTAGTAAAAACTTGAGAAACTTCCTGCTGAAATACTAGTAAATATTGAATTAAGACAGCATAGCAGTGAGTGAGCAAAGCGACGAGTAAGGAATTAAGGTCTGCAGTAATTGAACGAGAGTTCAGAGTAACGAGTCAGCAGTTCTGGGAGAGTAAATACTTGGACGAGGGTTGAAAACTTTACAAAATGATTTTATTTCTAGACGGAAGGGGTTCAGCACGTTTCGGATACAATAGACTCTCAAGAAATGCATCCGTGACATCAAAACTGACGCTGGCATAGCCGGCAGAATTCAGTTCGTTCTCCTCGTCGTCGAGCACAAAGTAAACATCGCTGGCCGCCAATGTGTCCAGCTCACAGTCGGGATACAAAACCTTCTCGGCGTCCCGGTAAAACAAACGGATCGCGGACAATGCACTCTGTTTGGCCCGAAGGCAACAGGTTAGCTCCTCCCCAGCAATTGGCCGATGCCTCAGGGCCCGGTCGAGTTGGGCCAACAGACGGCGAAAGATAAAATTACCGTAACGCCGGCGACAGGTCTCGTTGAGCTGTTGGCGGTAAATCGCACAGGGCTGAAAGTGGGCCAACACAATGTAGAATAGCAGCAGCATCTGCATCATTATCAACAGACCAAACATCACCAGCAACGATCCCTCGACACTGCCATCCCAGGTCATCACGGAACTATCGTCGGGCTGACCTATCGGTATCAGTAGACTGATCGCCATTATCGTTTATTATTCGGATGATTAGTTCTATTACGGCTACTCGTGCCGTAGCGGTCGACTCGGATCGCTCGCCCCACTGAACCCCAGTTGTAATTTCGAATTTCCAATTGACTCTGAATTAAATTTGACAATTCCCACCCTTCATCCCGTTCACAGCCATTCAGAATACAGCAGGCTAAGCTGAAATTCGATTCAGCCCTTTCCAAGTTTCATTTCTCAGTCATTTCTCAAAAATAATAAAAAGTAACCCAAGACAATAACTCATACGTACATTCAATTTAACAAATTTAAGCGATTTTGAGTTGTAAAGAAAACTGGGAATACACCTGCTAAGAAATACACTGACCAGTGTTGCCACCTTAGCTTATTACAGGCTAGATCTAGCATGTTGGAAAATGGAATAGCTTACAAAATCTATCATATTTTCATAAGTTTATATGGCGTATTCTAGCATTAAGTGAATTCGTGACATAAACGAAATATTTTACAAGTCTAAACTGTTTTAGCCGATTTTTACTTGAACTTTATGCTTATGATTGTCAATTTGCTTTCTAATCTAATCTTATCTCACACATCTTTCTTCTTTCCAATCCATTTGAGTCCCTTGCTTTATTTGCCATTGTAATACTCTCATTTCTGTTTTGAAATGCAGAAGTTGTAAAAAAAAATTGAATATTTTAAATCAAAAAACAAAACAAAAAAAAAAATATATGTTAATCTTATTTTAAAAAAAAAAAATATATATAAATATTTGAGTGAGGAAGAATATGATGAAATCGACAATTTCTTAGCTAATTTAATTAAAATATAAGCCTAATCATTTTGTATGTTTTCTTGCCTTTAGATATATCTTGATTTCTTAGCATATTTTTTATTTTTAGCTTATTTTGGCTTATTTTTAATCAGAATCTAGCTTGTGCCTGGCAACACTGACACAGACAATTAATCTGACTAGAATTTTAGACCAGAACTCTTCGTTTTAAGGCAAAGGCCTCAATGTTAACTTTTTGAATTGAAAGAGAAACCTGAAAAGTTTTGAGTGATAAATGTTCAATTTAATTTACTTTTATTACCCTAAATTATTAAAAATTCTGTACATTCTGAGTGTGTGCTCGATTCTCAGTCACCCTGTATAAGGCTTCCTGACCTACAAAAGTTTATCATAGAACGTGAGCCAAGTATACCTCGTAGTTTAGTGGATTTTATGACTTTGTAGCTTGTCAATGGACTTATGACTTGTCATTCCATTACCCAGATAAGACCTCACGTTGCCCCAGCGGATCGTAGCTAGTATAAGATGGCTTTCCTTTCAGTCAAATCCACACAGTTCAACCTTGAACACCAAGAACTTCACTTAAAGCTGCAAAATGGAAATTATTGTGGCCGTTTCTTTACTTATTTGCCTGACGAGTGAGACTTGGGGCTCTGTGGATTATTGTGATGCCAATTTATGTGGCGACAATGAGAAACATGTTGCATGCGACACGGAGTTGGTAAGAACCTGAAAGTCAGTCAGTCAGTCAGTCTGTCAGTCTGTCAATCTGTCAATTTTTGCAGAAATTTGCCGAAAGTTGCTCGGACTCGGCGCGTTTCCTCCAAATTGATCGATCGGCACAGGAGGTCATTGTTGAGGCCCACAATGCTGTGCGCCAGAAATGGGCCAGTGGGAAGGGCAAGGTCAGGGTCAAGGCCTGTCGCATGGCGACTGTTCGCTGGGACATTGCGTTGGCCAAATTGGCCAAATACAACGTGATCCAGTGCCAGATGAATCACGATGAGTGTCACAACACATTCGACTACAAGAACTCCGGACAGAATCTCTTCATCACGGGCTTCAAAGGCGGCAGTCCGCCCGAAACGAATGACATCCTTAGAAAGGCCATCGCTGATTGGGCGAGTGAGGGAAGCCGCGTCAATGCTCAAATTCTTCAAGAATATCCCGCTAACTACAACGGAGAGTGAGTAGAGTTTCTGGCTTAATTAAGCGGAGCAACCAACTCATGACTAACTTCCCCCAGAGACATTGGCCACTTCACCATGGTCGCCCAGGAGCGGAACATAGCCGTCGGCTGTGCCGCTGCCAACTATGAAAATGCCGATGGCTTCGACACGTACCTTGTGGCATGCAACTATGCCACAACCAACTTCATTGGCTGGCCCGTCTACACGAGTTGCAAGAAGGCGGCCAGCGAATGTAGAACCGGCACCAATCCCGACTACCCGGCCCTCTGCTCCCCCGACGAATATGTCGAGTTCAACTGAGGAGAAGAGCTAGACTCTAGAGAAGTCTACTCATCGGTTGTGGTCCCTACGTACCTACAACAATTACCAATAATTTTCAAAAATATTTGGAAGCTTATTCCGAATTGCTGAATAAAGTTGAGCATTACAAAATCATTCTTTAACTATTTAGCCCCATATTTCCCAGTGTTAAATATGAAATACCCGTTACATACTTTTAGGCTTTTAGGTGAGTTGCTTAAAAATTCCAAGCTAGTGATATACATTTTATTTTTATTTATGTATGCAAGGTTCAGTTTACTGTCTTGAAATTTAGAGCAAGATTTGGGATCTGTTCCCCAAGAACCTGCCGAACCTATGATTTCGGCTCGAACCTTGGCTCAATTTAATACAAGAAAAATATTTGTATTATTTTAATTTTTCCATCATTTTTTTAAACAATTTAATATTTTAAAACAAAAAAAATTTAATTTTTTAATTCAAAAGAATTAAATGTATAAAATGAATCTAATTTTATTATATGACATTGAAATCTCTTGAATACTTTTTTCTGTATAAGGAAAAAATTTAATAAAATAAAAAAAAAACTCAAAAAAATGCAAGATACTTTTTTAGAGTTACTAAAAGAACTTTAGCAAAATTACCATATGAAATATCGTGTCTATTTTTTTAACGAGTGAATTGGTAAAGTAGAAAAAATTAATAGAAAAATCATCTGATTTGAAATGTAGTTCAGATCAAATTTTATACATAGATAGCTGTAACTTTATTTGATATGCTAAAATTTAATCGAAACGACGCGTCCATTTTTTTAAACAATAAACACAAAAAATTTCCCATATGATCGAATCATCGATGATGAATTGACAAGATAGTCAGGTTAGAATGATTGGCAAATCGATATTTAACTTTGATTGATTGATTGATTTGATTTGATTGAAAGACTATCGAACTATTTGGCAATGATTGTCTTGAAGACCGTGGGACGTTTGTGGGCTGGCAATTGACTGTAGCAATAAGTTTTGATCGTCTCGAGATCGACATCGGCATCGGGCGACAAAATGCAGATGACGCCCAGTCGATGGCCCCAAAGCTTATTGGGTATGCCAAGGACGGCGACATCGTTGATGCTCGGATGCGAGATGAGTGCCTTTTTGATCTCCGATCCGTAGATTTTATAGCCGCCCACATTGAACACATCCGACGATTTGCTGAGAAAGAGAAAGCTGCCATTTTGATAGGCACAAATGTCGCCCGTTTTGAGGAACTTGTCCGTCGTGTGCTCAGTGGCCGGCTGAACCGGTTGAACCGATTGAATTGGTTTATCCGCTTGCTCCTGCTCCAACTGCTGCTGCTCCAGTCTCGGCTGCTGTGCTGCTTGTGTCACCTTCAGTGGAAACAAATGATCTCCGGAGATTTGCAGCTCGCCAATCACAGAACTCAACACCGGTGAGCTGGTTACCTTCTTCTCCAGTCCCTCTTCAGTCGTGTGCAGCGCTTCACTTTTACAGCTGACCAGCTGATCGCCCTTGCTGTTCACCAGTCGCGCCGTGACCCCAACCAGAGGAGCGCCCAATGTGCCGGGACGATAGTCGACACTGCCGGCGGGTTCGTCGAGGGCGGGGCCGAGGACCAAGCCCGTCTCGAGCATGCCATAGTACTCGTAGATATTCTGGGCCGTAATCTCGCGCCAGCGATAGAACACGGACTCGGGCAGCAGACCAAAGGCGGTGGCCATCAGACGCGTCTTTTGCCGGCAATGATTTATTATGTACTCGACCATGCGCGAGTCCTGGGCAAACATCTTGTCGTATTCGGCAATCAGGCGCTTGTAGATGATGGGCATGGCCAGAAAGATGTTGACCCGCTGTTTCGATTTGCTATTGATGCCCAGCAGGGAGCTCCACGCGGTGTGGCTATCGAATTTCTGTTGCAACACAATGTTGCCGCCGACACCGAGCAGGGCTCCAATGGCCGCGTGCATGCGATGCATCGATATGATGGGCAGCATACAATCGGTGGCATTCAGATGCCAACTTGCCACCAGACAGCGCATTTGTGCCTCAACATTCCGATGGGTCAGCACAACCGCATTGCGTCCACTGGCCGAACTGGGCGTATAAAGCAGCATCGCCGGCGCATTGGCATAGTAGTCATTGGGCAGTGTACTCTCCGGAATGAGCGCACCATTGAGTCCAACCAGCTGCTTGGCATACATCGCCGTCGAGGAGACACTCTCCGAGCTGGGCACAAATCCGTGATCCAACACAATGCTCGCCGTTTGCAGTTTCTGTGCCAGTTCCTGCGTCATGCCCTCCGACTCGGGTGTGCCAATCAACAGTTTCGCCTTGCAATCGGTCGCCTGGCCAAGCAACTCCTCGGCCGCCTGATTTGGCTCCAACGGCACCGCCACCTGTCCCGAAATCCAGCAACCCCATTGTATCACGATCCACAGCGCGTTGTTCGAACAGAGAAATGCGACATTCGACTGCGATGCGCTGCCTGCAGGGAGATAAAAATATAAAAATATAAAAACATATATAAATTATCTAGATTACAAAAATCAAATGAAATAAAAAGAAATCAAAAACAAATCAAGGCACAAATTACATCTAAAAGTTAAGTTAAATCAAATAAATGATATATATGTATAATAATAATAAATACAACTTTCTTTTTACGACAACTCAAATAAATAAACTTAAACAACTTAAATGAATATATATAATAATAATAATATATATAATAATAATAAAACTTTCTTTTTACGTCAACTTAAATAAATAAACTTAAATAAAATATAGATTATACATAATAATAATTAATACAACTCTCTTTTTACGACAACTGAAATAAATAAACTTAAACAACTTCAATAAAATACTTAGTATACATGTATAAAAATAATAAATAAAACTTTCTTTGTACGTCAACTTAAATAAATAAACTTAAATAAAATATAGATTATACATAATAATAATTAATACAACTCTCTTTTTACGACAACTGAAATAAATAAACTTAAACAACTTCAATAAAATACTTAGTATACATGTATAAAAATAATAAATAAAACTTTCTTTTTACGTCAACTTAAATAAATAAACTTAAATAAAATAAATAATATATATAATAATAAATAAAACTTTCTTTTTACGACAACTTAAATAAAATAAATAATATATATAATAATAATTAATACAACTTTCTTTTTACGACAACTGAAATAAATAAACTTAAACAACTTCAATAAAATACTTAGTATACATGTATAAAAATAATAAATAAAACTTTCTTTGTACGTCAACTTAAATAAATAAACTTAAATAAAATATAGATTATACATAATAATAATTAATACAACTCTCTTTTTACGACAACTGAAATAAATAAACTTAAACAACTTCAATAAAATACTTAGTATACATGTATAAAAATAATAAATAAAACTTTCTTTTTACGTCAACTTAAATAAATAAACTTAAATAAAATAAATAATATATATAATAATAAATAAAACTTTCTTTTTACGACAACTTAAATAAAATAAATAATATATATAATAATAATTAATACAACTTTCTTTTTACGACAACTGAAATAAATAAACTTAAACAACTTCAATAAAATACTTAGTATACATGTATAAAAATAATAAATAAAACTTTCTTTGTACGTCAACTTAAATAAATAAACTTAAATAAAATATAGATTATACATAATAATAATTAATACAACTCTCTTTTTACGACAACTGAAATAAATAAACTTAAACAACTTCAATAAAATACTTAGTATACATGTATAAAAATAATAAATAAAACTTTCTTTGTACGTCAACTTAAATAAATAAACTTAAATAAAATATAGATTATACATAATAATAATTAATACAACTCTCTTTTTACGACAACTGAAATAAATAAACTTAAACAACTTCAATAAAATACTTAGTATACATGTATAAAAATAATAAATAAAACTTTCTTTTTACGTCAACTTAAATAAATAAACTTAAATAAAATAAATAATATATATAATAATAAATAAAACTTTCTTTTTACGACAACTTAAATAAAATAAATAATATATATAATAATAATTAATACAACTTTCTTTTTACGACAACTGAAATAAATAAACTTAAACAACTTCAATAAAATACTTAGTATACATATATGAAAATAATAAATAAAACTTTCTTTTTACGTCAACTTAAATAAATAAACTTAAATAAAATATAGATTATACATAATAATAATTAATACAACTCTCTTTTTACGACAACTGAAATAAATAAACTTAAACAACTTCAATAAAATACTTAGTATACATGTATAAAAATAATAAATAAAACTTTCTTTTTACGTCAACTTAAATAAATAAACTTAAATAAAATAAATAATATATATAATAATAAATAAAACTTTCTTTTTACGACAACTTAAATAAAATAAATAATATATATAATAATAATTAATACAACTTTCTTTTTACGACAACTGAAATAAATAAGCTTAAGCAACATAAATAAAATAAATAATACATATAATAATAATAAATAAAACTTTCTTTTTGCAACTTAATTTTTTTGAAATATATTAAGGTTTGTTAAAATACCTTAAAAATGTCATTTCCCTTCTATTGTTAGTATAATAAATATATGATATATATGGTAAATATATGGTAGTCAATATGTATGAGATTCTGAATTTAATTGAGATTTCTCGAAAAACAAAAAAAGTTGTTCATACTAAAGATGGACTCTTGATTAATCGTATAATAATTCGATTTTAACTAAATTAAATCAGAATGTATGTCCAAGACAAATTTAAATACTAAATCTGAACAAGGTTTATCATGACAGCTATATTATATAATTGTCTGATTTTAACCAAATTTAGTAATCATGTTTAAGACAATTTTAAATTACAATCTCTGAGTGTACAAATAAGACAACCAGTAGAAAGTTGTTAAATGTTCTCTGAGACTTAAAGAATTCCATGGCTTACCACAAAAGTTGGATATCTGTATGGCGAGCTTCTTGGCGGTGATATAAAGCTGAAAGTAGGTAAATTCGCCAGCCACATCCTTCACGGCGATCTCGTCCGGAAAGAGCATCGCCTTCTTAAACGTGGGCACCACGAAATTGTTGCGCTCATCCTCCCGAAAGCTGTTCCTCAGCTTCTCAATGAAAGTGTCCTAGAACAATTTGATGAATATGCATATTTCATAATTATCTATCGATTTACATATTTTCAACTCACCTTGTGGATTAGCTCGGCGGAACAGAGTCGGATCCAGGGACGCAAGTGGAGGCATTGCAAACGTCTCAGCGAAAGCATTTTTTCTGAATTCAAATTATCCCAAGTGTTTTCCTCGTTTCTCGATGCAAAGTCAAAAGTTTTTTTGAAGAACCTCAATGCAACCAAAACAATAACTATAGTCTTAAATATCAACGAAGCAACTCTACGCAAATCTCAATGCATGCTTTGTTCAATTAAATGAATCTATTGAAATTCTCATTCCACAACTACTCGCCTAAAATATACCCTGTATCTTTGCTGAGCTTTTGTTGCATTTTTGGTTTAACTCGTTATTTAGAAGAACTCTCCGATTGAATTTTAGGCTTAACTAGTAAATATCCTGAATACCCTGTAATCTGCCCCGTATACTTATTAAATACCGAATCCTTCAAGTTTTAAATTACCGATAACTTCTATACTCTGAACTATGAGTAATATTAAATAAAGTATTCAAAGTCGTAAAATGTATATTTTTTTATTTGTATTATAATATTTTTCGTTCGTTTTATTTACACATTTAATAGGGACGATAAAAAATAAACATACTGTAGTAAAAAATAAAAAAGTACATGAAAAAATACGCCACAACAAATGTCTGTATGTATTTTGGTATTTACCAATGTCGTTTACAACGACAACTAACGATGATGATATACAAAAATCATCCTTCCCGCCTACTACGATCATTCACAATAGGTATTAACTATATATGTATATGGTATATATATTTATATTTTAATAAATGTATATAAATACATGTCTATGTACATGAAAGTTATAAATGTTAATGCCCTTTCTCTTGTTATTAATGCTGTTTTTGATAGAGTTATTTTAGCTCTATCTATGATAATCTGAAAACCTCTGTCTTACATCAAGTCAACCCCTTACATTTAACAGTAGAATCACAGTTTATGAATAGAAGTGATACAAATGAGCAAAAAGAATACAAAAAAATACAAAAAATACAAGTTAAATACTTAGAGAATTATTTAGAAAAAAATGCCAAATGTTTTTTTTTCCTTATACTTATAGCAATCAGCTTTAAATATGTACATATCTTTTTTTTATGGCAGTTATTTAAAAATTAAGAAAAAAATATATATTAGACTTGCCGAGTTTTCCAGAGAACTTTTAGAAAAGGTCTAGCAGAAGCGGACATCAAGTTATGGCATTAATCATAACAATGAATACTTAAGAAATACTTGTTAAGTTAACTGAACTTTTCCAGCTCAAATTGAAATATAGAGAATTTTGATAAAGAAAAGTGATTAAAAATTCCACATTTCGGAATGTTGTTGATTGAATTTTGTATGCCCCCTAAATTTATCTATTGTTTTTGGATGATATTAGGTGTTATCAAGCTCTTTTTCATTAAATTACAAAGCTACTGATAGATTTGGGAAACATTTTGATTTCTGAAACAAAAGGTGGATATCAAGTTCTATTAACGAAAATAGAAAAGATCGAAAAACAGCACTATATTCGTTCTTAAGTTTGTTTAGAGTTATAGAATGCTAAGAGAAAGTAAAGTATTGTTTTCGTTATTTGTAAACTTTTAAATTTGTTAAAGAGTAAGTACACCATAGTGTTGTTCTACTGTAAATGCTGGGCTAGTTAATGGCATGATGTTGGTTAAAATCTGAATTCGCAAGACGAGAGCTTATGGAGATCCACTGGATGTGACTGCGTATAAATTGATTTTTTATCTCTATCTCTCTACCACTCGCTTTCTCTGTTACTCCTCCCCTTGTTCACTTATATTCGAATTGTGCGCTTTTAAAAAATGAGATTACGGACTGAAAATTTGTTGTGCGAGCAAGAGGCAGCGCTTCCTCTTTCGAACTCTCTCTCTCTCTCTCTAGCTGGTGCCTTCTCTCGTTCGATCTCCTTCTAACTAACTAGTTATATGTCTGTGTTCTCTCTCTCTCTCGTCTCGTCTCTGTCTTATAGCTCCAATTTACTAAGCACATATATTTAAACATACACAAAATTAGTTTCAAGGCTCATTTCATCGATATGAAAATATTTTAATTTTACGTTAACATGTTAATGGAAAATTGCAATTTAAACAGCTGATTGCCTTGTTTTGTCTGTTGGGTAAGATTTAAGTTTGTATATTAATTAAATAGTAAAGAAATCTTGAATAACTGAAAATATGTTTTGTAGCGAAAACAAATTTGAAAATTTTCCTTAAAATATGATACATATTTCTCCAAGAAAATGTATTACAAATTTTTGCTTAGAAAATATGTTTTCCTATAGAAAATTCCTATAGGATACATGTAACATATTTGTTTATACATATGTGCTAAGTGGACTTGTGGCAATTAGACACGTTTGGGCTTGCTAACAATCGTATAATTGAGACCGTTGTAGCTGCGATGATCGAGGGCGGCATCGTTGATACCCTTGTTCGTTGCAGTTGCTTTTGTTGCTGCAGTTGTTGTGGTGGGCGTGGCAACGCCTCTCGCCAGGCATAGATCCGCTGAACTATTGTTGTTGTTGGCGGGCAGTATACTGTTGTTATTATTATTATTATTATTGTGATTGTTATTATTAAGATTACTATTTAGACTGTTATTATTAATATTATTATTATTGGTGTTGTTATTGTTATTGTTGCTGGTGCTGGCAGTGTTGGATTTACGTAAAACACCATAGCCAAGATGACTGTCATCGGCCTTGCGAAAACTTTCGGTATCGGGACTAGCAATCAATTCATATTCATTCGGAGGCGGCGGACTGCATCTCAAACGATTCGCGGGCAATGTTAGATTCACAATTGTCTTATATCCGCTGGACGTTTTATTATTTGGCGATAGAAAGTCCAAGCGATCATAGTTGGCATCCGGGGCGATCAAACCGACTCCAACTCCAACTCCAATTCCAATTCCAACTCCCTCTCCAATATCAATGTCGATTATTTTAGGTGTTGTGGTGCCACTGCCATTATTATTAATATTGTTGTTGTTGTTGTTGCTTCCGCTTGTGGTGCTTAATTCCTTACGCTGCGAACGTTGTCGCACAAAATCCGTATCGCAACTGAGGCTCGGAATTCGCTCACAATGTCGCACATCGCCAACGCCGCGAGTCTTCCACGCATCCGTTATATTCTCGATGCACTCGTAGTCCCGCTCCAAGGACAATTTGCCAGCGCAGCTTTCATTGCGCAGCGGCAAGTCGGGTGGACTTCCGCCCGATGAGGGATCCGGTGAGCTGGGCTTCAATATCACAGCCGAGCCGCTGTTCTTGCTGTTGGCATCCGAGGGCGACGATGTCGTTATGGCAACGGGTTCATATTTCACAATATTCTTGTATTTATCACATTGAGTTTGGCCAGCTATCGAAGATGCTGTTACGTTGCCCGATCCAACAGTTAACTTGTCCAACGGTGTCGGCAGCTTCCGGGGCGGCTTATTGGGAATGTGCTTAACAATGGACTGCTGCGATGATGGCACAGATAAACTGACACTATTGGACGAAAAGTTATTCAGTGAATCGTTGGAGCTAATGAAACCCCTCAGTGAGATGCAGCTCTGGGTTGAATTGATTTCAAATTCACCGGCATGGGGATTACTCGATGGCGATGGTGGCAATGGACTGCGTGATCCCGGTTCCATGCAGGCGGCGGCACTAAATTGATTCTCATTGCATTCAATGCTGCTCAAGCTATCGCCACTGATCAGCTTCTTCATCGACTTCATTTTGGCGGACATGCAACGGAACACCTCCTGGGGATTGGTGTGATCCAAGGTGAACACACCCTCCCCGGTGGTGCATTTGCGTCCCGCCTCGAATGTAAATTTGCCATCGCGATAACCGTATTTTCGTATGAATCGATACGGCCACATGGCAATCGTGACATTCAAATCCTCCGATTTCAATTGCAACTCCGTCGGCGTCATCTGCAGCATATAAGTTCTCGGCTCAATGTTACATCTGATCGATGCCTCCGATGGTATCAGTGTAATAATAAACAGTCCGTCCTGTTGAATCAATAGAAATGAAAATACAATTACTAATTGCCTTTTTTATACAAAAATATAAATAAATTACTCGTAATTTAAAACTCCTTCAGCTAGCATTACGCATGCACAGACTTTGGTATTTTCACAGAAACCTGAACATTGTTTATTTTCTATAGATACGAGTCGAGAAGTCGATCAAAACAGTTGGTTTTTGGACCATAACATGCGTAATACGATATTCAATATTGTTGCTTAGCATTGAATAACTTCTGACTCAGCTTTTTGCCCTCAAGAGTATCTATCTTAAATGACAATACAAAGGATGACATTCTATACATTTTTTGCTTGCTTCTTTAAAAGCATAGCATTTTAAAGCTTTTCTTTTTTTTAGATCCTTTCTTAAAATATAGATATATATATATTTTTTTTTTCAAGCTCATTTGGAATTTCTAGTAATCTTGTTATCTATCTTTTTAGTTATCCGATATAAAGCTGTACTTTTACATGATTCAAAATGCTCCTTCTTCAAGGATTCACTATATACAGTTTTAAAAAAGGGAAATCAGGATTTGATCCGATTTGAAAGAGCTGGCTCCGAGTCAATCTATTGAATGCTTTCCCCTTTGCACTTACGAATGAACTGCAATACAGATCGTTATCCTCCTCGATGGCACCGTGGGCGGCATGCAGACCGCTAATGTCACAAAAGGCGACCATTTGGAGGGCGGTCACCCATTCCTTGAGCTCCTCATCGCTGTTCGTGTTCAACGTGAGTTGCCCGTTCCGCTTCACAATCTGGATGAGATTCGCTGGCGGCGGCTCCTGTGTGATCTTCACACAATTCTCGAGTGTAAAGATTTTTGGATTCTTATCATCCTTATTCTCGCAAATCTCCAGACGTGCAATGCCATGGCGACTGGCCTTAAACAATAGACAATAGCGGCTGCATGATTTCTGTAATGCAAGAAAAATAAAAAGAAAATAAATGTTTTTGAAATATGCGAGTTGTGAAATTTGCCAAACATTTCGAGCACATCTCGCAAATGTTTCGCTCGCTTTGTAAGACCAAATTTTAATGTTGTGCTAATCAAATTTTCGGCGAAATTTCGAGCGTTACTTACATAATAATCAACGCACATAAATACACAAACAGTGAGGCAAGTAATTGTTTTGACAAAATAATAAATTTACATATTTTACACTGCAAATAAAATATACTTTATTTCTTTTATACAAATTTAAAAATTAAAATAAAAAACAAATATTGAGATCCATTGGTTTTTTTGTATAGGAATAATAAAAAACACAGTTAGGTAAGTAATTGTTTTGACAAAATAATAAGTTCACTTATTATATTATTCATATTTGTATTCTTTATTTTAATTCTATAACTTATTTTATTACATGTAGTTGCCCATGGTTCTTATAAATGTTTTAAAATAAATAAATATTTAAATGCATTGGGTAGTATGTTTAGTTATTGCTTTGTCAAAACAACTACTTGATTAACTGTAGGTGTGTGGAGTGCCCGACCCTAATCCTCACATGTATGTACACACAACCATACATACATAAATACATATGTATGTTTATATGTATATGGCATATTGGCTCTTCAATCCACATTTCCTGTCATATGGGAATAAGTGTATATAAATACGCGACACGATGAAACATGCATGAATCCCCCCAAACAGCCGTCATCGCGAGCATATGTATACACGCACACACACACACATACACATACACATAGGCAGTGTTAATGTATGTGTATCTCAGGCGCGCACACGCAAATTGAAAATATGTTCGGCTCGCCGTTTGGCGTGTCTCTCTCTTTCTCCCACCTTATGCTACTCATTTGTATGCAACAAGTATGCAGATGGAGATATCTAGACAAACACACACACACACACACACATACACATGCACATGCACAGACTTCACATGCAGACAGACCACACTCAGATACACACATGCACCAATCAGGCACACATACTAATGCATATGGCGAGTCCTGTTTTAATACGCATTTGCCAAAATATTAAAAATGTGCATTTTAAATCATTTGTTGGCCTTTATGCATTGCATTTCAAAGTAGTTGTTGGGGGTGTGTGTGCGGGGGGGTTTCGAAAAAATGTCGGAATATGTTAGATCAGTTGGCCAGGCTCTTACCTTTTTCGAGATACGATTTAGCGAAAATCCAGTTTGTGTTGGAACATTAAGATATCCAGCCAAAACAGGTATTTCAACATCCATTCTGTTGAGCCCCGTTTGCTGTTGCTTCTTGTTGTTTGCTATTCAATTTGGCCAAACAAAAAAAAAAACACAAGCGCGATCTATCATCAGTTTTCATATATTTGATACAATTTGTATTTGTTGGCAAACAGCAAGTTGAGATTCACACTTCATATTTATATTTGACCGCAACAAAAATAAACGCAGCCAACCGCAGGCCTAAAATTCGAGCAACTTTATTTATTTATGCGCTTTCAGAGCTGCATTTGGTATGCTGCAATCGAAATCGAGCAATGCACAATCGTACGCCAAGATCGATAACAGTATATCGATTGGAAGTTGCCGCACATTCACTGCTGCGATTTGAAAATATTATTCAGTAGATTAATTAAAATGTACTTTATTTAGCCATTATATTAGGAATTGCGACATTTTGCTTAAGTATTTAAAAAATTTGTAAAGATGATTTTAGCCGGCCATTATGGCTTGCGATAGGTGCGACGGTTTATTGATATATCCCGTAATTCAGCGTTGCCAACCATTGCAATTTTAATGCGTAATCGCGTTGGAGCGCGATTTAAACAATAAACTGAATTTGTACGCAATTGTTTAATTTTGTAATAATATAATTATTAATTACACAATTATTATTGGAAATTAGATTATTTAAATGATTATCGGGTGCTTTTCACCCGGGGGATAAATTTCTATTAATTAATTCTCATTTTAAAAAAATCAACAAAATTTAAACAAAAATGTATGCTTGATTGTACCCTTAAAAAATGGCCTAGAAGGAAAATTGTCATTTTCTGTGAACCAAGGCTGCCACACGCTTCAAGTCTATCGGTGACTCTTTTTCAACGAACCAAGGCTGCCACTCGTTTGCGAAGCGAAACGAACAACCAGAAGAACTGAACTAAATGAGCTGCAATCGAGGATGTAGTTCGTTAGTTCACTTTGTTCAGTAGCTGAATCGAACTTATTCTAAACGCCTCGATACAACAACTATAAGTGTGCAAAATATAAATAAATAAAGGATGGCACACGATCGGGAGGTGCTACGCATGATATGGGAAGGGCAAATTGGGATTTGCTTTCAAGCGGACAGCGACGAAATTGTCGGCATCAAGCCAGAACCCTTCTATCTAATGGTCTCCCGTCTCAGTTATTTGCCACTGGTCATAGACAAGGTAAAAGAACAAAAAGAAGAAGAGGAGAAAGAATAAATAAAAACGAAAACAAAGCAACATTTTCATGAATGTGTTTGGTTTATTAATTATTTGATGACAGGTGCGAAAGTATTTTACACGCTACATTGCTGCCGAGCATCAAGAAGGCGCCGTTTGGTTTGATTTCAATGGAACTCCCCTGCGACTTCATTATCCAATTGGTGGGTGGTTCTATAAGTTTTCAATTCTTAAGGCTATATATTTCCTATTTATTTACTCAGGTGTACTCTATGATCTGCTGCATCCGGATGAGGATAGCACGCCCTGGTGCATTACCATACACTTTTCTAAATTTCCCGAAGATACGCTTGTTAAATTAAACACAAAGTATACAAACTTAGTTATTTAATTTAATTTAAAACTATATATAATATTAATCATATTGTAATTTGTTGCAGAGAACTGCTGGAATCGCATTTCTTGTCTTGTCTCAAGGAGGCCGATGTCCTAAAGCATCGTGGTCTGGTTATTTCCGCCATGCAAAAGAAGGATCACAATCAACTCTGGCTGGGATTAATCAATGAGAAGTTCGATCAGTTCTGGGCAGTAAATAGACGCCTCATGGAACCCTACAGCGATCAGGAGTCATTCAAGAATATTCCGGTGCGTTTCTACTTCGATGATGTAAGTTATCGCCCAAAACAGTCTAAACTATGGCTTAAATTTCATATTCAGAATGCTGAACTAGGAGCTCTAAAAAATTTAAATAGTTTTAAAATAATATTTGCTACTAATTTCATGTATTCAATTATAAGTGGGAATTAAGTTTATGGATTTTTAATATTTATCAGGCATGTGCTATAATTCTCTTACTTTTTTAAAAAGTCGGTTTTGACGAAAAAGTTCTGTTCTGGCCACACAATTTAAAAGGTTTTTCAATCATCTAATTTGACAATAAGCAACAGGTGGCAACTCTGGCATAAGAACACAAATATTTTGGTTGTTCTAAAGACCACAACTCTGGCTTTAGTATTGGAAAGTCTTAGCAATTCTAAAAACTTTAGTTTTAGGAGTTAATGCTTATGGCAGGTTTTGATGCGATTTAAGTAAAAAACATCTCATTTTGTCCATGGTGACAACTCTGGACATGTAAGGGAGTAGATAAGCTTTCTTAAGAATCACAAGCGTAATTCTGCTTCAGATGATCATTATTTTGATTATTGAAAGAGCTTTATAGACAACAGGTGGCAGCACTGCCTTAAAGTGGCAACTCTGGTTTAGTTAATCTATACCAAAGTCCACACTAAAATTGACTTTCAAAAAATAAAAATTTAATAAATCAACAACAGGTGGCAACTCTGACACATAACGGTGCTAAAGACCACAACCTAACCTCATTCTAACTCAAGATCACACTGAGAACTAAAATGACTTTACAAGGACTTTAATCCCTTCAGGTAGATCTTTTTTTAATGTGAAATGTTTAGCGAACTAACTGAAATTGGCTATAACAATATTTAAAGAAAGATTACCAGCTATTTATGTGTGTGTGTGTGTGTGCTGTGTGAAATTGTAACGTGCTTTTCTTTTAAATTAACACAAAATGAAAACCGTTTTATTTGTATTGCAGTTTACGTTTATTTCATTATTTTATCTTCTATTTTTTACACGCTCTCAATAGGATTTCACGTACATGCAAAAACTAATTTCACCTTTAAGCGAAAGCGGACAAAAAAAGAATCTAGGCGATCTCATGGCCGAATTATCAACACCTGTGCGCCAGGCAGGTGAGTAACGCCCAGTAAAAAATTGAAAGAACTTAACGAAAATCTATAGAGTTGAGTTGGGATTCGATGGACACTCGACAAATGGTTTTGGAAAAAGGGATTTTCCGGCTATCAATTACCGCAGCGTACACTCAGCGAAATGGGGCAGTCTCACTCTCTCTCTGTCGCACTCTGCTTCTTTTGTCTCTGTCTATCTCTTTGTTGGCCAAAAAGGTGCCAGTCAGTCTGGCCGAAACACATTGTCTAACAAATGTTTTCTGTTGAAACGAGCAAAAGACAAAAAAAGAAAAGGTCGAGCTCTCGGCCACGGAGTCGGTGTTGGACGAGACCCAGCGGCACTGTCCATCATTCTTCAATTCATCAATGTCGCAGCAGCAGCAGCAGCAGCAGCAACAAAAATAACAACAACAACAACAATAATAATAACAGCTAGAGATAAAAATTATTAAACAATAGCCCCAGGCAGTCTCAGAGTCTCAGCCAGAGTTTGAGTCGGACTCGGAGTCTCTGTAATTTCTAAGAGAACTCGAAAAATCAAAGCCTGTTGGACGGTTTTTGGCCAAGTGTGTGTTTGGGCCATTCAGGCCGGGCTATAATAGACGCATTTGTGTTGTTGCTTTGCTGGAAAAACTGACAAAATCAAAAGTGCGTGTGGATTTTCGTGGCAAGTTGCAAACGCTGCTGGAAACTCAACTGACCTGCGGCGCCGGCGACAAGTGAGAGAGAGCAAGACAGAGAGAGCAGTAGTAGAAGAGAGAGAGAGGTAGAACGAGATGTGATGCATGTCGCAGTGGCTTAGGTGCAATAATAGCATTGGGAATTCCATAGTTAGACAAAAGGCGGAACTAAATACCTGCGGCTGGGATTTACGAATTATACTATTCGCTTGCTCTCTCTAACTAGCACTCTCCCTCCCTCTGTCGCCCTCTCACTCACTCTCTCGCTCTCTCTCTCTCTGTGTGAGTGTGCGTTGCGCTCTTTCATTGACAAGCATCCGCCCGTTTGGCCAGTCATGGCTTCGATCCCTTGGACTTCGGCCGTTCAGCTGACCCTCGAGACCTTTCAACTCAACATCGCATCTGTTTTAGAGGGTATTTCCCGTAATGCCAATGCCACATGCACTTTATCTTACCTTCTATATGTAGGTGTGAAATTTTTATTTGCATGCTTCTTTTGCAGCCCGAACAATTTCACAATGCGGTATTTCCCATTTGAAAAAAGGTGAGAGATTCTCTCGAAACACGAAAGATACAAAATATGCTTCGCACTGATGCCATGGATACCAGAACGACACGTATTTTCCCAAAGGTCATGCAACGTGACAGTTGCAACAAAAAATGTTGTTGTTGTTGTTTGTCCTTGAGTGTGCACACGAATACACACACACACACACACACACACACACACTTACACACACATATACTCTGTTGTTGCTTTAAAATCTGGCATAGCTTAACTATAAGACAACTGGCTTAAGTGGGCCAATGGATCAGTTACTTCACGAACGGGCGGGACTTAAGACACAAGTTAATTCTTGTTGTTGTTCGGGTCAATTGATTGGACCCCCTTATCAAGTCGAATGAATCTGAAGAGTCTGCTGAAAGCCATACTAAATATAATTAGTGTATTTGGCATTGGAATAGTTTCAACACGTCTCTTATTTATTAAATATATTAGATGTATCTTTATTCGTTCTGAGAATATAACACATTTAGATTTATCTATAATTTTGCAATTTGTTATTTATAATTTTCATCAATCTATAATTTTGACTATCTACAATAGATCCAATATTTTTTTAGTTTTAATAATATTTACAATCTATAATATTTTATCTACATAATATATGCTAAATCCATCTTAAACATTTTTATATATAAATTTTGTTGTCAATTTTAAATTGTAATATTATCAAAAAAATGCTTAGAAGTAAATACGAAATTCAAAATTAGGTCTTACATTATTTTTAACTAGCCTATAAAAATAAGAACCTCAGGTTATTTTTATTTTCAAATTTTTTTTATGTTTACATCATTTGCTTAAATTTATACTTCATGAAGTCTATATCAAATCGCTACGATCCTGCATAATTTTTAACTACTTAGTTTATATTAATTTTAATGTATTTTATACCCAAAATGTATTAAAAAACCAGTGATTAAAACCGTAACCATTAGAGGGCACTAACCGATTGATATCGATTAGATATTGATTCATGCTTAACGGTTAATTTCGGTTTGGTCAAGCATTAAATTTAATTATGTTCTTAAGGTGTAATCATCGTTTTTTAATACTTCATTTAATTTTTTTTCTGCCACAATTTTTTCAAGCCATAAAAGTAGTCCGAAAAAAGTTTTGATTTTTAGCGGATTTGTAAGAGTTGTAAGTTAGAACATATATTTTAAAGACTATTTAATTTTGTATCTTTAATTTTCTACAAGTTGTGCTTTCTACCAATCTTTCTTCCCTTCACTACAACTTCTCTTTTTAAATACTCTCAGTAAATCTCTTATCTGTCGTGTGATAATTCCTCCCCCATCAGATCCGATATTTTCCCTGATTATTAGTTAAATGTATCTTTTAAGTGATCTGATTGGGCTTTTATTCTGGGCTTTCACCAATTCTAACAACAAATGTTGGATCAATTTAAATTTGTTGCATAAAATTAAACTTTATTACCTATGAGTCAACTACCTTAATTTTGTATTATATTATTATTAATTGCCAATATTTAATTTCCCTTTTCCGGATGCATTTAGTTGGGCTATATTAAATAAATAAATAAACCAAGTTTTTCAAAACGCAGAGGGAAATAGTTTCGTTTGAAATTTTATTCGAATTGAGGATTAAAAAACATTTGGGCAACCAAATATACCAATATATGTATGCATGTGTGTGTGTGTGTGTGTGTGTGTGTGTCTGTGTTGGGTATATGCACACTTATGCACGCCCGAGTCAGAGATGCATTTACCGAAACACATTCAATGGATATGTTTATGCGTGTCACGCCCCCTACCCAACAAAAGTCGCCCCCCCTTTCACCACCCCGTCCGCCGTTCCTCTTTCGTAATTCCCTTTTAGCACGAGTTGTTTATAGTTGGGGTTTACTTTGCACAGTGCTTCTTCTAACATTGCTTGTAATGATGATCCGTTTAGCCTCCCTTCTCCTTCTCCTTCTCCCTCTCGCCACCCACTACATCCATTGGCAATTGCAGTTTTTGTGTTAGTAGAAAAAAGAAGGAATAGAGTGAGAGAAAAAAAACAGTTTTGTTGTTTGCCGCCTTTTGCATCCGCATCCGCCGCAGTAACACCCACAAATCACATACAAAACGTGGTCAACTGACTGCGGTGCGGGGTGGGGGAAGCGGATGGGGATGGGGGAACTCAACGCACTTGCACGCACGTACATATACATACTATATTTGAGTGTGTGTGCGTGTGTAATGCGTGCATTTTCATAGAAAATTTGTATTTAAATTGAAATGAATTTCAAATATACAATGCAGTCGCCGTGGCGCAGTTCAAAGTAGATGCCATTCCGAGAAATCAAACAACAACAACAACAAAAACAACAGCAACTAGCGAGAGAATCTAAGACGCGTCAAAAATAAAGAAAACGCAACGCTGCCTGCGTCGCTGCCAACGTCGACGCGTCGACTTCTGTCTCCTTGCTTTTAGACCCAGTACTTAAAATTACACACAGGCTTTTGGATTTGTGACAATGTCTGTCCCGGTTCTAGTTTCTTTTCTGCTAAGCCAGGAACTTGACAACTTATGTTTGGGTAGAAAAGAAGTTGTTTGAACATTTTCATAGATGACTGTTCTTATAACATGTTAATTAGAATTAAAATATGATTAATAAAATGCAAATTTATATGTATGTAAAATTAAGTAAAGTAATATATGTATCTTAAACATATCAAATAAAAACTGAGAAAATCAAAATAAATTAATCACCTAAATGACATTAAATCAAACTATTGCATACGTACAGGGCATCTAAGCGTCAGGCACCTCAACACTGTAACGTTCTGACTTATGTATTCCTTTTTTTTTTGACTCTGCTTTGGTTTTTTTATGCATTGCGTGAACGCTTGATGGCTAGGTGACGGGGGAGGAGAGGGGGAGCCTAGCAGCAGCAGCAAACGCAGCAGACAGGCGCTTTCATGATTTGCCGCCGCGGCGGCTGTTGACGGCGAATTTGGCGTTCACCGGAAAGCAGCGTCAGCTTCGGCGTTTTGGCTTTTTGAATGCTAACACACATGCACACACATGTACATGCATATGTATGTATGCATGTATATGTGCATATGCATGCATGCTCACAGCCAATGCTCTCTCTATGCGCTCTCTTGCCGTGTCATTCTCTCGCTCTCAGTGGCTTACGCTTACGCTCTCTAGCGCGCTCGGTGTCTGTATGTGCGTACGTGCGTGTGTCGGCCTTTGTATTTGTATTTGTGTAGGCCGCTCTCGAATGTGTGAAAAGGAAGTTCTGAGATATCACCTCCGCTTATTTGTATTTACACCTCCAACTGCACCCCCACCCCCGACTCACCTCATAGCTCTCGTCTCATTCTCATCTTTAGTTTGCCTGTTGCCGTCGGAAATCGCACCTCACGCTCACAGCTTCGCGTTTTTATTTGATTTTTTTTATTTAATGTGTTGTTTTTTTTTTTGGTGTGTGTATTTATCACTTGCTCCGTCGCCCCGTCGCCATGAGTTTTATGATCAGCAGTTTCGGCTGCCGCAGCTGCTTCTCTCTGACTCTCTTTTCCCCGTCATTTGTTGTTGTTGTCGCTGTTTGCTGTTTGCTGTTGTTGCAATTGCCACCTTTGCATTTGCTTAGTCCCATTTCGACACATTTTCGTTTGCCTTTCGTCAATCAGACAAACACTGCACAATGCAATCAGGACCCTCTCTCTCGCTCGCTCTCTTTGTGTGCTTATGTATGTATTTGTATGTGTGTGTGTGTATTTCACAATTGTTTGTGCCACGCCTTTGCATTTTGGGTGGGCTTCGCTGCTGCAGCTGCAAAAACAAGCAACAAGTTGATGTCCTTTGAATTCAAATGAACACAAATCATCTTAAAATTCATTTCATCCATTTTCAACTGACGCTCTCCCTTGCGCACTCTCCCAATAAAGCTCAGCTTGAGCATTTACCGCTCTTGAGCTTTTGCAATAACATCTGAACTAAACTGAAAATCTTTAAAAGCTTAAAAATTATATTGCTTATTAAATGTTACAAGTTGAGATTCTAAATTTTGAATTTTCAAAATGATTAAATCGATAACTTGGGGCAATAAATTATTTGAACGAAATGAATTTAGAGGCTGAACCATGAAAAGAAAAATATCGAAATATGTATATCGACCACTCGATTAATTTTTGTTGTTGTCGATTCACTGTGTTGTTTTACATCGTATCACTACTTAACGATCGTGGAGCTTTTACTCTCTCGAGCTTTGAGCGTAGATCCGATCTTCTTTAAAATGTAATCAAAGTTTTGTTCAATCAAAGCTGATCCACTGCGATTTTCATTCCCTTTCTGCTCTATTTCGTCACTTCCTGTATTTACGATGTTTTATTTATGTATCTTCTTGTCTGATTCGCAAAAAAACAATAACAAAGTGTTTAGTCAACAAATTGTTTTTTTTTTCTTTTGTTATTCGCCTTTGTCGCCAATTCTTCAATAATTTTCATTTCGTCAACTTTGTTGCTTCATCATAACAAAACAAACGGAAATCAATTGGGAGATTGAAGAACTTTGCGTAGGAGAATTTGTACAACAACAACAAGAACAACAACAAAAAGAAGAAGAAGAAGCGCAAGAAAACAAGCAAAACAAATTTAATGAAAAATTCAATTGATTAGCAGTTTTAATGGTTGCACTGAACTGCGAAATAAAAATATGCAATCGATATCATGAATTTCTGACCGGAACTCGATCGAGCCTAAAGAATTGCGACAATAATTTGTGATCGTAAGCACCGATAAGCAAAAAGCTTTTCAGACGGTGAGCGTGGGAGGGCAAGAGAATGAATAAATGTGAAGCTTTACCTTTTTGTATAGTGCGTAGATCAGCAATTGATCTTCTGATATCATACATATATTCGGATATTGTATATATTCGGATGAGATAAGCAATTCTTTTTAGAGCGCTCGTAATGAATCAAGCAAAGCTTTACAATTCTGAATGGCCTTTGAAAAAATGATCATTGTGACAAGATCATTGTCATATAATGTAAGTCACTTTTTTTTTTAAAAAAATTTCAAGAGATCATAATGCAGATGAGTGTATTTATTATAAATAGATCATATCGATCCAAAAGTCTGAAAAATTCTGAAGATTGCAGAATGATCATAAATATCTAAACCCTTTTAAAAGATCAAGACAAAGCAATGTTGTAGATTTTAAAATAATCTTAGGTTTTCGGAAGCGAAGTTTTTTTAAAAATCATTTTGATGGATAAATGTCCACTTATCTTAGATCTTTGAAGAGATCAACTATAAACAGTTCTGAGCAAGATCATTTGGAATTTACGTCTTCTAATAGTAAATGGTAATATTATCTCAACGGATCACATTATAATACTGAAAACTCAGTTCCAAATGTAAATCAACTTCAAAAATTTGCAGAGTAAAGATCAGCGAAATAAAATTAAGACTACACTATATTTAACTCAAAGACTCGTAGAATTAGCTCATTAAACCGAGATCAACAGGACTTAATAGCAATTAAAATATTGATCTTGTTTTGAATGTGATTTATAGAGTTAGTATTTAAGCTACTGAACTGATAGTTCTTTGTTTGGGTTCAATAAACAGATCAAGATCCAGCGATCTATACCGCATGCTAATTCCAATCGCACACACGTGACAGAGAGAGAGAGAGGGAGAGAGAGGGAGAGGGAGGTAGTTGGGTATATCAATGCTATATTGTTGGATTTTATTGGTTTATAGAGCACAATCTATTAAATTATTATGATGATTGGCTTTCTTATCAGATACGTACGGCACATTTCGCGCTGCAATCGTTTATTTTTAGGCATGAGCTATGCGCCTCTTCAACACTCCGCAAATGAGTCGAGCAGCGACAACAACAACAACAACAATTCATTGTTCATGTTGTTGTTGTTGTTGCTGTTGCTGTTGCTGTCGTTTTGTCGCTTAGTCAACTTGTCGTTGTCGATAATAAACATGGGATCAATAAATTGTCAGACTGTTTGGCGCGTTTCTTCTCTACATTTGTTTCTCGCCGTGGCGCTTCAATTTTTTCGACGTTTTTTCTTTTCTTTTTTTTTTTGTTTTATTATAATTATTATTGCACTCGTTGTTGTTGTTATTGCTAATCACATGTCGGCAAGATCATAAAGTCCATGTCTTCAATGTTTGCCAAAGCAAGTGATCGGCGATCATGCGAAATCGATAACAATTGAACTTACTTTATAGAGAAGCCGTTCAAATAATTATAAAGTCAGGTTCTTAAATTAACAAACACTTCAAGTTGTTAAAACTGTTCAAATGAATCGAGCTTTAACTTTAATCATTAATGTTTAATGTCGAACATTTGCTTGAGCCCACTTTTCATTCAGTAAAAGCTTCTTCTTTAAGTCCCCTACGAGCTTTCAACTTTTTGATAAAGCTTTTGTAGATATAGTATAAGATTTCTTGCTGGAATTGTTTAGGAAAGCTCTTCTAATCTTATTTTTCTTTTAAATACATATTTTAAAAATAAAAGCTTTTATTTTAAATCCTTGAATCAGTTTTCTATAGCTTTTCCATGGGATATATGAAGCTTTCTTGATTTTTATTCTATTGTCTACTTGACTTAATACTCTTAGAGAGCTTCCAACAGTGTTTACAAACAATTGTACAGTTCAAGCTGAAAGCTTTTTAAAAGTATATCTGCCATATACTTTAAGATATCAGTAAAGCTCTTTAATTAAGTCGATTAAAAAGCTTTAAAGCTTTCACTTGTAGTTTCTAGATTTTTGGATCTTCTACGCATTGACTTTAATAAGAACTCAATTCTGGATTAATCAACAAAGTCTAAGCTTTTTTGAACTCTATACTCTTGGTTTTTTTTGTTTCATTCCAACAGTCTATCTGCTAAATAGATCTTTAGTCAATTAACTTGATTAGCTTATCAGTTGATTATTTTCATTCAGCTTGTTTGATTGATAAGTTTATAAAAATTAACAGCTTGAATTACGTTTTTTGCTTGTGCTTAGAAGATTAGCTAAGAACAGTTCCTGGAAGAGAATTAGTTGCAGAAAGATTAGAATATAGAAATGTAAAATTGGAAAAGGATTTTCCAGAATATTCGACGTTATAGAGATTCTGTAAAATATTTCTGATTTATCTGAGGAAGAAGAAAATAAATTGCTGAAAGATAAAAATATAGAAATGTGAAATTAGCAAAAGATCTTCAAGAATATTCGACTTTATGGAGATTCTGTAAAATATTTCTGATTTATCTGAGCAAGAAGAGAATTAATTGCAGAAGGATTAGAATATAGAAATGTAAAATTGGAAAAGGATATTCAAGAATATTCGACTTTATGGAGATTCTGTAAAATATTTCTGATTTATCTAAGTTGCAGAAAGATAAGAATATAGAAATGTGAAATTCGAAAAAGATCTTCAAGAATGTTCGACTTTATAGAGATTCTGTAAAATATTTCTGATTTATTTTCTGATTCGAAATCAATTGAAATCGCTTTTCGTATCGTACATTGTGCATTTAATACGTATGCGTTCTATTTGAACTCGGCTCGTTGCACAAATCTTATCGCTGTCCACACATAATCGCTTCCCACTGTATGTAATCAGGCATTATCAGAACAAAAACATATACATGTGATTCAGTAGTATGTGTTTGTGCCATTTACTTGTGTAGGTGTGCGTGTGTGCGTGTGCGTGTGTGTGTGTGTGTGTATGCTGGGCACAATTCAAGTTTCGAACCAATCTATAATTACAATAGACCAGCTATAATTATAAATGACGAAAAACGACCTGAAATGAAAGCACAACTCAATGATCGTCCACTTGAGATTTGTGTTTGTCGCATTGCTGTTAACGGTCGCTTTACGGTCCCAAAGTCTTTGCCCCAATGGCCCGATAATGTTAGCCGTGATTTATATGGCAATCAGATGGCAAGAAATAACTTGTATATGGCCATATATAGACCACAGATTGTGCCAAGTGGACGCCAATTCGCCACGAACTTAACCTCAAATAGTGTTTTGTTTTCCTTAATTCGATAGATTATCGATTCACACATATCAGAATATCGAAGACATTTATCATATCTGTTATGTGAAACTATCTATAAATCTTTCACAGGTTTTCTATATAGTATCTAACATTCTAACATCTATATAGTATCTAAAGTTCGATAAATTATCGATCAGAAAACAACATAAGCACTTCATTTCTTGACCGATGGTAAGCAAGTTTCGATAACTTACTGATAACTCTATTGTTGAAACTGATTTGAGTGTAAAATTCACTTAAATATATTTCTATAAATGTATTTCGATATGTTATCGATATTTATAAGCTTTAACGAGAAATAAATTAATGTTCCCACAAATCGTAAGAATTTACTTAAGTTCAAATATTTAAGTCAGTATCTATGTACATATTTATATTTCGCCAAATCGATAATTTATCGATATTTAAAATATTTCTCTAACATTTTCATTTAGGGCCATTTTAAGCACCGAATGACATTTGAAAACGATACTTGATATTTATCAATTATCGATAGCACTATTAATCGACTTTTATGCATTTTCTTTCTCCTTTCTCTCTATTTTTAGTTGGCTTTCGCACCCATGGCATTGATCTGCACGAGGAGACACAACTGCAATGGATGTCTGAGCATTTAAGCTATCCCGATAATTTTCTGCATTTATCGGTTGACTATAAGATCATTTAACTGTCTCGAAGGGAAATGAAAATTCAAGGAATTCACCAGTGAGCGATTTCAGGCGATACCCAGGGCCGATCTGGAGAGAAATCCAGATCGATAACACATACAACACACTTTAGATGTAGGTCTCTATTAATATTAAGTTCAATGTACAATACAAAATACTACGAACATACTACATGCTAATCGATGTACTATATTTATGCAATAATATACTATAATATAACGCGTGTTGTTTCGTGCAAAAAAGAAAAACAGAAACAGAAAGAAAGAAAGAATATGTATAAAAAGAAAATTATAGAAAAATAAACAAAAATGATACTTAAAAGATTTACACGTCAATTCGATCGATAAATTTCTTGTATTTATTCTCGCATTATTCTCTCGACAGGCAGCTCGTGCTATTTATAAGACCAACTCTGGGCCGGACGACGGGCCCAGGAAGTCGGTCTACAACCAAGAAAGAACCCATAAGCGCTTATCAATTTATACGACACGCATGAGATCGTGGATAGCACCGAATATTGTATATACTACGCTTTCTAAAAGCCATCCAATTTGTTATTCAAATGGAGGCTAAATTATCGGCTGATCGATCGAAAATATACAGTTTAAAATGTTTGTCGAGAGTCGATTTATCGAAAATCAATTTATCGAGAAGCAATTTATCGATTAAATATATTTAAAAAAAGGACGAATATTCGGAAGAAAAATGTATGGACTCTTTGGCAGATCATTCACATATGTTATATAGTCGACTCAATTGGATTTTGATTAATTACAGAAATCCAGGCATTACCCGATCGTTTTTATGAATGATATATATGTACTACGATCTATATATTATAAATGTTTTTAGCTATAGCTGCATCTTTTTTTTTCAAAATTTATATTAATCTGATTAAATATTCTTAAAATATGAATATATAATTCGATCTGATATATCTTTAAAATGATTTGAACTATTATGTTCTCAATTCAAGAAATTAGTTCAACTAGAAAAGGTTGAAAGAGTTGAAAGTGCAGTTCTGGGAACTGATAAACAAATATATAACTAATTTGTTAAGACTCCTCCGCTAGGGTATCTATAAAAAAAATATATATAGTGGAAAAAAAAGTACATTTGAAGGGGCTTTCCGTTGGGTTCATTGATTAGACAACTTGCGATTTTTATCCGTTTGTCAAGATAATGGCGACCTTACACAATATTTCAACCAGTTTCAGTTTCGATTTCGATTTCGTTTTTGTTATATTTTTATTTTCTTTATTATTAAATATATTTTTTTTTATTATTAACTATTTGAAGAGCATCGATTTGAAAATGTCAGAAAGTGTCTTTTAGTCGGTGCCTAAAAATAGTCAACGCCACTTGAGAATGATTAATTCGATTATGATTATGATTTCAAATATTCCTAGTTATTGTTTATCTATGTCGTTAAGTGAAATGGAAATGTTGAATTATGTACATTTGTACAGTGCCTTGCAAATGTATTGTTATTGCGATCGGATCGATGACAAACCACTTGCCGTTCAGATGTCGACAACATTATCGCCATATTGATGGATCCATGCGATCGAGTTTTGCATGTTGCCAGTTGAGTCCATACAATATATATCTATATATATAGAATATGGGAGACATCGATGGAGCATATATTTGTCCATTTGGTCATTGATCGATCCGCTCACTTTGCTCTGTCCAAATAGCCCTGACAATGCCCCGTTGATCAGCGGACAAAAACATATCCTCAAGTGGAACCAATAACTTATACCATAAAACACACAATAAACAATCGATTCATATGCCAATTGCCATGAGTCGTTCAATGTATCATCCGAACAGCAGCTAGACGACGATCCTCTTCGACGCCTGATCATTGGTTCAGATAACACAACGAGTCCATTAAGTTCATTTTGTGAATCACGACCAATTTTGGTGCCTCGATCCAAATTTTGGTAAATTTTTGGAAACAGAAATTAAGGTAGCGATCAATAGATTTTACTTTGTTCAGATAGGGATCCTTCCCTAGATTTATTTATTCATTTATCAAGATTTTCTCTTGGGTTTATTTGAATATATATAATATATGAATATACATAAGAATATATTTATAATAGATCATTACTTAATTTAAGTACGAGTTTATTAAGTCCTCATTTTGTAACATTTTTGAAAAAAATAATTAAGGTAGCGATCAATGGATCTTACTTTGTTAAGAAAGTGATCTTTACTAAGATTCTAGTCAAAAATGGAGAAATAGATCTTACTTTCGTTAAAAAAGTGATCTTTCTTAAGATTCTAGACAAAAAAAACCATAGATCGAACAATTATCAAGATATTCTGTTGGTTTTATTTGAGAAAAAAAGGTTTTCAATGTGTTTGAATTCTTTAGAGGATATTAAAGAATTACATAGAGTAGAGCATCTGATGTAGACGACGATCCTCGTCTATAAAAGATCATTACTAAATTTAAGTACGAGTTTATTAAGTCCTCATTTTGTAACATTTAAAAAAAAAAAAAAATAAGGTAGCGATTAATGGATCTTACTTAGTTAAGAAAGTGATCTTTCCTAAGATTCTAGTCAAAAATGGAACAATGGATCTTACTTTGTTAAAAAAGTGATCTTTCTTAAGATTCTAGACAAAAAAACCGTAGATCGACCCATTATCAAGATATTCTGTTGGTTTTATTTGAGAAAAAAAGGTTTTCAATGTGTTTGAATTCTTTAGAGGATATTAAAGAATTACATAGAGTAGAGCATCTGATGTAGACGACGATCCTCGTCTATAAAAGATCATTACTGAAATTAATTTAATTTAATTTTTTAAAATTTCGAAAAAAAACACATAATTTAAAGGTTCTTACTTTATGAACACAGTGATCTTTTGCTTAGATTCTATAATCTTATTTTATTATAAAGGAAAAAGGCTTAAAAGAATATTAGAGCAAAGATTCTAGGGAGATCTGTAGGAGAAACCCATTGCGGATGTAGAGTGTAGTTTATTTAATGGAATAACAGGTTGTTATATAGTTATAGGGTAACGACGACTATCAGGATAGACTGTGATATATCGCTAAAAAAAACAGAAAATTTAATTAAATATTAAATTGAAATAATTAAATATTTTTCTATAGCTTAAAGGAATTCTAGGAAGAATCGGTAGATCAATGGTGTGAACGTGCAATAAATAAATCAAATATAAAAATGCAATTCTATGAAAATTCAAATGGTTTTGTATAAAATACACAGTACTTGTGACCTTGTCAGTCTGCAGCTGTGTTATGCAGCCGGCGATTTACCACCCCCCCCCCCCCCCCAAGCAAACACCCTACCCTACATTCTACCCTTTCCCCCACTCACCCCTTGTGTCACTTATGTGCATATGTGTGTGTGTATACCCTGTAACAATCGCCCATTTGAGTAAACTTTGTAATTGTTTTTGGCGTTTTGTTGTCAAATCAAAAATTAAATAAAAAAAAGCACAAATTCGGGCAAATGCACATGATCAACATCAGCTGAAACGATGTTTCTATCTTTGTCTTTGTGTGTGTGTGAGTGTGTGTGTGTGTGTGTGTGTGTGTGTGTGTTGTGCTCGATAAAATATCATTTAGGGTGGTTGCAAGTGCTTCTTGTCACGTGGCAGCAACGGAAAATCGCAAATTTGCACAGCAACAGCCAAAAATGCAAATGAAAAACTGCAATTGAATGCAAGAGGGTGTTCTCTTTCAGAGGGTTAAGGGGGCTAATGGGGGTTAAGGGGGTAGGGACAGAGGGTGGTTCTATGAAAATAGCTGAAATTTGGATGCTACCCAGCGATTTAATAGCGCAAGCTGCACAGGTAAACGTGAATTTGTGTGGGTTTGTGTTATTTTATTTTTATTTTTATGCATTTTTTTAAATTTTTCATTTTATTTTTATATTTTTTTTATATATATTGGTGTAAGCACCTATTTTGATACCCTTACCGAGAGTATTTTAATTAATTACAAAATCTACATATATACAATATATATATATATATATATATATATATTTTCCTGATCATCATGCCGAACTGATTCAATTTAGTTTCTTTGTTTTAAAACCACCTTGATGAAAATTGAAAGTATCGGCCAGATTGGATTACTATATTATATAGTTGTCATAGCAACGATCGGTCGAAATTCAATGATTCAGAAGATAAACACTTTTTTATATATAGTTAAATATAGTTAAGTTTTATATAGTTGTTATAGTGGTCAAAAATTGAGTATCTGTAGAAAATAAAAATAAATTTGGAATATTTTTAAAAATATCTCAATAAAACTGACAAATGAAGCATTGAATGATATTGAACACATCCTAAACACATTTTATTTTAGAAGCAGACTACTATATCAAATAGGTGCCATAAAAATGATCGATCAAAGTTTGGTTTAAAAACTTGACTCTTTCTAGAGATACATATGGACATAGATATCTTAACCCAGCTCATATATTGTGTAAACGCAATTATCTTATGTATGCTAAACCAATTTGTTTAAATTTGTATTACTATATCACTGTCGGATATAGGAGCCGTCGATCCAAAATCCAACTTAAGTATGAACAACTTTTTTGTTTTTTTTTTTTAAACATGTGATGTAAACTAATTGATTTGATGCTTCTATGGCTCAAATTCCATTTGGTTGAAATCGAACTACTATAATTCACTTAATTCTTGAATTCTTTTCTGGTTTTCCAGATAGTTTAACTACATTTTTCAGAAGAAAAAAAATAATTCCAAAATTTTAGCTTAATATTCCAAATTTTAGTAAGACGGATTCAGGTTTTAGGAAATAATTGTTAAATTCAAAATGGCAACCACTCGGCATTAAAAATAGTTAGATAAAAAAGGGCTTAAGATATTTGATTTAACTAAAAAAATTCCCCGATAATCAAAATATTTGCGAATTGCAAAATCATATCTGACTCAAGTATTTCGTACTCGATTTAAAAAACTCCGAGATATTAACGAACTTTGAAACTAATTTGATCTTGTTAGCCTGGATTTTATATTCTTCTGTGTAGTTATTTTGTTTTTACAGTGCTCTGCAAGGGTATTAAATCTTCGGTGTGTTTCGGTGTTAATTTCTTGACTTTTTTGTGGTTGTTGTATTTTTTTTTATTTTTTGCTGCTTAACTGAGGCACGTAGGGCATTTGTTGCTGCTGTTTGGCCAACTTCTTGCACAGCGACAAAACATTCTTTGGCAGCACAAAAGCACAATACACACACACACACACACACACACACACACACACAATATATACACACTTATGTCATGTAATGTAGACTGACTGCCGCGTTGCCAATTGACGTTTGCGTCTTTGTCTCTGTCGACGTCGACGTCGCAGTCAGCGTCATCGTCGTCGTCGTCGTCGTCGCCATCGTCGTCGTTGTTGGCGGCTCTGTGGCTCGTGATTGGCGCACACATTGGCAAACGAGAGCACTTTATTTTTAAACGATTTAAAAATACAAATACAATATAGAATTTAGCTTAGGCTTAGTCATAGCCAAACTGAAAGTACTGAAAGAATTGGCCAGAAACTGCGAGACCGAACATAAATGTACTCTAAGCCAAAAACTAATCATATACACACACACATGCAAACACACTGTGTTAGCCAAGTGATGAGCTGGCCAAAATGACACACGCAACGATGACAACGATCACAAGATCTTAGAAAGAAACTCAACGAATTTAAACAGATCAGAAAATCAGAGATCGGTTGTGAAAAATAATAGAAGGACCCAAAAGAGATCAAAGCTAAAAATCTAACTGATATATTCCTAATAAATATGTTGAGATCACGGAATTCAACAGATCAGAAAATCAGAGACCAGTGGAGTTCAAGCATAGAATATTCCGGAAGAGATCTGTGCTGAAAATCTATGAGTTAGATCCCAAATAAATCTATAAAAACAATCTTCACAAGATAAGCCAAAATCTTAAAAGAAGAATTCAAGAATTCAGCACAGATCAGAGATCAGATCAGATCAATTATGATCGTATGGTAAAATATGTGAGAATAGAGATCGGTTAGGATCGGTAAGGATAGAGATGTGTTGGATAGAGATCTGTAAGAGATCTTTCTAATCAAGCTTGGTAGCTTAATAGAAAAATAATGAATAATTTGTATTAAGCTACCAAGCTTGATTAGAAATATGACTTACAGATCACTATCCAATAGTTTTAAATTAACTGAATAATAACTATAATTTGATAATATAATTTTTAACAAAATGGGAAAATATTACATAATAATATTACATTATAAAATTAAATAGATAAAAATCGATGAGTTGGATAATTCGATTTGATTAACTATACTTCATTAAGATTGATATTATTATGGACTTGCAAATGATTTCACTTAATCTTCACACAATAACCTAAATCTATTAAAATGGAGATCATTTAGATATTGATTGTTCAAATGATACAAAAGAAACTGCAGTATTCATTTCTGATTTTGATCTATCGCACAGGTTCACTTGGTGGTATATATGTTAAGTGTATGCATATGTACATATATACATACATATATAGATCAAGCGATCACATAATACCTGCTAAGTAGCGTGATTGCCGTCGATCAGCAGATTGGCAATTGCATAAGGGCCAAGCAAATAAATCTCTGAGCGACTGCCAAGTGATTAAGCAGACTAAACAAATTTGAAAAATAAAACCACGAAAACAAACATAAAAAAAGACAAAATAAAAAATCAAAGAAGAAAAAACAAAATGGCGACCAAAGAGATCAGTAAAGATCAGTTAGGATCAGCTGAGTTCTGACGACGAACTTCAAATCAATCGAAAAGAATCAGAAATGAAAATTATAACCCCATATGTCTTATAGATAATTTCTACAGAAATGAAAATTGTAACCCCATATGTCTTATAGATAATTTCTACAGAAATGAAAATTATAACCCCATATGTCTTATAGATAACTTCTACAGAAATGAAAATTATAACCCCATATGTCTTATAGGAAATTTCTACAGGACACCAATTTATTATTGGGACCCAATTTTCAAACATTCATCTAGCTTAAAATTGGGGAAAGACAAGCTTTGGTTGAAAGTTGTCCAATGGGATTTTCTATATATGTATACATACTTCTCCCAGATCGTAATACCGTCCCACTCTGAAATGAATTTAAGAAATTGTAAATAAAAAGACCAGGTCAATTTTTATGTTTTTTTGTTAATTGAATAATTTTTTTATTTCTTGTTCAATTTATGTGTTGTTTTTTTTTTTGTTTTATTTTTTTATTTTCTGTAAAAATACTGTTTTTATATATATATATATAATGTAAATATATATAAAGGTATATATATATATATGTATTTAAAGATTTGCTTGCACGAAAAAAACCATTTGTTGTTGTATATAAATATATTGTATATATGTATATTGTTTATATCTATATCTATATATAATTGTTGTTTCAGTTGGTGTATATATATAGTTTCGATATAGTTCGATATATATATATATAGCTATATAATCCTTTATTTGATTTATCAGCAGTTTTTAACAATTTATTCAATTTTGTTTTTCATATCACAAGAATTTTCAATTTCCCAAAAAAAAAAATATGCATATAGTCTATATATATAAAATGTTCTCATCTTTTAACTCGCTTATCAGTTATTTAACTGTAAATATATATATTTATAAATTTTTATGCTATATAAAAAGAATTACACATTTGATTAGTTCCCGTTTTTGTTTGTTAACTCAATTGAGTGGGCTGGCCACGCCCCCATTTTTTTTATAGCCATGACAACAAAATTCATGTGTGTGTGTGTGTGTATTGGCGTGTGTGTGTGTGTTGTTTTTAAAGCTTTCTCTTACAATCGTTTGAATTTCATTTTTTTTAATGTAGCGTACAAATTCTTCCGCAAATTTAATTTTCTGCTTATTTATAATTATAATAATTATTATTGTTTTTGTACAACTTAACATTAGTTATTTACACAAAAAACGCAAAAAAAATAGCAAAAAAAATTTGTAATAATTAAATTAGTTTTTTTATTAAATTTAAGTTTAAAAGTAATTGAAAAAAAAATTATGAACCTTATTGTAATTTGCGTGCGCCTTAAAGCTAATTTGTTGCTTAGATTAGGCAAAAAAAAAAAGAATTAATTAAGAAAATGCTTAAAATTAAATTAAACTTAATTATTTTTAGTATAATGACAAATTTCTTATGTTAATTTAGGTGTGTAGTTGTATGGGTTGATATGTTGTTTTTGGAAGTATTTTCAAATCGTTTTCTTAATTTATATTAATAATTTTCTTTAATATTTTTAAATCAAATTTAACAATTGAAACAGACAATTAAAAAAAATTGCGTGTTCTTTTGTGGTTGTTGTAATTTAATTAACTTACAAGGCCAAGGACTTGGCCCATGGCCACGCCCCCCTGCTTGGTGGGATTGGTATTGTCAGCAACTGTTGCTGTTGTGCACAACTCCATCGCTCTCGCTCTCTAGCTCTCTCGTACTGTCTCTCTCTCTCTCTCTCTCTCTCTTTATGCCAGCAATGTGATGGGACTGTTGCTGTGCTTTGTTGTTGTTGCTGTTGCTGTTGTGGCAGCAACTGCTGCACTGCCAGCAGCAACTGTTGCCGGCGGCGTTAAACGTGCCACGCCCAAGGCGGCCAGCGCCTCCTGATCTAGCCAACGTTGCAGCTGCGAGCGTTGCAGCAACTGTTGCTGCTGTTGATGTTGCTGCTGCTGCTGCTGTTGCTGTTGCTGCTGCTGTTGCATAATGCTTATCAAGTTGTCGTTGTAGACGGCGGCATGCAACTGCAGATTGAGACTGTAGCCATGATTGGAACTGGCGCTGGCGCTGTCGCTGTAGGTGGAGCTGCTGCTCTCATAGCCAGAGACGGGGGATCCTTTGGGGCAGCAGAAGCCGGTGGGGGAAAGCGACGGCGCCGAGAATGGACTGAGCACAGATTGTGGCGTTGATGGTTTCGAGTTGCAAATGGAGTTGCAACTGCTGCTGCTGGAACTGGAGCTGCTGCTGCTGCAGCTGTTGCTGTTGCCGCCATGAAACTGATGCTGAGGACTCCCGCCGTGAAATGCCGGCAATGTGGCAGCAGCACTGCCAACATTTGTTGTTGTTGTTGTTGTTGCTGCTGCTGTCGCTGCTGCCGCTGTTGCTGCGGGGAATTGCATCAGCAATGGCGGCGATTGAAAGCAACTCGCGGCATTGCTGGCAAATGGATGATTGCTCCAAATGATGGGCTCACGTTGTTTGGCCATTACGCGTTTCTTCTTCTTGTTAATGTTGCTGCTGTTGTTGCTGTGACTGTTGCTGCCACTGTTGTTGTTGTTGATGATGTTGCTGTGTGTTGTAGCTTGCTCCTCATCCTCGGCATCCGCATCACGTTCATCTTCATCGTCGTGCAGCTGCAATTCCAACTCGGAATCCTCCTCGAAATCCTCCAATCGTTGTTGTTGTTGTTGTTGTTGCTCCTCCGCCTGTTGCTGCTGCTGCTGCTGCTGCTCCTCTTTGGCCTCATCCAGCAGATATGGCTTAAACAGTTTAACCTGCTTCGCTGGCAACTCGACGGTTTCCTCGGCCGCTTCCGCTTCCGCCTCCACATCGATGTCCACATCTTCGGCCTCGTTGTCACTGGGCTCCGATTTGATGGCTTCCAGTTTACTCATCTTATCCACGGGCCTGCCACCATCTGGGGCACAGTCATAGCCTGCCACACGCTTGCGGCAGCTCAAATCCACACAGGCATTTGCCTTGGGCAACTGTTGCTCGCGTTGTTGCTGCTGTTGCTCGCGTTGTCTTCGCGCTGCGCTGCTGAGCGACAAATCCATTGGCGCCGGCGTGGCAGCTGCTTGTGGCAAGTAGGCGGCAGGTAAATGATATGCATAAGCGAGAGATGGCTGATGTTGCTGAGGAATGTTGCTGCTGCTGCTGTTGCTGTTGCTGTTGCAGCTGCTGCTGCTGCTGTTGGAGCTGCTGTTGTTGTTGCTGCTGCTGGTGTTTGGCACTTGTTGTGTTGTATTTGAACTATATGGCAACGTTGTGGCACTGACTGTTGTGGCAACGTTGTTAACGTTGTTGCTGCCGCTGTTGTTGTTGTTGCTGCTGTTGTTGTTGTTGGCAATGGCAACTGCTGCCACAACGGCGGCAATTTTAGCCGCCGCTGTTTCAGCAACTGTTGCTAGCGTGCCATTTGTCTGCGACGGCGACGACGACAACTGTTGCTGCTGCTGCTGCTGTGGCACGCTGATTGCTGGCAGGGGCAGTGGCAATGCCACCGGCACATGCAGATGTCCATGTGTTGGCGGTGGCGGCGGCGGCGGCGGGACATGATGATGATGTTGGTGATGATGATGATGATGGTGATGGCCAAAACCGTTGGCCAACAAATGATGCGCATGTGCAGCAGCAGCAGCTGCCGCTGCCGCCGCAGCAGCATGATGATGATGCTGGTGATGGGCATGGGGATGGGGATGTGGAAGTGGATGTTGAATTGGATGCACATGATGTGCCAAGGGATGTGGCAGATTATGAAATTGATGTTGCTTCAGTTGTTGCTGCTGCTGCTGCTGCTGCTGCTGCTGTTGCTGCTGTTGCTGTGCCAAAGGCTGTTGCTGCTGTGCCAGCGGCTGTTGCTGCTGCTGCTGTTGCTGTTGCTGTTGATGCTGATTATTTGCCACGGATGAGCGCAAATTGGGCTCGCATTGCAGCCACTTTTGTATCTGCCGCCGATGGATGTTGTATTTGCGCGCTGTTGCACGTTGGTTGCCCTTGCAATCGTTGTCGTTGCGATACGATTCGAGCACCTGCAACTTGAAGTGCGGCGTGAAGATGCGACGTGAGCCCATTTTGGGACTGCAGGCATTGGTGTTGCAAGTGTTGCTGCTGCTGCTGTCCGACGGCAACTGTTGCTGTCTGTCTGTTGTGGCTGCTGCTGTTGTTGCTGCTGCTGCTGCTGCTGCTGTTGCCGTTGTCTCCTTAACATGTCGCTTGTGTTGTTGCTGCTGCTGTTGTTGCTGTTGATTAAAGCTTAATGCTGCTGCTGCTGCTGCCATCGCTGCTGCTGCTGCAACTGCAGCGCTGTTGCTATTGCTGCTGCTGCTGCTGCTGCTGTTGCCGTTGATTGTCGAACTTTGTTCGCAGCTATCCATTTTTTGTATTTTTGTTATATTTAATAACTCGCTTTTTTAATTGTATACTTTATAAAACGTTCTTGTTTATCAAAAATAGTAGATGTTTGTATATGTTTTCTATTGTATATATATTTTTGTATATTTGCTTTAAAAGTTGCAGTTATTGTCGTTGCTGTTGCTGCTGTTGATGTTGATGTTGATGTTGATGTTGCTGCTGTTGTTGCTGTAGCTTTTGCCACTTGCGTGCGACGCTTGCGCTTTCATAACTCGCGATCTGGCAGCGCTGGCACAACAACACACACTGAGAGACAAGTGAGCGTAACAACAAAACACGTTAACGTCGTCGTCGTCGTCGTCGTCGTTGTCGTTGTCGACGTTCAACAACAAAAAAATATATAAAATAAAAAATGTTTTTTTCGTGTTGTTTTTGTTATTTGTTTTCTTCTTTACTTTTGCTGCTGCTCTTGCTCCTGTTGTTGTTGTTGCTGTTGTCGTTGTTGTTAATAAATTGATTTATGTAAAAGTTTTTAATAAAGCAAAAACACAGGAACACGTCAAACACAAAAAAAATGTTAAATATATATTGTGAAATTATTGTTGTTGTTGTTGTTTTCAGTTTGAATTCATTTGCACACAAAAAACACACAGAAAATTGTTTCTCTTGTTGCTTATTTTGTTCTGTTTTCTGTTGCTGTTTTAGTTTCTGTTTCTGTTTCTGTTCTGATTCAGTTGCTGTTTCTGTTCTGACTACGCGACGCGATCCGCAACCGCACGGCAAGGAATCCAAAACACAATTGTTCTGCCTTCTGCGTTCTACTTCAAAGATACGTTCTAGACTGGCTGGCCCGTCGTCGTCGTCGTTGTCGTTTGTCGGTTGTCGTCGTCGTCGTCGCTGCTCACTCACACGCACGCACACACATACACACACAGCGCACACGCGAGAACGAAACGAAACGAAATGAAATGAACTGAACGAATGAACGCCGCAACGACAACGACAACGACAACAGCAACAACAACAACAACAGGCTAGCGCGCGCCTCTCAGTCTCGAGAGTATGAGTGCAGTCGACGCTCTGTCTGCGCGCAGCCGTATGCCTGTGTGCGTGTGTGTGTGTGTATGTGTGCGTTCTAATAGCTCATCAGCAGCAGCGCAGCAAGTGTGCGTGCATCTGTGTGTGAGTGTGAACGAGTCAGACACTTGGCGGGCCGAGCCGCCGCCAGACCAAACCAGTTGCTGTTGCCGCTGTTGCTTTTGTTGTTTTCTTTTCTTTTATATTATTTTTTTCGTCTTTTTGTTGTTGTTCTTGTTGTTGTTGTTGTTATTGCTTTGCAGTTCAGCAGCAGCAGCAGCAGCAGCCCAGCACGGCGCTGAGCACTGCAGACAAACTGACGACAATCGTCGGCGAGGTGTCTGCGCCCCTGTATTATGCATGCATGTGTTCATGTGTGCTGTCACTGTATTTGTGTGTGTGTGTGTGTGTGTGTGTGTGTGTGTGTGTGTGTGTCTGAGTACGTTGAATATTCGTATGTATGTTTTGTATTATTTTTTATATATAAACATATGTACATACATACATATATATTTAAAATATGTGAGAGTCGTTCTTGTTGCTGCGACCGCGGCGCTTTTGTGCGCTGGTGTGGAGTTGATTTTCAGCTACGACCGACCGTCGGACATTATGGACAGATGGGGACGGAACCGAACGCCGAACGACGATTGCTGGCCCTGCCCCCGGGCACGGCCCAGGCCCAGGCCCGATCCGACTGCCTCACAGGCTGAGCTGACTAACTGACAAACTGACAAACTGACAAACTGTGTGTGCCGGCCACTCAAACTGAACGCACTGTGGGGCACAACTCATAGTCACGGGACAAATGCATATACATACATAAATATATGTACATATGTATGTATGTATGTGCGTTAATAAATATGAGTCACTTGATCACTTGCTATGCAAGAATAAACTAAACAAATATGAACATTTTCTAAGAACAGTTGACCAAAATTTTATTCAAATTTTACAATATAAACAATTTGAAAGATAAATGTAGTAATTATGTATATTTAAATTTATATTTTAGCTGCAAATAAAAATGTTAAATTTAAGATGAAGAATTTAAAAAAATTACCAGCACTTTTTTTTAGCTTTCCCGATATGAGGTTTCTAATACTTTAGAAAATATTGAATAATATTTATGATATCTAATCTAGGGTCTTTAGAAAGTTGAATTTTTTATACAACATATTTAAAAAGCTTAAAAATAAAACAAAAAATAAATCAATAATTAGGCTACAAAAACAATATATAATATAAAATAATAAAACTGAAAAAAGATTCTGACACAGGTTCACCCACCTATCTAACAGAAATCACGCTATCAAACTTAACCATCTTTAAAATTTTAAAGGTAACTAAATTTACTTGAGCATAATCAATGCTGCAAGATTATAAGTAAAATAAATATTGAAATAAATTATTTTATTTGTTTTCTTTTTTCTATATTCCAAGTTCTTTAATTTAGTAACTTTGTCGCCATTGATAAGTCGTCGCTTAATAAAAAGCACATACATTTTATATCTGGCTTTGTGTCACTGTGCTGCTGTTGTTGTGGCTTTGCGCCAAAGAAGCAGCAGCAGCAACAACAGCGACAGCAACAGCGATGACTGCAAACCAAGTTGCGGCCGCTGCCAACTTGCGCTACAATTTCGCTCGCTCTGCCACTTTACACTGATACGTACACACACACACACAACACTCAGTGCATGCATGTATGTATGTTTGTATGTGAGCTATGGTCGTGGCTGCCAGACATTCTGGCACTAGGGCTCGGCCCGGCCGACATGTTGTTTGGTGCTTTTGCTTTTGCTCTGCCGTCGCGACGCGTCGTCTGAACGACAAACTGACTGAGCAACTGAACGACTGACCGACTGAACGTCACATGAACTTGTTGAGCGCTGGCCAACGAGTAATGTGACTGTGTGTGGTGGGAGCAAGCAGTGCAGAGAGGGGAAGTCTTTGCTGCCCCCCACCTCTGATTCTAGCGCTCAACGTTTATGCTGTATGCATGCGCGCATGCATGTGTCTGTGCATGTGTGTGTGTATGTGTGTGTGTTACGTACACAATCGAGAATCAACTGTTGAATGTGCTGGCTGAGCGAAAGAGCGTTGCATTTTTTTTCTACATGCATGTACATACATACATCTGTATGTGTTGCTTGTGGTTGTTGTTGTTGTTGTTATTATTATTGGCTGTGGGTGCATTACAGTCTCTGTTGCTATCGCTGTTTCTGTCGCTGCTGTCGTCCCCTGACTAAGCTCAAAAGACAAAAGGGCATAGAATAGAGCGTGCAATAAATACAACAACAACAAAGTGCACTATAATGACAACAACAGCAGCAATAGTTGCACCGCACTTGTTGCAAATGACAAACGAAATTTGTATACAACGAAGCGCGCAAAGACACAAAATCAGCGCGGCTGCTGCGCTGCCTTCGCTTCTGCCGCTGCTGCTGCTGCTGCTGCTTCTGTCGTTGTCATCGTTGTTGTCGTCGTCGTCAACTGGAATTCATGAATGAAATACATATGCATGTGTCTGTGACTGTGTCTGTGTATGCGCCTTTTGCTTGGCTGAGTATGTTCGTATTGTTTTTGTTGTTGTTGTATGCAAATTCATAAATGAAAAATGTGTTTTGTGTCTATGGCAAGTTGATGTCGTTGTTGTTGTTATTGTCGACTGGCAGCATCATTTGCGCGTGCGATATCGAACAGTAGAATGGAGCGAGGGCGACAGAGCGAAATAAATAAAAAAGCGAAAAACGAATAACATCAGCAAAAGGCAAAGAGAAAGACAGGCAATGCGATTAGGTGCCCGTCAAAAGCAACAACAACAATAGCAATGGAAATAAGAATGAAGATAAAAAAAACATTGACTCACCTAGTCAAAGGCAGCAAGAAGAAGAAGAAGTAGAAGACAACGGCGATGATGCTCGATGATAGATCTCTGCTCACGCCAAGCATTGCCAGCCCAAAAGAGAGGCAGTGCAGAGAGGAGAGCGAGAGAGTGTGAGTGTGACTGTCGTAGGCAGTGGACAGCGAGCATAGATTGTTGTTTTTGTTATAGCTGGCATCCGAAGAGGCCCCAAAAAAATAAAGAAACGACGACGCGTTGTCTGGAGACGTTGAGCACCCAAACGCCGCCGCCGCCGTCGTCGTCGTCGACGCCTGCACATGAAAATGTTTTTTGAATTGCATTTCCAAGTAACAAATAACAAAAACAAATGAAGAAGAAAAAAAGTTGAAAACGAACGAAAACTTCAACAACAACAACAACAGCTACACAGATGCATGTGTGTGTGTTTAAAATAAAATCAAAAGAATTCCACTTTTGTGGCCCCGTCGGCTTCTAAATCGATTTATCAAAAAGAAGAAAACAAAAAAAAAAAAGAGAAAAAAAACAGGCGAGTAAAAAGCGGAAAAGACGCAGGCAAAGAGATAAAAATTGAATATAAAAAAGGTAAAGGTAACGTAAAAATCGAAAACCTATACACACAATAGATGCACACACACACACACGCACACACAGGCAGACAGACAGATCGACTGACACATGAATTGATTAAAAAGTTGAAAAAAAACATAAAAGGAAAAAAAAAACAAAAATCATTTGGGAACGAGGCACGGGGTAAGGGGTGGGGTACGACATTCATGTCTTGGAGCACAAAGGGCGCGGTGTGATCGCCAACAAGTGTGTGAGTGTGTGTGTGTGGGGGAAAGAGGAGAAAAGCGATAGGCAAAGGCACACAGGAGGGTGCCCGAGGTGTTGGTGTGTGGTGGGGGAGGTGGAGGGGGCCGACGCCGTGCTGTCTGCCTTTGAATGCGGCGCATAAGCCCACACACACACATACACATACATAGATATGTATGTACATATATATGAATGTAGAAACGAGTCTGCAGACAGATAGACAGTGCGAGTGAGAGAGAAAGAGTGAGATGGAAGGGGTAAAGGGGATCACAGGGTGACACTTGGAGACAACAGCTTAAAGACTTTTTTGCGCACGCGCAAATCCAATTAAACTAAATCTAAAAACCGAAGAGCCCAAAATCGTAATCAAATCGTTAAAACTTAGAATCGATATGACTAAGTAGCTGGTTATTTATAGAGCTATCTACCTATCCAACGGATCGAAGATCAAATAAAATTCATGCCTAAGCAAAGTTAAAACTACAGAAATCTGAATATAAATTAATCTGTTCATAACTTTATTTAACTTCATCTACACGCTTCTTTCTCTAAAACAAATAAAAGTAAAACTATTATCGGCTAAACAAAAATTATAAAAAATATCTTAATCTTTTTGAAAGACCTTAGGTAAAGGAAAGATCTACGCAATACTAAAAAATATCCATACATTATATAGAGAAAAATGTTCATGGTAATTGTAAAAAGCAAATAGAGTTTTGAAAAATTTCCAAACTTTAGGAAAATATCAAAAAACAAAACGAAGAATTTTCGACTACGTGTATATGGGACCAACTCTATGATATAATGTTGCGACCCTGATCTACTATAACTAATGGATGATTTCAATCGAAGTATCGAAAAAAAGTCAACTAAATCGAAGTATAAAAAGAAATTTTAAAAATTCGATCACCCATTTAAACTGAAGAATATGGATACAAAATCCAAATATATACATATATATGTTGGATAATTTGTAAACTTCAAAGTTAATAGACAAAATAAATTTGAGCTACACAAATATGAAACAGTTTGAACTTTTTAAAAGTATAAAATAATGTATATTTATCGAAGGTAAAAATAAATACCAAATCCAAGGGCTGAATTCTTTTAATTTTGATTTGACAAAAATTAATAAAATTAAATTAATGAAATTGATAAACAATTTTACATTTTATGTGGGCAAGTAAAAAACACATTAATTGAAATGGGAATTTTCTTATTTATTTATTTTTTTAACTTAAGTTTCTTGGAAAGTCGAAGAAAATTAAACATTTTCAATAAATAATATGTTTTCTATAAAATCTTAAAATTATGAAGTAGCATGGGATTAATATAAACTAAAATGACAAAATAAAGTATGAAGAAAATCTGTCAATATCATTATGTACATTTATGTATGTATGTACCTACACATACATACATATATACGAGTGTAGCGACTATCTCTAGATGTGCAAATAACGATTTACTTCCTCACCTTCTTTATCGCCAACGATCCAATAAAGTGCAATACAACGCAGATACCAAGAACACTCAGTATAATCCATAAATATCGCTTACGAATTGCACAATTTGAAGAACTGTAGCTAAAGATTATGCAATCGATGAGTATGATTGACTGACAGACATATGTACATATATAATTGGTAGAAGTCAGATTTCAGTTTAAGAAACTCGTACAAAGCGAATATTTATTATGACTAATGCGATCGAGGAAGTAATATTGCTTTATTGGATGAACTGTAGATTGGCGATAACATCGAACAAAGGCTGTTTCAATATAAAAAAAAATAAATAAATAAATAAATAAAATATATACGAGCTAATATAGATACTCTCCAATATAGAATGCTACGACGATATTTCACCAGAAACTGTCATCATGATGACACGAAACATATAAAAAAAAAATGTGTTCAGGTAACTTAAGGTAGGCACCAATTGATATAACGTACACAGAGAGAAAAAAGAAGGTCGTAGTAACATAAAGCTCGCATAAAGCTTAGACGATTTTTCTTAAACTCAGCAGTATGCTTATATATAAGAAGAAGAGACTTGAATCAAGTTTAAATTGTTCTTAAATCGAGTACACACTTTTAAGTTTGAAATTAAAGCCAAACTTTAATTTTGAAACTCGAGAAATTGATCGAGCTGCTTGATTTTAGTAATTTCAATCGACATAATGGAATTTAGAGTTGATTTTTTCGCTCTGTGTACATTCTTTGATTGATTTTAGTAATTTCAATCATCATTAGGCAATCTAGTTTGAAATATGGAATTTCGAGTATGAAATACTTGATTCTTTCGCTCTGTGTACATTCTTTTCGGGTGATCCATTTTGATTTTTGTTTTGTAGAGCCCGAAAACACGAATCTTAAATCAAGTACACTTTTAAGTTTGAAATTAAAGCCAAACTTTAATTTTGAAACTCGAGAAATTGTTCGAGCTACTTGATTTTAGTAATTTCAATCGACATTATGGAATTTAGAGTTGATTTTTTCGCTCTGTGTACATTCTTTGATTGATTTTAGTAATTTCAATCATCATTAGGCAATCTAGTTTGAAATATGGAATTTCGAGTATGAAATACTTGATTCTTTCGCTCTGTGTACATTCTTTGATTGATTTTAGTAATTTCAATCATCATTAGGCAATCTAGTTTGAAATATGGAATTTCGAGTATGAAATACTTGATTCTTTCGCTCTGTGTACATTCTTTTTGGGTGATCCATTTTGATTTTTGTTTTGTAGAGCCCGAAAACACGAATCTTAAATCAAGTACACTTTTAAGTTTGAAATTAAAGGTATACTTAAATTTTAAAACTCGAGAAATTGTTCGAGCTACTTGATTTTAGTAATTTCAATCATCATTAGGCAATCTAGTTTGAAATATGGAATTTCGAGTATGAAATACTTGATTCTTTCGCTCTGTGTACATTCTTTTCGGGTGATCCATTTTGATTTTTGTTTTGTAGAGCCCGAAACACGAATCGAGTGCTCTCCTAACTTTATCGTGGCTCGCTAAGTATGTGAAGTGAGACTAATCAAAGTGGTAGCTTGGCCTATTCTTTTGTCTTTTATTTCCCCACCTTCCTCACCCTCTTTCTACTGTCACTCTCGTTTGTTTTCGCTGCACGTTTTCAGCTTCTGATATGAGAGTCTCTCACAAATAATAAACCATATAAATGCATTGTAATTGCGACGAGTGTATTCTCTCCAAATTGACTCACTTAGTAGTGCCCCCCCCCCCGCCCTCTTCCATTTCTCAAGGCCCCCATCTGTGCTTAAGGCCTCGCATTACGCAAGTTGCAATTAAAATTGGAAGCCTCATTTCTGTTTCCAAGCTCGGTCTGGGTCGAAAAGTCTGACTAACTCGGATGCTGACCCACGTCGAACTCGGTCCGATTATCGCCAATCACAATCGACGGCGTGTGCAGTGAGCAGTGGACGTAACTACTTATCTAATCGGAATCTGTAGCTGAATATGACTATACTCAAGTATTACCACTTATGTATACGTGTAGTCAAAAGTTTAAAGTTCTTTCACTCAATCGCACGTCTGAAATGTTTAAATTGAGGAAATTCTTTCATCTTTTCATTCATCATTAAGTTTATCTTTCATCGATCAACTTACATAACAACAGACTATAAAATTAAAAAATAAAAGTCTTTGATTCTTCTATGTTTTCTTATTAATCACTTACGATTTATACCAAAATAGTGCTTTCCGAAAAAAATAGATATATTTTTTGAGATTCTTCTCAGACTCCAGATTCGTTTCAGGAACTCAAGTATATTGTTTTCTCAGTCTGCAGCGAAAATTTCATTTAAAAAAAAATAATCAAACTATTTTAATTTTAATTTTGAAGTCAAATATCGAGTAAATTTTTGAGATTCTTCTCAAACTTCTAGAGATTAGCGATTCAATTGTTAGAAGAACTGATCCATAGTTTGTGTCTTTCTTTGATTTGTGTAGTTTCTCTGATTCGTCTCAGAACTCAGAGGTATCTATAATCTCTAAGAGACTGCAGTCTTCTCTCTGAAGAGTTCATTCAAATTCCATGTTCTTATCTGTCCATCAACAACAAAATCTACAGATCTTTTCAATTAATAGATCCTTTGGTCTAACGATTTGACGCATTCTTTTCGATTCTACGAGTGTTTTGAATCTACAAAAAATCCAACTTCATTCTCAATCGGACCATATTCGACTTAGTCCAGACGATGCGAAAGATCGTAACAAGTCTCGAGTGTTGCCTGGAAATTTCCGCAACATAAATATTTTGCGAAAACTGAGCTCTAACCGAAACTCGCGGCATGCCCCACGTTGCAAGCTGCTCCAGCATAGTTGAAACTCTTTTTTTTTTTTTTTGTTTTTTTTTTTGGTTTTTTCTTTATTTTTTCAAAAGGATCATTTGGCGATCGTTTCATTTACAGCACGATCTTGGCCAATTCCAGGTAACTACAAGCGACGACTGGAGCCTGGGACCTCAGACTGAAGCTGAGAATCGAGACTAAAGACCGCAGATGGAGGAAGACTTGGCGACTCGGCTCGTTGATGTTCGCCTGGCGATCTCAGGCGCCTAATGGATAGTTCTTCTTGGAAAAGAAAGCGGCCTGCCTTTAAGGAACGTGGCCCAGGCCCAGGCCCAGGCCCATGGTCCGAGCCTCGTCTCGGCCATGACGATGCTCAACGCGCTGGCGCAGCGAACGGAAGGTGGGTGGGGGGGAGAGAAGAAACAGAGAAACGGAGGCAGACATTGGGCCGCCGAAGCTGAAGGCGCATAAAAATGCGCACAAATACATGCATAGTATATATGTGTGCGTGCGTGTGTGTGTGTGTGTGTGTGTGTGTGTGTGTGTATGAGAAAGGCGGCAACGCGCGAAGGCAAAAAACTTTTATTAACTTTTCCAAGAAATGGAATTTCTTGGATCCTGCCTGTGCCTGTTTCTGTTTCGCTTCGCTTCGACTGATTTTAAACGCGGCTGCTGCTCATGCGAAGCTTCTTTCACAGCGCAGCTCCACATGCAGGTACCCATAATACACACACACACACGCACACATACATACATACACACATATTGAGCGAGCTTCAGGTGTTCTCTTCAGCTTCGATCTTCCATCTCTTTGCCTTTGGTCAGAGCTAGTTAGCAAACGCCGCCATCGCAGTCGCAGTCGCAGTCACAGTCACAGTCGCTGTCGCTGTCAGCGTCGCAGTCCCAGCATTCTTATCGCTGGCAACTGACCTGATGAAGCCGGACCAACGAGAGCGTGAGAGAGAAAGAAAGAGAGTGAGTTGAGTGGTGGTGGCGTGTGGTGAGCGGGGGGAATGTAGAACTATGGCGTTGCCTCCGTCGCCGTCGTCAATTTGAGTCAATTTCTGTTCACTGCCGCCGCAGCGAAATGAATCGAACGAAACTGAACGAAGCGCATAAATAACGTAAAACAAAAAAAAAACAACAACATGCTAACCGGGAACGGGGCCCTCCAACGCCAACACACTTACACAGACACACAAACACATACACAGGCATAGAAACATATATATGTGCAGACACATACTGAGCCAGACCAGCGGACGCCTACGTGCAAGCAAACGGGTAAACTGCAATGGCGCTGCTGCGGCTACGGCAACGGCTGCTGCTGTTGCTGCGGTTTAGATTGTCGGCGCAGCGAGGCGACGGGGCGACAACGCGACTGGCGCACTGGCAGACACACTGGCAGCCTGCAGTTGTTGTTGTTGTTGCTATTGGTATTGCTATATCTGCTACTTTTGCTGCTGCTGCTGCTGTTAAAGCGCCACACAATGCACATGTGTGCTGTATGAGAGAGTCTTACGCTCACTTGCTCTCGCGCTCTTGCTCTCTTCTGCTGCTGCTGCCCGTCTGTGCCAGTGAGTATGTGTGTGTGTATTAGTGAGGCGCATGTATTTTTAGTACAAGATTGTTGTTTAAACAAACAGGTTTTTTTACACCGCAGCAAATAACTCGTCTGTCTGCCCCGCTGTCGTTGCCTGCTGCTGCTGCTGCTGCCGCCCGCAGCGCCACATTGTAAGCATGTCTGTATGTATGTGAATATGTATGTATGCATATACATACATGTATGTATGTATGTATGCATATCTGTTGCTGCTGTTGCCGCCTCCGCCTGCAATGCACGCTGCGCTGCGCTGTTGTCGATTTTCAATTGAGAAGACGATGGCAGACAGAGCGGCAGCCAGTTTCAGTGCTTAACTAATTTAACATGGCAGCCCTGGCGCCAACAACAACAATAGCAACAATAAGAAAACCAGTCGGCCGCGTATCGCACATGGCAACGCACATTTGCAACCCTGGCAATGTCCATGCCCTGAACGATCTACAACAGGTTGGGGCCGCACAGGAAACTGTTTGTTCACCCCTCGCGCTCTCACCCCTCATTCTCATCTTCATCCTCGCTCGCATGCGGCTTGCGCAATTTGCTGCTGCGGCTGCTGCCCCACGCCACAATAGTTTTTTTGGTTTTTTTTTTTCAAAACAGGCATGTCATATTCATGTGTATATGTATACATATATACATATATATTTTTTATTTTGGGTCCCCGTGTGGCGATGATGCTATGCGCATTTCGCGTTAAAATAAGCGAACACCTCTGGTGTGAAATTCCGTTGTAAATAGCTATGCGCATGGCAAGGCAACGACTGTCGGGTGGAGGGGGGTCCGACATGGGGATGGGGTTGGGGTATATTTGCTGCTCTTTTCAACATTCACGTAATCTCAGCTGCAGTTACAAGCCTGCGCCGTCTGCTTAAAGTTGCCTTGAAAAAGCTTTTTTCACAGAGCTTTTAAGCTGCATACACATATATGCAGTTGATCCTCGAAGCGGCAGCTTGATGGAGAGAGCGGAAGAGGCAAACGAAGCCGATGTGTAAGCTTTTATGCATGCAAGCTTTTGCCACGTTCATAATGACGCACTAAAAAGCTTTCAATGGCCGCTACTATCGGCGCCTCAACGTCTGCGTCTGCGTTGGCGGCAATGGCGTCGGCGTCGGCTCTGCTGAGACTGCTGCTGCTGCTTGTTGTTGTGTAGCACATACGGTGGCGATCCGGCAAGGTGTACCTCAAGCTAATGTTATTTAATTTATTTTTGTATTCACACGTTTCGTAGCCACCGCCGCTGCCGCAATATAGTGTGGGGCAGCACACATTCAGAATAAAGCACACAAGCAAACAAACATAAATATGTACATGCATACATGCTATAGATATGTACATTGTCGGGCACGGGAGCCAAAGAGATACGAGAGGCATGTCAAGTGACAATCGTAGAGGTGAGAGAGAGTGGGACAGTCAAGCAACAGCAGCAGCAACAACGACAAAAGTGTACGTAGGCAGCGACAACGACAAGCGCCAAAAAGAACTGCTCTGTGTGTGTGTGTCTGTGAGTGGGAGTTGGTATGTGTGAGAATGAACACAGAATGAATGCCCAACTTGTTCTCTCTCCCTGTGCTTGGCGCTCTTTACTCGCAGTCTGGTGTTCATCCAGATTCATTTGTCGTCGTCGTCGCTCTGTCTGCGCTCGCTTTATTGCACATGTGTGTGTGTGTGTGTGTGTGGGTCGTTCGTTCATTCATTTTCCTCTCCACACAGACACTCATACAACGAGACGAGCTCGTGCTCATGCTCATAGCGCTCACACAGCATAGCGTGCGCTGTGTGCTCTGAAGTGCGACAACAGCGCACTCGATCGGCACAGACAGAATGTCGCCAGTTCATGCTACGCCGCCAGACATACTGTCGTCGTTGTTGTCGCTGTCGCCGTCGCCGTCGCCGTCATCGTCGCCGCTGCGGCTGCCGCTCTGCCATCGTCATCGACGTTGCCGTCGTCGACATTGCTGGTTGCCTTTTGCCGCAATCGTCAAATCACATTTCACACGCTGCGTACCCCCCGCCCCCCTCCCCACGCCGACGATGACGCTGACATTAACAACGCCCTAACCCATTGCCAGCCAACGCGATCGCTGCCGCTGTCGACGTCGCTGCTGCAGCTGACCTGCCGCCCTGCGTTCGACTGTTGCCTGCACTTTTTATGTATGTACATACATACATATATATGTATGTATATATTTTTGCAGCATATGCAGAAGCTTTTCTACTCCTCCTCCTCGCTAGCTCCAAAAAAGAACCGACCGACAATTGGTTATTCGCAGCGTCAGTGTGCGTGTGAGTGTGTGTGTGCGTATGTGTGTGTGTATTGTGCTTGTATACAGTGCGACCTCGACTTTGGCAACTGATCGATGCACGTAACAGGCGAGAGTAAATGGAATATGCGGAATATATGGCATATAATATGTAAACATATTTGCAGTACATATGTACATATATATGTATGTGTATATACAAAACTTAGTATATACATATATATCGCCTGACCACATCGTTTTGCAAAGAAGCCTAACGCTATCGCTGGCATTCTGGAATGTTGCCCAGTAATTTTCCACACACACACACACACACACACGCACACACACACACACATTGACAGTGATCGATCAAGCCTTCAATTTCAAATGTGCTAACAACAAAAACAACAACAACTACAACCTTGAACTAAGCTTCCCAATGCATCTTTGCCTTTTAACTTAACGAAACTCTTGATTTATCGATAAGCGAATTCAGCGCTCAATCGATAAACTCAAATTTAATGCATTTGTTCTTGTTGTTGTTGTTGTCTATCTCAAATATATTGATCGTTGATCTGCAATTAAGTTGCATTCGTCAGTAAAAAGCTTAAATAAAAATCATGTCTTTAATCTATCAAAATTCGAGCTATTGAATTATTTTTTTTTTTTCAAAAACGTGGAAAAATCTGCTCAATTCTTTTTCAGATCGTATTCAACAATCTGAATCAGAATATGTTTTAGCAGCTGGTTAATTCCAACTTTGAAGTAAAATGACATCATTTCAACTGCAATTTACAGCTCATTATCATTAAGCATCTTTCTATCTTGTAACAGAAATTCCCCAAAGCTGAATCAACTATTTTTCTATATAAACTTTATAGTTAGTTAGTACTCATTTGTAGTTCCGAAAAAATCCAAGATCAAGAAATCCTACAAATTAAATTTCAACAATAATTAACAAAAAGATGATTCACATATTTAAATATTTTTTTAAATGTATAATATCGAAAATAATCGAATATTTAAACATTTCAAAAAGTTTTAAAAGTTGAATATTTTCAGTATATTGAAACTTTTGCACTTTTTATGCCATCTTTAAAAATAAATTGAGTATGCACATCCGCAATTCTAGTGGTTGTTCTTAATTTCACCGATTTCTGCCCAGTCAACAGTAATATCTATATAGTTTACGCCCCCAACGATCGGCGTATGAACATTTTTGGCAACTTTAACACGATCAGCAATTAAATGAATGACAATTATGAAGAAATACCTAAAAAATTCGCCAAAAAAAAAAATTGTAATATTATAGATGACAATTTTATGACTTGTGCGATATTCATTCTGGTCGAATCAGCGTTTCGGGGCCCGGCTCGTGTGGGTGGACATTGACCAAGCTGCGTTCTATTCTACTTATGTACATATTTCATATTCCATTTTACTCCACTTTCTTTGCGTTTTCTTTTTACTTTTCTTTTCTGCTGTCGCGACCGATTACAAAATTTCCACTGAAATCGCGTGATTTGAATTTCACAAGCCTTTCGGATTATTTTACATACATATATTAATCGTCATATTACGTTAATTACGAAATGTATATTTCTAAAAATTGATCGTTTTTTAAATTGACTTAAATTTAATTAATTTTGAAATGTATAATTTTTTATATTATGAGATCTTCGATCTTTCAATTTATGCAATATTGAGAAAAACTTAAAAATCATGCAATAATGTTTATTCTATGAGTTTTATTTTTTTACTCAAAAATAATGATTATTGGTTGAGTCTTAAAGTATAACTTAAAATTAATTATTATTTTGTGCATAAATCAATTAAAATTAACAGTTCTTTTTTTCAATAGAAGTTCGATAGGTTTACAAGTTATAGATAAAGTTTTCTATTTTGAATATCATTAGCTTTCATTTTTTTCGAATTTTTTTTTATTTATTTTTATATTTTTATTTATTAAATTTTAATAATTGAACTAAGCTCGACTTGTATAATATTTTTTTACATATATGTAATATAATATGGTAATAAGAGAAGATTTTAAGATCTTAAAAAAGTGAATTTTTGAAAATTTGAAAAAATTATATATATATTTAGATCTAGATATAGTAAAGTCTCAGATAATGTAGTGAGCTCTCAACCTTTTTTGAGACTTGATTTTAGCTGTGTTTATTGCTAGTTTGAGTCCTTAACTAGAAAACTAATCAATTTAATTGTCGAGGAGGTTTGTGAAGTTCGGGCTACAAGTTACAAGATCCGTCCGATTGCCTGCGGTTCTTGTGAAGTGATTGAACCTGTTAGCAGGCCCAAAAAGGCCCATAAATAGGGCCGAGATTGTTGTCCGTAACATGTGTTGGCCACTGTCGGTCGGTCGGTCGGTCGGTCGGTCGGTCAGCTTTAAAAATGGGGCTTTCCCGTCGCAACCAAAACACATGTGCGTCTGTGTGTGCGTGTGTGTGCGTGTGTGTGCGTGTGTGTGAGTGTGTGTGTGCTCAGCCCAAAACTCAAGATGAGCACGATCCGCATTGTGCCTCTAACTTTGGCTTAAGGTCGCTAGAGACCTGTCTAGGTCTCAAACCCCTGAGCTGAGCCCTGAGCCGAGTCAGTTCAATAACTTGACGCACAGACAGTTCTATATCTGTATATGTATATGTATTTATACCATCCGCACCATCCGGCGGCATTTGTTTTGGATTTCCCGTCGGATTAAGCAACTTAGTGCACAATCCAACGAGTTCCCTTTTAGTTCCGTACCTTGTCCGTTTGTCCACCTTTTTGGGCTGCGGGTAGCGCTAATTGTAATCGTGGGAAAAACCAATCAGACGCAACATTCGTACTTTTTATTACGGGTCAATATTAGCGTAATCCATTTTTATGGCCATTATGAACGCGACAAACCGTAAAGAACTTGCCTTCTTCTGCCATTTACGGTGCTCGCCTTCATAGCACCCTATGAAATATGTCCTACCTACCTAACTACCTGCCTGACTACCCTAACTCTATCTATCGCTAGATCTATGGAACACTTTTATCTATTATCAATCTGTTATCTCGATCTACCTGCTGTCTTTACCTCAGTCGACCCATCATCATCATGATCGGCACTTGCATTTTAATTAACGCGATCAATCCGCACCGCAATCTGGAATCTCGACTTGATTCTTGCATACCAATCGTGACTTTACTCACAAAACCCATCCATTTATCATCGAACTCATTTCATATGCCCATATATCATTTTCCTTGATGATACTTGATAGTCTTCAAACACATTTACAACTTGGTACGTGCCGTACTTGACACTGGAATAAAATCTGATACCGACTTGAACTATGAACTTTTAATAAAATAATTCTTCAATATGATGGAAATAAAGTGAGAGTCTAAAAATCAAAATATACAATTTTTAGTAGCCCAGGAATAACATATCCTAGCAATAAATCCTTTAATATATAAATTCTTATCTTGATAAAAGTATGCAAGAATATAAAAAGTTTTAGTAACTCACTAATATTATATACAATTTTCTACTAAAAGAATTTGTAATTTAACTTTTCAAAAACTAGGATAGTAATATATGAAATATACATGGATATTCTTGAAAGAGTTTACATTTAAAATGTTCTTTATATGAAAGTTTTTTTTTTAAGAAATGTTAAGGATTTTGTATCAAAGTATTTCAGTTTTAATAGACAAATTCTTCTATATAATGTAAATTCCAAAAAAAGAACTAGGAAAAGTTTTCATTAAAAACTTTTCTCCAGTTGTTAAAGCCTTTAAAAACAATGTTCAAGAATTTAAGCTTCTGGAAAAAAAATTGAAAAGAATGTATCTTATTTCCCACCCGTTTCTTTCTTAGCTAATAAATATTTTCAGGAGCAAAACACTTTTCTAATGTCCGCCACATGAATAATATGATAATATGATATGATAATAACTTGTAGAAACTGTCGGAAATTTTGAGTGGTATCCAGTCTTTTGTGTCAGGTGCTCACAAAGGTACAACCTGATGACAGGCACTTGTGATGGATGGATCCACATCCGGTCTGGGAAAAAATCAAGAATCTCGAGTCTGAGGTGTAGACGTGGGTAAATTTGTGTGTAGAATGTGTGGGACTGCCAACAAATTTGGTAATTCATTAGCCACTGCGACAGGTGGCCATAATTTAGCGCGATTTACATATATATATGTATATATATTATTTTTCATAATGTTTAATGAGTAGCACCCCATTAGCACCCTATTTCTATATCTCTTTGTCTGTTTTGTATTTACGCGTGCGGCATTAATAATTGCTTTACAAATGTGATATGACAACAAATAAAATAAAAAAAAAGGAAAAATAGAAAAAATAAATATATATTTATATATACAGTAGCTGGCCATAAATCGGTTCCCTCGCATAGGGAAACGCTCCCGAAATACTAATTAGTGGCATGCAGCATAAATCTGACGACCCGACTCGGGTCTTCAATGCATTGGCCATTGCCATAAATCAATTTCTCGATTCTTCATTCTTCTGTGTCGCCCATAGGCGTTACAACAAATCCATTTTGGTTCATGACCAACCGCAACATCAACAAGCATTACCAAACAAGTGCCAGAGATAATCATCGATAAGCATCTGACATTTGAATACCAAAAACAAAATGAAAAGAAAGAAGAACGTATTTAATAAATACATTCGAAAATCTTCCCCTCAAATATGGAACCCGACACTGACAGTTGTCGTATTTCTTGTCTATGACAGCCCAGTTCCTATATTAAGTAGATACATAGATAGTTTGCTTTCTTTGCCATAGTTGAATTCATGTCATGCCCAATTGAGTCACCTGAAAGCTAACTATATACTGTCTTCAACTTTCTTCTTTCTTATCCTTACCCTAGGATCTTAATCTTTAGAAATTTTGAAGATTTTTCTGAACTTTGATATCGTCCTGCCTAATTCTGTTAACATCTTTGGAATGCTATCAAGATCTATGGAATTTCCAGACAGCCAAAATCTTTGTAAGACTTTTAAAAGCATTGCAAAATATAGAAATCTATAAAGATGGAATTCTTCAGATCCTTTTGGATTTACCTCTTGCATGTCTTATTTCTAATTCTATGCAAATTTTTGGAACGATATAAAAATCTGCGACGTTTCCTGTATTTTTTTTTTAAGTCATTGCAAGGATTTTAGAATATACTTGTGAAGAATCAATAAATGTATTTTTTTTAAAGATTTCACATTTTTATATATTCTTTTAAAGGATTTCTATCCTTATCTATCTTATTTCTAATTCTATGCCAATTTTTGGAATGTTATAAAAATCTTCGAAGTTTTTTGTATTTTTTTCTAGTCATTGATTGAATTTAAAAATAGACTTGTGAAGAATCAATAAATGTATTTTTTTAAAGATTTTTTATATTCTTTTATAAGGATTTCTATCCTGTTGAACACGCCTCTTTTTTTAAATTTCTCAAATCTTTGGGAATGTTTTAAGCTCTATAAGAGCTAGAGAAATTCACATGAAGAATTCTCTTCAGTATTTTTTATCCGATTTGATTTAAATTGTTTTTGAATCTATAAAAAGTAGACATCATAAAAAATAAAATAAATTTTCTTTAAAACACTTCCAATTCTTTGGAGAATCTCTACTATCTTCTTATGAAAGTCTCTCCCTATTCTAAATTGATTGTATAAAGATAAAGAAATCGTATGTAAATAAATGGAGATATTTAATAAATTTAAATAAAAGTATAGGATAAAATAATTTTCTGTCTTTTTAATTCTCTATAGGAAAGTAAGACTGTAATTAATCAGTATATGTATATATGTACATATATTTCTAAGAAACGTTTCCAGAGATGTTTCTTGTAGAATCTATCGAAACTTAGAATAGACTTGGACTTGGTCAAATGTGTATGTGTGTGTGTGTGTGTGAGTACATGCTTATGCTACACATGAATGTGTGTGTGTGTGTGTAAAGCGTTTTGGCTGCGACTTGGAAGTTTCACTGCAGCTTTGGGCATTTCATTGAAAGTAAATATTTATGCATATACAAATATAAGTAAATGTGTGCTTACATATATGTATGTATGTTCAAATGTATATGTATGTATGTATGCTGTCCAAGCAAAGTCGTTGCATTCGCCGTTTGTTTATGCATTCGTCGGACGTATGTATGTAAGTATGTACATATGTATGTACATACGTATGTGTATAGGAATGTATGTATGTATGCGAGCTGTGCATGTGGCGTCGTTGGGATACCTACAATACACACACAAGAGAATCCATATCAGCACGCCACAAGCAACAACAAAAACATTTGTGCCCTGCCAAACGTCTGAAAGTTCATGCACACACACACACACACACACACCTACTCACAAGCAAACAGAGAGACATACATACATGCACAGAGTTGCCATATAAAGGCAAACAAACGTGAGGCGACGACGACGACGACGACGACGACGACGACGAATGCCCAGCCAGGCCAGGCGAGCCAGTCAGCCCAGGCGAAGTCGAGCCAGACAGTCTGTCGCCAGAAAAATCTACACACAACAACAGCAACACACACACACAGAATACGGCCAAAGCAACAACAAGAGCTACAGCTAAAGCAAAGGCAACAGCAACAACAACAACAACAACGACAAGAGCAGCCACAGCTACAAGCAGAGGCGACAAGAGCGCAAGCCGAAAAAATAAAACGAGGGCGCGGGCGATGAACGGTGCACAGTGGCTCGCTATATCAAAACTGTTTTAAAATACATACATATGTGGGGGTATAAAGTTTTATATCTAAAGAGAAATTGAACTCAATAAAAGAACAATACAAGTAAAAGTCTAGCAAAACATTTGGATATAATTCCTGCCAAAAAACGAAAATAAAATATCATTAACATGATTTGATTTATTTACTATTATTTTTACCGCATGACTCTCTTGAGTGAGCCACTGTGCGGCGCAGCGCGACGTTGTTCAAGTCGTTTGCGTCGCTGTTGGCGTCGCAGTTGGCAGCGCTGCGCTGTAGTTGAGAAATAATCGTATGAAGCGCAGGGCAAAAAAGCAAAGCCAAAGGCAAAGACAAAGCAAAGCGAAGCAGCAGAATTCCATTTAGATTATATTCTTTGCATTTTGTTGTTGTTGCTGTGGTTGTTGTTGGCGCTTTTGACGGGGCAGGCAACGCGTTGTGCGGCGGCTTGGTAGGTGTTACAATACATAATGGACGTCGCACACACACACACACACACACATATGTACAAGAAGACTGACAGACAGATGCAGTGCTGCCACTGCGAGCGACAACGACGTGCATTGCCAGACCGTTCGGCGCGCACAGCCGTCACATAACGTCATCGCCATCATTGCACTGATGTGGTGTGTGTGGGGGAGGGGTGCGGGGGAGTCAGCCAGCGACAGTGGCGTGTCATTTGAAAGGGGTGCCCTACGTTTACCTGACTTTTTAATAAAGATAAGAAATATAATAATTTTTGAACTTGTCAAAACTTGTCTAGCTGTACACATTTATCAACTTTCTCTGCACTTTTGGCCCATGCCCGCCCCCGTCACCATTTGACCCCCCTTAGCCACGCCACTGGCTGGGTTGACGACTCGAGTACGAATTTTATCGCCCACGATTTGTGTTGTTGTTTGTTTGTTTGTTTGTGTGTTTGTTTTTGATACCCTACCCTAGCCACACTCGCATTCGCACACACATGCAAACACACACACAGACACAGTCACATTGCACATGGGCCACTTGAGCTCTATCGACAGGGGCTGGTAAGCAGCGGTGGTGTTGGAGGGGGGCAACTCTTCAATGTTGTCGCCATCTAACTAACGTTCCAGATGCGTTTATTTGCTCAGTCCCCTTTTCCTAGCCCTTCCATCGCCCACCTTCACCCTCACTACGCCCCTGTTCAAGTTCCAATCTGAGTCCGAATCCGTTTAACAATACCTCAGAGACCCCATAAGTATTTACAAATGCAACCATTATAAAAACAAAAGCAACAACGATAACGATAACTTATCGAAGCTCGCAGAGCTCTATGCACAGTTATAGATCAAAGATCAAAGCCCGATTTCAGTTTTATATGCGACTGAATTATTTCTTGATGCGGTAAAAAAAATATATCATACATACATATATTAAATAACTTAGAACAAAGTTTTCGAAAGGTTTATTTGTATAATTTTTTTAATTGTCTTTTTTTTTAAATGACAAAAGTAGAGACTAAGTAAAAAAGTTGCAATTGATTTCGTTTAATTTTGAAGAAGTTAAACTTTCTTGGGTCATACTTCTCATTTTATTTTTTTAACAAAGATTTAAAATTTTCTTAAGTCAAAATTTGAATGTAACTTTTTTAAATTAATTATTATTTGAAATTTTAATTAATACGCTGAGTTTTATTTTAAAACTTTCATAGCAATTGAATAAATAATGTCAAAATACCTAAAGTATTATTTAAGTAGATTTATGATAGTTTTCCAATTTTCGATGCCCTTGAATGGTTTCTTAGTTAAATGGGATTTTCGGGGAGATTTCAATTCAAACTAGGGAACTAATTCGAGATTTACGATACTTTTACTTGTACAATAGAATTTTTAAAGGCCTTCAGCCCGATAATAATTCAACTCAACTCTTTACCATTATTCTTTTTTATTTATAGGGGATTTTTGAGGAGTTATCCATCTAGAAATTAGGCTCTAACTTTGACCTCAATGAAAAAGGGACTTTTTTCAAAGTTGGGAGAGATTTATGATACTTTTACTTATAGTGCAATAGAGTTTTCTATAGATTTCCATAATACATCTCAACCCTGTGCCATAATTATTAAATATTTATAGGGGATTTTTTCGGAGATATCTTTATAGAAATTAAGTTCTAACTTTGACCTAATTGAAAAAGGGACTTTTTTCTTAAGCTTTGGAGGTAATGTGAAATTTATGATGCTTTTACTAATATAGCTATTTACAGGGGATTTTTTTGGAGTTGTCCATGTAGCAATACGAGGCTCCAAAATTATATAATTTACGTATGCTAGAAGATTCCGCTCAAAATAATATTAAAAAAATAAATAAAATAGTGACTTCATATGAATAATTTTAGAATTGGGGCTTTAGAAAAGAAGAAGAAGACTGAGGAGTAGTACAGAGTAGCGCAAAGTCGAGACGGATTCGATTTGTGGAAGCGGAATGGAAATCGGAATTGGAATTGGAATCGGGTCGCCTCTCAGGCTGCCACAGTCAACTGTACTAAAGATAGAAGCGAGCACGAACATGTTCTCACTCACTCAAAGAAGGAGAGAGAGAGAGCGAGAGCGAGAGAGAGAGAGAAAGAGAGAAGTAGCACACAGGAAATGTGAACGTGTGGACGCCAAAAAGGCAAGGGACAAGACGAAGACGATGGTGAGAAGAGGGAAGGGGCGGGGGCAGGGGAATGGAAAGGGGCATTGGGTCGGAGGCAGGAACAGGGACGGACGCAGCATAAGTGCATCCCAACCCATGGTATGAATTGTGGTCGGCGACTGAAACCCAACACTGTTGCCTTGCTGCGAATATTAAAATACCCACTTAAGGCTAACAATAACAACAACGAATGGTAAGTAGTACCCTTACACACACACACACACACACACACACACACACACACCCACACACACTTGAAACACAGACAGGCAGACAGACAGACAATCGAAACGATCAATTGCAGGAAAAAAAAAAGGCAACAGACATTGGCGCCCTTAACACTTGGCTTGAAACCTCTTGAAGCTAAGAATATCTTTTAGCTGCCTCTCGACAATTGACTGGCGCTCGAAACTAACCTCACTTCAAATAACCTAACCTAACCTAACTTGAAGAATACCTACTTTCGAAAAAATAATCACAATTCTCTAGCATTACTTAAGCTACTTTTGGGTTTTTTCCCAAGTATAGATTTATAAATATATTTCATCTTATCCACGAAATTCCCTCTAATAACCACATCAATTTTGTCTGCACTCCATTTGAACTGATCAAATTCAAATATTTTGCACAGCGCGCCAAACTGCGCACAGTGTGTACAAACAGATTTTGGAAATAAAAATTTACGCAAAAATGAGCAGCTCACGGCTGCACTAGCTGGACGCGTTTGAAATATTTACCGTCTATCGCCCGACCTCCACCCTCCATTCGGAGTCAATAATGCGTACATAAGGCGCGCAGATGAATTTTGCTTACGCTGCATGAAAAATAAAAAATCAACAAAATTCGAATACAATTTTCAGCTTCAGCATGAAAGAAAATACAAAATAAAAGTCCTTCTTTAATAGGACCTAGAGCTGACGAACGCACATTTTCTGCAAGCCAAGGCTGCCACACGTTTCAAAACTTATTCAGAACGATGTTCTTTCCAGGCTCCGATGTTTTACAAACATCGATGACATCGATGTTTCTCCACCCTCCACACTAGCAAAATTGCAGCAACAATTTATTAATTATTGTTGCATTTTATTGCCATAAACAGCGTGTGCGCGAGCGAGCGAGCGAGAGAGAGAGCGAGAGGGAGAAAGCACGCGAAAGGGCAGCTCAGTAATTAATAACAGTAGCGCTGCTTTTCTGCCGATTTTGCTGGAAGGAAATAAGAAAATTATAAAAGAAAAACAACAACAAAGGCAACGCTAGAAATACGCACACGCATATACACATATAACACGCACACACGCATAAAGAGAGAAAGAAAGAGAGCGAGAGACATAGAAAAACAAATACAAACAAAGGCAGCTTTTCCAGAAATTGGGTCGCGTTTAATACTCATTTAGTTTCGTGTTGTTTTTTTTTTGTTATGGCAACTTTGCGTACATGTATTGGTTAGTTTTCATTTCAAAAGTGTTGAAAGTGAACGAACACAAAATTCAATTAATTCAAGGATGAATTAAAAAATGGAATATTATTTTCGTTTCTTTTATTTTGTAGTGTGAAACTGGAGACGCAGCAACAACGACAGCAATGAGCGTCGTTGGCAAACAATTGAATCCGGTGCAATCATCGTCCTCCTGCACCTCCGCCTCCACCACCGCGGCAACAGCAGCAACAACAACATCGGGAGCTGCCAGTGCGTCAAACAGTAGCAGTAGCAGCAGCAGCAGCAGCGGCGGCAGCAGCAGCAGCAGCAACAACGATGCCAGATCGTCAACAACAACACTGTCTGCCATCACTTCTTTGGGTGGAGGTGGGGCAAGTGGGGATGCTAAGAAGAAGGAATCAAATGTAACGCCCGACGATGTATTGCATCTAAACAAAATCACCGACGACTATCTATGCTCAGCAAATGCGAATATCTTTGAAATCGACTTTACACGCTTCAAGATACGCGATCTGGAAAGTGGCGCCGTTCTATTTGAGATCGCCAAACCGCCCAGCGAGCAATTCCCCGATGGCTTATCCATTGAGGATACGATGCTGGCCGCCGCCGAAGACCTAACGCTCGATGACACTGCCGATCCAAATGCCGGACGCTATGTACGCTATCAGTTTACGCCGGCGTTTCTTAATCTCAAAACCGTCGGCGCAACGTAAGTCCAAAAAAAAAAAAATTCCAATAAAATTCCCAATTAGAATATCCCTTAATTGCTTTTTTCGCCCGTACAGCGTGGAATTTACGGTCGGCAGCCAGCCGGTAAACAATTTTCGCATGATTGAGAGACATTTCTTCCGCGATCGCTTGTTAAAGACCTTTGACTTTGAGTTCGGCTATTGCATTCCATATTCCAAAAATACTTGCGAACACATCTACGAGTTTCCTAATCTTCCACCAGACCTGGGTAAGTTTTCCATTCACGCCATCATCAAATTTCCCCACATTTCCAGCTGCCATTTGCAGCGGGTCAAGGCCGCGACCAGCGACATACAGCTACAGTGTGCACTCGATAGATCGTACATTGAAATTGTCATTAATTTAGAAAACTGTTGGAGCTCAAACTGAAAATGTTTGTGGAGATTATTAGCATTCAAAATGTTTTAATATTTCGTTTTCAAAGCTACAGTGCACATTCGATAACTATGCAATTTCCAATCATAAGTTTAAGAAAAGTTAAAGCAATTCTTGTAATTGTTACATAGATTTTGAAAAAAAAAAAATGGAAATTATAAAATCATTGTTAGAAATTGTAGGAACTTTGAGCTGCAGTACAATTTGAATTAAAAATATTCTTTTCAGGGTGTCCTGTTTTTTTATTAAGTTTGAGTACTTTTATTACAAGAAATCTTTCTGTAGATAGAACAGTTACATTAGTCTTCAGTTTTTGAAAGAAGCTTGTTAAAACATTTAAGCTTTAGAAAATATTAAAACTTCTTTTACAATTTTTCTTTGATTAAATTTAATAGAAACATAAATTTGGCTTAGTTAGTAAAATCAAAATTTGTTATATTTATGTGATATGTCGACAGCTATTGGATAAAAAAAAAAAGGAAAACTTTTAAGTCAGGTAAATTTTATAAAAAAAAGTTAAAAAAAAACGTGTTTGAAAATCTTGAGCCAAATGTTTAAAACATTAAGTTTATAAATTAAAACTAATTAGGAATTAATATACGAAATATGTCCTACCATTAATATATAACAAAATTTGTTTATTATCATAATTTTTTTTTTTAACTTAAAATTCCATTAAGCTTTTTAGTGTTGTGTATAGTATTAAAAACAAAACTGGAAAACATTTAAATTCCATTAAGCTTTTTAGTGTTGTGTATAGTATTAAAAACAAAACTGGAAAACATTTAAGAATTCGGTCGATAGAACTTTGAACGTTTTTACTTGGTAAATAGGTAGCCATTCAGCATATCGTGTGCGCACTGTAGTGGCCTTTAAGTGAATCGCAATGATTTTAATTGTGTCATTTTCTATTTTTATGTGCAGTTGCTGAAATGATATCGAGTCCATTTGAGACGCGCTCGGACAGCTTTTACTTTGTGGAAAATCGACTCGTGATGCACAACAAAGCGGATTACGCCTATGATGGGGGTATTATTGTCTAAAAAACAGTGGACTGGAAAAGTGGGAGAACTAAATAATTAATTGATTGATTGATGTTGATTGAAGCGGATGCTAAGAAAGCTAAAAACTAAATCTACAAACCTAGAAAAGAAATAACTAACTAAATACAAAACAAAACAACAAACAAACTAAAAAGCTGGCCCACACACACACCCACACAATCACAAGACGTACATACGCACATCAAGCAAAAAAAAAAAAACAAAAAAAAACCAAAGCAAAGAATGAAAAATACAAACAAATTGAAAAGGAAAAACCATTTTAGCCTTAGCACAATGTTTTACCCACCATTCCTGTTTAATGTATTTATTATGATAAACACACACACATACACGCACGCAAACTGTGTTCATTTATATAAAAAAAAACAAAGGAAAAACCAAAAAATATGTAAAAAAAAAAAAACAAATTTAATTTATAAGTGCAATGTGATTCCCTTAATTCTGATGTCCCCGCCCCCATTTATTTGTGCCCCCCGCCCCTTTAATTGTATTTTATTTATTCGTAATTTAAGCAACACATACATATGTATACACACACACAAATGCATACATACACATATACATGTACACATCATGCAGCTTTATGCAATTTCCATTTACCATATTTACTTTCTCAGTTTTTCTCAGTGTATTTGTATAGATATTTTAACTATGAATTCCAGAAAACAAACATGAGAACGAGAATTAAATTTACATTCGAAATGTAACGATAAACAAAAAACTGTTTCTAATTTTTACGTTCCCTCCAGCAAAAACAAAGATCATAATAAGATTGGCTAAACTGTTTTATATTATTGCCAGCTCGCTCTAACTGATGCAGCGATATAACAGATAAGTTGCAAGTATTTTTTTGTTATTTTAACTGTTCAAGAATTCGGTGGTAAGTCTGATAAAATCGTGCGGCTTCTCCAGATGCACCAAGTGTCCAGTTTCCAGCCAATGTAGAGTAGCATTGGGAAAAAACTGAAGAATCTGAGGCCAATCATCGGGACTGCAAAGGAGCAATAATATAATATATGATAGCTGCAATTAATTCAATTTCGCTTTGCATACTTCATATAGGTCGAGTGTGTGCCGCAGATGAAGGTGGTGGGTCCAGTGAAAGGCCCCTTACTCTTTATGTTCTGACCGTAATCCAAAAAGCCGGTGAGACTGCGACGCAAAACCTCCACATTGCAGGCCCAGTAAAATCTACATAAATCAAATCACATAAAAAAAATAATATTAGTGCAAAGAATCGAGAAGAAATCAAATGCTCTCTCAACCTACTCGCCAGTTTGGGGTCTTTTTCGGAGATTCAACAGTATAAAATCCACGGAATCAGCGCCTACAGTTTTCATTAGTTGCATTTTTGATCTTTGTCTTCCCTCGGATAAAGATAATTCGGCAGGCAGCGATACTTCCAACATAGCACCCATAATGCCATTCATTTCATTAATGGTCTTTGGTATGGAGACGGGCGAAATGTCCACAACAATCAAGCGATCGACGAGTTGCGGCTGTAATATATATTTTGAAGCACACTTTTTTAGGGATAAAGATTTCACTTTAAAATGAATAGTATTCAAATTTATATATTTTTCAAAATGATCTTAATTTGAGTTGATTTTCTTTTTTAGTAGTAAACAAGAAATGTTCCTTAGATTTCTGTATTAAATCATTGTAATATTTTTTGGGAAAAAAGATTTTACTTCAAAATTAATAGTATTCAAATTTATATATTTTTCAAAATGATCTTAATTTGACTATGATTTTCTTTTTTAATGTAGTTAACAAGAAATGTTCCGTAGATTTCTGTATTAAATCATTGTAATATTTTTTGAAGAACATTTTTTGGGGAAAGAGGTTTTATTTAAAAATTAATAGTATTCAAATTAATATATTTTTCAAAATGATCTTAATTTGAATATGAGTTTCTTTTTTAATGTAGTAAACATTTTAATTAAATCATTGAATGACCGTTCCTATGACAGCTATTTAATATAGTAGACCGATTTATATAAAATGTATACTACCATCCCAAGTATTCTGTCAATTGCTTGAGATGTTTCAAAAAACATTTTGTGAATAGGAACTGATCCAATGTACCAACCAATAAAAAATGTACCATTTTTGGTACAAATGTACCAAATTGGTTAACCGTGTTTACGAATGCAGCACAAAGAGTAAAGATGCGAATTTGTGGTCAAGTACATACGTTAGATAAAGCAAAATGCATGACGGCACGTCCACCCATGCTGTGTCCCATCAAGCTGGTCTTTTGTATCGAATTGGCGGACATGAAGGCGGAAAAGTCCGCCGTCATGCCGGGCGAGCTGTGAGTGTCCGTGTGTGGACTGTCGCCGTGATTGCGTAAATCCACCGTGTAAACCTGCAATTATTGAACGAACGTTCTCAGAAGCATTCGAATAAGAAAGTCAATTTCTTGGCTTACACGACGATGCGTTTCTCTAGCAATCGCTCGACTCACGCTGCGCCAATTTTGCTTGGAACCAAAGAGTCCATGTGCTGTAATAAGCGGAGTTTTGCTGGCATCACTTGTGGGCGCATCAAACCGCTCCGAGCTCATGGCAATTGGTGGTATATTTGCATAGTGTCGTTGCTGTCCAGCCAAGCAGCTGGAGCTTTTGTTAGTCGCTCCATATGTTTGGGCCACGAGTTTGACATTGAATTTGGCAGCATGAAGCCCTTGAAGACAACGTAACGTTCCATTAAACAGCTGCATTTCGCTAGAGTAGCAGCTAATTTATCGATATATTTGTGACATGTCACAAATGGTCACACGCTCGATAACTTCTGTATTCCATCGATAGTAACAGCTTATAAATATAAAACAGTTTAATGTACAATTTATGAGTGTATTTTACAAATTTGAATGATCGAAAATTTTTTATTAAAAACATTCATACCTTTTTAACATTTTTCTACAAGCCCTTACAAGTATGAGATATATATCATGTTTGCACGACAGCTTAGTTGATTAAAAAATAGACGTGCATTCATAAATACTTTTTATAAATGTTTTAAAAAGGGTTGTTTTCTCATTAAACCCTTCGATATTTTTGTGGTATAAATGCTTAGCGTTGTGAAATTTATTGAAATGTTATATGATCCTTATATAAAACTAATTTAGATGAGATTAAGATTTTCACAAGAATTTATGAATTGGACATCGTATAAACTTAGCAACACATTTTTCGAGAGCTATCGATTGTTGGCGCAAGCAACTGTGGAGTATGCGATAGTGTCATCAAATGCAGCTCTAGTGACCGTCGCTCGTCTCTAACATTTTCTGCAGTTGAGGCGGCTTCGTTTGTCAGAAAAGAATTTTCAATATTAAAATCGCACGCTCAGAAGAAACAATTTAATAAAAAATTTACAACAATCAGGTAAAAACTACAATTAAAATTCAACATTGCGAAAGGCAATTGAAATTAAATACAAAAGGCCGTGGCTCACGCAGGGAAAGCAAGCAGACGGAAGAAAAAAAGTTTGACGAAAGCAATTGGTGGGACTGCTCACGGAGATACGCACATTCAAACACACTCACACACACACACACCCAGGCACACGGATACACGAAGCCGGAGCCACCAGTCTGCTGATTGAATTTGTTTTGCGGTCTGGACACGAGTGAAGGAGATAGAAGGAGGACGATTGACGCCCGCAACTGCGGCCATACTCCCTTTAGGTGAGCAACAACAACAAACTGCACATTGCAATTACTACCAACAATTGATATATATATATATTTTCAAGTATTCTATTTTTCCCCTCCAACACTACGTAAGTGAAAAGTGGTTTTACACACATAAAAAAATAAAAGTAAAAAAAAAATAAAATGATAAAGACCAAAAATGTATAAATCGTAGAGTTTTGTGACTTCTGTGAAAAAGTTGTGCTTGAATGTCAGAAAGCTCCGTATCTTTGCTTTCGTTGAGTAAAACTTACTATTCAGTTGAGTTTAAAATGTAATAAAAACAAAACTTTGTCGGTCGCGAAAAGTGCGAAAAGTATACAAAAAGGAGAAAAAAATACCGAAAAAAAGTACCAACAAGACTGCGAAACGTATGTGATATGTAGTTTATCATATGCTTTAAGTTACATGTGTGTGTATATATACACTATATAAATATAAATATATGTGTGTGTGTTTGTGTCTTGCTGTATTTATTTGTAGCTTTGAGACAAGAGCAACAAACGTAGTTGTATTATTGAGATCCGTAATTGTTGTTATTCATTAAAATTTGCTCGCTCTCTGTTGTCTATCGTTCGCGTAAAGTCGTCAAAAATAAAGTTATATTTTGAGAACACACACAAACAAAATAATAAGAAAAAGACTATTAAAATACCATAAATAATAAAAGTACAATAATGAAGGTAAGAATTCAACAAAGTGAACAGAAAACTTAAACGTTCATAAACTTTTCTTTCCCCCTGAATAAAAAGAAACCAAATCATGTAAAAATGTTTAATGATGAACACACACAAAGAAACCGAAGAAAAAAAATTTTAAGAAAAAATAATGATAAGCAAATAAAAATATGTCGATAAAGTTCCTCTTCATTTATCCATGTCCATGTCCCTTGACTTGAATTCTTTCTATCCCACTATTCGTATGGCTAAAGAGAGAGCTGAGTTTGGTTCAATAAATATTGTCTGCTTGTAATCGACATGTTATCGATCGATAACTAATTTTGATCAACGAGAGTGGGCTGATAAGTTACTGTCTAATTAGGAAAACGTGAACACAAATAACCTCTAAATTTGAGTACAATGTCTTCTACGTTTATTTGCAAAAAAAAAAATATCACAAAATATTTGTACTGTTTTGCTATTCTACTTCTTGTCTTAATGAAAATAACATTTTTCCTCAAAAATTGTTAAAAATCAAGAAACTTAACTAGCCATTAGTTTATGAATACTCTGTCCAAATGATACAATATTTATAATTGGACGAAAAGAGTGTTGCTTTCCAACTTAGGTCAATGACTTCTCAGTTCACCTTCGATAGTTAAGTTTGGTTTTATTTAAAGTGGCTCTCGGTATCAATTTTCAAACGAAGTTTAAATACTGAAATTCAATTATGATTTAATCTGAGCCTATTGTCGTCTCTCCTCTCTCTTGCTCTCGCTTTCTTTCTCTGTCTTTCTTAAAACCTTAAAGGATCAACGTTGTGCTGAAGTCTCTAATTTTTTTCCCCTTGGGATTTGTAAACATATATAGAATATAGATATGCTATAGCTTTCTCCCAACTTTGATCGTCTGTACTAATCTTTGGCATCTCCCGCAGAATATCAAAGCCAGTCTGATTCTGAGGAGCGCGTCCGGATCGTGTTTATATAACAGATGGGCGTCAGCATGGAGTCGGATGATGGAAGCTCGAGTTCATCATCTGAATCGCCATCGAACTCACGTCCAGCGACTCCCACTGAGGAGACAATCGGTGGCGGCGGAGGTGGTGATGGAGTCGCGATAAATGAAGCCGCCAGTCCGGCGGGATCGGGCTCAAGCAGCAGCTCCTCATCAAACTCCAGCTCAAGTTCAAGCCACAGCGATCGCTCCAAGGCAAAGAAGAAAAGCTCGAGCAGCAGCAGCGGCAGCGATAGCAGTGGCTCCAGCAGCAGCAGCTCCAGCGATGAGGATGATGATAACGATAACGACGATGAGCCAAGGAATGAAGCAAATGCGGCTACAGCTTCAACTCCAGCCAACTCCGATGCCAATGGCAATGTCGATGGCGATGCCAAAATAGCCTCTGCCTCCTCTCCCAACAACAACAAATCAGAGCCGAGCTCCTCACTGCGCAGTCGTAGCAATAGTCCAGAGCAATTGTATAATCAGGCTGCCGTCGATCTTAACATTAGTCACGAGGATCTCAGTGATGTGAGCGATATTGATATGGAGAAGCAGGCACCGCCGTCCAAGAATGCCAGTATTGTCGACGACGACGATGACGAGGAAGGCGCCATCTCCTGTGATTCCCTACCGGGTGTCTCCGAATCCCCGACAATCAATGGCAAATCGGAGGAATCTCCCAGCGAATCGGGTTCAGAAACTAATGTTATTATCAAGGAGACAAAGGTAAGGAATACATTTTAAGAAAATCAAAAGATGAATTTAAGCACCTGTAGAAACAAAACTTTATTTCTGAAAATTAAAGACAAGAAAAATAGTGCAGAAGCTAAAATCTAAATTATTTTATTTAAATTGCACGAATTTCCTAATCTTTACTTCACCAAATTTTCCAAGTTTTAATTTAAAATTTCCAAATTTTTGTTTCCTGAATTTATTTTCATAATTTCAAGAATTAAAGTTTTGCCATTGCGATATCTCGATTTTTAGTACTCTTAGTAATCCAACTTATGAATTCTCTTGTTTGGCAGGATGTGGAGAAGGCAAATGGTTTGGATGACCTCGTTAAGACGCACGATGACGACGCACTCGACTTTGAGGCGGAGGAGGGCGAATGTCCTGATTTGAGTAAAGAAACGGATGCAGATAACGATGTGGATGGCGGGGTCAATACCGATGGCAAAGAATCAAAGAACAAAAAGGGAACTGGAACAGGATCGGATGATGAGGGCAAGCGAAGCGCAGACGAGGGTGATGGTGAAGTGGACGATAATAGCGAAGAATCGGGCACATCTGGTTCCGAGAATGCCAAGAAGAAGAAAAAGGTGGACGAGGAACTGGAGGAGGGCGAAGTATCCGATGAGGATGAAAAACGTCCCGAGGAAACGGAACCAAAGCCCGTTTGCCGTTTTTATACGCGTGGTCAATGCACCTGGGGCATGAGCTGTCGATTCCTGCATCCCGGTGTCACCGACAAGGGCAACTACACAATGTTCGAGAGCCTGGTGCGTTCCGTCCCGATGCAAAGTGGCGGCGGTGGCGCCGGATCCTCGCGAGCGCCCACCAACAGTGCCTACAATAGCCACATGGGCGGCGGCGGTGGAGCGCCCGCTGGCGATTATCATGATTATCGCAATGAGCGTCCAGCGGCTTTGCATCATCGCAGCGCTTCGGCCATGCATCATGGTGGCATGTATGGAGCGGCAGCTGGAGGCGCTGGCGGTGCTCATCATGATGCACGTAGTGGTCTCCTGATGCCCGATGTGCCCGTCGTGGTGGAGAATGCCTGGGAGCGTGGCCTGCGCACCGCCAAGGAAATGATGCGCAAGGCGAACAAACGCAAGGAGCAGGACATGGATTTTGAGGATAAAAAAATGAATCTAACTCTGTCGCCCGATGAGCTGGAAAAGGATCCATATTATCTCAAGGAACGCGGCAGTTCACCCAGCGTTGTTCGAGAATTGCCACCCAATAATCCCATTGTTCATGGTAATCCGCGTGCTATGCTGAATCCGGTGTATTCGATGTACGGCCAGCCACCAGATCGTTATCGTGCTCCATATTTGCCGCCAATACCGTACGAGGATGTCGATGTATATGGCCGAATGGCGCGTTATCGGGAATTGCCGCCACACCGTATGCCACAGTATGAGGATGATCGTCGTTTGCGACCCGCCCGTGAGGTGATTGTGCAGCGTGTAGAGGCCGTGGGACGCGGTGATGAGTGGAGTGATCCCTGGATGAGATCAAAGTCAATTGGACGCGGCGCCTCGTATGAGCGGGAGGAGAGACGTCGTCGCGATCGTCGCAGCTACAGCAGCAATTCATCCTATTCCAGCTCGAACAGCTCACAGAGTGACTCCAGCTCCGATTCGTCGCGTTCGAGCAGCGCCTCGGAACACAAGCGTCGCTATTCGCACAAGTTAATTTCCGCCACGACATCGCGTCGTCATGCAGCCGGACGTGCGGCACGATCGCCCAGCCAAATACCACGACGTCCCAGACGCTCGCCAAGTAAGTGTTCGCCTCAGAAATCCTCTCCAGCAATCGTGCACATCTTATCAATCTCTTATTAATTATAGAGGGTAGTGCCTCGCCTACGTATAAACGCTCGGCGTTGGAGAAGCGCGTTGGCGGCGTTCACAGTCCCGTGTCGAAGCGCAAGAAACTGTCATCACCGGTGCCCAAAAAGCTGGACAAGTTGGGTCGTCGTCGTCGCAGCTCCAGCTCATCGGATTCGGGTAAGTTAACAATAAAAAAGATAATTTTGGGTTGCGAATGATTTTTGGAAAATAGAGTTACGCGACGACTAGACAACATTTTAGCCTTCTAGCTCTTACCGTTTGGGCTCGGGTGTGATTGCCATTCTCATGTTTTGAAATAAACTTTTTTTTTTAAGAAAGTCGATGTATCGATATTATTTGCTGGTTAATCAAACTCTTTTTATATTAATTTTTATTTTTACATTTTGACTTTGAACTCGTTTTACAGTTTGGATTTTCATAACAAATTAAAATGATATGTACTACGTATTTTCAGATACTTCGTACTCAGATTCGGATTCGGGCTCCTCCTCGTCGGATAGCTCGTCGGGATCACGCGAGACGCCGCAGAAACGTGTGCGTGCCACAGACAAGGCTCTTAACGAGCGCAAATTAATCAAAAAACGTAAGTGCATAACCCTCGCCATATCAATCAATCCAACAATGAATCGAATAATAAATAAATCTCTTTTGTTTGTGCAGCTACTGAACAATCAACGAAGAAGCGTTCACCCATTTCCATTGAGATTAAGAAACCATCGACGATGGTGGGCGTCTCGGCGCTTGCATCGCCAGCGCATTCGCCAGAGTCCGAAAAGGATAAGGACAATAAAGGCAAGGATAAAGATAAGGACAAGGACAAAGATAAGGAAAAGGACAATGAGAAAGATATCAAGAAAACGAGACGTGAGGAGTTGCTCAAGCAATTGCGCGCTGTCGAGGATGCCATTGCCAAGAAACGCTCCAAATTGACCTGATAACATACACAGATACAGATACATATACAGAGACATATGCATATCCACACACATTCACACGATACAGATATAAACTTAAACACGATCACACACACAACACATTATAACACAAACACTTCCATCTCATCAATCCTTGCTCCTAGCAGGCCAAAACATTTGTACTACTTGAAGACGTATCTAAATCTTTCCCTTACCTTCAATGCTTACTTGTGTGAATGTATGCATGTGCGTGTGTGTGTATGTTTCGCATTTTCACACTTGACCTGCTTAGCATTAGCATTAAAATCAGCATCCGCATCAACATTCAGTTGGCATTCACGCAAAAAGAATATAAGAAAAGAAAAGAAAACTCGACTGGGTTTATCTTGATCTTTTCTTATTTTTTTTTAGTTTCGATAATTGTGTCGATTGTCTGTGACCATACAAAAAAAAAAAGAAAACAAAAAACATCAATGCATTTAGTTTTTAATTACATCATTATGAACATCTCTCTTTTTTTAACATTACTCGGCCTTTTCGGAGACCCAAATGATCGTACACTGATTATGATAACTCTATTATACAATTGTATAAATAAATAAAAAACAAAGATGATGAATAGTGTTCGCATTAATTTTGTACTTTATTGCAGTTAAATTGCTGGTACTCTGTATCGATTACAATTTGTCAAAATTACAATTATTTAAATGATATGTTTAATATATATACTACTACATAATTAATTTAGCTTATGTTTGGCTTAAATAGTGTTATTCCATGGAATACTCCTAATCATGAACTTTATTTTTCATCAATTGTCAAATTTTTGTCATTTATTGCAGTAACAATGTGGGTATTCCGTGCTTAAAGTTTGAAAGCAATTGTAAATTAATCTTATTAAATAGCTTACTACTTAATCCTTCATAAACTGTTAAATATATGCACTTAAATATATAATTTAGTCTTTGTTTTTTTTTTTTTGATTAAAAAGTCCCATTTCACTGAAGACTACGAAGTACACTTTAAATTGCAAGTGTCACTTTCAATCATGCGTGCAACTTGTATATAGCAGTCAGCTATTGTCTGCGTGCTGTGCGTGTCATGCTGTTCAGCCATAATGCAGAAGCAACGTTAGCTTACGCAAAGCTCGCGATTACAAAACTTTAGTTTACATTAAAATTTTTATTGCAGAAAATAAAAGATTGAATATTAAACAAATGATACAAATTTTTATTGGACACAAATTAAAAAAAAACTTAAAATAAAAAAAAAATGGGAAAAAATAAAAACTGTTTTTCTGTGAAACTAATTACATCGTCTTGTGGCTATAAAAAACTTGTTCAAAACTGATTTGACATATTCCATTTATAATCCTTTCCGCTGGTTCCCATATAAACCACTAGTTAACAGCCGTCTTTCCCCTTTAGTGAAAATTGAAAAAAAGAAAGAAAAAAATGGTGGCATATCTGGGCCTGGCCTAATGCAAACAGTCGAAACGTATCTTTTTTAATGACATTTGGGATGCCAGGCGAGAGTCGCTTTGGAGCAGGAAGTAGACAAGAGACGGTGACAACTTTGCCAAGTGCGTAATTGCTTTTAAAGCCTGATTTCGAGAGGAGCAGGAGGAGGAGGCGACACGCCCCGTCTGCCACCATATCCATCTTGTAGTCGCAACTCCAAATGCGTTTGCTATTAGCGTTAAAAGCTACGCATTTCACTTGGCGGAAGCATCGTTGAGCCCACACATACAGCTGCAGATACAATTATTGCGATACAGATACAGATACAGATACAAACGACCAAGATACAAGTCTCTTCAGTGGGTGTTGCAATCAGTTCAATGCACTATATCTCCCAAAAATACAGTTCCGGCAATCATGGGAAGCCGCATGGCACCTAAAGTTGCCAGTTAATCTTGGCCAAGTATTTTAGATGCCCTCGAACAAATTTCAGTTAACACACACACACACACACACACACACACACACACACACAATTTAACAACGTAACAATTAAAATAATCGATTGCATATTACAAAATTGCAGACTTACTAAATGCAGCTGAGTTAAATAGTGTCAAGCTGCCATGTAAGCTGCAGATACAGATACATTGTTGAAGTTACAGATACACACACTTGTGAACTACATACTACAATAAGATAAAAAGCAAGTCATTTGGTCAATATCACTTTAGATACGGTCAACAAATGCCGCAAGAGCAGCCAACAAAACGCCAGCGACAAATGACACTCAGATACAGCTACGATTGGAAAAAGATACAGATACATTTCGATATAGATGCAGATAAAAATATATAATAATTATTAAATATATATTTATAAAGTTAAAAATAAAGATACGGACAAAGATATAGAAGTAAATATAAATATAGATGGGAAAAGACTTTGACATAGAAACACAGATTATTAATAATGCCAATGTACAATACATACATACATACATATACATATATATATAGGAATTTCCTTGATTTATTTTTTTTGAAAAGTTAACTAAAATAAGTTAAGTTAACAATTAAGTTAAATTATTTACATTTTTAAATTTCAAACTGAATGAATAAAATCGGTGAACAATTTTGATGTATCTCAAAGTTGGCAGATTTCAATTATTATATTTCGGGCTATTTTGGTTGGCGCATTATTTTCATCAGATGTCATCGTGACGCCTTGACAGCAAATGCTATTAGTGTCCTTGTTGTATTTGTTGTTGTCGTTGTTGCTGTTGCTACTGCAAGTATTTAATTTGACATTGTTATAGCGCATAGTCATAGATGCGAGGGGGGTTCAAGTAGTTAGCGAGTACTGAAGTTGAAGTGAAGCTAGACAAATTATAGTACATACATATGTATATTATACCATTAAAAATACTTTGACAAATTCACGACTCGATTGAAAGTTGGAAGCAACTTATTTGTTGATTTGTTGGTCTAATTTTCGAAATAGCAACTTTGCAAGTCAAACTTTTGATATTAAAATCGATTGTTCGGATTTACAACCTTAATTGATAATAGATAATAGTTTTAATAATATATTTCTCCCAAAATCATGATAATGACAGATTACCTCAAAACTATGAGTTCCAAGAACTTATGGAGCTCCCCTCGACCTCGTTCATTTGGGTTGTTGCATATGTATATGCAAAGGTTTATCGTTGTCTGACAGTGTTCAATTTGCTTTGCTTCGGATTTGTTGCTGTTGTTGTTGTTGTTGTTATTGTTGTTGGCAGCAACTACATGATTTAGTTTTATAATCAAATTGCTCAAAATGTGATTCGCTTTGATTTATTTGCGCCACTTCGAAAGACGATCCTCAGCCTTAAGACTTGGATTCCGAGCTTGGAGCTGGAATAAGAGTTGGCTTACACAAGTCGATGTGTGGCAACAACAATAGGGCCATCAACTGGGCCATGTCATTGGCCATTGTCAATAGAGTCGGTCGCGATCAGCTAGCAAAAGAATAAGAGTCTACGAAGAACGCCTTGTATTTTTACCGCCCCTTATCTAAATATTCATTTATTTATACTTTAATCTTTAAGAAATTGGTCCAACAATTATAAAGAAAACACAAACTAAGTATTTAATTAACATTTAAGCTTTGAACAAATACAAATAGTAAGTTTAGTTTGCTTTAGTGGAGCTTAAACTAATTACCATTCAAATTTTATTTTAAATGAACACTAAAATTAAATTTAAGTTAAACAAATATTTGAATTAAAATGTGAAATTATTTTCCTATTCTCTTGTTTTCAAGAGCATTAAGTTTATTCTTTCAAATAATGTTTAATTTAAATTTATAAATAAAGATATTGTTCATCGCCATTTGCAGTTAGTCTGTAGGGCAAGCGAGATAGCTATAGATAGCTATAGATAACTATAGCTGCAAGGCAAAAGAAGCTTATAATAGTGAGTCTAGAAAGTCTAGCTTAAAGAGTAAGAATGAACGCTGCACAATGGTATAGGGTTACCCAGCTAAACTCACAATCACAGGGTCACCAGCTTAAAAAAGTGAGAGCCCTTTGGCTTTGTATACCCTGTTTTTTTTTTATCATTGGCATATCCTAAAGCTCTTGCTACATTCTATGCCCCATTCGCAAGTTGGTTGTGGCTATTGCCAAATCGATTGGCCCCGGAGCCGACCTGGCTCAGTCTGAGCCCAACCAACTGGCATGTTATTAATTTGGCACGGCTATTTGCCTGTCGTTTGGGCCCTACGAGATAATTGATAGACATTACGCATAATATTTTTGTTAATTTTGCTGTGTTTTTTCCCCAACATTTTTTTCTTTCATTTTTCGACAGTGGAACATGGACAAATGGAATCGCTAACTAGCTCGGAATTAGCTGATCTCTTGCATGTTTAAGATATTTGCCAAATTAACGCTCTATGAAAAATGCCAAAAAAAAAGTTGGATTCGTGCCTAAAACTAGATTTGCATAATCCAATAATTAATATGATGCGAAATCGCGTTTAAAAACGCGTTTGTCATCTGATTAACGCGACTCTGACAAATTATCACAGCCAATCGGCGATTAAGTGTGACATTTATTGTTTTTAGTCTTTTATGATCGATAAAAATGTGGGTTAAATATTTTTAAGCACAGTTAGAACCACTTGTGAATTTTAAGAGCAGGGGCATTTTTAATGCTGGTGGCTTAATTTTTGAACTAGTTGCAACATTTGCTAAATTTCTGCAATTATATTTAGAATTTTAATTGTTACAGAGTGAAAAATCAAAAATAAAAATTAACATAAGAATACTGACAATAAGCCCAATAATCCAGAAAACAATAAGAGCTCGAAATATATTGTAAAGATAAAATCGGTTTCTTGGACTTAACGAAATTACATTAATTCCAAATGTACAAATATGTTTAGAAGGTCAGAAACGTAATAGAAATTTTTTGTTGGAATGCAGGAAAATAGGAAAACATTTTTAAATAAACCCAAAAAAAGGCAAAAAGATATTCAAACTTAATACAATTTAGAAAATAGTTAGAAATATATAGTAAAATATATATATACAGTCGAACTTATCTTACTCGAATCACCATTATCCAAAGAAAAAATTCGAATTATAGAGACTTATGGAATTCTTTGCTTCAAGTTTTTTCAGTTTATTGCCACTTGATGTAGTTCGAGTTAGAGAAAATTCAAGTTATGTAAGCTTGAGTTACTGAAATTCGACTGTATTAATGAAATGACCAATTCGAATGCAAAGCTATGCGTTAAGGGCAATTTCATGCGTCACGTGCTGACCACAAGAACAACACTAGCTAACAACAACAGCAGTGACAACAAAGACAGCCGCAACATTTTTGTGCACAACATTTACAACATTTACCGGTTTAAGCGACAGCTGATCGTTGCAACGGCTTCATTCATGAACCCACAGCTAGCAAGAGAGTGCGCGCCCGCTCTCTCTCTCTCACGCTCTCTCTACTCGTTCGTTCGATTGCTCTCCGAGTGCCGACGCTCTCGCAGCTGTTGTTACAGCGCTTTAAAAGCCTAAGTCGGCGCCTGCGCGCAGCTCAGACAGTTGACGGCGTTCGCAGCGAGCGCTTGGCAAACGTCGCGATTCGAATTTCGAAATTATTCGAATTTTGTGGGTTCTTTTGGTTGCCTGTTTCTTTTTTTTCGATTTTTTTTGCTCGCTGTAAATCACAACGGTCGCACTAATTCCCCTATTCCCATTTTGATTCGCGGCGGCAAATTTCCCCCCCCCCCCATTCCGCACTGTAAGCAAATACTAATTCGCATATGTGTTCCTTCTATTGTGTGTGAGTGTGTGTTTGTATGTATGCGTGTGTGCGTGTGTGCGTATGTGCGTGCGTGCGTGCGGAAGTGTTAAATTTAAATCCGCATCCTGCAATTAAGTGCGTTTTCGCCGCGTTTCGTTAATTTCGCCGTCAAAACCATAACAATTCAACTGGACACACCGAATACACACACACACACACACACACACACACACACTTAAAACTATAAATTACTTTGTTTTGTTTTTTGTTTTATTTTTTTGTATATTTTTTCAAGTGTTTTTAGTTGATTGGGCGGCATTTCCGCGTTATGAAAAGTGCTTTAAAAAATAATAATAAAACAAAAGAAAAATTGAGCCACAACAACGAGTGTTAATAATAATTATAAAAAAAAATTCAAAATAATTACAATACTTGATAAACAATAACAACACTTCAAATAACGAAATAACGAAAAAGTCAAAAGAAAAAAATCGAAACAAAATTTTTAAGAGTTTCCTGCTAAAACAAATAGCAAAAAAATATCAAATAAACAAACAAAAAAATTGCACAAAAAAAACAAACAAAAAAAACTAGAAAAATGTATAAACAATTTATTGAGTAGCGGTTTGCATGTTGTGGCATGTGGCAGCATAAAAATCAAACAGCTGCTGCAACTTGCGATGGCAACTGTTGTAGTTGTTGCAGAGCATGCTGTTGTTGTTGTTGTTGTTCTTGTTATTCCTGCTGCTTAAAACGCTTAACAAAATACATTTTATTTGTATGGCCTCTACGCGCTGCCGATAATCGCCAGCAGCAACAACAATTGCCAACTCGCAGCAACAGCAACAACAACAACAACTGGCAACAACAACTGACGACAACAACTGAAACTGGCAACAGGAGTGCGTGACCCCAACACACAATTCACTTGCCTCAATGTTTGTATATGTACAATGTACATATGTATCTGTGTGTGTGTGTGTGTATTGGTGTTGGTGTTGCAATAACTTGCGAGTCCACTTGAATGCACGAAAGTGAAATTTCACTTTGCAGCTGTTGTTGTCGTTGTTGTCGCTCAACATTTTTGCCTGATTATCAACTTATTATTATTTGATTTCTTTTTTATTTTTGTTGCTCATCTGTTTCGATATGAAAGTGAAATGCAGCTGCAGCAGCAACAACATTAAATACAAAACAAAAAATAAGCAAAAAATAATCACAACAAATTTAAAGAAAATAAAAATCGAAAAATAAAAATAAAATAAAAATCGAAAATCAAATTTACAACAGTTCAACAGTATCGGCAACAACGGCGTTCACAATGGCAACAGGACAACGATTGCAGCTTTTTGCTGGCATCCTGTTGATGCTCTTCCTCTTCTGCTGTCAGCTGAGTGCGGCCAAACCGCCAGCGGTTGTTAAACAGGAAGCGGCCCAAACTAACGGTAAGTTGCATATCCGGTCAAGAGTTGTTGTTGTTGTTGTTGTTGCTGTTGTTGTTAATTAGCAGCTGACAGCGAAAGTGACAACTTTGCGTGCCTCTTCTCATGAGCAGAATTGTGGTGCATAGAGTCATCAGCAATAGCAACAGCAACCGAAAAGCAGCAACAACCAGCAGCAGCAACAGCAACAACAACAACAACCCGCAACAACATTAGCGTCAACATCAACCGGTCGCTGGGGCAGCTGAGCTGCTGATGGCTTTGATTTGTGGCATCGCTTTCACTTTGCCAAAGCACACGTTGCTGTTGTTGCTGCTGTTATTATTGGTGGTGGGTTGGTGGGCGTGTCAAGTCTCACCAAAAACAAAAAAAATGAAAACCAGACAGAAAGGTTATCTATGGCAAAGCGAAGTTTTGATACACTTACAGCGCAATCCATTCAATTTTCTATTTATGTAGTTATTTATTAATTAATTTATTGATTCATTTATTTAATGACAACTAATTACAGTCGACAACAAAATTATTCAAACAAGTTTTAAATCAAACAAATTAAAATTGTATAAAAAATTAAAAACTGAATAAAAAGAAACCCAATTAATATTGATAAATTGATCTGAGGGTATTGAACAAATTTAGTTTGATTGCTTCAATGACAACTATAGGATATAGTTAACCGATTTAATGCAAATCAGAATCAGTGTTTTAGATAAAATAATGCCAAGTATACAAACTGCAAGTTTTTTTTTCGAAATTTCAAAATTTGATTTTTAACCAATTCAATTTTTTGACAAATTTGTCCTGAATGTGTAGACCATATTAATTGAATTTTTTTTTGAGTTTGGTTAGGATATCTTAAGGTCCAAGATATTACATTTCCTTAAAATAGTTTTAAGTCAGAGCGAGTATTTCGCATAGAAAAATACAAAATATTTGATTCTCGAAGGGTATAATTTTACAGAGTGAACTTTTTTGTCAGTGTATGTATATCAAGATAATATCCTGAATACATATGTCTTACCATAGCAGATACCACTTATATATCTTCCTTAATGCATTTCACATTTCGTTACGAAATTATAATACCCTCCGAAAGGGTATAAAAGCAAAAAACTTTACCGTATAATAATGATGTCGGCCAAGAGCAGAGCAACGCTGGCCAAAAGCAGCGCAGACTTGGCCAGCGCTTCAACCTTATAGCCATAATTGGATTACGTATCGTTTAGCCTTTATGTTAATTCGATGCTTACAAGTTCATTGTAAACTAACCGAAAAATAAAATAACAAAAAACAACGCGCAAAATTGGAGCAAACGAAAGTCGAGCTCTGGAACTTGTCCAAGGCGAATTCAAAAAGTATCTTAAAGATACTTGATCACATTTGGCAGAGAACTGAGTTTTTAATTCATAAATAAAATTTATTCTTCTATTAGTAACAAATATAATTTAAGTGAGAGTTGAAATTTGCCAACATATTTATATTATTTATTATTTTCTGTTGTTTTTGTTAAAACTTTTATCAAAAATCGATGCGCTAGCTTGATTTTTTAAAATACATTTTTTTACTAAGCAACCATAAAGGAAAAACCAAATTGTCTTTTTTATTCCTAAGGTATTCAATTGAAAATAAAATATACTTTATAAATTTATTTATATTTTTTATCTTGAGATAGATAGATCAAGCATATCGATTGAATAACTTTAAAGAACTTAATTTCCCAATTATCATTTATTTAATTTATAGAAAGTAATGCTTAAAGACAGATTTGAATTGATCTTAATAACACTGCTTCGGCTAGAAATATTTATATAAATAAGCTTATAATTATTCATATGACATCTGATATCTTATATAGTATTACTAAAAATCAATTTCAGACTCAACAGCATCGAGACTTTGATCAGACTTTCATCAGCCATTTTTTTTGACATGTTTTTAGTTTGAAATTTGATACTGCAACTCATCTCTTATCTTTATCATCTACAGTTGGATATATAATCGTATGTTATTAGCATTCTCACGCCCCTAATTGGGGCATACTTATATAATTTCCGCCCTGAAGAGGCGTTTAATAGGTGCAAAGTCAGCTTAATTCATCCTCCTTTATCGCCTGCTCATTCGCAAACAATTACGAAGCTTTCGACGTTTCTTCCAGAGTTGCCAATTTGTAAGACAGATCTGTAGACTGAAGACGGCAGAGTGCGAAGAAGAAAGTGCTGCAGTAGAAGATGTTAACTAAATAATTAATCAGAGCTAAGCAACAATAAAACAAAAGCATAAAGTAAGAGAAGAAAGAAGGCAGAGGGAGAGAGAGAGGAAGGGAGAGAGGGGGGAGAGTGTGTGTGTGAAAGAGAGGCACAGACAACAAAAGACGTACAACTTGTATCTAAGATGATTCGTTAACATTTTCCCAGCATGCAGATGCTGTGACTTACGACATCTTCAGCCGCAGTTTGTTTATTGTTATTGTTATTGTTGTTAATGTTGTTGTTGCTGTTGTTGTTGTCTATCCCAGCAACCGCAATTCACTTGCTTCCGTGTTGTTGCTGCTGTTGTTGTCTATTTAATTTCTTTTGTATTTCGCTTTGGAGTGGCATCACTTTTCCCACCTTCCAACTTCTACCTTCTCTTGCCACATGCCACTTTCCACATGCCACCCCCTCGCGAAGCCCACGACTCTGTGTCATTATGTCATGCGGTCGCCAGTTGCAGTCCAAGTCCCATGCCCCATTGCCCAGTTGCCCATGCAATGCTGACAATGATGACACAGGCCGACTTGTGCGCTAATACCCTAGCTACGTTGTGGTGCGGGTATGCTCATTTCTCTAGACAGTATGTTACACCTTAATATTTTATTTAACGCTTTCATTATTTTTATATATTTCTTTACATTTATTCCTTAATCAATATATGTACATATATACATACTAAGGAATGAAACAAATTTTTTTTTTATATTTTACAATTTATGTAGCGCAATAATGATTTGTAAGGGTAATAAATAAAGAGATTATGATTACTTAAATTTAGGATTTTCTATACCAAACTCTTTATTTATTATAAAGATTCTAAATGAATGAAAAACAATTATATTAATAAATATGATTTTTTTTCAACCAATGAACTACATTTTATCATCTGCCTATAGCTGTGTGAATTAATCTCTCAGAAGACCTAGTTATACCTCTTAAATTTATTTGTTATTCACTTTTTGTAGGTAGTAAGTATTTTTTTTATTTGCTTTTGTTTATTTTTTTTTGTATATTGCACTCTAATAATTCCATTGTATTGATTGAATTTAATTTTAAAATTTCTTTGTATCTCTTCACTTCACTTTAATTTTTCTCCCTTACTCCCTCGGCTTTTCCTTCAACTTTTCTGAAGTTCCCTCTCGCGTGGTTTTTCATTACAAAACAATTTGTTTATGCCTAATTAATTTCTTTGGAATATTTGCTAACAATTGAGAATTGCTCAGAGAGCGGGAGACTGACAGATACCCTGTAAATTGTCTAGTTAAAGTTGTTTCTTCAGCTTGTCCCAATTACATGTCCAACTTAATGGCTTCATTGGATAATGACTTATGGCAGGATTTATTGAATAATTAACTGACCTGGGCATATTTCTTATACATAACTGTGAAACTGACCTTCCAACTATGTATATATAAAATTTGAAGATATTTTCAAGTGACGCCCCCAATTCGAGATTCAAAATAAAAAAAAATTAAATTTAAAATAAGATACGAGCCGTAAAATGGTAAGCAAACAATTGTCATTCATTTGCACAATGAATGAAATTTAATGAACGCATGAAAATAATACAAATACAAATATAAAATATAAAGACGTAAGAAACATACAAATAAACAAAAAATACCCTATAACCACACAATAAATTCATTGGGCTTCATCATTATTGTTGTTGCTACTACTCGTCTTTTTCATTGTCTTCATACTCACATTACATTTATGTAATTACATTAGTATTCGTACTCGTATATCTATCTGTCAAGTTATATATCTGGGAAATATGACTTTGATTGGAACTAGAAATGGTATTGCCGAATGGAATGCATAGTTCCTCATTGTTGTTGTGGCCCAGTATGTATTCATGAATCTATTTTGACATTCATGCACAAGGAATTCAATATTTTTCATATTAATAAATTTATGATGAATTATAATGAACTACTTATAGTTTATTCAATTTTCAATTTGAAGCTTTACACACAGTCGATTTTTCTTAAACTTTTTTTTGCGACAGTTTTTCTGCTACAAATTTTAAACTGAGCTTTTAATAAAAATCAAGTTAGATTTTTTCTACTCTAGACAAGAAAGCTATCGTTTCTATTTGTAATCGAAAGCTTTTAATATTTTTACAATGGTACTTATATTAAAAATAATCATAATTACAATGTTTTTACTGTAGTCAACTAAACTCAAGGCCTGCTGAAAATTTGGATAAATTTAAAATTGATCTTGCAACAATTGCCTATTTAACTAATTAAGTAAACTTTCCTTTGGAATCTAAGATTGATTTGTTGCATATATAGAATTTTAAGAATAGCTCATGTCTGAAAGCATTATTCTAAATTGTTTTAGTTTAAAAGAAGATACTGTATCTTTTTCCTACATATCTTCCATTCTCTGAAGTAAAAAATAACTGCTCCACTCTATGGGCAGGTCAAAAAACTATCTGCTAGAAACCATAATAATAATATGTAATAATTTTAAAGAAAATTTAATTCAAATGAATTCTAGTTTTGTTTATCCATTAAATTGAACTACCTGCGGCGCATTTTGTGTGCAATGCCGTGAAATCGTCATTATAGTGATTGTTGTTGTATATTTATATTTTTTTCTTTGCTGGCCATAAACGATTTGAACTTTGGCCAAAAACGATTGAAACGGCCAAAAGGCTACAAGGCAGGTAGGCGAGTGCAAACGTAGGCATAGGAAAAAGCCATAAAAGGCTAAGAAAAAGGCCAAAAAAAAGAGCTTAAAATTGGAACAAAGCGCAATTTGGTTAATTGTTGTTATTGTTATTGTTGTCATTGTGCATGGTTGTTGTTTTTGTAGCTGTTATTATTGTTTAACGGCTTTTAAATTTAAATGCTGAGTTTTAACCTTTAAAAGCAACGAACTGTGGCAACTTGACCAACTGACAAACTGACTGATTGACGAACTGTGATTGTAATTACACAGTTTATGTGCAAGTTGATTTTATTAAAGGTTTCGTTATTTAAGCGTATTGGGAAATTGATACCAAAGCCCAAGGCAAAAAACTAAAACAAATATTGTCTAAAACAAATGCAATTTCAAATCGAAATTGAAATTGAAAAGAAATGCCGCCTTGTTGATCATTTTGACCATCAATCATTGATCGAAAGCAATTGGAATTGGGCAATCGACCAGAGACAAATAGTGTCGCCAAACGGTAGCGACAACGCACAATCATTCATTTAATTTCAATTTCACAGATACAGATACAGATTCAGATGGAGATACAGATACAAAAAAGAAAAAAAAAACCGATAAAACGCAGAAACAGTTATAGTTAAAGCTAATGGGGAAATGAGACTAGAGATGAGCACGTGTCGCGTTTATTTTACTCATAATTTTATTCAAGATTTTTTGACACTCCCAAAAATATTATAATATTTATCAATAAGCTACGCATCAAATTAAATACAAAACTTGATCAGCCAATAGTCAAGGAATTGAATTTTGAACTTGAATTTTTATCCATAAGCTCCCTTAATATAAATAATAGTAGATCAGTCAATAGTTTGAGGCCTTAAAATACAATTTCATCAAAATATCTATAAAACAAACCTTGTTTTCAATTATATCCATTTGATATTTGCATTTAGCAATTATGCAAATCAAGTAATGATAGCTATAAAGTAAAATTTTAAATTTGAAAATTTCTTTACTCTTTTTTATTTTCCCCAAGCTAGCAATAGTTTTCACTCGTTGCGATGATTTGTCACGTTGCCATCTCTAAGGCCACATTCGTCAAATGCAAATGAGACGATCTATTAAACGCATCGCTGCAAATGATCGAGATAGTTATAAATAAATAAATAAATAAAATACTGAGCAACCTTTTACTTACATAATCGTACAGAAAGACAGACAGACAGACAGACGGCCAACGCATAATTAGCTAATTAAAATCGGCAAATTGATTTTGATCCACATTGGGCGAAAGTGCCAAATAGTAAATTAATCAAAATCATGGCCTGAACGCGCAGCACATTTGAAATTTTTTGGCACATACTGAAATTAATTTTACCCTCTCTTTTTCTCTTTTCAATCTATTTCTTTATTTGTAACATAAAAATAAATTAACGTAAATGTGCGACATGCTGTGCAGAGAGTTGCGAAACTGTTATAAAAATACACTATTAAGAGGGTAGTTCAACTTGTTAGGTTGATTGAGCTGTTGGTTTAATTGACTATCACAGGAAACTGTTCCTTATCTGTACGTGTTATACAACTAAGTGTTATACACGCGTTAAAATAACTGTTATACAGTTGCATAGCATATAGGGTTAATTTTAAGTGTGGTCTGGACTTATGACTACCAACTTCTTTAATTCTGTGTCTAACACAAATGTTATACAATAGTACAAACTGTTTTAATTATGTTGTATGCCATATTAAGTTTTATAGTTCTACTTTTTGACACCTTTTTTTTGTCAGTTATGCAAGTAAGTGTTATATAAGTCAATGCAAAACTGTTATACATAAGTCTCAAAAAATATCTAGCTCAATTTGCTGATTATACTAAATTGGATAACGATTGAGTTGTAGGACTAAAATTGGATAAAGTTGCAAAATTATAAGTGTTATACAGAGAACTGTTATACCTAAGACATAACTGAGACATAACTTAGTTAAAGTTGTGAAAATCATTCAAGCAGTGTTATAAAATCAACTGTTCTACAACTGTTATATAGCTGTTATACAGCTGTTATAGGTTCCCAGATATTTGTATAGCACCGCTTAACTATTTTCAAAGTTTTCTTTTGTGCATTTATACGTAGCTTCAACTTTAACTGTTATACACTTTTAAGGATTCAGAGTTATCTTATGTGAAGGTGGCAACACTCTCGACATATGTACATATGAATATTGAACCTTCTGTTAGGGACATAAAATTAACTGCAGCTGCAAGTTGAGAGAGCTTAATAAATTTAGAATGTAGATGAGAAATCGATGGATTTAAGAGTATACAAATATATAAATCACTTGCCATGTTTATCATTGCGTTTACGGTTAACTTTGATTAATTGCTTAAGCAGCGGGATTAAGATTTACGATAATGTGTGCATAAGTGTGTATGTATATGCAATTTGTTATACAAATCGAAGTGTGGCAATAGCCAAATTAATGCTTAATGATGTCTTCATTTTGCGCTCTCGCAGTCGCAGTGAAAATTGCGTCTCGTAATTGCGCAGGGCCCGTTGACCATTTGACCATTTGGCCATTTGGCCACGCACCGTTGGCCATTGCAATCAATCACAAAACAGTCGAAAGAGAGGCGAACGACAGAGGGAGTATGAAAGTGAGATAGAAATATGTATGTATATGTATGGATGTATGCAAATTGCGTTATGATCATAATGATCAGTTAGGTCATGTTGTAATCCCAAAAAATCAATCAGAGACTCGCTTAAAACTGACGAAAAGATGAGCTAAAAAAAAGATTGAGTTGTGCAAGACCAACAATTAAACAACCGACAACTACAACACAAAACAACCGACAACCAAATATATAAGAAAAAAAAAACAAAAACCATCTCGATGTTTGCATTGCCGCCTGAGTGTCATGCATAATTGTGATTGGGGTTTTGCCACTTCAAATGGCGGCAGTTCGTTGGGCTGTTGGGTCGTTGGGTCGTTGGGTTGGGCCAATAACTTGCACTTCGTAATTTACAGCTACCCTTGTCCCTTCTCAGCTTCCTTATGGCATCAAGTGTGCTCCACACTGATGACAATATATCCAGCTTGCATAGTGTTTACCCCAACATCATCATTAGTTGTCCATTCATGGAACCTGCTAAATATAAATACTATAAATATGTATGAGACTTCGCTTGCAGCCATTTTTTCTTACTATCACCGCATGTAAATTATATAGATAGAGGGATAATATTCAGTTAATCAAGTAATTATTATGACATAATAAAATGAGGCAAAACGCTGCTCTATATTTTGACAAACTCTTTGTATGACAGCTATATGATATAGCCGACCGATCTCAATCAAATTTATTCAGAATGTATAAGACTATAGGAATCTTCTAATCTGTGAGTTCGGTTGAGATATCTTCAAAAACAACAAAAGTTGCTATATGATATAGTCGACCGATTTCACTCAAATTTGGTCCAAATGTATAAGACTATTTCAGATGCAAATTCTGTCAGATTGGCTGAGATAACTTAAACAACAAATACGTTTTTCGTACTAAAAATGATTTTGGCCAGAACTCTCCTATGGCAGCTATATGATATGGTGGTCCGATCCTAATTTGATCTGCATATGGTATCCAGGAACCTTATAGTCTCTGGACGGACAGACTGAAATGGCTCAATCAACTCGTCTAATGATACTGATCAAAGATGCATATCAACTTTATGGGATCTGCCACGCCTCTCTCCACTTGTTACATACATTTCACAACACCAATATACCCTTTTGTGTTCATTTTCAGTGCATACAGGGTATAAAAAGAGAAAAATATACATTAAGCTTTAAGATTTGTGAAACCATTTTCCGTAAATTTTCCTCACTAGAGAGAAAATTTTTAAACACAAAATTAAAAAAAAAGCAAAAATATAAATACAAATACATATATCTTGTATTTAGCTGTGGGAACTTTTCATAGCGTCCAGCTCGACATGTGATTTGCATATTTATGATGCTGCAAATGCCCCAAGTGGCCCAAACGTGCCCCAAATGTGGCTCAAACCTGCGTCGTGCGTTGCATTTGGCGACAGTTCGCCAACCTTCACCTTGTTGGCCAAAAAAAATAAAAAAAATAGCTACACATAAAAAATATAAATAACATACAAAAACAAAAAAAGCCAAACTTTGGGAATAATAAAAAAAAAAACAAAACAAATACTCGAACGTGCCATGGCCTCAGTTCCAGGCTGTCCCCTGCCCCTTTCGGTCACTAGCCCCATTTGCCAGTTTTGGGCTAAGACCTGGCCTGGAAACGTGTTTCGCTGACTCAGCTAAACAAAACCTGGGAAAGGAGAGAGTGAAGGGGAAGTGAATGCGCGTTCAGGGGACATTTAAATGCATGCGGCAAACGCAAATATCACGCATACGCCAAGTGGCAAATGGTCAGCTTATTAGCCATATTATTTACATTTTTTAAGGCAATTACCAAATATACATATATGCTCATTTCACTTTGAGTATATTTTTCGAATGGGAATTGGAATGCCCCAAAGCACTCACAAAATGCCACAAAATTCGCAGTCACGCCCTTGTGTAAATATTTTGAAAGGGCCTCCTCCGATCGACAATCGTATCGAGTTATACGATCTATGATATGCAATTTATGAGCCATTATCCATGATCTATGATCAATGATTGGCGATCTATAAATGCCCAAAACAAAAGCCGCATCGTTAATCTAATCAAAAATTGCTTTTTATTTTTTCTTCTCCTTTTTTTAAATCGTTTTTTTACTTGTTGCTATTTTTTTTGCGTATTGTTGTTGTTGAATGCAATTATTTGAAACTTCAGTTCCAATTTTTGATTCGTTTTACTTCAATTTCTCTCATTTTCATAATTATACACAATTGTTAGGCCAGCGAATCGCACGATTGCTTTTAGTATTAAAGTATTTAAGTATTTTAAATTAAATAAAATTGGTTTTGCACATATGCTAAGGATTTACTTTACGATTTTTGTCAAATATATTATCATGTGATACGATTAAAAGCCTACAGTTAACAACAGCTTATTATGTTCTGAAAATTTGATAGGTATTGCCTGATAAATACACAAGTTGTCAGTGTTGAAATATTTTTAGTTCCCCTATATTTTTAGTTCCTTATTTCGTAAGTTCCTTTTTGCTATCACTCAAATATTGCAATTTATTTTCGATCAATGCAATTTAAACTGCACGATTGATTGATTGACTGACTGACTGAGTGAGTAAATGACAGCACCTACTCAATCGTAGCACGATGCATTTCACAAGCCATTAGAACTACTTACAAACATATACATATACAATACATTCAATACATATGTACTATATAATATAGTATGAGCTGAGCATAAACACGACTTTGAGCCCAGCGAAGCGCGAGTCTATGACTGCACAATGATCATTGAGGCATGCTAAAGCTCGAAAGAAATAAACTGACAGGCAGACGAATGAAGATTGAGATAGTCTGATAGTCAGTCAGTCAGTGAGTCGTTGCATAGAGAACACAAACTATGGAAACCTCAATAACAAAAAAAAAACAACGCAACTAACTAGCGCGTCCTTGGCCAGTCAACATTATATATAATTATTTCTTTTAATTTTTGCGCCATGTCTGCCAAACGATGACGATATAAATACTCGTACTCGGTCTTGTTAGGGGGTGCTAAGGAGCATATATACACGATGCCACCATCTACCACCCACTTCACTTCACTCCACTTCACTTTACTCCACTCCACTCCACTCCAATCTACTTCACTCTGAAGACAAAGGCGCAACTTTAATTAGACATAACGATGAGAATAAAACACAACAGAAAAATAATTTAATATAATAAACAATTCTCAAGAATTATTACGATAGGAAAACTTATTATTATTATTATGTTCAGCTTGCAAACAGCTGAGAAAATGATTGTAATCAAGCGTTATAATACCCTGTAAGCAAATCCAAGTCAAGATCGAGCTTTGTAAAAGAATCGCTGATTTTTCTAAAATTCTCAATTGTTAAATAAGATTGTAAAGTTCTTATTTAGACCTTTGACATGTTTTTAGATTTATGTATTATTTTTGTTTTCTAAAGATTTGCATGACAACACCGACTTGGTTTTGGGTAACAGTGTTTGTTAAATATTTTTAAAGAGTTTTTTTTTTTAATATTTTGTAGAATTTGATATATGCTAATAAATGTTTTTTTTATTTAATTTTATTTTTAATTTCGTATTTTAAAATTTTAGGCAAAATCTGAGAACAAAAGCAGATTTTTGGCGACATTCTTGCCTAGGGTATCTATAATTCCCACAGTCTACTTGTTGTTGTTGTTGTTGTCGTTTTGTCTAATGATATACCTGAATATTACAAACCGAACTAAGTAGATTGCCAAGTCTGGTCGTGTCTGTCCCTCAGTCGTTAGTGTCTCCTTCCAAGTCATGTTCATGACTTTACTCATGGAAGACCTGAGGGTCATATGCGTGCAAAGCCAAGTTAACACAATCAACAACAACAACAACAACCGGAGCAACTACGGTGACGACAGCCACACATTTATGTCATGCAACAGTTAGAGCACTCATAAATAATCTTTAAAAGAGCCATTTAAATGCTATTATTGCAAAAACAACAACAGCAAAGTACAAAATAGACGGCACAGAAAAGGAGAAAAACAAAATAAAAACAATACGAGTAATAATAATAATATTGTATAATAAATAAAGCAACTAAGTGAGACACAATCGGAATGGCAGCGACTGTCTGTCTGTCATTTATTATATGTATTTATAATAGTTGCTGCTTCAGTTGAAAAAGTCAGTTCATAATCGGTTCAAAACGTTCTTGAAAGTCCCTCTAGAAAGGCCAAGTAATGTTCCAATTAGCTGAGAACCTTCTTAAGACACAAGTATAACTTACCATTCTTATAATTACGTCAAACATCAGCTATGTTAATAAAATGGTTGAATTCTCGAATGTATTTAAGAAAATTCTAGCAATAGCAATGGTAATTGTTGATTAAATTTTAATACAATAATTTTAAGTAATTAATTTAATTTAAATGCAGATTGAAATAAGATGCCAAACCATAAAAATGACATTTCACTTCAAAATCGGATCAGTTTTGGCAAAGTTATGAAAGTTTCAAAGTCCAAGTACAAATTTTTGTCGGTTTTGGCATGATTTTCTTTCTCTTCGGCTTTTCCTATTTACTGTCACTAGTATACTTATTTATTAGGAAATTCTTTTCGCAATTGAATGTCCGATTAAATAATTTAATTAAATCAAATTCAATTAAAAGAAATAAGTATTCAAAAGGCTTATACAAATTATATTATGGATCTCTAAAATTATATTTTCAATAAGATAGTATTAAAAGCAGCCTAGGATGAATATATGACAGTTTGCAAAAATCTTCGAAGAGGCGACCTTAAGATTGCTTTAAAAAGAATTCAGGTATCAAATGTCGCAAGCCGCGCCTCAGTTGAACTCATCTGTGGAAGCCTTCGATGTTTGTGCCCAGCCCCATGATAAATGGTTACCAAAGTTTCCCCAGATGTTGTAGTTAAATTCAGTTGGCTAAGAACACAGAGATTGCGGCAGTTGCAACTTGACCTTGTTTGTTGAATAGTGCAACCGGCAACAGTTGCAAACTCAACTGACAATGCGAGTAATTTATAACATTTGCAACATTTTTGATAGGGGCGCTTAAGGTAGAGCTCATGAGCATTGAAGTTGAGATTCGAATTGAAATTCAAATTGAAATTGAAAGAACGAAAAATATCGTTTAAGGTCAGAATATTGCAGATTAAACGATTGTTGTTTATTGGCAAATGTCATGTTCAATTAGTCGCCAAGTGGCGAGTTGCAAGTGCCAAGTGGCAAGTTGCAAGTTGCAAGTTGCAAGTTGCAAGTTGCAAAACGGCGGCCAATGTCAACAATGGCTGCAGCAAAACGTGGCATGCAACGCGTCGCTGTCAATGCGAATTATGTTAACAAATTGAGTTATGGTTATGGCTCCAGTTATGGATGATGGCGCATTTTGTATACAACTTTGTTAATATTACAATATATCAAAGTATCATATACATATGTATCATGCAACATCATCATGCAACAGGTGCAACACAAACACTGACGCTTCCACACTCAAAGTCACAGTCAACTAACAATTAAGCCATGGCCAATCTCAGCCCGCTTCGAGCCAAAAACACTGAAGACCCAGTGTAAGCCATTAAGCATTAACATTAAGCATTAACTTTAACATTAAAATTAACATTAAGCATCGAGATGATCTAAAGTGACGGAAATGGAAGTGGATATGGAACTGGAACCTCCAGAGCCTCATCTAATTACCAAATCAACTATTTCAAATTAAAACTGGCGGCCATTTAGACTGCAGACCCAGACAGCTAATGGTTTCTTTCAATGGCAATGAGGCGAACAGGTAGCTCGACTAATGGTAACAAGCGTAAGCGTAAGCATAAGCGTAGCCATTACCATTATCGTAATCGTTATCGTTATCGCAATCGAAAAATGTATTCGTTAGCGTAACTGTAACTGTAAGCTTCGTTATCAACATAATAAATATATAAAGTAATTTTAAATACACATCGATTTAAACCGATAAAATATCTAACGGCACATATTGTTATCACTAATGCAATCGAAAACGTAAATACACTCGTAGCTTTCAAAATATTAAAATTGCATCGCTATCGATATCATTTTCTTAATAATAATCTATCGGTATAATGTATAAATCGATTTATAATTGAATTCATTATTGAAATCTGAGTGCGTTATTTTACTTGTCTACTCATTCATATATTTTCATGAAATGTTTATCGATAAGAGATACGCCTATCGATTTATTACACCTTATGCACCGTATTTCCTGGCAGAGATGAATAGTTTTATCTAACTGTATTCTAAACTTTAAAAGAAAACCAATTTGACGCTTAAAAATATGTTTATAATAGGATAAACAATTTTTAATCAAAAATTATCGATAGCTATCATAAGAGACATAAGAACTCAACAAATTTATCGAGCTGCGAAAGATTTCAAACAGTTGCAGATCGTTTTTTAATGGGATTATGATCATAACTGTCCAAAAGCATACTGATTTGAATATTAAACACATAAATGAATACGAGTATGTATTTTATGGACTCGATGATAGCTCGATAACACTCTCCCTCACACAACTGTCTTGGGAATGATATATGGTCTCATTATTGTATACAGTAAGATTAGATCATAAGGAAACAAATTGACATGGCAATAACTGAACAGATCTGCATTTTATTTTTGCTATTTATGAGGTCTCTGTCAGTGCATAAAAATGTAATGCAAAGAAACCGAGACTGCGACTGAAAGATGCAGACAATCCCCCCATTTCAATTAAAATGAATGTTAATAATAGACTCACTAGCGATTTCAAAAGAAGTAAGATACTTGCATGCACATATGTAAATGTAAAACGTGTGGATGCCATAAAAGGTGCAAAGAGGCGCATGATTCGAGTGCGACAGTTTACGGATATGAATCGAGTATTCATGGTATTCATTAGGCTATAACAGCTAACTCCCACTTCGATAAATCGATAAATCAATCGTCGCGACGATGGAAAAAACTGTTGAGTTTCATGTTTCAATTCACATAGATATCTGTATGTATGTATGTATGTGTTTCTATTTTAATTGAGTCAGGCGAGGCGTCAAGATTTATGGGCGCTGTCTGGATTGTTCAGTGCGGGCATGTACAAGGTGTACATAAAATCAAATTGTTTATGTAAAAAACAAAGAAAGAACAAAAAAATAAGACCGACGATCATTGGAATGGCAAGCACGGAACGAACTGAAACTGAAACAAAAACAGAAACACTAAATTCAAATTGAAATTGAAACTGAAACTGAATTTGAAACTGAAACTGAAACTGAAACCGAGGTAAGAGACTTCGCGTCGTCTCATGGCTAAGATTGGCTAATTGCGAGCGCATGTGTGTGGCAAAGTGTTTTGAAAATTAACTCCAATGCTAAAGCTAATGCTAAGCCCAAAAGCTATTGCATGTTATTGAAATCGGAGCAAACTCATTTATCACCAAGCACAACAACATTTTTGAGACGACGCGACGGGCAAATTGGAGATGAAGCGAAATATTTGAAGATGGAACAAAAACCGATACCACAAAACTTTGACAAAGGTCAGCGTTACAATAACCAAAGCAAAAATGAAAAATACAAATAACAAAACGAATACTCGTAGAAACTATATCAAATGCTTGTTTTCGTATTCGTATTCGTTTCACAGCCATAAAAAGAAAACGTTCTAAATTATGCCTGTCATTGAGCAAAAATTATTTAATTTACTTGTCGATCGATCGGCCAGCTAAGAGATAGCCATCTATCAAAGCCTATCATCGAACTACTGATCCAACGCTTTAATACCCTGTAGTTAATATTAGCCCAAAATCCATGTTCTTATAACAGATATATATATAACAGATAGAGTCATACAAATGTAATAAAAATAATATTCATTTAAAAATTTAAATTGAAAATCGATGAATCGATTAAACTTAATAATTTATCGATGAATCAACAGTTCGATGTTGTGTGTAAATGATATCGATAAATATATAAATTCCAAATTAGGATCAAGATAATATTTTTAAATTTGAAATTGGTAATGAAAATCGATGAATCAAAATAATTGTCCTGATAAATCGATTGTTCGATAGTTTACTACATCTGCCTTATATTTTGAAAAGTTTAACTAAGTTTAACAGAGAGTTCAAATACAGGGCTACTGGCAGTCGAGCATGCTCCCAAAAGAGCACTCTTAATGCCGCTTTGGAATATGAGACATCGCCCGTCACCTGCTGGCGACAAATTAGGCAATGATTGTTGGCTCCGACTTTGGCATCGACATCGTCCAGCTGCCTGTTCAGAATTCTTGAGGCGCAACTGCAACGCGCGCGATCGCTGCCTGCATTCCAAATGAATGCCACTCAAACCGATTCAGATACAGAAACAGATACTTACTCTGCTATTGTATAAATAGAATTACGACTGCAATATATTTTATGTATATGGTGTACTATATACTATTGTACATTTTATTTGTGTATTAATTCTCTTTTGAACTGTCCTTGCCGAGAGTTCGTGTCTTAAGTCTTTTGTTCTGGCAGCTTTGACATTTTAGCGAGAATCATCTTTCTGCTTTGTTATTCAGACAACGCAGTGAGCAGTCGCATCTGTTGGTCAAGTTAAATGCCATTTATTCGCTTTGAACTTTAAAGTTCAAGTCTAAAAATGTTCACAATATCTTGTTGCTCTTTTTTTTTGGGTTGGGCGCCCCCAACAGCCAGATGCAATTGGCAGTTTGAAAAGACAAGAGATTCATATCGTGCTCACTCAGGTGTCGATAGACATGACTTTTTGTTTAGTGTAAAGAATATAAATAATAGAGTAATGAATATATAGAGTATAAAACATATTATTATTAGTAGCAGTATAAATTACAGAAAATAACTCATATAATATAAAGTTTGGGGTGCTGACTTCTTCGTTAAAGAATTCTTTGGTTATTATAAAAAAATAGAACAGATTTCTATAGAAATGGAAGTACAGCTAAAATTCGCTTTAATAAACTATTGCATAGAGTGGAAAAAAAAATATAGGACATAGAATATATAACGAAGGATGCTCATTTCTTCGTTATATCATTTTAGAGGTTTCCTATAAATCAAAACCTTTTATAATTTTTGATTAGTAAAAATGAAGGTTTTATCATGGATTTGAACTGAATTCAATCAATTCCATAAATACAGGTATAAAAGATTTGTATGCCTTTAGTAAACCATTCTGTAGAATAAGTGAATATATGCTTGAATAATCTTCCTGCAAGAAGTTATTAATTCAAAATGTAGAACTCCATTTAATAGCAATTATTCGCCACAATTTGCGGACAAATTTGTGTAGCTCCATTGTAGAAATAATCTATTCTGAGATGCTTTTGTGCCGCACCCACAAATCAGACTTTAATTGAACTTTATTCATAAATAGTTATGTGGTCTGTCTTGAAGCCTAAGCCGATTTCATTTGAATGGATTTAGATACAAACAATTGAAACTGTAGATGGTTGGGCAATGCGGAAGAATTGTGCAGAATTAACAGCCCGCAGCGTCAGGCAGTACCAAGTTCCAAGGTTTTTCCATAATTGACAAATGGAGCGCTCCCAACATGATATGATGTATGATGAGTCAAATGCTGGGATTCAATTTGCAGTCGTGAGATTTGTTTGTGTTTGCCTACAGTAAATGCTGTACACACACACACACACACACAAGCCAAAAGATTTTCACACAACAACAACCAACTGCAATTTTAATTATGTGAACACTTAAACTACAACTACAACAACAACAATAATTCCATTGCCGCTTTTGTGTATTTTCCCATTAAGATTTTTGTATGTCATTTGGTTGTTGGGGCTTTGGCGTCCCAGACCATGGCATAGAAAATCAAATGTAACATAATGACCCCACTTGTTATTGTTTTTTTTTGTGTGTATTGCTGCTGCTGTTGTTGTTGTTGTCGTTGTGGCTGTTGCTAAGCATTTGCATGTGCTGTTGTTGCCGTTGCACAGTCATCAATATGCAGCTCAATGGCATAGCGAACATAGAACGTAGCGCAGTTAATTTATAGCATCACTCATACGCCGCATATGCCGCACCACAGAACAACACAGCACCGTGGTCAAAAAGATGTCAGCTTATTTACAAAATAAATCAATATATTAATGTTTTTCTACATTTTTAAATGAACTAGAGTAACGTTAAAATACATTAACTTTTGAATTAAATAACCAAAATTTTAAAATTCTTAACATTATGCTATGAAAATTAACAAAAAAATTTATAAAAAAGAAAATAATTCATTATTTAAAATTGTGTGTTGTAATAAAGAAATTTTAACTTAATTATTAGCATTAAATAACATTTAAATGTTTGCCTAACATTTTAAATAATCACAAAAATTATAAGAATTAAATTTTTTTTTTAATCGAATTTATTGATTTATTGTACCACGTTGCAGCGTCTGTTCAGTCATCTTTAAGCATCTTTTCAGCAATTATTATTGACAATTACAAGTAATGTGCAGCATGTGCTTGGCAAGTGGTTTATCTTGAAATGAGATTCGTGCAATCTACAAAATTACAAATACACACGTATAAACATATGTATGTACAAATAAATAAGTACTCAATGACATTGACCGCATGCATCGCCGGCCGGCTGACTGGCTGATTGGCTGACCAATGGATCAGCGGATCCGAATGGGCAAACGGACAAGCGGACAGACGAACCAGCTGAGTCATCGTCATTGTCAGGCAGCATCCACAACAGCCACAACATCATGCAACTCGGCAAGATTCTCGAACTCGTTGTAACCGTGAAATTGTTAGAAGAGGAGTATTCACTATAGTGAGATAGTTTTGGGAGCTATATACATATATATGTATTTTTATTTATTTTATTGATATACATTTAAAGTTATCGTATAAACTAGTATAGCGTCACATTGAGAAGGAAAAGGAAAGTACTAAATAACACGCTCAATATTTTATATAGATCCTGCATTTGTTTCTTTTTAAGCTAAGCTCTTCGTATGCTCTCGTTTAATTAAGCAGCTTAGCTTTATAAATGCAATAACAATTAAGATTTGTGTGCTTTAAAAATCCAACGTAAATAAAATGTTAAATATTAACTTTTATTTGTATTTTAAACAAATTAGGAATTTTAAAACAAAGCTTTCATTTCACATATTTGTAATAAGAAATTGAAAAGAATATATATATATATAATTGCCAAAAATTATCAATACTATGCAATACAAAATATAATTTTTTTTAATAAAATTGCATTAAAATAACGTACGAAATTTATAAAATTACTAAATATATTATAAAAATAATAAATAATATAAATATATAAAATAAATATTTGTTCCAACCATGCAGGGTAACTCTCCACCTATAATTCACATCGATGGCATGCTCACTTGTTGATTTCTGTGCTCTTTTTTCTGCAATCGAATTGCAAATGAAGTAAAATAAATGTCGTGTTGTTAGTTGGTTAGTTGGTTGGTCGGTTAGTTGGTTAGTTAGTTGCAGCAGAGTCAGCGTCAACTTCAAGGTTGGGCGCCTCAATGCGGAAAACATGACAAGACATAAAATGGAGAAGTATTAATATATACATTAATATGTACTCGTAAAAGAAAAAAAAATGGAAAATGATTGAAAAAAATCGAACAAAACTGTCATTAAAATGTAACATAAAAAGCCGCTAATTGCAAAATGTTTATATTTATACACATATCTTAATGATTGTATATTCCCTAGTCTCAAGAACAGATTTATGTTTATAAACATGAGTGCACCACGTTAATAACGAGCTCATAAATAACTACAGAAACAACATTCAGTTAACAATTTTATTGCATTTCCATTGCAAAAATTTGAAACGCACGCCCGCAATTTACTTGGAATCCGAGTTATAAAATAATTGAAATTAAAACTACATATTTACATATGGAGTCATTAAAATTATATAATCAAGTATTTTATAGCCTTATTAATTTCCATCACTCAGCCCATTATATTTCTCTTAATTGAATAGCTATTTTACAATTTGATTATATTCAAATAATTCAATTATATTTAACTATCAGGACCACATATATCAAATTTTATAAATATCTATGGCTTTCAATTTTAACCCTTTATTTCGGAATTGAACAGCTTTAGGTCCATTGGTAAATCAGCAGTGATAATTGAGCTTATGTTGATTGATTTTCAGTTCATTTTTAATTTATGAATCTTTTGCTTTTTCTTTGATCAGTTAGATTATATATCAAATAATATTGTTAATATGAATGCTTTTTTTTCATTCCTTTTATATACAGCTAGATTTTTATTTCTTCTCTAGTCAGTATAAATATTTTGGTAAAATGTTGATAAAATATTTAAATATTTTGATAAAATTTTAATGAAATATTTATGCAGCAAACTTCTTTCAACAACCAACAGAATAATAATGTTTACTGACGGAAAGGTACCATGATTTCATTATTCCATAAATAACATTATAATTAAATTAAAAGTCTGAGATTGTTTTCTCCAACTTATGCATAACTTGCCCTAATTAAAGGTCAAATAATAATTTTAACTGCAATTGAAATCGATGCGACTCTTAAATTAATTTCAATATTTTATGTTGCAGAAACCTGTTGCTTTTGTTGGGTATAGTGAAAGTGCCGTCTGTTGATAATTAATATTGTTGCTATTTTTATTTTTTTTTGAACTGCGAATTATGAAATTTATGAGTTACACTTACCACACACATACACGTACAATGGAATGGAACACGCACGCGTTGCTGTAAGTGCCAACAAAGTGCCGGAAAATTGTTGCAAGTCTCTGATGAGTTGCAAGTTGCAAGTTGCTTTTGGGCGTCGCCTGTGGCCGTTTTTCTGCCGGCTGTGGACTGGACACATGAAGCATGCATCATAATCAAGTCGTGAGCGAATTTATCGTGTCTGTTTATCACAAAGTATCGAATGTGTGTGGGTTGCTGTTCCAAACTCTGTTTTCATACTCATTTCTCTCAACTTATTATCTACTTGTCATTGCGCTTTTTGTGGCAGCAACATTGCCAACATTGGCAATATTATCAAAAGCTATCAATTTTAGTGCAAGCTCATTTTTTTTTTGTTTGCCGTACTCGTAATTTGTGTTACGAGTTGACTTTAGTCACTAGCCTCGAATTATATTAGGATCGACATCAACAAGCTCTGTCTTCTCTATCCTTTTTCTGTGGGAAGCTTCGCTAGTAATTGCAAAATGAATTCTGCATTTCATAATGCCTTTTGCATTGCATAAATCTCTTCAGCTTCCATACATTTATTTAAATCATCACCATAATTATAATTAATAGTTTTTATAATTTCTACAATACATTGATTCGATAAAATTATATTAAATGCATCTCTAAACCGAATGCCTCTCCATGAGCAGCTTTCTTTGCTAGTGACGAAAGTGACTTACAACTTTTCTTTGTGATACGTTCACGCTAGTGATGTAAATTCAAGCTATGGATCGATCTTAAAAACGAAATATAAAACTTGTCAACTGACTTGTCGATCTTTCGATGTATTTTTACGCTAGTGACTAACTAAGATTATCTATGTGATCTTACTAGTTAATGCAACTGTTTATCGAACTGAATATACAATACAAATAAGTTACCAGAGACAGAGAGTAATGATGTGATGTAAACAGAAAATAACTCACAAATACATAATAAAGTCTGGAGAATTGAGACTACGCACTCAACTGTATCACAGTACAAGGAACCACGCAAATTATTTATTGGCTGTCAGTTAACCTGGCTAAGTGTTGGGCTAAGTATCATCATCCATGTTGACGTCAACGACGGCGCACAATCAACATAATGAACGCCCATTTAACGCCCACTTAGATGCGGTCGCATTACTAATACGACGTGTTGTCTGTTCATGTTGCAACAAACGCTGCCGATGTGAACAATGTGTTAATTACACGGCTAACGCCCACGCAGCCACGCAGCCACCGCATTGCAATTGCTGTAGTTGTTGCTATTGTTGTTGTTGAACAAAGCCAGATAATCAGCGAATTGTGAATTTAAATTGAAGAAGAAGTGTCATGTTGAAAATACAATGTAAAATCACTGACAACAATCGCAGTGTGCAATCTTTTCTTTTTGCCTATAGTCGAATGACTAAAAATACTTATGTTCATGTCATGGTGCCTGAGCACATACACACACACCGAACACACACACACATTCGCACATACTCTTTCCATTTGTTGTGGGCACGACGCGCTCAATTTAACGCATACGCCCCATTGTACCGCCAGCGTCGTCATCATCGTCATCAGGGTCATCATGTTACGAGTACTCAGACTCAAGCCGTACAACATGCAACGACACTCACACACACACACACACGTACACTCATACCCACACTCACACTCGCACTCACCCTCTTTATGACTATAATTATTTGGCTTGCCTCACTTTAGTAATTTTTTCCATTTTTTTTAGTCTCTTTCTCCCAAGCTCAATTTTTTACTTCATTCATTTTACTGGCAATCATTATGAAATATTATTGCTTTGTTTGGCTTTTCATTGCTTTTCTTCGTTTGCCTTTTATTGTTTAACACTTTCATAATTCGTGCAACAACAGCAATAATGATGGAAAGAGTTGTAATTATACCATCCATCCGTCAGTATTTATCACTTGCGTCGCGTTTATTAATTTAATTTTCAGATTTGATATTATTATTTGTGTTGCGCTACAATAGTTGCTCCATTTCGATAGTCGGTTCAATTAAGACTCTACTGATTTTGCTATTTTATTTGCTTTCCTATCTCTGTCTCTATTTATACCTAATTTCCTTGATTATTTATAATAATAATTTCATAAATATTTCCATTACAATATCTGGACTTTTCGTTACCTCCATATACTATAGATTAGTTCTATCTTTATTATATTATTAACTTTGTATCAGTAACTATTCATTTTATTTTGATTTTCAATTTTCATTAAAATTCTCGCTCTATTTCTCTTTCACAATTGCACTTTATCTCTATCCCCAACATTATTCTTTATTCCCATCCTGATGTATAAATTTTGATATGAATTTAACTTTTTTTTTATCAATATCCCCATTATATTAACATTATTCTCTTATCTTTACTTTTGTTATTTATAATCATCCTTATCTTCATTCTCTTTGTCTCTCTCTCTCTCTCGCTCTCTTTGTTGCATCTCAATTCTTTTCAAGGTCTGGGTCGCAGCTTCTTGATTATTAAATCATATTTTTTTAAACTTTCTCTAGACGTGAAAGTGAAACTGATTAAAATGATAATGTTATGAAATAAGAGTGTTTTTTTATGCTTCTTAAAATAGGGTACAATTGATTTACAGATTAAATCATGCATTGTTTTAGCGATAGTGCGATCTAGTAATTACTTCAGCATTCTCTTTGCCTCTCTCGCTCTTTCTCTGGGTTTGTCTCTGTCTCCAGCGGCTATAGACAATTGATATGTGGTTCCCTTTGGGGCATCTCATCCATCAACATCATTCAAATGAAATGCCGTTAGCGCTTGGCTCGTGACTTTCTGAAGTTTTCGCGGTTTGCTTTCGTTTTTGTTGCTGTTGTTGCTGTGATTTTTGTAGTTTGAATGAATGATTGATGTGTACACACTCACTTGATGAAAGTGTTGCGCGATTTGTGTTCGTCTTCTGCCTTAACAGTTGAGTTCGGAGTCGTTATTCGGCTTCGGATTCAGTTTCGGAGTTTCGCTCCAAGCATTGGCTTTTTGTTTTTATTGCTTTTGTTATTTTGCACAACAACAAAAATTGTAACGATCATAATTTATAATTCTTCTATTTTGTTATGTTTTTTGCCTTTGCTTTCGTTTTCGATTTTTTTCATTATGTCTTATAGCTGTTGCCATTATTTATTCATTGTGAATAATGCATAATTTATGTGCAATTTGAATCATAACTAATTAATAATCATACACGCATTCATGTATTTTAATTGACCAATTTTTTTATGGCTTAACTACTTTTACTTTTTTCGAATGCTTCCTTAAATATTAATCCATGGCTTTATAAATATTTTTTCCTTTTTAAACAATAAAGAATTTTAATTCAAATTCAGTTGCACTTAATTTTATTAGATTTGTGTAATGAGTTCGAAATAAAGGCAACATATTTACAATGAAGAATTTGTAGAACAGAATATGGTAGATTAGGAGTTTATGATTGTTAATATCCTTATTTTATGTTATACTAACTTACGCTATTCATATCATATAGTAATTGAGAGACTAGTATTCATGGAGATGCTTAAAAAAACCACTGATTATTCATAGTTATTCACAAAGTTGTACTGAATCAAATCGAAGAAAATTCACAATAATTAATGAAATTGCAGTCAATCTTGTTGGCCATGTTAGTTATGTTGACCGATCCGCTTGATATAACGAATAACTGAGCGATTCGTTCATGTTTTGCGGCTATGCAGACATAATTTCGCAAATTAGGTGAACATTTGATAATCAGAAAATGAAAGAAATAGGAAAACGTGAGGTGCAATGGCCGACAATGGCGTCGGCTTGAAACAACACCAACAAACTGGTCAAATAAATAATAAAGTAATTTATACTTAATACACGACATATCGCTGCCACAAAGACTTAAATCTGTTTGACCCATTTTTGAGGCAGCGTTATCGAAAATCATCAAACCGTATAGCACATACAGTTAGCCGCCCACAAAGCCAAGTTAAAGCCCCACAAAACCCGCAACAAAACCCGAAACGTAGCCAGGCAATCGCCAATTACACTTAACAAACTCATTATGTTCCGTTTTGCCAGGCGCAGCGCAAAAAAAAAAAATAAGCGGTTGAGTTCCCGACTATGGGATACCCGTTACTTATTTAAGTATACGTATATTATGCAATTCGTATATTTTTAACCAACCCTTCGGGCTCACAAAGTATTGTTTGTACTCCATGTTTCATATTAACCATTAAAAAAACGCCCATTTTAGAATCAACTTTTCAAGTGAGCAAAATGGTGATATTCTCTGTGGATGCTGATCGAGAATATGTATACTTTACAGGCTCTTAGATGCTTCCTTCTGCCTGTTACACACATTGCAACAAATTCAATATAGCCTTTTACTGATTTTTTAAGTAACGGGTATAAAAAAAGACACAGCCAGCGGGTGTCAATATGCAATCCAGGCATGAAAACAATAACATAAACAAAAACAATAGCAAACTTTAAGCTCCAGCATTCAAGCATCTCGGATACCCTTCTATTCAACTGAAGTGACCACTATGAGTTAAACTGGTCTTATGTGAACCAGACTTATTGTGTGGAATAACATATAAAACAAAAAAAAAAAAAAAACAACGGATTTTGTATTTCCCAAAACATAATTACTGGTATACTTTTTTGTTATGTTAATTCAGCTGCTTCCGAAAGATTCTGATAAAAATCATACAAGAGTTGATTAAAGCGGCAATTAAAGTTTGAGAGTGCAAAATTATATTTCATTCAAGAACTTAAATTACATGCATATAATTTATTTTAGTCAAGCTACGAGTTTTAAAATTATTTAAAAATATAATTTTCACGGTCAAACGATTTCTTTAAAGTTGTTTATTTTTATTATATTTTATAGCCTACAGTTTTTGGAAAATATTTACACGAAGTCATACGTGTGTAGATCGTGTTTTTATAATAATAAATAGATTCGTTTTCGGACTAAAGAGTGCGTTAATTAAATAACATTTATTATTGTTAAATTTTTGGAAACGTTATGGTTATTACACGATCGGCCTTCTTATGGCAGACAAAGCGTTTCAAATAAATGAATAGTTTTTTGGTGATTTTGGTGACAGTTTTATGATAAAGTAGACCGATCAATGAGTTTATATTTAACAGAATAAACTGTCGAATTATATAGTTTGCTAGAGTAATTCCTTTAAATGAAAAACACTTTCAAACAAGATCTTATTAAATATATGGAGAATTACCATATGTCAGCTGTACTAAATATGTATCTAATACTCCAAGTCTTATATGTTAATCCCAAATATACCCTGTTAAATTCTACACGAAGGGTATAAAAAAGGCCACCAATGTACCGTTCGGCTGGCAGTGAAGTGAAAATCGGAATTCATGTTGAAATAATGGCAGCGACAAGAGGCACAGTCAACTGCCCCATATGAAAATGCGGCTCGTGCTTGTCAGGTGGCAGTCAAAGAAGGCGAGGGGTTAGGGGTTAGGGTGGTGAGGAGAGGGGGATGGTGATGGGGAAGGGGGGGGGGAAAGGGGGTAAGTGTAACGGGGCATGTGGAGTGTGGAGTGGGAGGTAGATCGGGTGGATTTGATCGGAGTTGGCTGACAGGCAACATGGCTAGAACAAAATTTATGCCAGCTGCCAGCTGCTTACATTATTATCGACTTTTATCGAGACGACATTTGACTGCTCAACGGCAGCCAGCTACAAGAACAACAACAACAGCAGCAAACAACAAACTACAAACAACGACAACAAATTTGTATCTAGCCACTGAAGTTTTGAATTGTAATTGAGTGGCACAGTGGTGGTGCCACAAGGCGGTGGTGCTGTTTCCCATTTGCCGTGGTGCTCAAAAGAATTTAATGCAAACGATCGGCCAGCTGATTCTATGACAAACTACCAGCATTTTTTCTTTTTTTTTTTGTTACGTTTTTCGACTTTACAAAGCGAATGAAATGTGCAGAAGAATGTGGCATTTGATGTGTTGCATGCAACGCTTTGATTTGCTGTACAGATATGCAGACACGAGGAGATACCCTGTACTGCAAGTAACGAAATATTGAGGTCTCTCAAGATTGAGAGTATTATTTTAGTGAAATCATCGAATTAATAATTTGAAAATTACAGGGTAACTGTTAGTCATACACTCTGTAGATTGACTAATGCTCACTGATTTGTAACTTAAACTGAACTTACTTTGTAAGCCAAACACTTAAACAACTCAACTGTGCCAAAAGTAATGTTGCACATGACTTTTCAGTAGTTTTTCAGCATACATTTCAGTTGGTTAGTATGAAACTGGAATAGAAAAAGCCAAAAAATGGCTTGATGCCTTAAAGATGGACAACACTTTGGTTTTGCCGTTATTTCCTGGCACCGCTGACAATAACAACTTGCAACTTTTGCTTCCTTCTTCAGTTTTTTGTTTTTTTTTGTTTTTTTTTTGTTTGGGTTTAGCTGCCACATCAGCGTCATCATTTCACCACTTTAGCAAAGCAGCGGGAGAGGATGAGCAGATGAGAAACTGAACTGAGGGGGAGGTGAACAAAGTCGCGTCCACTCGAAACTGAAGATCGACTCTTCAAGTCGAAGCCCGCACGCTCGAGTGGAGCCCATTGAAGTTCACTCAAGATGACATGGTTGCCGTTGTTGTTGCTCAGTTGTTTTTTGCCTGCCGGAAAAAGATGCACTGCAATTTTACTGCCAGCCCCTTCAACCGTCTGTCTGTCTGTCTGTCTGTCTGTCAGTCACATGTAGAGTTGCCAATTCCTTTTTGTTTAGTGCTCTCTTAATTGGAAATTCACAAACAGCGGGAATTCTTGTTATTTTTCTTGTATTTCAAAACCTTACTTAAGTGTTGTCTATGCTTTGTAAATTTCGGCAACATTTTGCTTTGAATATAAAGCATACAGTTCTTAATTCAAATTAATTCATTGGCTGTGCTGTTTCAGCATTCGAAATTTTATTGCTGAGTTTTTCTGTGAAGTGAAAATCTAATGATAGCAATATTATTTTCCGGTAAACGCTATAAGAATTTGAAAATTTGTTCTAAATTAAATACAGGCATTAAATATCAAGGAACAATTTAAAAACATTCCGGAAAAAAGTGAAAAATAGAAGTAAAAGCCTGAGTTTTTACCCACATATATATTATTCTTCCTTTTCCCCTCTCTGCCAGAAATGATGATGCAATAATTCTTCAAAAAGCATTTAAATTCAATAATTTTTATTTAGAAAATTTAAAACTCAGGTGCTTTCTTACAATTTGTTCACAACTCCTATTTATTAACACTTAAGTCCCTAAATAAGATAATATTCTTTTATTTACTTCAATCTATTTACCGTCGACTAAGGACAAAATAATTAGTAGCATTATAGAATGAATAATTTTAAATTGAAAACTAAATTAGTAATACAAAATTAAGCAAAATTCATTCATAAAATTATGGTTTTTTTTGCAAATTTTCTCACTTCTCCTTGTTTTTGCTCTACGTTCATTGCAGCTGAGTTTCCCGAGGAGGATAGCGACATGCTAATGGAGCCGAATGACTTCACGCCCATAACTGTACTGCGCTCCCACGAGCAGCAGCATTTCCACATGCCACCGACAACGCAGCTGCAACATCAACAGCATCACCAGCAGCCGTTGCAACATCGTGTGGCAGCAACAACGACGACGACGGCGCAGAGTCGCCACTTTCAGGTGGCAGCTGCCGCATTGCCGGAACAGGAACAGTTTCGTCCCATTGCCAATCCAAATACACAGCATATTTCCAGATCGGATGTGACAGCCCTCGCCCCAGGGCCAGGGGATTCCCACAGTCAGGCGGCACAGAACTTTTATCCACCGTTCTACCATGAGGCGCCGCCATTGGGACACTCGCGTCCCTATTTCGCTGCACCCGTTTCCGACAATTCGCCGCTGCAGTTGCCGCTGCTGACGCCACAGCAACAACAGCTGCAACAGCAACAACAACAACATCAGCAACAACAACAACAACAACGTGGCTTTGACGCATCAATTTTGGGCAGCGGAGATTTTGGTGTACTGCGCGGTGGCACCTTCTATCCAGAGGAGGAGATGCCCTATCATCCGGAGGACAACAGTGATTATATCTACGGGGATGCGAACAATGGGCATGGGCGGCCCAGCGAGGGATTCGTACAGAAGTACACATATCCGGAGGAGCAGTTCGCCAATTTCCGTGACTTTGCGGACATTAATACGCCAACGGATTCGGCCTTCTCGCAATTTGTCGTCGTTTATGCGGCTAAAAATGCCACCAAGCCGAGCAATCATCCGCATCCGAAGAACATATTCGAGCAGCTGGAGATGCTCGATCGGGAGAAGGCGCTGGAGGAGGCGGCGCTGAAGAAACAACAACCGAGCAAATCCAAATCGAAGCTGTCCAAGACGAAGCTGCAAAAGAAATACAAGAAGAAGTTAATCGCCAAGGAGACGCTGGACCTGGAGCCACTGTTGGCGCTAAGCTAAGCTAAAAAAATAAAAATAAATATCTCTCCCCCCTACCCACTATTCCTCAGCTACCCCTTTTAATCGCCACCCATGTCCCTCTAAAGAAATTTGCATATATAGTTTCCACATTTACTTGTGTTTAATTCTACTTAAATATTTATTATTTTTGACTTCACTTTTTCCCCCACTTACCACGCCCCCATGCGCCCATTTTCAACGCCCCTGTCAATGAATTGCAATAGTTCCGTTAGTTGTGTGTACTAATTATTATTATTATTATTATTATTAATATGATTATTATTATTATAATTAAATTACCTAATGTAATATTTTTTTTGTTTATTCTGTTTATTTGTCTCTTTGTAATTGTAGCTCTTAGTTTACGCGTATTTTTATTTTTATTTGTATTTTAATTTTTATATTTCGGATTTTGTTGTTTTAATTCAAAAAGACAAAAACATGATTGTATTGTGTGTGTACATAAAATGAGAAACAGCCCTTAATTGTAATTTTAATAATAAACATAAATAAAAAGTAATCAACCATGTCTTATTTTTTATTTATTCACTTTCCGCAGCGATTACAGCTCTCCAATTTTACAAAGATTCAAGCTCCACTTATGATTCATTTGGATTTGTTGATCTTTAGGAAATGTTCTGCTCTTCAGCTTCTAAGTTCGTTCGTATTTTGCTCGCAAGGCATTCAGTAGCGTTGCAAAAGAGCCCGCCGTGCGAAAAGTCTGCAACAAATCAGAGAAAAGAATGTAAAAAAAATGTATATCTATTAAAAACGTAAATAATATACAATTTAATAAAATTGAAAAAAAAGTGATTCACAGAAAATATTTTCAAAGATATACAATTTCTGCTCTTTCTTCTTGATTTTATAATTTCACAGAAAATATTAATTAAAATGTAATACAATATTAAATATTACTCACAGCCAGTTGAAATAGATGAAATAGTTAAATTTGTTAATAACAAAATTAAATTTTGAAACATTTTATGTATTTTATAAAATCAAAGCAGGCCACAGAAAGTATTTGCATATTTCGTTTTAAATATTTGTAATACATACATATGTATGTATGTATTTCTGTGCGATTTTCACTCGATTTTTGGGTAGACTTACCCAGACCAACAGTGGATGGCCGAGCTGGAAAAAGTAGGCGCCCAGTTGCGTCTCCTTGTGGGCCCGTTGCAGGGGCAGCAAGAGGAGGCGCCGCTGATGAGGCGTCAATTGGTGCCAGGGCAACAGCTGATAGAGCTGATGGGCAAACTGTTTGCCCTCGTGTCGCACCTGCTCCGCTCCAAAGCCATAAATGCACAACTGCGTGCTGACGACCATCGAGAAGAAGCCGAGGAAGGCGAAGTTCCGATTCGTGTGCGGCATGATGTACTGACAGATCACCGCACAGTACAGCACACAGATAAGCAGCACCTCGACACAGGCAATTTCCCTGAAGGCGACCACAAAGCGATCCACAAGTCGCAATAGCTGAGCGTGATCCTCGAACAGCTGATCAAGTGGCAGCTGATCTGAACGGCGCTCATCCACGATCCTTTGCAACTGCCACACGAGGCGGCGATAATGGGCGGTCAGACCAAAGACGAACCAACCGTAGAGTGAATCGACCCCACTTGTCGAGCAGCAGAAGAAGGTCAGCACGAAGACCATGAGGCAACAGTCCAGCAAGTACATCTCAGGGCGGGCTATGTCATAGGGCAGACTGCGTGGAGTGGAGGAGGAAGGTGAAGGCGAAGGAGAGAGAACAAGAGAAAGGGAAAACAGTAGCGGTGTAGGAGAGTGGACATAAAGAGTAGAAAGAATAGAAAACGAGAGAAGACAAAGAGAAGGAAGCAATTGCTAAATAAAAATAAATAGGAGAAAAATAAAGTCAGGGAACAGAGTAGAAAAAAAAGGAAAATGAGAGAAGGCAGAGGGAAGCGGGAGGAGAGAATTGTAGATAGAAAATGAGAAGATTTAAACTTAAAAAAATAAAAAGGTGAAGAGATGGCAGAGGGAAGACAGGGAATATATATGTATAAATATATAACAAAGCGAGAGTTTATATAAAAATAAAATGTGAACAGCCAGAAAAAAGAAATGGAAAAGGTTGGAAGGGAGAAGGGAGGGAAGTACCCAAAGCGAAGATCCCTGTCTCTTTGAGGGAAGACATAGAACAGATCAAAGAAAAGAGGGTAACACAAAGGGAAGCTTATGAATAAAAATGGAAAAAATTGATTAAACGGATAGCAAAAGTACCATGAAAATAAAAGATATGGAGAGAAAATGTCAAAGGAAAGAGTGATATAGAAAGGGAAAGAAAGATATGTTTAAAGAAGGAGAAATAGAGGAAGATACGGAAATATGTGGAAATAAATGATCAAAATTAAAAATAAAGGAAAATAAAAATTCGATAAATTAAAGATAGTAAACAAATAAGCACGAAGTGAGACGGGGAATTGGATTACTTGGGTCTCTTGCTCCCACATACACAGAATTCACTTACACGACCCGAAAGGAGCTGACGGGCACAAAGAGTCCGGTGGCATGGAACCGCAGCAAGGTCAGGGCGAGTGGCATCAGCAGGAAGGAGATGCTGGTGCCGGCACACATCAGTGTGTAAATCGCCGAGAGAAGCTGACCACGACGACTCAGCCGATGCCACAACTGCAGCTCGGCTGGATTGATACTCAGTTGCTGAAATGGCGCCTGGATGGCGGCAATTAACGCCACCAGCTCCTCGCATTTCCAAAGAAAAATGCACATTTTGAGTAGCGAGGAAATCATCTGGATGCCGTGCATCAAAGCCTCCGAGCAGAGGACAATATCACTCGCATGTTGCACGATAAAAGCGACAACGGTGCACAACTCAAAGCTGGTGGCAAGCGACATGACAATGTAGGTGAAAGGCGAACGCAGCACTTGACTTCTTCCTCCAGGCACCGGAGGTTTCAGTTCCAGACCCATCAGGCCAAAGGTGAAACGCTGTGTCCACAAATCATTCAAGAAACTATCCAACAACTTGAACATGCTGAAGGGAACTAACTGGACAATGTGTCGGGCTATTCCTAATGACTCTACAGTGGAAAAGTGAAAAAGTGAACTCGGTAAATGGGAGGAGGGATTGGCTTTTCCGCGGTGTCAACTCTGGTAAATTGTTAATTGGCCTTATTAATTACAATTTAATTGCCTTTGTCTTCCTTAGGCACAGAAATTTAGCAAAAAAAAAAAAGTCTTGGCCAACTCTGAAACTTGAAAATGAATTTTTTATACTCCCGGGGCCTAAATTCAAGTCCACACCTACAACCCAAGTCAAGCCAACGCGACACCTGTTTCGCACAGTGTGGCAATGTCATAAAACATATTTGTACATATATAATTACTTAATTTTTTTTATTTTCTTATTTATTTATTTATTTTTCTTTTAAACAATTTGGCTTCCAAAAACAAATCTGAGTTACGGGGCAGAGTTATAATTATGACATTGAGTGAAAATATATTTTATGGAAAATTGTAAACCAGAAATGTTTATGCTTGTTTACCCTGAAAAATTATAGTGTAATATTAAACTAAGAGAAGCTTTTTTTCGACAGCTTTTGACTTATTTTTTTCAATGGTTTTTTAATGAACTTAGGCGTTTTTATAACTCGGAGTTTTTCAATTACAAGCTTTAAATGTTTTTAAACTTGAAAATATTTTACTATAAACTTTTTTTTTGTCAACATTTGTAGCTCTTTCCTTCGCTTTCGTTCCACTGTGCTCAATTACGAGATTCGTCAATCGATCAATCCGAGCTGAGTTTAACGGTTAACAACGACTTGTCGAAATGCAATTGCAACTGGAACTGAAACTAAAACTGGAACTGGAACTGGAACTACTGCTATTACAGACAACTCTCTCGCAGTCATGGTCATTGTCCGCTAGCGGTTTCTATTTTATGTCATGTGGGCTGCGTTTTCATACCCTTCCCTAGGGTAATTTAGAATTGTCAAGCAGCTAGTGAGATAGTGTAAATTAATAAAAAACAAAGAGAAGCTGAAACTGTAGACGGCATTGGGTAACAAATTCTTAGTATTTAAATAGAACTATAAAATAAGAATGAAAAATTTATTATTCAATTATATTAAAAACAATTTTTATTCGTCATTAAAATATAGAAAAGTTATATTAAATTCAATTAAATTATATACTTGGAATATATGCACATATCTTAATTTATATATTTGTAGATCCATTATTAATAGGTCTGTTAGGTTATTAAGCTGTCGATAGCCTGCAGCAGACAGTTAATTCTTTCTCGTTTTTCTTTATCTAATGCGAGACGTTGAATTCCCGACTCATGTGTCCGACTTTGGCATATGTTTTGACATTTGGAGGCTGGCACTTAATTTACGGCCTCACCTTTTTCCATGTATATATACATACCTACCATACATACCTATGTGTGTTAGTGTGTGTGTGTGTGTGATTGTGTGTGTGTGTAAGTTAATGTGCCCAATGTGCGCATGAAAAACGAGTGGCAGACTCAGATCAAAACCCAAATCCAAACCCAGTTACAAACTGAGATCCAAGGAGTGAAGAGAGGGAAAGGGAAGGAAGGGGAAGGGAATTGTTGTGCGTGTGTGAGCATTGTATAGAGCTAACGTTGTGGGTGTGGGGGTCTTGTGATTTTAATTAACCAACTGCCAGCTAGAAACTAATTAAAAGTCTTTGCAGCGCATTTTAAATTGCACAGAAATTCAATTACTCGCCCGCCCCGCCTCCTTTTTCATTTGGTGGGCGTGGGAAAACATAAAACTCGTTCCAACAATTGAAAAAAAGACCAGCAATCCCAAAACTGAAACCAAACCCAATTCGTTAGCTTAGGGTGCGTATACTTAATTTATGGTAAATGCATATATCACGTATACGACATGTGGTCAGTGTTAAATTGAGTATCGCTTAATGAAGGTGCGTTATTAATTGCAATTAGCCAAGTTACTATTAATGTCCATTTGATATACGATCAATCAAACAACGATTGACGATTGACGATTATTTAATAGGCCTTTCAATGAGAACGCTTCCGTTTTAGTTACAGCTTTAGTTTTAATTTCAGTATCATTTGCAGCCTCAGTTCTAAGTGTTGCCATTGTTTTTTTTTGTTGATTTTGATTGCTGCCATTTAAGTGATCTTTGAGATACTTTTTTTTAATGCTTTTTGGCCTTTGCAGCAATTTGTGGCAGTTGATTGTAAACGATTCCAGTCATCGATTGATCTGGCACGAGCACAACACTTATTAGCAGTCCAAGTTATTTTTGATACATAATTGTACTCGAATTGCTGACAAGTTGTAAACTTGATTACTTAAAAATGGTTTGGTTAAAATTGCGGAAGCATTTATAGTATAAAATATATTTACTTATTTATTATAAAATTTATACATAAATAAATTAATAATATAAAAATGTGAAATTAACAGTTAAATTATATTGAATACAATTTGAATTTTTTACTGAAAAATTAAATTAATCTTTAATTTGGTTTCATTTTTATCTGAGCTTAAAGTACATATGTTTGGATACATATATAAAAAAAAGAATAAATAAATATAGCACCATCTAGAGTCCAATAAACTATAACTGTGGAGCTCAGATTCAACAATTTTGACTCAGCTAATTTAATAATATTTAAAATGTACCACTTGAATTTAAATCTTATGCATTCCTTATTATTCCCCCCTACACTTAACACGCTTCTGCTAGGATTTTGTATGTGTGTGTGTTTGGCACACCTTTTGACATACTTAGTTTTACGTTGTTTTTGTTTTTGTTTTAATTTTTTTTTTGGCAGCTCTTGAAAAACATTTTACATGTTGCCTTCTGGCAAGCATTTGTCAACGCGCCCTGCTAACAAAAATAAAAGCCAAATTCTTAGCAGCTTAAAATTGTCTGGCAATTGGTGCCGTTGTCGTTGCTGGTGTAGTTTTCGCTGTTGTTGTTGTTGTTGTTCCAGTCGTTGTTGCTCTCAGAACCAAAGGAAACCCAATTTGAAATTAGAAACCCGAACACCCACACGTAAGTCAGCTGCATGGAGATTTGCTAATAGACTTTAAAATAAAAAAAAATACAACTTTTGGCTAGACACAATTACACAGACACACACACATGCATACCGCCATTAAAGTGGCATTAGTATAGTTATAATCAGGCATTGTTACGATTACAGAAACAAATGAGAAGTATTTGACGTAAGAAACACCAAAAAAGGCTTACTCACTTCACATCCAAAAGACTCACACACTCAATACACCTAATGCTGTGTTTATTTTTGGCTATTTGCCTTTCGTGCCGCTGAAAACTTTATTAATATCCAAATCGTGCGCTTAATTGCAATTTATTGTTAATGAAAACAAAATTATGGCAACCGAACTATGGCCACTTGACACGAACCAACCAAGAACCAAGATCGGCCAAAGAAAACACAAATCGAAACAGTTACAAATTCAATTTCAATTTCGTTTTCAATGACCCCGCTGAAGCTACAAAAAATAAAAACACTTCAAATTGAAATAGGCAAAGAACATTTAGCTGAGAGTCAACGATGTTTAAATACCCTTGAAAGGGTCTTACCTTTCAAGTCAATTTCAGAGCGTAGATTCTTGGAAATCTATTTTTGAAACAGGTAAGTAAAACATTTGAAACCATATATTTAACTTTTCAATATTCAAAATATTTATTAGTTGTAAAGTTAATAAAAATATAGTTATTCCAATCATTATTTAAGCGAAGTAATATTTTTTGTATGAACAGAACATTTGAGGAATTAACATAATTGGATATGTTAACAAGTACACACCAAAAAAACGTTTAATTTTAAAATTTACTGAGTGTAAAGAAGCTCTGCTATCCTTGCTATTAAAGCTATAAGTTTAATAAGTTTTCTTTTTTGATGAATTCAACATTAACAATTTTTAAAGAACTTCAAATGCTGCGCTTTTTAATGATTAAAACTATCTTAAATTGGGTAAATCATTTAGCAATTATTTGCCGAAATTATTGTTATTTTTTTTTGCATTTTTATCGGTATATATATAAAATATTCTCTTGCTCTACATTTTGTATCCATCCAATTTTTTTTTCATCTTTTATAAATTATTCATTAAAATATTTAAATACCTTTTCGAAGGGTATCAAAACGCGAATAGTGCAGATTTTGTCGCCCACACATAAGCAGAAACACTCGTAGAACCGCAGCTGAGTCTGAAACTGAAACTCAATATTGAAAGAGTCAACCGAGAGTAAACGGCATTCGAGCCACGGTCCAAGGGCTCCCAAAATGCTTTAGGCTGGCATTAATTTGGCATTTAAACGCTCATTAAGGCGACAAGCCCGACAGAATGACAGAATGAGTGACAGAATCTGTGGGTGGATATCTAGCCGGACAAATATCATAGTACGAATATATTGTGTATCGTATTAGTCCATTTTTTGTTCGCTTAAGTGAGCAACAAAATGTGTTGACAGTCAAACTGCATTTAACGTTTTTTCTGTTCTTATTTGACTATCCAAGAATAGGCTTTAAAACCAGCTCCAAAAATTGTCTAATTATTGCGACTGCATATGCGTATTAATGGTCTTAAGTATGTCATTTTATTTAGTTACCAACATCGAATTTTGAATTTAAAGCACTTTCAATTTGAAGGCCAATTAAATTGCTTAATGAGCCAATCAGAAAATTCTATGATGGTTTGTCATCAATTAAAATAGAAATATTTGGCATAATGATTGTTTGGCAAAACAATTCAACAAACAAAAACCTCAAATTTTCTGTCATTGATGTGTTCTGGTCAAACAAATAAATAGATATTTATTTAAATTTTTTTAACTCATTTTCATAAGGAAACAAACGAAAAAAGCATATATTTTTCATTTGTTTTTTTTTTGCATACATATATATGTAAGTCTTTTATTCTGTCAATTCAATACGCGGAAGCTTTTCAGCAATTAATTTCTTACTTAAGGGAAAAAAGTAATTACTTTATCTCTTCTATTGTTTATGGACAATAAAAGTAGAAGATCTCTTCAGTAAAATGCTATGATTCAGCTGGCAGTAAATAAAGCTTCTTAGAGGTTAGTTCACAGACTGATACCAACAGTTTAAAATGCAAATAGAAGAGGCCAAAACCGAAAGTAACGAGGTGCCGCCAGTTGCGGTACCAATCGGTAAATATTAAAAAATTAAAATGTCTGAATGTGCGAAGCTCAAGGCGACTTTGTTGGAAGCGGCGGCTTCTGTTTGTTTAGGCGCTTCCAATATATACAAGTAAATATATATTTTTATTTGGTTATTTTTTTTAATTAAATTTTTTTTTGGTTTTTACACGCATTTCACAGTCGTCGGCAACATGTATGCCACGTATTGTCAACTAATGTAAATAAATTGTGTACAGTCACTTGCAACTTGCAACAGTTGAAACAAAAAAAAAGCGCCAATTTGTCAGCGTGCTCATCATCCCGAGTCTAAATTGAAACCAAAGACGAAGTCAAAATTGAAATCGTAAATTTAGTTAAAATGGTAGTCGGAGAAGGCTTCGTCTTCGGCAATCGTAAGTCCCCAATTGTCATCCTCATCGTCGACGAAACCTATCGAGATTTGTACGATGCGTTTGAACAACTCTTAACAAATGATTGCTGTGACATTATTACCCAACAACAACAGCAACAACAACAGCAACAAAAACAATAGCAAACAACGTTGGTAACAATTGACAGCTCTGCATTACCCTGTAATATTCCTATAAAATTGTACACACATATAAATATTAAACATAAAGAAGGAATTAGACAAAAAATGTTATACCTCATTATTTGGTCTAGATATTAATAATATTTTTAAGAGAGAAATAATGGTTAAATTTGTGACTTTTAGGGAAATGAAAACCTTATTGAGAGGGAAAACGTGACAGAGATAGCAAAAAATATATAGAGAGAGTGGAATATTAGACATAAGATACTCTTCAAATACTTTGTATTGCAATCTTCAGAAAGATGTTTAATTAAATGCTTAGAGAATTTATTTTATAAGTTTAATATATTTGAAAATGCGTTGGAGTTTGCATGTTTTTCATGTGGATGAATTAGAGCAAAACACAAAACCATTTAACATTTTATATTTACTACAACTTTATTATTTTGTCAATAACTGGAATAGTTTGTTTTTTTTTTTAACAGTGACATTAAAATTAATGCATTAATTATTTTATCAACGTGATCAGTTAATACATTTTACAAAAGTTGCTTAAACGAATGCAACTCCATTTAAATTAATGCATAGGATATTAAAAGCTGCTAAAAATATTGTTGTTGTTGCTGATTTTGTCTGTTGTCTGTTTGCTGGAGTTGTTGCTGTTGTAGTTGTTGCTGTTGTGCTACTGTATGCTGTTGTGTTGCTGCCGTTCTCGTTTAACTTTTGCATGTTTCCTCTTTGCCAACTGTCAATGTTAAGCTGGAAACTTGAAAATTTGAACAACAACAAAAACATAGTGGCAAATATAACTAACGCTGATGTTGTTGTTAGTATTACTAGTGTAGTTGTTATTGTTGTTGCTTTTGTTGCTGCTGTTTGCGTTTTGTCGTTTTGTAATGATTTTAATGCCAAGCATAAACAATTATTTTCAATTGCAACACATTCTTTTGTTATTTTTACAAAGGCAATGGCCGCCATTTGTTGTTTGTTTGCCGTTGTTGTTGTTGTTGTCAGATTGTCGGGTTGTTGTTTGCTTTAGTTGCAATTGGAATTGTAAATTTTTGTGGCCTGTCGATGGCAGATGCCGCAGATGCAACAGATGTTCAAAAGAGACTCACCAACTGTTTGGCCGCACAATTAGCGCAAAGGGAAGCGGCATGAGGCAAGCGGCAAATATATTGATAAACTGTTAGTCAGTCACTCACTCAATCACTCAGTCACTCTCAATCAGCTGACAGTCGGTTGCAGTTTTGGAATCGGACCCAAAGAGTTCCGTGTGCACGCGTGACATGCCAAAGTTCGTTGCCTAAGTCTTTCGTTTTTGATCGAAAATGCTTAAGCAGCTGACTGTTTCTTGGCTGTCACAGCACCTTGTGTTAATTATGCAACCGCATAGCAGATAGACAAAAAAAAAACAGTGCAACTGTCAATCGACTTTTGCCGAGTGCCACACGCCACATACCACATGCCACCCGCATGCACACAATGCGTTGTCCGCTTTTATGCCCCATCATGCGGCACAGGAACCTGAGCTAAATGCTCATCAGACGTATAATACAAAAAGCACTTGCAATCCCCCGCATCGTATCACAACGACCGGACCAATAGTTCAAGTGCCTTACAGTTCGGCAAGTATGTATACTGTCAGTTGAAGTTCCAGTTCCAGTTCCACAGAACCCATTGACAGCAGGAAGCTCTTCCATGGATTGAGTGTGACAGTTTATGTTTTGTCATGTTTTTGTGGAGAATCAAAAACAAATTTAACTGTATGTATTTACATAATTTATACATATTTCTTGTGTTTTATTAATTTACTTGGGAACCGAAGTTAGGAGACTCTTCTGCATCAGAGCAGATCTCTTAACAAATCTTGCCATACTTCATAGAAAATTGTAAAATTAACTAAATAAGCAAATAGTGAAGTGAATAAAACAATGGAGGTGTGTAAACACTTATTTACATAGTTATTTAGTTGTCCAACTGTCGATTATGGACTTTGGGCGTACGAGTATGACGCAAAGATGACAAAAAGCATTGCACAGTTCTTCAAAAGACGACGACAATGTGTTAATGTACATTGTTGGCAATCGCTAATGATGATCATAATAATGATGGCGATGATGAGCTTGATGATTGTGATGATTACTTACTCATGTCAATTATTATATAAGACAGCTGCTTGGTCCATTGCTGCTGTCGGCATTTACGAGTAAGCGAAAGCCTCAAAAAGCGGCACCCAACAAAAACAGAGGCAACAAAATGCAATTGATTTTGTTGTATAATTTCTACAGCTTCATCTGTCGGCAGCTGCATTCAATTTATTGAAGATGCGCGGTGCTTTATTGCTGCCAAGTGCCGATGCTGCTGCTGCAAAGTCCAGAGCGGGCCTCGAACAACGATGAACCTCAAGCCTCCAGCGAGAGTCAAGAGTCGCGTTGTTTAACGAGCTGACAACGACAATGCGACACAGAGAGACACTAACACACACACATATAGATGCACACTGAGGCGCACATCAGCTTCTCACGAGTTTCGCAAACGAAAGACTTAAGACACGAACTCTTTTTTTTATTTTTTCTTCGTTTGTTTTTGTTACCACGGCAGCGACGAAATAAATTTATAGGGCGCGCTCGTGTCATAAAATTTATCAACCATGATCTAAATTACAATGTGAGCTTGCAGTTTTCTTTTTGCATTTTATGTATATGTACATATACGTATGAATACATATTTATTATATTCATATTGTTGGGATTTTTCGCTTGTAATTCATTGTCGGCTGACAAAGGACTTGCGCATTGCTGCTGTTGAGTGTAGCAAACAATAAATCTGCCTGTCTGCCAAGTTGGGGCAATGAATTGCTTCAATCAGTTGTCACTTGAGCTGCTTCACTTGAGCTGCTTCAAGTGAATCGCTGTCGCTATCTCTGTTTCTGCCTCAGTCGTTGCCTTTGTCGCTGCCTCTGCCTATGCCGCTGCCTCCGCCTCTGCCTTTGCATCTCATTAGTTGCTCCTAAGCTTAATCAAGGACATCTTTAGGTGCAATCTTCTCTGTTCTTTGCTAGCGTCATTCCTGCCATCTGCTGCTCAACGGTAAGTTATTGTTTACTTACATACACCCGGAGAAAATTGGTCTACAAACTTTAAACTTACACTTTGATTTAAATACTTTTCCCCCAGAAATTTATCATCAGATATTTAAAGTGTCTGCACTTTACTTTTCAATTATAAATAATTAATAAAAATACATTAATTTATATAGAGTTCATATTTAATATAAAAATTCGATCCTATTTCTATTATTAAAACCCATATTGAAATGGTGCTTTCTTCGATTGAATATTTAGAATGAATTGTTTTTCCTTTATTTTGATTTAAGATTTTAAGTCTTCACGGTTTCTTCATCTTCTGTTTTGCATCTCCTCGGTTATTCACAAATTTTGTCAATTATCGAAAATTCCATCGGAATTAAATTTAATTGGGCATTAGAATAAAAATAAAATTGCCGTATTCTCAATTTAAAAAACAGATATCGAGTAGTTTCTGCCACATTCGACTACATCTTTTATAGCTCGACTGCAAAACTTTCCTTTTCACTTTTAATAATATCGTTTTGGCGAAAAACAAGGAGAATCGATGTAAACCACGAAAAGCTGTCAATTTGGAGTGGAAAATGTGGAGGTATGGTGAGAGTTTTTGGTTTTTTTTTTTGGTTTTATAGCGAAAGTGAAATTGATGTTGATGTTGATGTTGCAGCGTTACATCTGTGTGTATGTGTGCCTCATGTGGCATGCAAATTGAAAAATACTCGTAAATGTTGACAATTTTGTCTAGTATCCAAAATAAGCAAGCTGACAACAACAACAACAACAACAACAAGGGGGCAACATCACAGCACGATTTGCTGCGGAGCAGGAAACATTTAATGCGATTGTGCGACTGTTCAACAGCAACTGCAACTGTGCAACTGCAACGTTAACCGGCCATGAAAGAGGAAATCAATGTTGCTGAGAAAAGCCACAGACGAGAGAAAAGAAAAAGGCAAAAAGGCAAAAAGGCAAAAAGGAAAAAGAAAAGTCGCACGCTTTTACTAAAGAAAAGCGAAACCAATTTCACTTGCCGTCCACTCAATTGCGTTAGTTATGAGTGCAACAACAGCAACAACAACAACAACAACAACAAAGGCTAGAGACAACATAATCATGGCAATTGACAAAATGTGTCAACCCCAAAACAACAACAACTCGATGGCCGCAAGGCGTGGAAGAAGGAAAGCCAGAGTTGCATTTCATTGAGAAACACTATGGGATAATAGGCCGATATTTTGCAGTTAAGTCAATTTTCCTGTGGTTCAGCAACTTTTAGTTTTTGGATTTTCTAAATCTTAATACTCAATATAGAAAACAAAGTTTTTTATCTTAATTTTCAGAAACTATCTTTGACATTTTAAATTGGATCAAAGTCAGCTGTTCAGAGCTGCCATGTGAACTGAAAATGAGAGGAAAATATCTTGGCAATTTTAAAAAAAGAAAAAAGTGTAAATATAAAAGAAACTGTTAATCAAGGTAAATGTAAATTTCTAAAATAGTTTAATTATTGATAATTTTTTTATTATGTTCAGAGTTTAAAAAAGTGTAAATATATAAAAAAGAATGTTAATCAAGGTAAATGTAAAATGTCGGATTTGTTATTCCATAGTGCAGTGCAACAACAACAACAAGAAGTTTCCTGTTGGCCAAAAGCGGGTAAATTGCCCCCTCATGTTGCTGTTGCTGTTGCAGTTGCAGCTGTTGCTGTTGCTCTTGTTGCTGCCTAGTAATTTTTCACAATTTGCAATTATTGATTCGAATTTCTTCGATGACATCAGCGACACTTCCTGTCCAGTTGATGTCGAATCGTTAATGTGCTTGGCATTTGCATTTGCCACATTATGTGGCAGCAACTGTTGCATTGGGTAATTAGTTGTATGTTATTGCTGCTGCTGCTGCTGCTGTTGCCACACATATAGCTGCTGCTGATGTGCAATTCAATGGGAATCAACGTCACGTCATTTGCACAACTTTCGTCTTGGGCTTTTGTCATAGAATCTGTCGTTGAACCGGTTCACATGTGGTTCAGCAACATAAATTTTCAGATATTGTCGCTCAGTGACTCAAAAAACAATCTCACCATCGAGATGATTTTGAGTAGCTTTGGTTTCTCATTTTGATACCCTGTACTCTTACAAAATAGAATAAAGCGGGTAGTTGAGTATGTTCAATTGACAAAAATGGACAAATATAAAATTCAGTAACTATGTTAAGAAATGGTTTTGACCAATCAATTGCTTAACTGATATAGGAGTATGATTTGATTGATATTGAGCTGATAGTTGCCACTGTGAAAGTTCTTGCTTAACTCACAAGTGAGTTAAGTCTTTTTTGGCTATTAACTGATGGATTGAATTTTGAGTGGCAAGCAGCATGAACTGAGAGGGCTGTAGTGGCATGATAAGGGGCAACGAAGAGGGGTGCAGAGTCGAAAAGGGAAGAAGGGGGCGTCATTTGACAGCGCATTGCATAAGATCACAAAATTATAATGATTTCAATGCTTGACGTAAGATGATGTTGCAAGCAGCACTAGCAACAACAACAACAGCAACAGCAATAACAACAACAACAAGCGAGTGTCATTGACTAATGTTGCATGAAGCGCATAAAGCAAGCAGAAACCACAATAACCAAAAGCAAAACCAATCTAAAGGCAAACAAAACAATAGAACCAACCAGCAACAGTTGCAGTTGTACGTTGTTGTTGTTGTTGTTGCCACTCTTGTCGGTTGTTGCAACTCGGCTTCTGCGGTTTCCGATTGCCGATGCCAGCCCAGCCCCGAAAAAAAAACGCGACCCAACTGACTCACTTGGTGCCCAATTGCTGAAGTTGGCGGCAACATTATTTTTTTTTTTAACATTTTTTTTTTTTGTTGATGATTTTCGCCTATAATTTAATGCGCGGCATGCAACAAACATACAAAGTCGTCTGCTGCCGAAATGTGAATAGGTTGACAGGGTCAGCATTAAGTCTGTCTGCCGAGTGTAGGGTATTGTAGGGGGTGCCCCCCTAACCCCTACCCCCTACCTCACACTGCCCACTTCTACTTGGCGGCATGTGGCAATTAATTTGAGCAGCTGCCACGGCTTGACATTTGCGGCAAACGTGAAAGGGCGCAATTTTTACAATAGAAACATTTGTCGCAAGACACCTTCAAGTTGCAACAACCCCCCCCCCACACACACTCCACCCCCTTGCCAAATAGTTTGCTGCAGTCCAATCACCGTTGCCGATCAATTCAACGCAGCCAATGTGGCAACATTGAGGCTGCTTCGATGCGCCACGTCTCGCTGTGGCGTGCCAAAATGTTAAATGGGACAAGACAACGACGGGTCGCAGTTGGGAGTTGCCAGTTGCCAGTTGCAGATGGAAATGTTGTTTCATACTGCAGACCCCAAACGCTGGCGAGGGAGTACACTGAAAAAAATATGAAAATCATGCGTGTTCAATTCAAGTTTTGAATTCTTAACTTAAACATGTATTTTTGAATTCTCAAAGTCAATGATATTCAGAAAAAGAAATCTCAATGTAACGCTGTCGAGGGAGTACACTCAAAATAAATCTGAAAGTCATGCGTGTTCAATTCAAGTCTTAAAAAAAATTTTGATTTAAGCATGCATTTTTGAATTCTCAAAGTCAAAGTTTTTATTTGAGCTGGGCTGGGCATTTGTAGGTCTAGTAGGCACTCGTAATATTATACGAAATTTATTTACATATAAGGATATATTAAGAATAGAATACCTCGACATTATAATAGTCGGGAAATCACAAATTATTTGATTCAAATAAATGCTGATAGCTCCATTTAAGAATATCGTAGATTATCAAACTTTAAAGAAATCCCTGATTTTTTTCTCTGTGCAAGGGGACGCAGACCACTTGCCACACCAATAGCAACAAATGCAACTGCAACAGCCGCTACAACAATGTATGCAACTGCAACCAGAGTCTTGGTTTTTTTCAGATATCTTTTCTTTTTTTTTTTTTTTTTGTTAAATGTCAGGAAAAATATTGCTAAAATCACAACATTCCACAGCGGCAACATTTAATAGACAAAATAGGTTATTAAAGACCCCAAGCCGGGGTCCAACCACTCCTTGTAGTTTTTGGTTTTTTATTTCTTTCTGAGTTGAAGAAGCTGCAGAGTTGCCCCTTCCCCTTCTTCCCCTTCATCCCGCCACCGCCCCCAACGGCAGCTGCAAATGTTTGTCTCTGCAATTTTATTATTGCGCAGGAATTGACCTTTTTATACCCTGTTGTCAGTCAGATCAGTTGACCGGAAATTAGCGACTTGTCAACAATTTAATTTTCAGTATTTATAATATAATATAATAATAAACAAAAAATTACTACTCTATGGTATTTTCAGTGCTTCTTATTAAAGTATATTATTAATTTTATTTTCTCTAAAGTTCATCTCTTGTCATATAGACTCAGCCTATAGGGTATCTACTATTTGCCCCTTTCGGAAGTCTTCTATTCGCATTTATTTTCAAGGCTTTTCTGAGCTTTAAATGGGAATCCGCAATAAACTTTACAAAAGACTAGAGAAAATTTCATTTACTGCGGCTCAATGCCAGCACGATTAGACTTAACTTGGGAATTCCACGCCTCAAATTGATCGGCTTTGTTATACGAGTATCTTCAGCCATGGGAAATTCGTTGACTAACTCACAAAGCCAACAAATTATACTTTGAAAAGTTTGTTTTAGCCATGAGCTATGAATTTTCAAGATAGATATTCTTTGCAAATAAAATATATAAAATATATGACATGTCGATTACTGAGCTGATTTTCGAAAGGATTCAAAATAGATTCGTGACTTACTGATGACATATGAGAAAAAGCCAAAAAGCCAATTTTAAATCAAAAGAAAATATATTATATGCTTGCTTTGTAATGACAAAGTTTGTATAAAACTAACTTATATCTCAGCTATTTGAAATTCATAAGAACCTTGATCTGCAATATGTCACATCAAACTGGTTACTATTTGTATTCAAGAAATATTTAATCTATAGCTTCAGCTGTCAGCTGAGTATGCATCAAAAGATCGACACAAATAGTGTACTTATGTTATATTTCTTGTAAATCATAAAATCAATCAAAAGACAAGCCGAAAAGCAATTGCTTTGACATTCGAAAGTCGTTGCTTACGAGCAATGGAAGTTGTAGAGATCATTATTTGGACCAGAGGCGATCGATGGATCGGGGACCACATGGCAAATGAATAATAAATGTCCTATGATTGTCAAAGTGCTGTCAAATGTCAACGAAATGTCAGTTACATGGTGGCTTGGCATCGACTGCGCTTCTAGCAGATCATTGATCGTTTATCGCCGATCAAAGATCGATGATCGATGATCGATGATTGCGAGAAGCTCGACTCGCAAGGGGGTCTTAAGCCGATTTGATCTGATCTGGCGGCCTTGACTTTCAAGCGACAGTTAGTGAAATGTCAAACGGTGACAGAGAGAGAGAGAGAGAGAGAGAGAGAGCGAGAGAGTTGAATGGCATTAAGCACTTGTAGATGAAAACAAAAAGCTAATAAATAAGTAGGCAAAACAAAATGAGACAGGTGAAGTGAAGTAAATTGAATTCAATTCAATCGATTTCAATTGAAGTGAAGTGAAGTCAAGTCAAGTCAAGTCAAGTCAAGTGAAGTCAATTGGACATGCCGTACAAATTGTATATATTAAACGGATTTATCGGTTAATCCGGACAGGGACTTTTTTGCCATATGCCGTATAATATGCGGGTTCAGTCGACAACAATCGATGATCTCAAGGCTGAATCAAGATCAATTCTAATATAATATTCCAAGCTGCCAAAAGAACCTTAAAAGCAAATAACACGCGAAATCGCTAACTGAAAAATGAATAACCAATCACAGACATGTACAAAACACACGACAAGCAAACAAACAAATTGCCAACAATTGCCGTTAAATATGTTTTCATTAACGTTTAATTGAGTCCGCTCAAAATCGTGTTTTGGAATGGACGCGTGAAATAATTTTGAAACAATCGTAGAACATATTTAATTTTAATTAAATAAATACAAATATTATTTTGAATATTTCATTATCATTACATTGAGTGCCAAAAAATATTTCTATAGAATCCTCAAAAATACATTAATGGTGTTTCTTTGAATATTCAATGGACTTTGAATTTTTTTAATTAATATTTGGCATCGCATGGAATTCTTTCTGTCGATCGTCATGGATTGACGTTTACTATAAAAATGAAAGCAGTTATTAATTTTTTTGGGTTTTTTTTTTATTGAGTTTCGTGACACGCAAGAGTTCTATTCGAAGTCTCAATAGCGTTAACAGCTACTGGATCTCATGAGTCTAATTTGTTATATATTTTTTGCTCATTCCATAAGCCAATGGCCAATGATTGTCAGCGTCGTCGAGTGTGATTGATTGATGTACGATAACTGCGGCAGGGCGGCTCGGGTCCATACGACAATGGAGATTGTGGAGCCCAGTTCATTGGAGTGTAAGGCCCACTCACAAGTCGAGTAGCTGCCTACCCTATTGCTGGCTATGGCGCACCCAAATTTGGCGATTCTAAGACAACGACGACCACTTAAGCGCCCGCCGCTGAAGCCGAGATCAATTTGAGGCGATAAGATTAGAGGGCGGCCAAGCGAATTGTGTATGGAGCCAATTGAACGCCCACAGCGTCGCCACAATACACAGCGTTCAGCGATCCCAAAATAAAAAAAAAAAACGAAAAAAGAAACAACAACTAAAACTTTGCTACATAGAAGCATCGAGCATTTCTTAACACAGCTATGCACAGTGGTTGTAAATGCCAAATAATCTAATAATAATTTATTTATGATTTTAATTCGATTTAGATGAATATTTGTATTTTAATGACTTTAATTGGAATACCAGAGAATCATTTAATATTAATATTTAACAATATGAAATTTTATATTTTAGTTAAGATATGGGCAGATGATATTTTTAACAGAAATATTATTGAAATATGTGTTTTTTATTAAATTCAAAGTTTATCGACCTAATTATATTCTTCGAAAACATCAAAAAATTATGAAAATTCTTAAAGTTTTCCTTTTATTGTTTACACTAATTTATTTTGACTTTATTTTTTTATTTGACGACAACTAAGAGCAGTTGATAAAAATATATTTGAAATATAATTTAAAAACTAATAATTGTATTTTAAGTAAAGAATACAAAGAGTTTAGCATTTAAACCAGAATAGATCAACATGACTCGGGGTATTCAGAAAATTTTAAATATATTAGATCAAACATGTTCGATGCCTTTCTCAGCAACTTAGTATCACTATGCCGCGTTGGGAGTCGCTTAGCATAAGTACTTCTTTGTAACCTAGTCGTATATGTGTGTATGTGAGTGTGTGTGTGATTGCTTGTACAAATGCCTTTGTACATATACATATACGACTGCTCTGGGACGTCGATACAATGTACAATGTACCATGTATCGTACATATAAATAAGGAAGCAATTTGCTATGGCTCTAGGCTGGCAATGAGTAGGAAACGAAACCTAAGCCAAAAGCTGCGGACAAATTATGCGCAGCGATGAATGGAAATGGAAATGGCGGAGTCGACGCCGTCAACAACGCCAACGCAACAATAAACGAAAGACTTAGGCAACGAACTCGATGCTAAGAATTTTTAAAGCGCCTGCATTCATATATTATTACAATAACAGCCGCAATGCAGACTGCCAAAAGAGTCGTAACTGGTCGTAAACCAACGCAGGTTGTTAAAATTCTTTGTTTTTGTTGTTGTTGTTGTTGCAAGTTTTGGGCAGCTTGTTGCTCCTTTTTGGCTTGGCGCATGTCAAGGACACAGACACGGGGGCTGATGGGCTGGCAAAGGTGGCCAAAAGGTGAGCCAGCCAGCCAAAAGCAGCGTTGCTTTTATTTGCATAGCAACAACAACAGCAACAACAGCAGTAACAACAATGGCAAAACTAACGGTCAACATGCCTAAGCAAACAATTGCAAATCGTTGAGATTGAATTTGAATTTAAATTTGAATTTAAGGTTTCAGTTTCAGTTAGAGTAACAGTTGCAAGCTGCGCAGTTGAAGCATTGTCAAGAGGCAAGAGGTGCGGCTGGTTGGGTTACTCAGTCAGTCAGTCAGTCAGTCAGTCAGTCAGTCGAGTCGAGTCGAGTCGGATTTGAGTTGCGTTGTGTCTGTGCAGCAGCTGCTTGTTGCATGCCACAACTCAAGCTGCTCTTCATATTTATGAATCAACTGAAACTGCAACTCAATTGTTGTGGGTCGCGATTGCTTATCGCGATTGTTCGCCAACGCTGACCGACTATGCACAGTGCACAGTGGTTTCACTGTAGTTCATGTAGTGTAAAGCTTTACTTTAGTATAGCACAAGATATCACTAGAGCTTTGCTTAAAGGTAATTAACTAAATCATCTTGAAGCAGATGTTTCCCTTTTACTGAAATGGTGAGAAAGAAACTACGATTCATGCCAAATTTTAAGCCTCTAGCTATTTACTTTGATTTTATATAAATATATTACACTTTTCCCGATACGCGGGTGGTCCAAATTGTCTGAGCAAAATTGATATTGGACTTTTGTATATTTGTAATACATCAGTCGAGTGTCGTCAAAATTAGTAATTTGTATTTTTTCTATTATTATTTGTAGTTATTTAGTATATTCTTTATTTTATGGTTTTGCATTTGTTTTGACACATTATATAAAATTCGAAAAAACGTGTGGAAAAAATATCCATCTGTTTGTTGAATTTCGAGAAAAATATAGAACTATCTAAATATTTGTTTTTTGTTAATTATTTCTATACCGTTTAATGAAAAATGAAGATAAAATCAAATGAAAAGCATTAAATTAAATTTGTGATCTGTAGTTGAAACATTCTAGCTTGTTCCACTGTGCTCTATTTCTATTCGTAACTAACAAAGTTTTGCGTAAATATTTGCCATTTTTATCGATGTGCCATTGTTAAGTTGACTTAAACGTTGTTGTTGTCTCAAAGAACCGAATAGAAGCTCAGTGGCAGTCTCTGTTTAACTCTTGAGTCTCAGAGTCTCAGAGACTGAAACTAATGACATTCAGTAAATGTTTACTGAGTTACATCATGGATCGTCGCATCGGATCGCATCGTGAGCTAAAGACAAAGCCTAATGAACTTCCGTTTTGCCAATGATTTTCTGTGTCAATTGCCAATTAAAGTTTTGCGACTGAGAAGCTGCCAAAATAGATAAAGAAAAACGTGGAGAAAAATAAAAACAATGTAAACGCAGCTCGGCCCCTGTGGCAATTAAGAGTTACGTGAGCTCAGGCAGAAGACATTGGATAGATGGATGCGACAGACAAATAAAATGCTTTTATTACAGAATACATAATTAGGCCACTTGAGAGCAGAGATTTTCAAGCGATCTCACTTTATGAAGTAAATGATTTAAGAGATGAGCAAAATTTTATCTTTGGCATCTTTGAAGGTTTTTACCTTGTTTGATTTTTATAGATTACTAAGATAGTTAAGGATTTAATTGAAAAAAAAGGTTTAATTAATTAATTTTAATGCTGAACTGCTAAGAATAATGTGCCGTAACTTTAGGCCTTTATCAATTTAATTAGATTGAGAACTTTTGGTAGGCAGTATGAGCTTCATCAGCTACATAGAAGCTCATTAGACTTAAACAATTTTGTCCACTGCAAAAACTGAACTTGAAGATTTATGTTTTTAGAGGAGAAGGCTTTAATGATGATTCCGAGTTCCTGCCTTCTTTATATTATGGTATAGCTAACCATGTTTAATACTCCTGATTCAGATAATTATCTGAAATATATTGCTAGTAGAACAAAGGTAACTTAATGATATCGTAAGCATTCTCACATTTGGCAGGGCATCTAAAAGTCTGTATATTTTCAGCACCGGCTGCAGTTAAACGATCAGGTTATTAAATGTACAAGTAGTTAACCAAAGACAACAAAATACAAAATACAAAACAAAATACAACTACAAGTTACTTGGCAATCAATTAATTTGTGTGCTAATCACATTGCAATCAACTGCTGAAGAACCCAAAGAAACCATGCATAATTCTACAAGTGCCTCCCTCGATTGCCCCCGACTGAGAACGAAAATTGAATTTGGAATTGAAATGAAATGCAAGATTTGCATACGAGCTGATTACGTGATCGAATGATGGTCATTGGAATTTAATCAGTGGAATCGAAAAGCAACTCAATTAGATAAACACCTACGCAATTTGTGACAACTCATAAAGGATTGACTTTAATTGAATGGGATCGCATTGAACTGAATTGGATTGGATGGGTAAGGTTGATGCGTTGCCAAGTCCAAATCCAAATCCCAAATCAAGTTCTTCTCAATTACATTGAAGTCTGTTTTGGGTCTTTCAAGTGCCGCACTTGAAAAACACGCGATTAACTGGCTCGAGTTGTTGTTGTTGTTGCTGTTGTTGTTGTTGTTGTTGCTGCTGTTGTTGTTGCTGCTGTGGCAGCCACAGAGGCAATCTGCCCTGCTGCTGCTCTGGTTGCTGTTGCCACTCGCATGTTGCAGTGATTGTTGTTTTAATTAACGAGCTCGCATTTGATCGCTTTGGAAAAAATCAATTGGTTCGTTTCGCAGCCAAGATCTATCTGCTCCACTTGAGCTTCGATTTCATCTGTATCTTGTATCTTTTAGCTTGTGGCTTTTAGAAGACATTGAATCATTGAAAATCGTTGCTCCAATCAAATATCTGTAATACACTTGCAATATTTGCTTTATGACTTCTTTATTAGCACAAATGAGCTCGCATTTGATTTTCATATTCGATTTCGTCTAGTTACTTATTACATTCTCATAAATATATTATATGTATGTACATTTCTATATCAAGTAGCTGCCTCCTCATTTGTCTGCCCCTGCCCCTGGCCCACTAAACAGTGGCTGCAAGGTTAGTGTCGAGTGTGCGCATACTTAGTGGATTCAATGTAAACACTGATCGACAGATATACTACATATACGTATGCCACGTACTTTGAATACAAATACAAATTCAGTGCATAAGCGATCCAAATTATGTTTACAAGTCGAAAATATTTGCTGTCAATACTATAACTAAATGCGCAGTGAATTCGCAATCCTATTAGCCAAAAATGCGACTGTTGCGGGAGATGTATGGTAAGGGGAAATACCCGGAGAATGCGACATAGCCTATAATTTACTATACATTTTATCCTAAGGAACATAACCATAAAAAGCCAATAAATGCAAAACTCTTTAACTATGCTTTGAATGGTTTTTTATTAACCGTAACCTTACTTTCAATATATTTTCCTATACAATGTCATCTATTGTTTGTCTTAGTCACTGCACTCTTGTACTTTTTTATTCTTTTAATATGGCATATCAAGCAATTATTGGTATTTTAAAACGCCAAACTCTATGATTGAGATTTTAAAATTAAAAAAATAAAAACCAAATTGTAATGCAGAATGAACATCTTGATTTGTAGTTGGTCTGATTTTCGACCTAGCAAATTTTAAAAGTCAAAACTTATGCGTATACTTATTTTGTAAAATAAGAAATCTTTTTTTTTTTGAAAAACTATGTACTGTGATAGGTTGGAGATATATCGAAAACTTGATCACTAATGCACCTTTTGATTATGTCAAACAAAGCGATATTCCTCAAATTGGTTTCGGATAAAAGTCAATCCTGATCAAGTAAAGAAAACCTGACCCATTAATGGTATTCCCAAGATATGTGTATCTATAGATTAAACGAACCTAGTCCAACTTAGTATTTTTAAATTCAAAGACTAGCCCGTTTGATCACAAAAATTGCATTCGATGTCAATTGATTTATGGAGATAAAGTATTCTTTAATTTTGAAGGTAGTGCATTGAATAGATCAGTAGAACGGAAGAGACTACCGACGTAGGGTTTTTGGTAGGGTGCTCTATCTATCTTAATTTATGTATATTATGTGTCTTGCATCTTTATAACCATGAATAAATAAAATAGCAGACTAGGCGAATCGCATGCACTTGGCCTTCTGGGTGTAGGTGACGGCGCCGTACTCCTCGACTATTTGATCGATGGCAATTTTGTTGAGGTTCTCGAGATAGAGACGGGTCTTGCGAGATTGGATGATATAGCTGATGACGTCATGCATATTGCTGAAGTATAAAAAGCCGGCGGTACCGCAACTGAGGTCCAGATAACGAAAACGATTCACATCGCAGGTGCAGCCATCGTAGAGGAAGTAGATGAAGTCGTTGTTATTGTGGAAGCGAAAGACGACATAGTTGCCCCACGGTGCCATGACAAAAACGCGCTCTGCACAGCGAAATCCGGCGCGCAGCAGCTTGCAAATGCTATCGTAGCATCCATTCTCGGACCCAACAACGGCCATCGTTTCCGGAATGCGCAACAGGGCCGGGTAATGATTCGGCTGTGCTCGCAGCACGTCGTGGGGACCCGTCGTCTCGGGACACGGGTCCAATGGCTGGATCATCTTTGGTGGTTCGGGGCATGGTGGACACTCCTGTTGGACGACGGCAACGGGCGCAACAATGGTCGCCTTCTTCTTGCCCTTCTTGCCTCCCTTGCCTTTCTTGCCCATCCTGCTGTTCGCTTAGCCAAAAAGAACAATCTACAATCTAACCTGCAACGATATTCAGCTTCTCATATTGTCCAGCAGCACCCTACAAAATAAAACTGTAAAACCAAATACATATTTGAAACCACCAGTGCGTTTGCACTCACCTGTAAACTGGTTGAACTGTAACTTTTGTGTAATTTTCCCAACGGATTTGTTCTTAATTTTTTTTTTTTTTTTCAATAAAAACTGGAATCCAAAACTGAGAATTTTCGTGAAATTTGAATTTTTCTCAAATTTTTTCCGAGATTTTTATTTTTGTGTGTACAGATGTACAACCAGTTCTGATTCTAAAAATAATGCCCTGAGCCTCTATAAAGGCTAGCCCCCAAAATGAAAATTATCCCAGCGGCTGCTTTGATTCATCGGAATTCCAGCAGTACCTCCTTTGACTTCTATATTTTCTATGTTTGTAAATTATATAATATATCCATCCAATGACAACTATTTACTCATACTTCATTTTTTCATAAAATTGTTGGTTATTTACACGATTGATATCTAATCGAATATAATCTAATATTGATAATAATCAATAACTCTATTTTGGGAATCCGTTTCTGCAGAATAAATTAAAGATAGGTAATACGAGCTAAACATTTAAAGAAGAAGCGAAAAAATAAGAGCAATACAAAATCCAAATATATTATGGTTAAAATCTGAAAACACTTTAATTGTTTGACATTCGAAAATTAAAACTAGGAGAATATTGAAATCATTATAAAAGAAAATAATAGCTGAATAGTCCTGCAGAAAACCAATTTAAATCACATATGTATAAATATACAACTGTTAAATATGATTCACTTTAATGTTTTTTATTTTATATTTTTTAAATGTATCTTTGAATGCCACTGTTAAGATTGATAGACAATCGAACATTATGTATTTTTCAATGCAAGATGTTTAAATTTTATTTACTTGCTGCCATTGCCATGTTCTGGCCAATCAAAGTCTGCAAACATTTGCCGAGTCTAACAAATAATTAATTTTTTTGAGCAGCTTTTTCAACGAGCAGCTGCCAACTCACAGTTCATCTGTCTCTCTGTCTGTCTGTCTGTCTGTCTGTCTGTCTGTCCGTCTGTCCGTCTGTCCGTCTGTCTGTCTGTCCGTCTGTCTGTCCATCTATCTGTCTGCATTGTCAGCGCATCTGAATGAATGCTGAGGTTAAATTTAGCGGCTTGTCAGGCTGATAACTGTGCGCACAAGATGTAAATGAAGCAATTGACCAGGCCGAGACCAGCAAATGGCCAAACAAGAAACGCCAATTAATTAAGCTGTGTGCTAAGCACTTGACAGCGGGGAGGCGTGAAATGTGCCGAGGAGATGGAGCGGGGACGAGAGGGGCATGCAAATGACACCACAGGCAGATAAATTCTTGGGTAATCAAACGTGAAGCACGATTGCAAAAGGATCCTCAACAACAACAAGTACAAGTGACATCGAACACTCGCCTGACACTGTGGCAACAAACTAACAAAAAAAAAAGTGAATGTCTGCCACAGCAATTAAAAGTTGTGGCGCCTCAAACCCTTGCCACAGAGTGCCAACAAACAACAATAACAACATCGAGAAAAAACACTACACAAATTGTAAAATAATTAAAGCTCACAAAGCTTAAGAAACAACAACAACAACAACGAGAAGTGGTAGAAATAGAAGAAGGAACTGCAATTAAGTGCATTATGCCGAAGTGAAAATACCCTTCAATGGGTGGATGCTCTCAAAGTTCCTTCCGTTATATCTCCCAAATGACTAAATTTAAGCAATTACGGGTTTTAAAATAAAGAAAATACAGATTAATTTTAAAAAAATTATTTATTTATTTATTTATAAACAATAATTTATTAAAGATTTTATTAATTTTAGTGTCCCTTATTAATTGTTTTAATATAGAATTTCACTCAGTGTTAAATTTTTCATGTGTTCTTCCCATGCAATATGTTGGCAAATAAAATTAACCAATCCTTCCGCCTAATGTTACATATGGCTTGGGAAAACTGAAATACCCACAGCGTAGGGTATTTGAAGTAAATAAAGAACCTGTTGTCTGGGCTGAGAGACACTCGTACAATATGAAACATTAAACAATGAGAAAAAAATATTATTCATTCAATTGCCGAATTCAAACTACGAGCGGTACAGTGAAGCCAGCGTACAGAGTGCCCAGTACCGAATGTGTTTGCATGTCAATATTGCAAATTTCCAAATACTTTAAATAAGATTTAAATTATTAGTAGGTGCTGCCATTTTATAGCCAGCAATTCAGTTGATTTTGAGCAAATTTGTTCACCATGATGACTTAAAACTAGCTATAACGACTGGTGAATACCCTGTGAGCAAGTTTCAGATTCGATTTATTACAACATATCCTAACAACATATCCTAGTGTAGGACATAATTGTAGGGTATTTAAAAGTCTCTCAGGCTTGTTTTAGCTTTAATAATGTCAGATGCAGCTGAACAAACATACAGACATAACATTGGAGAAGTCTATCACAGCCGCTTAACCTTTTGATGTGTACAGGGTAAAGCTCGTTGGCCATGATAATACTTTCGCAGTCTCTAATTCAGTTAACAGCGTGTTTCCCACTCTGCAACTTTGAGAGTATTTTACTCCCATGCGATTCTCAACCTGTTTACTTCCAGTCCTAGTCCCAATTCCAGTCACACATTCAGCTGCTTGCTCCAAAGGAGACGCGGCGTGTGGCAGAGTTGCAGTTGCAGCCGCCGATGGCTGCGGTTATTGCCGCTACACAATTTGCATCATTAATTTGTTTGGTGCTCTAATCAAACGTAGCAAGAGCCAAGCAACGTGTGGCATGCAACAAGTGGCAAGTGGCGAGTGGTGATTGCCCGGCGACAGCTTACAGCAACGAAGAGTTGTCTTCACACCTTGCCACTTAACCGCAAACAACAACTCGGAATTGCGGCATCGCTTTTGGCATGCACTGAAGCGATTATAACTTTTAAAATACATATTAAAAAATTAAAATTATTTGTGGATTTCTATTGAAAACAAAAACAAATATCTTTTGTGTTCGAATCTAGCTAAATAAATTTGTATGTAATAATGATTATTTAATTTATATGTTTAAATTACTGCATATAAAAGATTTTATTTTATCAAATCGAGTTAAATTTTTGTTATTATTATTATCAAAATAATAAAAGTTACACAAAATTAAAAATAACTTTTTTTTTGTAATATTTACATTACATTTTAAGTTTAAAACAATATTGGAATATTTTTATATTTAATATTGGAAAAATATTGAATATAACAGAAAATCTCTGATTTTTAAATAAAAAATAAAATTCACTATTGTATGGATGAAATTTAAAATATTTAATTAAAAACATAAGAGAAATGCTAGGAAAATACAAATTGATATTTCCATTTTACTTCATAGTTTTCTTTACTTACGGCTGCATTAAATAAACACAATTTTTCCTAATAAAATAAATGAAAAATTAATTTTAAATTAGTTTCCGGGACTACTCATTTACTATACAAGTATCTCTAAAGTTCGAATGCATCCAGATTATTTGTTGAATTCTTGAATACTTGTTACCTGCGATCTGTGGCTTTTGGGGGCTGTCGTGCCATGAGCTTGCAGATTGCAAGTTACGACTCGGAAAGCGTGTGCAAATATTGTATGCCAACATTGGGCACTCGGCTGGTGTCACAAGCTGCTACTTAACTGATCTGCGGCATCTTCGCTTGCAACTGACACTGCCACAACCGGCAACTGGCAACAAGACAAAGTCGAAAGCCGGAGTGACAATGCGACCAAAAGCTACGCTTTGCTTTTGCTTCCGCCACAGCTCGACTCTCGACTCTCTCTCTTTTCTTCTCTTCCTCTCATCATCTCTCGACCTCTCGATTTCCATTTCCATTTCCATGTGCATCTGTTTGTTGCATGTTGCTTTTATTGCTTCATCTTCCAGTTGATGCTGCCAGTTGTGGCACCAGACAGAGCGAGAGTTTAGCTAATAGTCTAAGGAGGCATATGCCACCGCCTCGTTTGCGGCATGCCACACTCGCTGTCTGTGTTTATTTTTGTATAGCTGAACCATCACTCGCATATAAGGGGGGATCCCCCTTAACACACGTCTACCCCCTTTTATTTCATATTTGAGATTGAGCCAACCTCATTATGTAAGCTGTTGGAGTTGCAGTTGCAGTTGCAATTCAACTTCAGGTCAACTCAGTGTAATAGTCAACGTGCATATAATTTTTATTCCCTGAGCCCATTGAAAATGGCCAAAAAGTGCTTAATGGTTTTGTGAAATGTATGTTACAGGCAGACAGTATATAAATTCTTGATCAGCATCAACAGCCGAGTCGATTGAGCCATGTCCGTCTGCCTGTCCTCCTGTCCGTCTGTTTGAGTCAAAGAAACTCAGATCGAAGAGCTAGAGACTTCAAACTTGGTATGTAGGTTCCTGGATAGCGGGCGCAGATTAAGTTTAACTTACAATTTGGATCGGACCCCTATATCATATAGGAACGATCAGAAGAAAATCATGTTTTAGTATGAAAAACTTTTTTGTTGTTTAAAATATCTCTAGCAAACTGGCAGGATATGCACTTGGGATGTTTCTAAACATCCTGATCAAATTAGGGTGAAATCGGAACACTATATCATATAGCTATGTAGCTATGTAAAATTTCCGAAAAAAATGAACTATCAAAATCATCAAATTTTGATTCCAAATCAATATTTGTATAATAAAACGGTCAAAAAAATCCTTTTTAAAAATCTATCAGGATTTGACAAAACCTTTCAAATTTAGAGAATACGATGTACTATAAATAGGGGAACATTTTGCAGTTTTTGGCATAAATCTCAAAAAAAACTAACCGAAATTTAGTCCAATAGAACTTTTTACCCTAATTTTATCACCTGGAGTCGATTTAATGAATAAATTTAAGATTTAAAATTTTTGAAAATTTTAAAAAAATGTAAAGGGGTAACTATGCAAAAATCCACAAATTTAAAAAAAAAAATGTTTGTCTCAGAATCAAAAAATTTAAATGCAAAGTTAAAGATGGGCTAATTATAAGAAAAATAAGATATTCCTAATGAAAATCGGATGCGTTTTAATTAAGTTATGCTTGTTGAAAGTCCAAAGAGTCAACATTTCTCATATACAAAAAACCGGTAACCGCTACGTAACCGATATATAAAAATTTTTCGTAACCGTTCATTGAAAGCCTAAATGTGAACATAGCCGAAGCCGATATTCATTTCGATTGTTACTGAAGATTTAAATTCATTAGAAATTCATCGAGTGGCGAGTTTTAAGAACCAATAACACAAGCTTCAAGTGGAACTTACACATGATATCGAGTAAGGCTTTGGCATTTCTATGGAAATATTGCAAAGAAAAACTTTGTATTATATATTTGTTAAGCTTTTAAAGCGCAAATCAACTCGCTTACACAAATTTAATGTGCTTTCACATTGAAATTCAATAAGAGAATTAAATAAAATGATGTGATATATGATTTATAAATAGAAACCAAAGCTTAAATTCTTTGGATTTGTTATTGCTACTTCAGATTGATACTTAAGATTGTTGCCAGGGGATAAAACCGTTACCATAACCGTAACCGTTAACCAGTATTAACCAATAGAAATTGGTAACCGTAACTGAAATTGTAACCGAAACAATACAAAAGTTTTGGGTTTTATACCGAAACCCAAAAACCGAAATTATTCCAACCGAAATAACCTTTAAGATTTTAAAGAAAAAAGGTTGAAATAAGTTCAAAATAACTTTTTTACCCTAATTTTATCACCTAGAGTCGATTAAGAGAATAAATTTAAGATCTAAAATTTTTGAAAATTTTCAAAAAATGTAAAGGGGGGAAAAATTTTGGAAAAAAAATTAATTTTTCAAAATCATTAAATTTTGATGCCAAATAAATATTTGTATGATAAAATGATCAAAAAACAACCCATTGGAAAATCTATCGAGATTTGACAAATCTATTCAAATTAAAAGAATACCATGTACTATAAATAAGGGAACATTTTGCAATTTTTGGCATAAATCTTAAAGAAACTAACCGAAATTTAGTGCAAAAGTTGTTTTTATACCAAAAGGGTATTATGGTTTTCGGCGGAGCCCCTTTGTTTCTCTTGCGTTTGGTTAATTAGTTCATTTCTTTTGAGCCTCACTTTATATCCAACTAAGAGGTCGTTGTCTTTGCTTAACACTCATCCAAGACATCCACCTACATTCACCCAAGCTAAGCAAAGCTTTAAAGCTTACGCTTAAAGCTTGCGCTGAATAAGTTTATGCTAAGCTACGAGTGAGCTTTTCGGAGGGGAAATTGCAATGGATAAATATGTTCGTACGAGTAGCGTTAGATATTTGTAATATGCTTTGAACTTGGCTATAAGGACACGACCAGTTAATCTCCCACCTTCTTCCCTTAACACCTCTTGCTTTGAACAACATTGAATGCAGTGTCCACTAAAGGAATTCCTAAAGCATGCCTCGAACCAAAAACAGTTCAACTCCAATGTTTGGGATGAGAATTGTGACGATGATGGAAATCCTTATGCGGCCATAGAGCACTCAGTTCAGGGCATGAACTGGCATTTGAACTGCGCTGGCAGTGTTGCCAAAAAAAAGATATGTATATATACATTCGCAAGTTGCAAGTGAAACTGGAGCGACGCCGAAAAGTCTGTGCAACACACATGAGAGTCGACTCGAAACGGAGTCATTGGGTCAGGCAACGCACTGAAGGACGCCAGCCAGCCGCAATGCGCGACCCAGTCACAAATACAATAGAAAAGAAAACAGAAAGAAATATAGAGAAATTGAGGAAATATGGCAAACCGTGGCGTCAACAATTATATTTGCTTCAGCGGCGAAGGGATGTGGCATGTAGATTGTGGCATGTGGGGCAGGTATAAAAGAAATATACGTTGGAAAATGCAAAACGCTTTTGCACGCAAATCAAACATTCGACAAGATGCGAGGGGGAACAGGGCCAAGGAGGGCAGAAGGGCTTCTTCGATGGCCCATATTAAAAAACTTTCAAGTGGGAACCCGGACAAGAGGCAAGAACACGAAGAAGAAACAGATGATGAAGCTGTACACAGAAAAAAAACCGGCGGAATTTCTGGATTGAAGTACGCTTAATTCCTTCTTAAAGAATATTTTTAGTTAAATCAAGTTTTGTAGGTTTGATTTCTGTGACAATTTTAATGCTGATTATACACTAAAGAAATATATACGCAAATTTGAGAATGATTTTATTTTTTCTGTGTAGCTGAATGCTGCCCCATTCTGTGGCACAGCACGCTGAGCCTTTGGCATGCCATAATCCTAATCCCAAACTCAGCTCCAAATTGTATCTTTAAGTTGTTGTGTGTGTATCTATGTGTGTGTGTGTGTGTTGTGTGTTTGGCTGGCCGTTTTACGAGTTTCCTGTTCAATGAAGTTGCACGTGGGCAGGCCAAAAGAATTGTTTGTTATCGGTACGCAGCATCAGCTCTACATACATAATGTAACTCCCTTACTCCCCAGTTTCCAATCAGACCCAGACCCAGACCCAGACCCAGACCCAGACCTGACCTAACTTGACCTGACCTGAGCTAGTAAGCGCCTGTTAATGGCAAATATCAATAGGTCTATTTTCAAAAGGTTCATTCACCAATAGCTGAATAAATAAGACCTCGAATTGAGGTTCCTGCCAGCTTGGCAGAAATGAACAACAATTGAAGTACTATAATCAGATTTTATTATTAATATCAAGACTAAATCCCATAATTTTATAAACTTCGAAATTTGAGAAGTTGGAAAGACTTGAAGGTGTTTAACAGTTTTCGACGTACAATTCATAGACATTAAGTAGATCTAATTAGGATCTAACTTTTCACGTTGTTTAAATATAAATTAATCAACGAGTATGATCCAATGTTTTCAACCACAATTTAGGACTTCCTAGACCTCCTACACTATAGGATATTAAAGCTATATCTCTAGTTTAGATAAATTAATTAAAATTCGTTCTGTCAATTGTATTTAAAGACTTGAGACTCAAATGTCAGGCGCGGTATCAATCGCATTCAACTGGTAATGGTTGATTTGTATCGAAGCCGCAGACAAATTGTATTGTGCCCAATTGTTTGACGTCAACTTGAATTCGCTTCCTTCTGACAAATTTGGCAAATCGCTCAAATTGATGCGACAGCCGCATCGAGCAATAAACTACTCAAAGGCTTTTCCTTTTTCGCCTGAAAGCAACAAGCTAAATAAATATAACTCTCGAAAATTGTGAAAAATTTTAGAAAGGCCCGGGAATATGTGAATGACGGACAAGCAAATACCCTGTATGGGCTTGTGTTAAATGTGCATTTTGATTAGAATTGAACAAAATTATAAATAATTCTACAAATCGAACTCAAAATGTTGTAAATAAAAGCTGTATATGAAAGTGTTCGACTAGCAAATACCCTTTACAGCCAAGAAAATAATTAAATTGAGTTGAAAGGAAAGAATATCCAGTAAATATTCAAGAGTCGATTACACAAATTTAATTTAATTAATGTAGTAGTAATTGCTGTCGGGCAGATACCCTTTAAAACTCTAAATTTAATAAAAAATTGGTCTGATATAAGAGGAATTATACAGGAATATATATAATAAAATATTCTACAATCCCTAAAATGTACAGTTCTTAGCAAAGATACAAATCAAAATTTCTGGCTAGCAGATACCCTCGAGTTTCAAAAATTGGCTTAAATCTAAATTTTAATTTTCTGTTACTATTTCATGAAATCATATATTATAGATTTACAAGGAAGTCAAAGCATATTAATTCTTCATAATTTTTAATACCCGAGAATTCATATATCCAATTTCTTAACATTAAGTTTCACATTTAAGAAATATCTCTGCTTACCATAAGTCCATGCTGCCCATTAAGACCAGTTGTTGAGCTACAGGGTATAATGAAGCACAAAAATATGCGCAGAAGTGAACCAAAGAAAGAGGAAATGGGAGGCATCTACAAAACATACAAATACTTATATACAAATAAATGATAAAAGATGCCAAATTGCCACCATTTGGGCTTTACAATAAGGGGGAACAAATCAGCAATCGACGAATTTCCCAATGCTCGTCTTAGAGTTACCGTACAAATTAAAAATGTCAATTGCATTTGAAATATGGGCATAAAATGTAGTAGTTGGAAATGTTTGAGCAGAAAGATATTGCTATTAAAAAACTAATCAACCACCTTTTTTTTTAAATGAAAATAATTGCATAAATTCAATTTTTTTTTTCAATACTCAAGCTTGGCCTAAAAAGTAAAGTAAGAGTAGAATTGTAAAAGAGAGCAAAAAAAAAATATTTTTATTGAAATTTAAATGAAAGTTTGCGGTCTTCGAGCTTAAACGAAATCTTGATTTATGAGTCAAGTGAAAACTTCTGCAATAGCTTGGAGGATTACAGCCTTGGTTAATATACCCCACCCTACTTAGGGTCTGCTGGGTATAACGATAGACAGCTGATTGTGAACTCAGTGAGTCTGCCAAGCAATGCAATTTGCACGCGTACAAGCGGCATTCGCAATGTGTGCTGAGTGCGGGGTGTGAAAGTGTGTGTGAGGTGTGTGTGTGTGAGGTATGTGTGGTGAGTGTGTGGTGTGTGAGTGTGATTGGGTGTGTGTTATTTTAGGCGCAAATCCGTTGGAGCATTGAAATAAGCATACGAAATATGCAAACAAAATCGCACACACAGACACACCCAAATCGCGAGCAAAATTGACGAAGACAACAGACCGCGGAGAGGAAATGGGAGTTGGGTGGTTGGAGGCATGTGGCAAGTGGGGCAGCAAGAATGGCATGCTGACTGTAAACATATCGATGCTACGTAATGCCGCCAAGGAATCCATATCACTAGACTATCAACATACCAACTCAATATTCCTCTCTCTCACTCTCTCTCTCAGCCTCTCAACCTCTCCCTCTCCCTGTACTCCTCTCTCTCTCACTCTGCCCACCACTCTAGCCCATTTGGCAGGCAGGTGAGTAGGTTTCCAGGTGTCGATGATAAAGCGATTTGCGCTCGCGGCGAGCATGTAAAACAAAAAAAGAAGAAGAAAAAAGCGCGTGTCTCAGCGGAAAATGCAAAACGCAAGCGATCCAAAAATTGCCCGAAATTCGCCAACATGTTGTGTTGGCACTTTTCCTCTTTGCCGGACACCGTCCAGCTGCCTAACTGGGGGCGTTGAACCATGGGCGTGGCAGCAGCATAAAAGTGCGTTCTCTGACGGCGACAACAAAAAAAGAAAGCAAAAGCAAAAGGAAATTACAACAAAAGTAAATACGAAGGTAAGCAAAAAACTTTTGTACACGAATTGGGAGGCAATTCCGTTAGTGGGTGGTGCAGTTGGTGGTGCTGTTGGTGGTGCAGGTGTCGACCTCTGTATTGAAGAGTGTGTTGAAGTGTGCACGGAAGGAAAAGCCACACTTCTTATATTTATCTCCTCCTCTGCATCACCCTCTGTCCACTGATGCGCAAAGAAAGAGACAGGGGAGTGAAGACAGTGGCAAATGAAAAGATTGACAGTGGTTTGAGCAATTAAAGAACGAGTAAGAGGAGACAAATAATAAGAACAATGTAAATAGTTTAATTGAGACGGAAAAATAGTGAGAGAGAGAGAAATAATAAAAATACAAATAAAAAGAAGAATGTAAAATAGTGAGATGGAGAGAGAGATAGAGAAATAATAATAATACAAATATAAAAAACAATGTAAAATAGTTTAAATGAGACACAAAAATAGTGTGAGAGAGAGAGAGAGACAAAAGAGTAAGAAAGCGAAGCAAAGTTGAGTTATCGACAGAAGTTAAGCAATAAAATTAAAAGATCTGAGAGATTTAAAGAGATTAAAAGATCGCAGCTTATCGATAGCCAATGTCTATTAATTTATAATTTAATATTTTTGTAAAATAAATTTAATTTAACCTAAGCTTTTTATGAATTTCTTTACAAAAATATTTATTATTGTTGACAGGTCATATTTGATTAAAAAAAAAAAAGGAAAAATAAATAAATGTTCTTGACTGCTAGCTTTCCACTCTTCTTGCCCCACTGTGCTGTGATGTGTGTGCAAAGTGGCGTTGTGACATTGGCAACAGTGTTCAATGTCATTTAGCATGGCAAACGTACGTGAATTCAGCTAATGTACAATTAGGCTGCCACGCCCACATCAACACCAAGAGATAGACAGAGAGAGAGAGAAAGAGAGAGAGAGGGAGAGAGTGAGAGAGGATGATAGACACTTGAGCTGGCTGTAATGATATCCTGTGCCGCTTCCTGAACCGTAACAATGCCGCCAGAATGGCATCCGAGAGGAATGCCGAATGATTCGGACAGAACGATAAACGAGAGTTAAGTGAAGGACCAACCACTGGGCACCACTCCCTCCACTTTCTCCACACGGCTTAGCAGGCATTTAATTATTGATAACATGGCATTATTATCACGCATACGCCCCGTGGTGCAGTCAGAGTCTTTTGTCTCCGATTCTGATTGATGCCACACCATTTGGCAATGTCGCCCCCTCCGACTCGCTGCGAAATGTTCATTGTTCGCTGCGCTTTTTGGCCCACGGTAAAAAGCAGATGCCTTTTCTGGCATGCAAAGCGCATTAATCATACGCCGCGTGGGCCGCCAGACAGTTGATAAATGGAATGCAACTTAGCGAACGCAAAACGATTCCAAAAGCGTTGCTGGCATTCGCAACTTGCCGCTGTTCGCTTGCCGCTTGCCGCTTGCCACTTGCAACGTGCAACGTGCAACATTTTCGCTAGTTGCCACGCAATCAACTCTGGCGCATTCTTTGAGAAACAATTTGGCAAAGTATGAGGCATGCCCCGCGGGACGTTGCATGTTAAGTTCTTACGAGCATCATCACTCGGTGCTTGCAATGTACTTACTACTTGGCGGCACTCAGCTTCACTTAGTGGCTGCCACAAGCTGCGGCAGCAGGCATTCAAGTGTCTTTAAGCTGAAGCTACCTCAAGTGAATCCACGGCAATTACGAGTTTTTAATAGTTTAGTTTAGCTCGTTCTACCATCGCTTATGACAACATCTCAACAACAATTTGATCAAAAAAATATATTTAAAAAATTCTAACTTTATTTCTATGCATCTTACACTTAAATATGTATCTCTCCAAGCCTCTGAATTAAAAATTAATTAATAATTAACTAATATGTTGCATAAGCTTTATTTCCAATTCATACAATAAAGAGTGAAATTTCTGATAGTTAAAGGAAAACTTAAATTTTGTTTGGTTGTTTTCAAAAGCAATCTTCATTAGTATTTCTACAGATTTGTGGGAGACACCTGAATGTTTCACTTCAGAGCTTCAAAGCTACTACGAGGGTGCAACACTTTTCTGAGAAATGTCCCTTTCAAGTTGTTTCTAGCAGAAGGGGGAGATGTGAACTGTGTTGCCTTAGTCCGATTACGCTTTGACTGGACTTAACCTGACTTATTCCAGATTAGGAAGTGATTCCCGTCTCGGACTCTGTGACCCAGTACTCGGGCCTTTCATTTAGTTGCACCTGTCGCTGCAACATGTGTTGCACTAATTGTGGCAGCACAAATGTGAACAAAGTAACATGATGTGTGGCCAACACATTGATTGAGCGGCGCAGAGTTGGTTCGGCTTGGGGGTTGAAAGTCAATGAGCCGGGGCAACAACAGGCCGATCTCTCGTTTTTCTTCACCCTTTAATTCCCCTTTTCCACCTTGCACACTTTTATCTCCTTTTCCTGACTATCACCCATCTTGACATATTCATTTATCCTTGCCATTTCTTTCCTTCTTCCTCTCTAATGGTCCATCTTCCATCTGCGTCTTCGCTTTTGACCGACTTTGTCTTCTCTTTCTCGCATTTCTTTTAATTTTGCGCTTTATTTAATTACTGTTGTCCTCCATTTTAACTGTACTTTTCCTTTCCGCTTCCTTCATATTGCCTACTGCATTTCTTCCTCATTTTTCTCTTTCTTTTTGTCTTAACTTTTGTTCCCCTCTCTTTACCTCTTCTTTCCTCTCTCTCTCACTGTTCTACTTATCACATTCGCTTTCTTCATATTTTTTTCTTCCTTCTATAATTTATATTAATTTTCTTTTCATTCTTTGTTCTTTCTTCTTTTCCTTATGTTTTTCTTCCTTTGTTCCATTTTCCTCTTCCTATTCTTATATTTTTCTTTCAATTTTTTCCTCTTTTTCTCTTCCCCACTTTATCTTCCTTTCGAATTTTTGTTCTTTTCCATTTTTAAATTGTTTTCTTTCCCTTTTTATTCTATTTGCTATTTCTTTCTAGTGTTCCTTAACTTTTCCTTTTGAGCCTACAATTCCTCTTCCTCTTGCTATTCATATCTTTTCTTTTTCTATTTCTTTTCCTTTTTTCTATTTTCCATTTCTTTCCTCCAATTTATTTATTTTTTTTTTAACTATTTCTTCTTTTTGCACCTTCTTTTCCTTGCCGCTTTCCCTGCCCCCCTCTTCTGTCCCCTGAGCTAGCACACGTGTCCTAACTATATGATGTTATTAACGTTAATTGTGCCTAAGTGGATTAGGTAGATTTTATGAGTTGATGCTGATGTTGATGTGGCGATGCTCCTTCTTGCCAAGCAATCAAATCCAAACAGACTGTAGAGAGGCAACATTCTTACCTGGCAGTTCTATCTCTCTCTCTCTCTCTCTCTCTCGGTATGCGCTTATGACAGCCGCTTTCTGACGTCGTCGTTGACAGCCGCTTGGAATGAAGTTGAGGCTCGAAGCGACGTGCGACAAGCGGCGGCATCATTCCAACGTGCCACGTATAGCCCACAGGTGTTGCTGTACAGGTGATGATGAATGCGAGGCACCAACAACAACAAGAACAACAACAGCAACAACAACAAAAGCAACGCAACAATGTTGTCGTTTGTGGCACTTCCTGCTTGTTGTTGTTGCCGTCGCTATTTAGCTTGTGACATTGACGACATGTCTACGATTTCCATGTTGCTTCCGTTTCCGCAGGCCATGCACACACACACGCACACACACGCACACACACTCACACACACACACTGCGACGCATATTGAGAACACGTGCTCATTTAACGGGCTTTGCCCCATTTAATGTCGCGTCGCCTCGTGATGTGGCAAGATTTGTTTAATGAAATTATTCGCAGGCACCATAAATAGCTTTTGATATTTTACGTTTAATTTGACAATAATTAATTGCACGTTGCTTTGCAGTCCCGAAATGTGCCCAAATCTGTTTTGGCCCAGCTATTTCTGGCCTAATTGTGTCTGTTTCTTTTAATTGCCTCCAGGCTTACACAGAAAATAAAGATATGTTCTTAATTCTAGTCTAAAATTCTCGATATTAGCATGCATTCTTTTCCATTTCATATTTAATTAAATAAACATAACAAGTGTATAAAATTCTAGCCACTGAAAAAATTCTTAAGGAATCAGAATCGTTGCGGAGATTTAATTGAAAAATCGCTATTGATTCAAGTATTTCTCTCTCTCTCTCTCACTCTTCCTCTCTTCCTGTCTTTCTACTCTTTTTCTTCTCTCGTATGCTGTGAATTCACAGCTTCTCCAAGCTGACACACCGCAATAAAGCGAGAGGTTAAAGTATTTATTGCTTTCGATTTGAATGTCGATTAGGATGTCGCTTTCGATTACCCATTAGCTGGTCAAAGGTTAAACGCACTCGTTTGTGCTTCTGTTTTTGAGGTCTGCATCAGTTAACCGAATTCTGCAGCAAATTGAATTAATTTATTTCATTAGATTGTCTTGTACTATCCTGCTAAAATTAATTATAACATCAGCTATAATTTCTATAATTTATAAACTGATCAAATATTTGCTTTCATCTTTCAACTTGTAACTTTCATTTTAAATTTATTTATTTAATAAAAATGGAAAGTATATATTCACTTTATATTACAATTTTTCAATATAAACTAAAATTTTATTATTAAGAGTTTACCTAGAATTTTTGCATGTATTCAGCTCAAAACTCTTATTTGCGATTCTTAAAAGCATATATTTAATTATGCAAATATTTTAGGTAGATGTATAAAAATGTATACAAGTACTACATTCAGTTTCTATCTATGCGATCCTTCAAAGCATATTTTTCAAATAAGCAAGTAGTTCTGGTATTCAGAATTACTTGCATATTTAACTTGTTTTTATGAATTGTGTACAAAAGCTTAAGTACATACTAATGAAATTGTGAAATTCTCAACTTATTCCGGTTAAAAAGAATTGTATTTATTGACCATATTATAGTTGCTTTTCGAACCTGTTTCAATCCTTTCAATTCGTTTGTCCTTGGGCTTAAAATGTCGCTCATATTTCACTAGGTAAGTTGTTTTTTTTTTCTCTTTTGCGCTGTCAATATTTTGGCGCTTGGCCAGAGAATTCGCTCGTCCTCTGTGATACAAGAGACAAGTGCCAAAAAGGGTGTAAAATCTAAATCGATGGTCTGGCAAACGAAATGGGCACAGCATCATAACGAGGCGAGTTTGGGTTGAGCTTGGGTTCATGCAACATTACGTATACGCAATGTGAGACTGAGATGGGTGGTAAGCCTATGGGGCATGTGTTTTACTCTGGACTTGGTGAGCTCTGCTCGATGATTTCTCATATAAACAAGTACATATATTGTGTATACTTATTTATAAATACATTCTACTTTCTCTTCTTGCAGTTGGGTGTGAGGGGGAAAACTGGGTTGTTTAATGACATTCCCTGCCCCTGTCGTCGAGCTCGATGGCTGTGCTTATTATTAGCCATTAGCTTTTGTTGCTTGCAACATTGATAAACAACTCTTGATTGAAAACTAACAAAGCACATGGCTCAGTAAATTTTCCAAATGCACCTAAGGGATTGCGCCCTTGTCCACGCCACGCCCCGTCCCGTCCCGCCCACACGGGACTCGACGTTGTTGAGCGTCGTCCTTCACGTGGGAGCAGAGAACTGAAAACACAGAAAGCACAGAAAACGGAAAACAATGGAGGCGTCTAAATATTTTACAATGTTGCACAGGCAGACAGAGACCGCATTCAGTGTGACACACACACACACACTCACAAACACACACACATACACACACACACACCTACATGCAGTCGTAGTTGTAGTTCGACAATCGACCTCCTCAACTGCCCATTCCCCTGGCCAACTAATCGGCTTTTGCCAGCTAACCATGCACTAGAGTGTCTCTTTCTCTCTCTCTCTCTCTCTCTCTCTTCCTCTGCCTTCCTGTCTTTCTCTATCATATTATTGACAAATGTGGCAGCTTCCCAGCTCTGCTCTGTCTTGCGTGGTGGCAGTTGCATGCAACGCATTGTTGCCTCAAAAGCGACTGTCGCTTCGTGGAGTCCATTGACAGGCCACAACAAGTGTCGGCACAACTCGCAACTCTCTGCATAAAACAAACACAAACACAATAGCAAAACAATACTTAACATATAATCCCAACATTGATTTTAAGCCAACAGCGAATGCATTCGAATTTAACAGCGCTGTAATGTAAATACAGCAACGGAAATATTAAATTCAAATTGAAAAATAATATTACACCAATTAAAGGAAAAAATTACATGACAGCATAAAGTATAAACGTAACACTTTCGTACTTTCATAATACTTTCCTGTTTTATGTGTTGACTGTTTTTTTGGAAAACGTGACAGATAAAAGTAGAATTCCGTTGTCAATCAAGGCAATGCTGGAACAATCGCACATGTTTCCATGTTATACCGTATTCTTTAGAATGCATTCGACCTGGCTGACTATAAAATACTCTATTTTCTATCCCATCTGTTAGTGCAAAAAATTATGTTCTTCAACAGAAATCAGAGCTGGATACTTAAAGCTGCCGTTCAGCTTATTTGTATAATCTGATGCAAAAAAAGTAATAAATTTAGTTGTAAAATGTTAACTTACTGTTCATATAAAATAAATAAACCAAATGTCTTAGTCAAGTTATTAACAAATTAGTTGAGCCTCAACTTATTAGTTGGGACAAAACGAGTACTCGTAGTCCCGAGGAATTAGCTATTTGTTTACTATTTATGGACACGCTACACAGGAAAAAAAAGAATGCGGAAGTCTGATTATCTCGGAGTTACTTAAATCGTGTACGAAATACTTTATTCAGTTCTTTATATACAAATATTTTGACTATCGGAACTCTATAGGAATTTCTTCAGTGAAATCAAATTTATCTAAGTTCTTTTTAATTTTTAATGCTGAGTGGTTGTCATTTTATTCGGATATTGTGTTCTTTTAATAAAAATATTTTAAATAAAATGTAGAATTTTTTAGCTTGAATTTTGGAATGATATTTTTTCTTTCTGTGTACATATGTATATATATATATTTGTGTATGTGTATGTGTGTCTGTGTGTAGACATGTGGCATGCAGCCACGTGTGGCACGTTCCACAAACTTGAAGCTGTTGTTGTTGATGATGTTGTTGCTGTTGTTGCAACTGTTTATGCACAATTAAAGATGCTGTCAAATATTTTCATAGTCGGCAACGGAACGAGACAAATGAAAGCAAAAGCTAAAATTGAAATGTAGATGCCAACATCAGAGTAGAAGAGAGATGGAGAGAAAGAGAGAAGGAGATGTGTATTGTATTGGGCGTGTGCCGTAAAATCCCCTGGCGAGTGCAAAAGCTTAAGATTATGCAAATCGAAGTACAGTATGCAAAATGCAACAAAAGGCAAGCAGGACGAAAGATGCGAGATGCGAAGAGAAGGGCAGAAGAGGAGAGTAGAAGGAGATGTTGATGAAGAGGAGAAGGAGAAGGAGAAGCCGATTGAGATTGAGACTGAGGCAGCATGTGCGCAAACAGTTGTTCTTGTTCTTGTTGTTGTTTTTGTTGTGAACTGACACAACCAATATTGAGACTGTCAGTGTCTCTGCCCTTTGCCCTCTGCCCTCCGCCCCCTGCCCCCCCCTGCCACCAATAAATGTGCCCCCCTCGCGTCCTGAACACAGCGACTTAGAGGCTGGACCATTAATGATGTCAGGGACTTGGGCGAAGAGACGACAAACGAAGGACAGCAATCAAAATGCAAAATATGCAGCCACAAGGAGTGCAGAAGTACACGGAACAAAATGAAAACCATTTTAAAAGGCAAGTTTTCAATTCTGGATTTTAGCTGGTATTTTTTGAGCATAGATTCAGCATATTATTTTTAAATGAACACACAGCATTAAAATAGTCAACAACGAAAATCCTAAGACATTTGATTTCACTGAAAATACTTTTCCGACTGTCAAAATATTTGCGGAGATGGAAATGTAAAATTGGACTTGAACCAAGTATTTCGTACTCGATTTAGCAAATTCCTAAGTAACCGAATTTTTGACACCATTTGATATTGATTTTATTCCGTAATCCCGGATTCTTTTTTCCTGTGCAGGTAAAGCAGGGAATAGGGGGGTAAAAGAAAACTCAGGCCACGCCATTGATGACCAATTTTGAAATGCGGGCAGGGCGTATACTTAATGCCCAGGCAGCTAGGCTTAAAGTAAATCTGCTTAATTTCCAATGCTGTTTGTCATGGACATTCTTAGTGGTTACACAGTTTGTGTATAATCGGGGGGTGGTGCAGAGGGAGTGTTACAGAGCTTGGGTTCATTAATCAAAAGATTGGCATATTTATTGAATTTAAAAGGCCTAACGCAAATGCTTTTTGGCCTAGGCAGCAACAAGGCTCATTAATGTTGCCCCAAAATGTCAAATAAGTGAAGGATATTGCTTTATTTTATGCGATTTTATTTGCACGCTTTTGTTGCCGGCAACATGCGTCAAGCACTGCCAGCAACAGTCAGGAAAAGCAGCAACAACAATAACAACAAGCCGACAACAACAATACAGCAACAAAAAACCAACAACGAAGGGAGGCAAAGAAAAGAAACAAGTTCTGCGCGTAAATTGAAGCAAAGGCAAAATCCAAGGGGCAGATATACAAGAAATAAAGCAGAAGAGCAGTTACAAATAGAGTGAGAGAGAGAGAGAGAGAGTTAGAAAGTGACAGCTTGCTGGCATGACAGCAAGCAAAATACGCACAAATAATAATAATAAAAGAACTTAATGAGATTGGAATACAATAAAACTTAAGCGCATTTTTAAGGTCGTGTTGTAGTTGAGCTTAAGCCAAGAAAATCGATTGTTGTCTTGCCCCAACTCCAACTTCAGCTCCAGCTCAAGTTCCAGTCTCGGACGGGCCACATGCCACATCACAATGTAGCAGGCACACAGCATTCAAGACACGGGACACGGGACACGGGACACGACACGCAGCAAGCTCGTAATATTGCACCAATGCCAAACACTTCTCTCTCCCTTTATCTCTCTTCGTCTCTCACTCTCTCTCTATTTCTTTCTCTGATTAACTTTCTTCTCATCTCGATTGCGTTTATGCGCATCACTTGTTGAGAAAATCACTTCAATTTCATGATATTATTTTCATCCTGTTATCAGGGTAATTGAAATTTTTAGCTATATTGTATTCAAAACTTTACTTCAAATTTTATGTTGCTTAACTAGTAAATTATGTTATAGGTAGTAAGCTAAAAATTAAATAAACTACAGAAAAGAGCTAAAGAAGGAAACAAATTATTAATAATAATATAAATAATTATAGTTCTATCAATCTTATGATACTTAACTAGTCTAAATATCTGTGACTAATGCCACATTTTATAAGCGTCAGCATGTTGCGTTGGGAAAATCATATTAAATAAAATAACTTACAAATTAAATAAATTATTTCCCTATATATTTGCTGTCTTCTCATTTTGAAACACGCATAAACCTGAATTATTTAAAAAGCGCACAAAACTTGGAGTTGGCACAAATCTCTTGCCACGAGAAAAACGAAGGAACTCGATTTTGATGATGAGATGTATTTTTTTCTTCTTATTTCGCCCAAACAAGAACAACAACAAGGCGCTGAAATATATGTATGTATTATATTAATATATTGACAACTTGACTGATTCTGACTCAGAATCTGGATCTGAATCTGAAACTGGATCTGAGTCGAAGACAAAGTTCCTTCTGCGGGCAGTGGCCTCATTACAGCATTCAAATCACATCGATTGCAAGTACAAGTATATAACGTTATAACGTCCTACACACATACACATACAAATTTTTATATATACATATGTACTATATATGCGGAATAACGCCTTCTCTCTGTGGTCTCCGGTCCGGGCAGCTGTCAATCTTAAACAATTTGCTTACTCAGTCAAGTATGCCAAACAATAACAAGCGCAAATGAGAAAAATAGTAGGGAAACAGCAAGTGGAGTCTGCCATGCTGAGCTAGCAGATACCCTGTAAAAAAGCAAATTGGAGCGCATTTGCTCGTAACACTCACTTGCCACATTTTCCTAAGCAAATTCATCATTTGCTAGCACATGAATGCAATTACCAAGATATTGTAATATGCTAGACTGCTGGATACCCTATGTAGCAACTTAAGCTCCTGTAAATCTTAATAAAGGTGTCTAGGTTTCATAAACTACGATTGAAATAAGCAATACTTAATCCAAGTGTAAACTTCAGAAAAAACTTTAGTCTCATTTATTTTATTATTATTTTTTTTTATTGAGTTTCCCAGCACTAGAAGTACAATCTTATTATTAAATATGAAAGTTGTGATTTTACGTTTAATAATTTTAAAATTCAAAAGATACTCGAATGTAAGAAATCATATCTGATCTTTACTTTCATAATCAAATAAATTAGGGTTATTCCTGAAACACATTCAGATTAGTTTTTAATTCAATTTTGATTTCGCTCATCATTTCAGGATTTCAGCTTCGCTGTAAGTTTTCTTCATTGCAATTTTGGATAATTACATAACAATATAAATAATGCACAAAAATTACTATAGATAGGTATTCCAGATGGATGAGTAGAAATGAAGAGGATGAGAAGGGAATTAAAGATGCAGCAAGACTGAAGTAAAAGAAGAACCGATAATGATTAAGTCGCAGCTTAAGCATTATAAATAAATAGTAATATTCTAATTAAGATATTATTCTGCACGAAGACAACTATTATAGATTCTTAGGAGATTCTTGAAACTTTTTAAGATTTGCTTAGATTTGTTACCTATTGCCTGTGTAGTCCATATTACTGCACTTGGTTAACTCAATGCTTACAGGGTATAAGATGGCTGGCACCAAAGCCAAAGGAATGCGTGCAAAAAGTGATAGGCGTGGCACAAGGCGAAAAACAAATTCATTGCAGATGTCGGAAAGGCCAGCACAGAAGAGTCTCAATAGGGTGGGAGTGGAGAGGAATTGCGGATGTGGTTCCCCTATTAAGGAACTGAGCTGAAAGTTGTTGCTGGTGTTGATGTTGTTGCTTGGGACTTGGCAAGTGAAATGAAATGTCAAAGTATTGTGAGGAATTTGAGCAGGTTCCTTCCTGATTTGCTTCCGTCATTGTTTCCTCTGCTTTCCGGTCTCGTTTAATGTATCGATGACATGTCCAGGCAAAACAGACAGATCGAGCCCAACTGGACGAGTCCTGGCCTGGCCTTCTGCTTAGTACACAGAAACAAAGACAAAAGTCCCGACCTCCGGAATAAAATAATTCAACCAACCGATTTTAAGAGATCGATAATCTGGAAATTTCTTAAATCGAGTACGAAAAACCTGCTAAAATTAACAATATAAAACTCAAATACTAGAACGATTTTTTTTCTGTGTACTTAGAGTATTATAACCAGGCAATGTCGGACACTTGACAGACGCTTGGCATGCGTTGATTGCCTCTTGGCATTTAATCTCAGCCACATTGCTGTGGAATGCCTGAAAGTCCGACATTCTGAATGTCGGCCATTGTCGACAAGCTCTCTCTGTCTCTTTCTCTCTCTGGCATCTCAAAGGTCTATATTTTACATTCTATCCTTGATCCGTGTCCAAGTGGCCCCCTAAGCAATGTACACTCAAAAGTTTTCGAAAAAAAATTAAGTGGATCTACATCCGTCAGAAGATAATACCTGGCTTGTTGAAGAGCAATTTTAGCACATATTACGCAGCATTTACTCTAAAATGTATACTTCAAAGAAGCAGTGAAAGGAATAATTAAATGATTGAGAAAGTCATTAGATAACCATACTTAATAAATTTAAATTAGAATTAAGAAAAGAAAACTTCATGTTTTTTTTTAGATGCAAAAATATCAACTATCTTGCGGTCTGGCATGCAAATTCAATCACAATGTGTAGAACAGCAACATATTTCTACAGTAAAGCTTAGCAAATAAAAACTCTGACACCTCGAAAATAAAACTGTTTAACAAATATTTAAAATTTCCCTTAATATTGTACATTAAGTATTGGTACACACGAAATTGTGGTATTTGTTATATTTTTAAATTACATTTTAAATCAGTTAGCTTATTGAAATAAATTAAAAAGTTTTGTATTAAATGTGCAAAAGCAGAAAATATTTCAGTCCCGGTTATTAATGTTATTTCTTATTTGCGAGCGAATCCTTATTTTATAAAAAAGTTAGATTCTTTTTATATGACGAAACGTGAAATTTAAAAGAGAGCACGAAAATGAATTAAATAAACTACAAAATATACAGCGAGCATATTAAAACAAACATGAACGGAAGATAATTAAAATCTTTTTAATGTGACAAAAATTAAAAAAGTCAAATAAAAAACAAATAATGACAAATAAAGATGAAATATTAAAGCAAACAAGAATGGATGAAATAAAGAAGGATACTTGGAAAAATGAAGCAAAACTAATATCAATAAATATTAAATAAATATAGTAAGCATAAATGCAAAATTAAAATTTGTCCAACACTATTTATATGATTTTGAGCTTTTCTCAAAATCTTGGAATTAATTCATGAGAATCTACTGTATATTCATATGTATACAATTTTCGATGAAAGTTTTTGTAATGCCTGAGCGGTCAACTGTCGTTCATTCGAAGACACAGAACGCAGATTCCTTATACTGACTGCAATTCCAACTATGCAGACGGTAGATAGTAGGGCTAAGGGACTGAGGGGTGGAAGGGTGGAAGGGTGGAAGGCTTGAAGGGTCACTGAGTCGGAGAACTAACTGAAAACAGCAAAGGTTGCTGCCAGGAGCACGCAATGGAAAGTTGTTCAACAGATTTGCATTACTCAGACCCACATGCCACACAATGTGCAGCAGCAACAAAGCAACAAAGATTTTAATTTCCACTCGTAATTGTGAGAGAGACCACAATTGAATTTAACCACAGCCGAAAACCACACAACAACTTTCACAGTCCTCACACACACATATCTATACATGTATATATATATATATATATATATATATACATACAAAATTTATTGACAATGTGCTTGCGTTTAGCAAACTTGGCTTTTACTTAAAGTTACTTGGCTGCAGGCAGCGCTAATTACTTCCTGTACTACAACTTCTCGCAGTCTTGATTTATTTATAGTACTAATTTGGCACAAGTTTTAAAAATTAGTTGATAGAGCAAGTCTTGTCGGGAAATACTTTTGAAAAATGTCGGTACTAAAAGCATTTTCTACTTGAGCGCAAGTGGAACAGATAATTTGCAGAAGTTCGTTTCATTCGGTTGCATGAGGATACTTCTAATACAACAATAAATAGATAAATACGCACTAATGATTGCATATTCCCTTCCTTGTAATCTCACAGATAGTTATACATACAGATAGATACTTTTGAGAATATCTAAACTTCATCATCTTCATAAAGCCGAAAAGCCTTTGTCAACCTTTAATTAATGATAATATTTACAAATGATGTGTGTCCTGTGCTAAAAATAACAAATACTTTTTTCTTTTTTTAATTATATCCATACAGAAATCAATAAATATCACTGAATACTGCAACACTGTCTGTGCTTTTGTTTGTGCGATTTTTGACGCTACTAACCAAAACACAACATAAAGCCGCTTCCAGTTGATGTTGCGCTGATACCTAAAATATTTCACACAAAATGAATCGTGAGTAAAGATGCTGACAGAACTCAAAGGTTGTTAAAGAACAACAAAAAAATAAGAGGACGATTGAAATAGAATAGAAAAAGTCAGTCAGGCTGAAATCGATTTCAGTTGGTGCAGGGAGAAAGAGGCGTAAGGGAGAAGGAGGAGACGCACTGGGCACAAAGCAGATGCCTTCATGTTGTCATGTCCCCCCGGTCCCCTCTTTCTCCCCGGCGAGCTGTTAACCCGCACTGACACAACAATCACAACTGTTAACATGCAAATCAATGTAGGCACTCTGCGTGTGTGTAAGTGTGTGTGTGTGCGTGAGTGTGTGTGTGTAAGCTGCTTGTATGTGCATGACATGCAACATTATTTCCGCTTCAACACTCACAACACACACTTGCCAACAATTTCACCGCCCCCTGCTGTGCCCCGACTATTTAAATATCTACACATTTGAATTGTTATTAATCGTGAAGATTTGAAGTCGATAATGTCTTGATTTCACCTCATTTTAGTCTGACATCATAAGTTAAGCAATGCCATGTATCTTAGCGTTTTACCAAAAAGAAAAGCCCAACTGAGCATTATGGATTTATATCCACTTGTCGCCTGTCCCCCTCTTTTCTCCTTATTCCATTCTTCTTCTTCCCTTCCTTTGTGTGTGCAGCATGTAAATGAAGTCTGCCTCTGGCTGACTGACTGTCTATCCACTCCACGCTCCATCTATGCATCTATAGATACATACATAAGTACATCACAATCCCAATCCCAATCCCAATCCGAATGTCTCTCTTGGCTCGACTCAGTCGCTCTGTGTGGGGATTATATTAATGCAATACGGGTGCCACATGCCAAATGGAAACAGTTCAATCATAATAAACTCTGAGTACATTTTTAATGATACAAGAAATGAGGAAAACCTAAGCATGTTCTAGACAATCCGATACTCTGTTTAGAATAAGCCTATAAAATATATAGAATTGTATTTACAGTAAATAAATATGAATAATAGACTGTGAGTAGATTTTAATTAATACAAGAAACGAGTTAACCTAAGCATGTGTTAGTAAAGCCAATACCCTGTAAATAGCTAAATAACATTCGGGCTATAAGATACAGAGAATTCTATTTATATATTTATAGTCTTATTGGAAAATATCTAAAACAAAGCTTTATTTTAAATTTTATCATAAATTTAATCTCTTCTCTTTTAATTTAAAATTCTATTTCTTTAACCAGCTTTCAACTTCGTTCAGTTAAAGTTAAATAACATAATAGATAAACTACCCTACACAACTTGACTGTACAGGGTGAGCGAAAACAAAAAAAAAGTGAAATTTCTCATAACACAGCATGTGTGTGTGTATGTGTGTGAGTGTGTGTTATAAAATGATATAACGGTGTGTTTCAAATTTAAAATTGTTTCTGACTGCGGTTTAGGAGGCGCATGATTAATTTTGATGTGATTTAAATGCTTTGCTTGAGCATCGAATTATTAAGGTAAGCACCAGAATCTCAGAATACAAACACCCCCCCACCACCACCCAACTTCTCTCGCACCCTATCTCTTTTTATTCCCGGCTTCTCTTGCACTCTCACGCTACTTTACAATAATTTTATGGGGCTCGTATAAAAATTTCATTGACGCTCGTTAAACATTGCGTATACGTAACGTGGACATTCCTCCTCATTCCTCAATACAGAGACAGAGAAAGAGAGAGAGAGAGTCAAACAACACAGCCATGTATAAATAATTTTATGTATTTATATATGTGTACGTAAATATATATATATATATAATATACATGTATAAATTTACACATATGTAGTCGCTAGAAACTTAACGCTCAATTGATTTCAATTTTATTTTAATGAATTTCGCGGGATTGGCGTTAATTATTGCCACGCCCACAAACGCAATGAAACGAAAGACTCCTTTTTTTCCCCTGATTGTTGTTGAGCTGCTGACTTCGATCAATTTATTCCCTAATTATAAAAAAAATTAAACGTAAATAAAAAATATTTAGTTAAATAAAATTTAGTATTCACAATTAAACAGATACAAGAAGTTGATAAGTCTTGTTGTATTCATAATACATTTTTAATTGATCCAAAAAACATAGAAGAACTTTACAAAATCGATTCTAACTTATTACTCATTGTCTATATATTGTCCTATTTTCTTTTATTGTGTATCTTCCTATTGAAACAATTTCCAGCTTGCTTGACTGTCTTTACAGACACATTTCACTTGTGGTTAAAAGTTTGCTTTGAAAGCCCGATTGGGAACACACAGATCTAGATTAATATCTCAATTGAAGATAACTGTTATTGTTAATTGGGCTTGCAAAGAGCTTAAAGCAAAGGGTATTTGATGGTTTGGTGAGCCGCGAAGGGCTTTTTAATTTCTTGTTTATTTATGCCAATGCCATTGCACAAACGTTCAATTAAAATTTCAATTATTAGCTGGCTGCACAGACAAACATAGTGAGTGAATTGCCTGGACGCAGCACTAGAGTGAGAAGGAAAGAAAAGGAAAGAGAGAGAGAGAGAGAGAGTGGGAATGTGGCATCAATAAAACGCGACCAGATACAATTGACCCCGAAATGTATATTACGTCCATTTGTGGTACGATGCGGTTCACCATTAGACATGAGTATGTGTTAGAGAGAGAGAGAGCGAGAGAGAGGGAACGACTGTCAGCCATAGTAGCTACACCCAAAAATATAATGTAGAGCAGCGTGTGGCGAGGGACTCAAACAGGCAGCCAAGTGAAAATGAGATTTCAAAGGCAGACAAACAGCAGGACGTGGCTAGAGAAGGGGAAAGAAAGGCTGTCGATGGGGGGATAGGAAAAACGAGAAATATAGTTGATGGCGAAAAACAAGAAGAAAATATTTGCGGTGAAAATAAATTGAAAATGTTGCCAATAATTAAAAGCTTAAAGTTCGCCTCGCGCCCGAAATCGGAAGCGAAGCTGTAATGTGAGTTGGCCCACAAGTTAAATACATACTCGTAATCATGTACATATGTATGCATGTATACTAGAGATGGCATTTAATATTAAATTTATTTTACTAATTTAACATCGCCTTAGATTGGTCCAATATTATTAAATTATATTTATATAGAAAAATAATATTGTACGCTTGTCAGCTTTATAATGTTTTTTTTTTAATAAAATATCGGAATCGCCTTTTAAACTTAAGCTTATGCATTATTATACATTAAACATTTTTTTTCGCAAATCTTAAATAAGATTTTCTTATTTTATTATATATTTTAAAAAGCTGAGGACGATAAATAAATAAAAATATTTCAGAGGAAATTGAGTACTCTCCCAATATAAAACTATATACAGCATAGCTATTATGACGTCTAGCAGAGATTGTGTTTATGTAAACTTGAAGAACTTATCGAAAAATTTATGGAATTAAAATATGAATAAACTAAAGAAACTAAATTCAGAATTGCATATCAAAATCAATAAAATATATCTCAGATCGAAGAAAAAACCATAAAAATGTTAAACAAAATTAAACAATCTTCCTGGACACATGTGTGTCTCACCTGCCATATTTGAGATCATTTGTTCCATATAATACTATTTCTAATTTAAATTTAAAAACTTTTCAAGATCCTTACTCGTATTAAAGTTAGGAAAATGGTCGGAAATCAGACGAGTCTAATTAAATATATATATAAACACACACACACACACACACTTTCAAGCTCCCCTTAGTGTATAACATATTGCATTTGGCAGACATATTCAGTTCTTTGCGTTAATAATGCAACAGATTTTAGTTGAATTGGAGTTCAGCTGGATCAAGGCTGCCACAAAGGCAAATACAGAGAAAATCTGAGAATATGCGAATATGCAAACAGCTCAGTGTACCCTTTAAAAATGTTATAGGGTATGCTTCAGTCCTTTTAACATTCGTCTCGGAAACTAGAAATACAAATACAAATACAAATATTTGCAAATTTACAAAATAAAATGCGAAAAGGAAAGAAAGGAAAAGAAAATCTTAATTTTCCGAATTAAAAATAATTTAGTTTCAAAGCAACTGAGTTTCTCTAATAAGATCCAAAAATGACAGCAAAACTCTAAAAAAAAAAATATAAAAAAAGCTATAAGGAAAATTAATATTTTACTAATTTTATTAAAACAATTTATAGACTATATATATAATGAATCAAAAAAGCATATTTGAAATAAGTTCTGTTTTTGAAAACAAAATTTGTAAATATTGTAAAGTCAAAACTATTTAATTGCAGAGTCTGAGTTCACTTTTGGTTTTATTTTACAAGCAGCTCTGAAAATGAATATGGTCCTTACGAAGTGCAGGAAGTTCGATAGACAGAGTGTGGGAGAGAATAGGAGAGCATAACTTGTGGAAAGCAAAGCTCATGCATATGTAGATGTAGATGTAGAAGCAGTTTCTGATGCATGACATTTCGTCAATCTGTCAGTCAGTCATTCACTGAGTCGCTTTTGGATGCATTTTAAGCTTCAAATCTTATGCAACAGGTGAAGGAGAATGAGAAGGATGGGGGGACTTTTTTGGATTCTCCGAAAATTACAGAGATGATTGTGCATTGGACTGCTGCTGGGAGACATGAGAAGACTTGTCAGCAACTGCAACGACATGCATGAACATGTCAAATACTGCAAAAGTTTGCTAACTTTTGACTTACTCGAATCTGTGCTAAACATTATTACATATTATAATTTTCATAAAATCTAAATACAGTTGGTTACAATTGACACCTCAACATGCCAATCAGTTATTAAACATAAATACAATAATATTCACGTTGTTTTGGATGATGTTTTGATTGTTGTTGTCGTTGTTGTTGTTACACATCAGTGACAAATTGACAATTGTTGTCGTGTCACGTGTGTCTATCCAATTTGAATTTATTTCAACCCCCTATGTCACATGTTGATATACACACGAATTTCCTTCTTTTCTCACTTTCCTTGACCGCACATTAAAATGCATTTTTTATTAGCACTAATTAATTAATTGGATGTAAAACTTGATTTAACTTCACGTCAGAATATACTCGTACTAATCATTTTTCAAAATCTATTGATTAATAATTATTGTTCATTATAATATAGTTCGCGTATACATTTCCGAGTATTTTATATTCAAAGTAAGTTAAGTTCAAGTTCTTTACTTTCACATTTTCAATCTCGTCTCTTTTTTTTCAAATAAAATTCTTAGCTGTAATCAATTGACTCAAGATTAAATATTTTTCTATTTTTTAATCCTTCACTTAACATAGCGCTGTTCTATTAGCTATTATGTTATGTTCTTCTGTATTGCGATCCCTTTCAGTCTCAACTTGAATAGATGATAAAGACTTTTCTTTCATTTTTTCTGTAGCTTATTTCTTAGCACGGTCTTATCGGTCTGTGACCTGTTACCTGTAACCTGAGGCGTTTTATAAACTAGTAAATTAAATAATTTTTTCCCATTTTTCTCTTTTCCCTTACTTATATGAGTTTGAACCGACAGCTTTCTCTTTTCGCAGCTTATTGACACCTTCTCGCATGAAAAGGGATTTTCAATTGAAACGAATGAATGAATGAACGAACGAATCTGTTTTCTGATTATGTCTTTAATCCATGAGTCTGTCCATGATTCAGCTTCAGTTTGAATTGCCGCATCGACTGACATGCCTCGACATCTGTGGCATCTCTGTGCCATTTAATTGCATTTTAATTTGCAACAAATCCAATTATGCAGCAAAAATTTCGTTTGAAGCGTGCAATGATGTTTATCCAATTGCTGTACATTTAATCTCACCCTCAGCTCCGGCAGCCAATTGAATAATGAAAAACGTTGCTTCTTTTTTTCATAATAAATAATAAAAAAACACGAAAATCAAATAATATTTCGTTTGCTACAGATAATTAAAAATAATATAGTGGATGTCATGCTGAAAATGTCACGCTCTGTTTCCCAAATTACTGAGAAACTTTTATATGCAATTTTTATTTTTCTTGAAACAAGAATTTATCTGACATATTTCTGCATGTTTACCAAATTATTTTTTCTAGTGAGAAAGTTAAATTTAAGTAGAAATGCATAAAGTAATCTTAAACATTATTATGAGAAGTTTAAGCAAAACAGCAGCTAACATTCAACACTTATAAAATCTTGGATTTTTCAGCAATTCTTCAAAAGAGGCAACACTTCTATGTACGCGAATTGGCTGTAATCCTCTAGATGGCCACGTCAAAAGCTGCTGTTCAATTACATTTCAATTAAACGAGCATTTGATTTATGTTCGAGCATTCGAATACTACTCACAAACCCAATTCGAATCGCACTCCCTCTTAAACTCAACTCCCATTTCTCAAACTGGGACATTGCGTTATAGGGAACTGCACTACATGAGAATAACCCGGGTCAAAGGTCAACGAAGGCCCACATTGAACATGGGGATTGGCCAAATAATCACAATCCATAACAATATCGAAAACCAAGTCTATGTGTGTGTGTAACTGTGTGTTTTTGCTTGAACATTTGGTAAATCTAATTGGAAGTCCAACTTGTGGCATTTTGAGTTATTGGCCACGTTTAGGAGACACATTCTCTAGACATATTTCAACATCCTCGCCTTCTGTTATTTCAGTGCTGACTCGACACAATGTTATCTAGTTATGAAGCTATCTGAATAAGTCCAACTATTTCTAAATGAATTATTGACATTTCTATGTTAAATCTATATATTTAACCTTTTAAGTCTTCCTACCGAATTCAAAAACACAAAAAAGAAATTCAGCAAATTAATGAAAATCAACAGCATATTTGAATACGTTTTAGTAATTTGGAACCATCTTCGAATGACTAGCATCTTAAAATATGATTTGATACTTGAACTTATTGAATGTTGCATGCAACATTTGATGATTTTTATCTGAATGCGGCCCATATTCCCCATTCATCTCCATCTGTCTCCCCTCTTCCCATAGCATTTTCCTAGGCTCTATTTCTGGCTAGTTCCTCGGCTGCTGTTTGCTTGTTATTAAATGGTAATGAAAATTTTATGGAGGCGACACTAAAAGGGAGAAGGGTAGCAGGAAAATGGAAAATGGAATAAGGAATCGAAGGGGAAGGGGGAAGGGAAGCAACACAATGAAGACGTTGTGCGAAGAGACTGAAGAAGGAGAGAGGGAGACATGGTAATGATAATGAGACAATGACGATGATTGATGGATGAGTTCTTTAGCTCTGTTCATTGTACATTGTACATTATTGTTATTGTTGTTGTTATTGCTGCTGCTGCGGCCAGTTGTGGCGGCAACAACAACAACTTTTAATTAGTGCTTTCAGTCTTGACTTGGCATTTTGCTCATGCCAAGTTCGACAAAAATTGTTCAAATTCCGAAAAAATCGAAAATGAGTTCTACTTATGATTTGTTTGATGCTGCTAATGTTGTTGTGGTTGTTGCTTGTTCTTGTTGTTGTTAAAGTTGTTTTGGTTCTTAGGGTTGTTCTGGTTGTTGCTCCATCTTATTGTGTTGTTCTTCTTGGGGCTCTTTAGATATTTATGAGCACCTAATAACTCTTTCGACTCTTAATACGTTCACACACAATGGTAGACATGCATGTTTAATTTTACACACACACACACACAAACACACATATGTATATATATATATATATACCCATTAATAGATACTTTCATACATAGCTGGCTTTTATGGCGTTCTGTGGCTTGGCTCGTCAAGACGAGGCAGGAAGATGTTTCCCAATTCCCTCGTTTTTTGAGGCTTAACCAAATTTTATGCTCGCACAAACACACACTCACACACACACACATGTCAGCCATTTGATAGATGCTCTGACTGTGAACCGAACACTTGAGCAACGTGACCTTTAATCGCCACCTACAGCTTCGTCCTTTGGTCCTTTTGCTTTCGCTCCTGCTGTCGGCCAAAAAATGGGCAACCCAAATCAAAATCAAAATTTTTGGCAACAGCGTTGAGCAATTTATTTTATTGTTGCTCAAATTAACTTAAACAACAACAGTTACAACGTTTGCTTGACCTTTTTTCTGCTTCTGCTTTTGTTTTAGCTTTTGTTCTTGTTTTCGTTTCGTGTTGTCGTGTGGCTCACAATTTCCGGTTCGTCCCAAAAGGACGAGTTGCCTATCTTTAAATTGTCCACCCCCGCCCTGTCCAATCGTCTCTCCAGTTGCTCCTCACAAAAATTAGTGATGCTCCCTCCTGAGTTTTGGCGTTCCAACTCACGAACAACAACAGATTCAACACATTCAACAGATTCTTGTAAATTAAAATCATTCTTGACTTTATTTCTGGTTTTTTTTTTTTTGGGTTTTGAGTTCTTTCACTGCTAGTATTTACTTAAAAGCTTCAAGGAGAATTCAAAATTTGTTTTAAATTTTTTGATGACAAGTTTCCTTAAGCAATAGGCAAAGTTTATTCGTGATTTTTGTTCTATTTAGTGAACGTTTTCTCTAGGTCAAACTTACTTAACTTAAAAATACCTGGCATTTAGTTAGCTTTCTGTTAATATTTATTGTTGTTATAAAAGTGCTTTAAAAAGTATGCTACATATTTGAAATAAATAATCTTCGTATACTGCTATTCACAATTAATTTTATTTTACCAATTTAAATTAATTGTACTTAGTTTTATGGAAAGTCCAAAAAAACCGTCTTACAACCAAGATGTGTTCTCTTATTTTAAGTATCCAGTTTCTAGACAAATGCTCATTCTAATGTTTCAATTCAGTTAGGATATATTGCATTCTATATGATTTTTGTTAATTTTTTTCGCTTATCGTTGTAAATTTCCATTATTTTCACCCATTGATATTCGCATAAATTGCCGTGAAAATCTCACGAAATCATCTCTAGCTGAAAACTTTCATATGTTTGCAGGAACAACAACAACAGCAACTTGATGTTATTGTTTTCAAATGTCAACGGTTTCAAGTGTTTGATGTTGTTGTTGTTCGTGATGTTGCTATTGTCGTTTGTTGTTGATGCTCTTTTTTTATGTTGAGCTTTGTCTTTATCTTCCACATATATACATAATATAATTAACATTTGTACATATTTTTCATATACATATATACATAAGTATTAATTGAAATTTTAGTGGCAGACCAAGGCAAACAAAAGCACCCACACATGCACACACACATGCACACACACATGCACACACACATGCACACACACACACACTCAGACTTAGTCTGGTTTTTGATAGCAACTTGTTGTACATTTTGTTTGACTAGCGGCTTTTGGTTAGACCCCTTGTCGCATATGGCCACAAAATTGTTGCTATTATGTATACCCTGTAAATAAACCAGACAGTATTCATGTGCCAAAAACTTGTATACAAAAATCTTGATATAGAAAAATTAAATAAAATAATCGTTAAAGTCAATGAAAGCAATAAATATATACAATATCCAATGATTAATAACAATTTTGTCAACTCCAGCAATTAACGGGGTATAAATTCGATAGATTCTCAACTCGAATTGATGCACAAATAAATCGCAAATATTTAAAGCTTCCTCAAAACATGCACAAGTATAAAGCATATTCGATAGTTGTTATCGATTAAAATATATGTTGTAAAATATATATTGGACTGATTCTCAGCTACAATTGAATCACAAACAAAGCACAATTATTTAAAATACTTTCTCATAAGTAAAACATATTCGATAATTATCGATGTTATAGATTGCCATATTTGTTATTGTATTTATTTATAAATATTGTTATACAGTTCTAAAATTGTCACAACTCACATGTCATTTGGACAGAATTAAAGCTAGGGAAATTTACACCGCTTTTCAATTTGCTGCAGGGTATGGCCTAGTCGTGCATTCAAGTTATTGCTATTGGTATTGTTGTCACTGTTGGCGTTGTTGTTGTTGTGTTTAAACTGCACCCGCGCCTAAAATCGATACTTCATTTAACTGGTTGTCCGCCAGGCGGCACGTGCCCCATCGCGAACTTGTGGCGCCCTCGGCCTTTTGTAGATGTCAGTTGCAGTTAACGGTTTGCAGCAATTGACACCTGGCCGTGGCTATCAGTTATCCCAGCTGAAGGCGGCAACAATTAATTTACTTCATCCAGACATTTGACATTGACAATGTTGATTTCAACAACAAATGTTGTTGTTGCTGTTGCATATTAGTGGCAAATTCACAATTGTGGCAACAATACGTTTGTCAAGTATTAATACAATGTGCATTTATTTCAGCTTTTAATTGCATTAATTCACATGTTGATGTATTTTCTCTGTGTTTCCACTAAATGTTAATATGCATTTATAATTAGCACCAAATATGTATTAATTGGCAATCAAACTTGACGCGTGTTTTATTTAGCGTCTCGATAAACTATTCGGAATATTATTGGAATTATAATGGGCATAGTAATTTACATAGTGTTGTTTTCAAACATTCTATTAACATTTGTGATGACTTCCAACTTAAATCGAAGTAATGATGCCATTAACTTTACTACTAAGTATGTGAATTACTCTAGAAAACCTTTCGGCATAGGTTAGGAAATGTTTTATATCCTCACATAATTTTTCCACATCTTTTGCCTGGAATATAAAATAGATATTGCAGATATTGCCTTAACTAACAACCTACTAACTACCTTCTAGTTCTGATTAAAGCGTTTTGAAAAATTGTTTTTCAGTATTTAAAGGCTTAACATTTCTTTACATATGTCACTCCTGTGTTAATAAATAAATAAAAATATTGGGAATTAAAAAATATTATTGTTTTAGTTTAATAAATGGATCTCTATGCAAAATCTCTCTTTCATCTATTTTTGAATCAAATCCAAGACTACAGTCTTTAGTCTAGGATATAGGGTATGTGCTAGTCTTAAAAATAAATCTAAGGCAACTTTTGCAGCACATTGCGCATACGAGACGTTTGCCAGGAGCATTAAGTGCATTATGTGCACAGCATTTGTAGCGTGTGTATAAAAAAGTACACAGTAAAAAAAGGAATGGAAGAAAGGTGCAGTTGTTATTGTTGCGGTTGCAGCTGCAGCTGCAACTGTTGCTGCTGCTGTTTAAATAGACTCGCAGCAACATTGTAAAAATGCAGGCGTGGCAATTATCGAGGCAGACCGCAAAATGCTGGCCGTGCGCTTTAAATTCCGTTTTATGAACGTGCCATAGCGATAAGCGCATTATGTCAGACTAGCTCGCAACAGTCTAGACAAATAAGGCTATAGCAGCAGCTGTAGCAACAACAACAACAACAAGTGCTAACAGAATATGCCGAGTGCAACCTAATCGCGTATACGACCTGTTTATCAGCTAATTAAAAAGATTTATGGCATTGCAATTATAAACTCTAACTGAACGCGGCTCTAAAGCAAGCAACCAACGAGCCAACCAGCCGTGTCACAATAACACTTGCTAACTCATTCAACTAACCCCTAAGACTCACCCCCACACAGCATCCCACGAGCTGTTCTCAGACAACGCTTGCACCATGGACACTTCTTCTTCTTCGTTGCACAAGCATACAGTTACAGCCTTGACCATATTACGAAGAGTTTGTTCTTGCTTCTGGCCTGAATGGGTGTGTTCAGGTAGAGCAGCCTGGCACCTCATTATCATTGGGTTTCATTAGACATTCCCAACAAATACTTGACCTCTTTAAGGCTTAAAACCAGCTAAAGTTACACATCCTTGTTCATATAACTAAATTGTAGATATTCCCCAAAACCAAATATGTTTTGATTGCAACAAGCTGCATTCGCTTTAAATTGGAGTATGCATTAATTTGCACGAGGAGAAAAATATTTAAAAATCTATTGAAAATAAACGCAATAAATGCGTCAAGAAAAAGTTTAAAGTCTTTCATCATTCAGCACAAAAAGCATCATAATTTCTAATTTCTATAGACGGTTCGCCCCCAATATTCATATGTGTGCCGAAGTGCTTATAAAGAGTATAACAATTGACGAGGGCAGCTACAATAGTTTTAAGTATATGAAATGTATTCAACTTACACTAATCGAATAACTTTGTTTTCCTTCCACTAAAATAACATGAACTCTTCATTTATTTACTATTTACTACTATTATTTACTATTTACTACTATTACTCAATTCAGCAGAATTTAAATAATGGCCTTTGTCTGCTTTCTTTAGGCTATTTTCATTTAAGTAGAATCAATGTGAAACTCAAAATTGGTTTCTATGAAGCTTATTGAAAGCAGCATCAAACAAAAGAAATGAGAAACTGCACTCAAAGAGCTAATAAAGTACCAAGCAAATGACGAAGCAAATATATTACAAATAAATAAATTATAAGGCAGGTCTTCCAAGATTAACTTCCGATTTCCAAGATTTTACATTTCTTGTGGAACGTAAATAAAATATTGTATTACATTTTTGGAAATACAATCAATAGGTTTTCTCTTATTTTTAGAACTAACGTGCTCGACGTTATTTGTAGAGAATTGTCTTGAATAAATACGAGTATTAGTTTAAAAATAATCTCCGAATTATTAACTCGAACAGCAAGTTTTTGTTCATCTAGTTTGGCTGGAACTTCTTTAGACAGCCCTCGTTAATTTCAGTCTCTGAGGTGCAACATAAGTTCTTAACGTTATTCCTATCAAATGAATAAAAATACATATAAAATTGTTAATGTATTTTTGCTTAGATCAACTGCAACTTCTCGCACAGCCCTCTTAAATGGGTATATATTTTATATTTATTTAAGTTTTTAATATATTAGCTAATAAATATATTTATTTAACACAAATAAATATGATATTATTAATGGATTCAAACTTAGATCAGCTGCAACTTTTTGCACAGCCCTATTAAGTGTGTACGCATGTGTGTGTGCGTGTGTAGGTGTGTAAATAGTATTGAGAAGCTGTTGCATCTGAAAGCTTTGGCAATAGCAAAAAAGCTTTGCATACTTTTATGCTGTCGGTGCTGCTGCTGTTGCTGCTGCTCGCTGAGTAAGTATTCAGCAGCGTCGACGCCGACGCCGACGGCAACGTCAGCGCTGACGTCGTGCGAAAAGCTTTTGCAGTTGAACATTTCCCCAGCCTGGTCGGTCACAGCTGTCGGTCGACGCGTCGTCTGCTGCCAGCTGCCGCTTGAATTTGGTTTCTTTGTCACATCTCTGTATATTTTTTGCTTTTTTGGGGCATGCACTTGTGGCGCTGGCACTACCCCCCTCTCAGGTCCTACCCCGCTCGAACCCATCCACTTTCTTGGCATACCCTTTGCGCACCTTTTTGGCGTAAGTTTCGTGCTTCGGATTTCCAGTTCGTGTCGAAGTCGCGACGCCGCCTCGTCGTGTTGCTGCCACTGTTGCTGCTGTTGGTGCCGTTACTGCTGCTGCTGCTGCTGCTGCTGTTGCCGTTGCCGTTGCTGGTGGAAGGCATGCATCAAGTGTAACAACAGTTTAGTTTTTCCCGGGAACTTGAAGCAGCGTGTTGTTAGCTGCTGCTGCCACAGTGCCACAAAGTGTCGCAAACGCATCGCAACGTGCAACAACTGGACATCCAAGAAATAAATCAGAACCTCGATTCGAATTCAGACAACGATTCTTAACGATTATCGTAATTTCCGTGTTGTTCTTCGTTGTTGTTATTACCCTTGATTTTTTGTTTATTTTTTTCCTGTTATTGTTAATATTGTTGTAATTTGAAAATTGCAATCCAAAAACGGTTCTACTCTTTTTTTGATCGTGAAAAATTTAATATTTTAAAGAAAAAACTTGCAATAAGAAAAAGAAATATTCAAAATAAACATTTGAAACTATTCAAATTTAACGGCCCAACAATTCAGCTGGAAGTTTTTTTTGTATCCACACAAATTGACAACAAAAACAGGTATTAAACAAAATAAAATACAACAAATAAATGGAATTATATTTACTCCAAAACTGCAAATAATACAATTCAAAACAAATAGGTTTTAAAATCTAGTGGAAAATAATATTTAAAAACGTTGATAGAATTTTAAGTATTGGCATTCAAAAAACGTTCTATAAATAAAATATATTTGCAACTTGCAATCGTTTGACAAAGTATTTAAATCATATAACCTGTTGAAAACAGGTTTTAAATGAATGCCATTTTAATTACTCAAAGTTTAATTTCTTTTCAAGATAATTCTATTTTTTGATATATAAATATATTATATTGATCCGGCTAAAAAGCCAAATCGCAAAATTATAGCCATGAAAGAGAAAACAATTTCTAGCGTTTTGCAGATGCTTTATTCTTACTGATATATCGGATCGATCTAAATACAGTGACTATAAGATATAACTGTCTTAGGAACGATTGAATATGGTATTAATTTTAGGGTATGCTGAACTCTTCTAATTCTTTCGATTAATGTCAACTTGAAGGTGAAGTCAATGTTATTTTCTCACTCTCTCATTATCTGTCTCTGTCGTCTTCATCTTCCCTCTCTCTCTTTCTCGCTCTCACTTTTTCTCTCTTAAGCTGCAAATGTATTGCAATTGCAATTCTTACTAAGCCAACTTATTTAAATGCAAGTAACTTTAACTCCCGATCAACTCTCTCCCGCTCTCTTTCTGTCCTTATATGCGTTTATTTGCGTGGTATTTATTATTGTCTTCTGTTATCATATAGAACAAATGTATATTTAGCCGGAACTGTTCGATAAGCCAGCCAAAGCTCTCTGGCTACCGCATCCATTGAAACTACTCGTAATCACGTGGAGCCCAAAACGATAATGTATTTGCAATCAACATTGATCGTAAATGAACTCATCGCCTGTCATAATTAATTCAATGAATTATTTGAATGTGTGTGCACTGTGTTCTAAATAAAAAAATCCACTTCGAGATGTGGATCGATTGGATGTTTGCAGACTATTGTCAGACCGAACGTTGCGTATACGCGACGTGTAATTCATTTGATTTGCAAACTTCTACTTATTTCGCCGTTTAATCTGCTCGTGTATTTTTATTTCTGTTCTTTTTTTTCGGTGGCATTCTAGTCCCACCTGTGTGTGAGTTTGAGTGAGTTGGTCTCTTGGTTGATTTATTGTTACGCCGTTATTGCTTTAGCACTATGAATGGCTAAAAAGGCGGCTCGTTAACGGCTCCATCAACTCATGAGTTTTTGTTGACGATTTCAGTATTAAGTTGCTGTTTGTAAACACTTTGTGTGGCAGATCTAAGTGAATTGGGTTAAAAACTGTTTCAGATTGAATGGAGTATAGATGAAATTTCCCTTTACTTTCTTTACGTTTCTCTTCTTGGTTTGATTTACATTGAATTCTATATTCAATAGCTAACTCTATTTCTCTACAATTTGTTAGTGTATTTCGGTTTTTCATATGCCTCGCATCTAAACAATTTTCTTTGTATTTGTTTTCGTTTTATGATGCATTGCTCATCTGTTACTTTTAATTTATTTACTGATATGCCAAACAGTAATCGCAATCGATAATGCGATAAAATACTTATAGAATTTTTTATTTTGTTTTTGTTTGGCTTTGGCTTTGCTTCATGCCCCCTCTCGGTGATAAGGATAAGCGACGCCAGAGCATCAGAGAGCAATATCAATGCCATTGCCATTCTAATTCCCATTTCCATTTCCATTCTCATTTCTGCTGCTTTGGCTATAGATTTCGCTATTGCGTTTGTCGACTTTAGCTATTACTCATCAAAATAATCATTAACGCCTCTTTGCCACTTGGATCATTATTATTATCATCGTCATCGGTATCGTCATCATCATGATGATCATCATTATAAATGGTTTTCGTCATCAGCATTATCTTCGCCATTGGCATTGGCATTGGCATTGGCATTGTATGGAGTATGTTAAAAATGGATTTTGTATCGATGGAAGGTTACGTATCTTATTTTCGAATAGAAGCTATTGTTAGATATTAATAGGTGTAAAACTTAACTTTTATTCAGGGCAGAACAACCAGAGCAAAATAAGTGAGCTCTAAAAAAATCATCTGCAACAACATTGTTCTCATTTTTGGACTTCCTGCGAGCAGTTTCATAAATTATTTGTGTTCAGCTGTGCGTTTGCTCGTAGGGTCACACATTTTTTGTCAACTGCATTTTCTGGTCGACGATGAAGAAGGTGACATTATGAAGCCAGTTTGTAAGAGCAATCAATAGTTTATTTGCTATATTTTCGCTGCTTCCCTTTTCAGTTTGTGTGAATTTCGAACGCACAGGTTTGAGTTTTGCAACACAAACTTTTAATTCCGATAAAAAACTCTGAAAATATTTAAAAATGCATTTTATTCAGGAAGAAGAGAAATCGCTCTTAAAACCAGCTAAGATAGGTTTTTCTTCTTGCTATAACAACATTCTAGTTTCAGCTTTTAACCTAGCTAACTTAGCTTTGTCATAATTCAAACATGTTTAAGGGGATATATTATTTTATACACACTCTTATACCCGTATCTGAGTCTCCTGATAATGGCGCCTAATGCATTCACAGCTCTGCAGTGTCATCTTTTATCTGGGAACCTATTAAATATGCCCCCAGCATGGCTAACCTTCATTTCTATCTCCATTGTCACTTTCTTGGCATCATTCTGGCCATTAGCCAGGCCAAGTTTTTATCACTCTCATGAGTAATCGCGGAGTCAATGGCGTATAAATACACATTTGTGACTATCTCAGCTATGCAGATTAACACCATGACTCTCCACTGCCAATTGGCCAACAGTTGGCAGTTAACAGTTGTTGGCCGAAACGAGAATAAACGAAGTCGAGTGCTTGACTCGCAGATATCCAATTACTGATTCCGATTACAAGCACAACACCTTGTGAACAACAAATTAAACAGATTGTCAGTCATGGAGTTGTTTTTGGTGTCCGAGTCAACTGGCTTAAATCCCAATAAAATTATATTATGGTTACTAATAAATACTAATAAAATAATAATAAAAAAAAATATTTCAGCCTAATGGATTTCAGAATTTATATATTTTTGTTAACTTGTTCTGAGAACCATAAGCAACAATAATTTAATTAAATCCTTAGTTATAAAATGAAAAGCCTTTTTTCTGCAAAATAAAATATGTGAAATATGTTGGCAAAATTCAGTGTTTTTGTCTATTCAATTACTTGACAGATTATATATCAGAATAAAAACTCAATTGAAATATGTATCTCTATAACTTTCAACTTTTGTTCGGTTGAACCAATTTTCACAATAGCTTTTCGGTTCGTTTTTTTTTTCAAGTCTCAAGAACCCTTAAATATTTTAGTAATTAAAAATATTATTAAAGCAAAGTCTGATCTCTGTTAAGTTCAATGATTTCAAATATTTTGAGCGTTTGCTCCGTTGATGGTGCCATAATTTTGTGTCAACTTAAAGTACGTGACTTAATATCACAGACTTCAACAAAGGTCTGGGCAGACATACATACTCGTACAGTGCCTTCTAATCGTCAACTCCCAGTGGCAATTCCATTACCTGACAACAGTTTTAGGTACTTTTTTATTTGCTTAGTTAAGCAAAAAGGCCTCAAACAAAAAGTGCGCAACAGTTGACAAAACAGTGCACGACTAGAAGATACCCTTTAAAGAAATTGCATTTCTCTCTAACAACTTTTGTATTGGCTTAGATACCTTTGATACATCGAATTCTAAAATAAATAGGGTATAACAAATAAATACTTTAGTACTTTTATCTCGCACTTTCATGTTGCAACAAAAAACTGCAAAAATGTTGAAAATTTCAATACATATTTCATTTACTTTTAGGGCCAGGGTTGCCGTCTTTTAATGTTGCTTTCATGGCTTGCAGGGTATAATAAAAAGGGGCACAAAAAGCTGCCTCAGCACTGTGAATGTTAATGTTAGTGTGAGTGTGAATGTGAGTGTATGTCCGAAGAGAATGTAAGCTTAAATATTCATACAAATATGGACAGGCACTCATTTGACTTGTCTCGTTGCCCCGATAAAGGGGAGGGCGTGACTTTTGCCCCATTTTCGGGGGCGTTGTTGTAGTTTGCCAAACACTAATTGAAACGCTTGTACCAACCGCACACAGGCAAGAACAATAAAGGCGCGCTAATGTGACAGCTGAAGGAGATGAATACTCATATACACTCAATGAGTATACTCATGACCATGGACAGGAGCAACGCTTTTGGCCCTTTTGGCCAGCCATACAGCAACAAGTCGGAGACGACAGTTCATTAGGGATCAAATTTAAGTCAACAGACACGAGCACACACACACACACACACACACACACACACACACACACGCACACACACACACACTCACGTAAAAGAAACTAGTGAAAATTGTCTCATTAGTACACACACACACACACACACACACACACACACACAGACACACACATATTCAGAAAACAGGCATTACTTTCTGGCAAGTCGCTTGCCAATAAAAATGAGCACAAAGTTGTCAATGTTGTCGTAGGCTTACAGACAAAACGACCACATTTCCCTTCAGTTCTCCCCTCCATCCCCTCTCCCCGCCTTGCTGCTGCCAGGCCCATCACAATATAAAATAGAAAAGTAATTCATTCGCAAACAATCCAGCGTCTAACAAGACTGTACAAACTACACAAAACTAGAGCTAACAACAAAAACTAAAACAGGAAAGAAATACATAAAAATAAAAAAATAAAAATTGCACATGAACTTGCAGGCACTGTGGTGCAGAATACATTAATTTCCAGCGTTTATAAACATTATTTAACATTAGGTTCATTAAAAAATATGACATTTTAATATTAATTTTATAAATTTCTCTGTTGTTTATGAATAAATAAAAGCGAATTAAAACAAATTGAATCTTGGAGACAGTTAGTACTTATATTTAATAATGATTTTAATGATCCATATATTTCTATGGAGACTCTAAATAATATAGACAATATATTTTCCCTCTGTTAAGCTCAGCTTAAAACAGTCAATTCAAAATAACAAAGAAAACTTTTTTTAATGTGTTTATCAATTTTCCAGTTTTCTCTCTCGAAGCTCCAGAACATATTTGCCCGAGCATTTGAAATTCGCATATATTTTCGATTTTTGAAAGTTCGAAAGTTCGACGAGCTTTAAATTATTTTAGTTCCATTTTGTATACAACCATTTTTAAAGAATTTTATTAAATTTATAATAAATTAAGTTTCAATAATTAAGTTAAATTATTATCTTAACAAAAACCATTTAAAATAACAAAAAATCTCTTAGATACTCGTGCTTTTATTTTTTATGCATTTTACTTAATTTTATAAAAGTCTGAGTGATCTTCTATCCACAGATTTTGCTAGACTTTGGATAAATGAAAAAATATGAATAAAATAAATAAATAAATATGTCGTTAAATTAAATAAAACCATTTCTAATACAAATAGCTTTTGGGCCACTGTAGAATGCCTGTTGTCTAAGTAAGCGTAGTAACAACCCATAAGTGATAACGGGAGTGCGTGCGTGTGTCTATGTATGTGTATGTGTGTATGTGTGTATGTGTGTATGTGTGTATGTGTGTGTGCATGTGTGTGTGTGTGTGTATGTGGGGCTGTCATTTGGTTGTTCGGGTCGTTGGCTTCTCTTTCTGCTGCTCGACTGCTTTTTTGTGGCACCCAGGAGGGGGTAGATGTGGCTAGAGGGGTCGATGGTAGAGGGGCGGCTGAGACTGGGCTCGACTTGCCTGGCTGATTGTTGTAGCCACTGATAAGCGCTGCCAGTTGTTGTTATTGTTGTTGTTTTCCTTCTTTTTTTTTGCTTGTTGACAGTGCGTGTGTGAATATGTAAGAGAGAGAGAGAGAGAGCGGGTGATCGAGGGAGGGGCGCGGAGGGAGAGGCACAGCATGTATGTGTGAAATTGTTGTAAAGCCTGCGGCAGCGACGGCGATGGCGGCTCCTAATGCGCAACGTCAATGTTTGTGGAGCAGTACACTGTGTGTGTGTGTGTCTGTGTGTGTGTGTGGGTGTAGAGTAAGGTGTGTGCAATTTAAATTGCCTTTTTCGTGTCATTCACGAGACGCAGACACAAAATTTGTGCCAAGCAAAAAACATACACACATAAATGATAAATATGCATGTGTTGCCACCAAAAAATATGCACAATGGGGTGCATGCCCATTTTTTTGAAATTCATTTGTAACTTAAATACGAAACTATATATTTTGGATAAACACTTTCAAGTTGTGAATTTATGAGAGATTGATAGCTCGATTTAAATTGATATTAAACGAGCGGGAAGGACTATAGTCGTTTCTGGCTTACAAAATATTATTTGAAACCCATATTTCATATATCATGGAAAAGTGCCTATATTTGAGCCAACCTTTCAAGCAACTCACTCAGGCAAAAATTGTGTAATTATTATTCAACTCTGTAGCAAATATGTATGAGATCTGCAATAAATTTTGTAATTGTATATAACTTTTAAAAAATGTACAACAAACTTGATCTGCGTGGGGCTTATATAAGTCTGTACGCCAAATTCGGTAGCTCTAGCTCTTAAAGTCTCTGGGTCTCGGCCGTCGATGCTGATCAAGAATATATATACTTTATAGGATCGGAGCTGCTTCCTTCTCCCCGTTATATACATTGCAACGAATACTATAAAACATTTTTCTTATTTTTAACGGTAACGATTATACAAAACTTATAGTGTGAAATGCCACTAGCTCAGATATCGCACACCAGTTGTCATGAGTATATTCATGAGTGGTTATTTATGTTTGTTTTCTGTGTCATTTGAATTGTCTTGGAGGCGTGTGCTGGTTGCGCTTATCGCTGATCCGTCAACCAAAACAACAACAACAAAAACAAATGGCATGCATAATTACTTGAGCCCAGGGCCTAAGTGGATACGGCTGTGCTCGGCTGTGTGTGTGTTTGTGTGTGTGTACGGGTGTGTATGTGCGACTTTGTGATTAAACCCCCAAAATGCTTGGATCCAGTGGTATACCACCATGATGGCCCTTAAGCCGTCACATTAATTGCTACCACAAATATGTCAAACTACACACACACACACACACACTTGTCGATGTTAGCACTTGGCTTTTATATTCCCGCTGCATTTGCAAACGAGGCGAACTGGACATGCACGACTACGAGATACCCAGCTTAATACAATCACAGAATATATTCCATGTATGTTTGTTTTAGATTTTTCATATCACAATTTAAAGGAAATCTCAACTCCCAAAATCAAGCATATTATAACTAGACGTCATTATGGCAGAAATCGCTAAAGCTAAAGTCTTGAAAAAACCTTTCCAAAATGTGTGGAAACAATTATTATTTTCAGCTTGTTCTACACTTTGCAAGCTAAGTCTAATTTAGGTAATAAATTATTGTAAAAGCAGACTGAGCCCCCTTTTAGCCCGGATTACATATTTTTGAATGGCATTATTGCGTTTCAGTGCAGAGATAGAACCAATTGGCCTTGAATAAAAGTGCAAGGCAATCAAAATTTTGCGGCTGTTTTATTATTGCATTTTTCATTGGATTTTCAGCTATTTATTTCGGACTGTATAATATGCACAATTCCTGTTGGTGTTGTAGATCATATTTAGCATTTATGTATGTATTTATTTATCGGCGGTACCTGACACTGAATCAAGGTCCTGGCTATTGCCAAATCCAATGAATCTCATTGTATTATTGGGGCTACGATTTGAGCTCGAATGCTCGCAATTTGAAATATGGCTAAGCCCCATGGGAGGAAAAAAGGGAGATGGAGGCTCCTATTCCCCATCCCCATCCCCATCCTCACCATTCTCCACCTTCCTCTGTCTGTGTATTTTCCATTACCATTTTCATTTTCATTCAGAGTTTGATTCGCTATGGTTTTTGCTCTGTTCTCTCTCTCTCTCTCTCTCTCTCGCTCTCTGATTGTTTGTTTGTTTTTCTTGTTTATTTGTTTTTCATCAGATTCCTTTGCTTTCTCTCTATTTCTCCCTGTCTCTCCTTCGCTTTATTTCTCTGATTCATTAGCATTTTTGTCGCATTAAAAATTGGCCCACAGGCATTTGTTTTATCTTTGTTTGTTGTTGTTTCTCTCCCGCTTTTATTGTTATTGTGGTTGTTGTCATTGTTGTTGCTGCCCGCCAGCCTGTTGCTATTATGTATTATTATTGTTGCTTTTGCTTTTGCTCTTGTCAGTTGTCTGTCAATATTTTTAAGGCCGTGTTTTGTGCGCCTTTGTTCTTCTTAGAATTCGCATTTCACCAGCACTGACACAGACCAGATTTATTTGTTATTTAAATACCCTGTAAATAGAAATAGACAGCTAAAAGTGCGTGTACTACATTTATGACTAACCTTTTATATATAATATTTTTAATCAAATATATTTTATCAAAATCTACTGAATCTATTTTAGATATTTTTAACCAAAAACTACTGAATATATTTTAAATATTTTTAATGAAAAACTATTGAATATAAAATATTTTTAATAAAAATGTATCAAAATGCTTAGCGCTGCCTACAAAGCATAAAAATTGATATTTCAAATTTATCAATTGAAAATTTGTTTAAAAATGTTCAATATTGTGTGCAGGGTAACTGCTGATAGAGCATACTCATATTAATTGCAAAGAGTACAGTTTTATTGGCACTTTCAACGATTAAAATTCAAATAATTTCCATGGAAAAGTGATCAAAATGTAATCAGTAGTATGGCCTGCAGGGTATCTCTTTGTCGAGCGTACTCGTAAGCTGCTTCTATTTCAGTGTTCATGGTCGCTCGTACTTTGGGTGTTGGGGCAAAGAGATGTGGCAGCTGCTATAATTGCACGCAGATAAGCCTAATGCGAAACTGTGTGTTCTGAAAGGAACACTTCATCCGAAGCCGAGCCGAATTATGTACCTCTATTACCCTACGATATATACACTGAAAAAAATCTTGAATTTATAGATAAAACCAATCGTGGATATCGTGTTGAAAATTCGGTAATCTCGGAATATCTTAAGTCGAGAACAAAAGACTTGATTCAATTACGATATTTCAATTCCTTCTCCACAAATATTTGAAGGCCCCAAAAGAATATTTTTAGTGAAATTAAATGTATTAGTGCTTTTATGAGTATCTTAATGTGGTTGCCATTTTATCCACACATTGTGTTAATTTGATAATAATTTCACGAATAATTAAGCTTACATTTTTTCATGTTTTTTTTTTCTGTGTAGGTGCATGTTGTACACTTAATATGCATCGCAAGTCACTCAGCGCTTCAATAGACCATACCTGACCTCCATATTACCATTTTGAAAAGGCCAAGCAGGTCATAGTCATGCCCTGTACCCTGTTTGCAGTGTCCTGTACCCTGTAGCCAGTGTCCTGTACCCTGTACCCAGTGTCCTGTACCCTGTCCCGACAGTGAAAACCAATTCCAGCACAGAATTCGCGTTGTGGCTACATTTTTTACTTTTTTTCTCCCTTGTTTTTAAGAGCACCATTAAATTTTTTATATACACCTACAGTCGTAGCTACATCTATAGATATGTATGTATGTATGTACATATATAAACATATATCTTTGTGTACATGTTTATGTATTACTGCGCATAATGGTGTTCCTTCAAGCTTTGCTTATGTACGTGTATTTATGTTTTCACCTTTCAGTTTTGCGTGTTGCACCTGACTCGCATTTTTCGCGAGCGCTTTGTGAACATTTGTGCCAATGCATTTACAAACACACACACACACACATCCATACACATACTCGTGGTAAACACACACAAAACATGTGTGGCTAATTTGGCGTTTAGAAAAATAAACACGAATATAAAAGGGACGACTTAATGATAACCTGCAACTAGATAATTTTTTTTTTTAAGATTTAACAATTTTTTCTGAAAAATATGAAAGAAGTTCTTCCCACCCAAGAGGTTGCCTATTTTATAAAGTTTCATTTAATATTTTTAGTTGTCAACAAAAAATTGTTTTCAACTGTTTTAAAATCAAGCTGAATGAAAACTATTCCAAGGCTAAAAAAGAAGAAATATAAAAGGTTAAATTTTAACTACAAAATTCTGCTTTTAAAATGGTAGCATTTTTAAGAAAGGCGTCCAGTACAAGGACCTCTTAAAAACAGAACTTTTTCTCATAAAAAAAATTATAAATTAGCTAAACTAAATGTTTGGGTTTGATTAAAGTTTTGTAACAACATTTTAGAATTAATATTTTTTGAAATTTGAAAATGGTTCCTACTATATTTTTCCACAATTTCCCCTCAAAGAATGGGGAATTTTGCAACTTCATTTCAATCGCAGAGTCAATGATTATTATTAACTACTTGAAATAATCGCATCATCAGCTATTACAGGGTATCCACTAGTTAATATTTATCCGCTACACTCGACTAATGCATACGAATACATTACAGCCAAGTTTTATTTTCGTTATCTTTCGCACTTTACGATTGCGTGACAGGCAGCTGAGCAATCGGATAGAATGCGCGGTTCTTATTACGCTTATTATTTATAATTTTATGGTACGTGGTTATTTATCTCGGGAATTGCATTTGATTGAATGAACGAGCCAAGATAATGGAACGAATCGCAATTTGGCCAACAACACGAAAACAGCTCTAGTTCAAATACGAGACAGACAAACAAATTTACATATATATTTCGATGTAGACGCTAACAAAACAGTTTTTGAGACTAAACTGATTAACCAACCAATTTCTGACCGCCTTTATGCAAATCGAAAGCCAAATTCAATTGAAAAGTTTTCGCTTTTGGTCACATTTGATAGCATTTGGCAGTCACAATGGACCTTTGAAAATAACTGTGTGTGGAATTGAAATGAAATGAGATATTTCAGATCACCGCTAAAGTTCTTTATAGAATTTTGTGCAAATATTAAAAAAAGAAAAAATACTCTATAAATATGATGAAATTAAATGGGGTATTTAAAAATATTGAAAATATCTGTAATAGGCAGAAAATGTCTGTTATTAGGTGTATATTAATTAGCTTAATTATATTACAATTTTTATATTTAACGATATAAAGTCATATGTATCAGTATAAATATATATTTAAAAAAATGTAATAAGCACAGAAGTAGCATATTACAGAGTATATTGCAGTCGAGCAGTGCCACAAATTAATTATATACGGCTGACATTTTCTGTTTAAAGTTAGCCAAAGATTAATTGAGATATTTTACTGTTTATATTGGAGCTCAACACAGTTAATCATTATGCATTAATTTATGGCAAATTAATTAAGAAAAGTTGCATTAAATAAGCTGCAACTTATTAATAGTGACTGTCAAAGTGAATATGAATATAAATATGAATATGAATATGCACATGAATATGAACATGAAAATGAATACGAGTATGTGCGTTAATTAATTGCAAGTTGTGCAAATTGACACAAAGTGGAGCACACACAGCTGCAATTATAAACTTTGACACATGTATATATGTATATGCCACATGTAGCATCAACATTCATACATACAATAGTTGCAACCTGCGCTTACCTTTTTGGGACTTTGGAGTACGAGTAACTGCCACAATTGACCTCAAAATGTTTTGCAGTCAAAACCGCTGAAAATTGTTAGCTTACAACATGTGCTGTCTCGCTCTCTCTCGCTTTCGCTCTCTCTTTACATCTAGAATGAGAGCTGCAAGCAATTCGCAGTGCAAAAACAACTACAAATACAACCACTCAATACTGAGGCTCAGGAACTGTAATCCATTTACATCTAGTCCTCCCTCTCTCTCTCTCTCTTGGTCTTTCTGCCACCCTCTCGTCAATATTCCTCAACTCGTTTAACTTTAACAAATTTTTCTGTCTAAGCCGCTGAAAGTTATCCAAAGCCAAAGGAAAAGCGAGGGCAAAAGAACGTTTTGACCAGCGCGAAATCGCCTTAAGACACACACACACACACACATACACATACACTCCACTACTCCCCCTCCCCCTCCTCCTCTTGAGCCCACTCCAATGGCCTTCAACCGAATGCCGAAACTTTTGGCATGCCCAAGCGCATTTGAGCCAGACTCAAGCCTCAAAATGCTTCCCCCGACGACAAGGCTACAAGAAGCCAAAAACAGCAAAAATAAAGAAAAAAAACTAGCAGAAGAAGAAGAAGAAGACATTTCAATATCCTTACGGAGCAATTCAAAAGAAAGTGTTCCCTCATGGCACACACACACACACACACGATTGTTTAATACAATTAACTCAACAGTCAAGTGATTAAATTGCCCTAAAAAGTATGCTATACAAATTTAAAAAAATTTGTTGGGAATACTTCTAAATATTTAACTGTAATACTGCAATGCGTAGAACTTACAATTTCGCACTCTTTTTCTTTCAAAATAAAATATTGTTGAAAAACACTTGACACCTGTTTCGATTGTTATTGAAATAAGGAAACATTTTTAGATAGTAGATGTCTAAAGGAATCGTTATAAACTATAATGATAATCACTTTTTTCATTAAGACTCTGTGTTCTTAAAATACGCTATATTGGAGTTAATGATGCAAAAATCTTAGTAATATTATGTTCAAATTAGGTTTTGAAAGATCTATTCTTCTTAGTTTCAGTTACTGCGCAATGTTAAAGTTAATCCAAAATTGAAATTGTTTCAATCTTAATCGAATTTTGCAGTCAATTCTCTTCATTTAAACTAAACATAGTAATTTGAAACTGTAATCTTTAACCACATTTATTCCACATTAAGCCGACCCAAAAAGTATGCTACAAATATTTATAAAGAATTTCAAGTCAGAGACGAGTTTTGTTAACAGCTAGCCCAAATTTATGTAAATGCCAGCTTGAAGTGCGCGTAATACGCCTTGAAAGAGCTTTAACGCTCTTAGCCAAGTTGTTTGGCCACAAAAATATGCATAATACCATATAATTTAATCACTTTCAAGTGAGTCTTGTCTGCTCATAGTTAGCGGCTGTCTGGATCAGATGGGATCTAGTCGGCTGGGAAGCTGAAATACGTTTACAAATGCAATTTTAAGGCATTTAAATGAGAATAATTCGATTTAAATACCCTTTGTACAAAAAATGCCTGAAAGAGTAGGAAATTCAATGGTCCATTATAACAAAGATTAGAGGGTATCTGTATTTTCGTATTCTTGCGAGCAGTGAAATGTGTTCACTTTGTTAGTTTTAGCCAAATTAAGTCGAAGCGACTGAGTGCGTGAATTGAATGACATCTAAAGCAAATTCACAACGAATTTGATTCGTGAGCCCAAACAGCAACAACATAACAGGCGAACAGAGTGTGAGAGAGGGCAATGAATGAATGAATGAATGGAGAAGAACAGTCTATAAGAAGCGGGCGACAGTTTTACACAATATGTAGATAAAAATTTCGCATTTTCCTCGTATTCCATGGCACTTTTGTTCTCGTGGTATTTAAATGCGACTCATGTGTCTGCTTCTGATGGCTCCATGTGGTGTGCGGCATCTGTCATGTCTGTGCATGTCTGTGCATGTCTGTGCTTGTCTGTGCTTGTCTGTGCATGTCTGTGTGGGTGTCCAACATATAAAGGTGCCCCTCAATCCCTCAATCTATGTTTCTGGGCCATACCAGCATTTAATGAGTTCAACGTCTGGCCCTGAAAACAACTTATCCATACTCGTATATCATGCGAAATGCAACCGTTTTTTATTTTTATTTTTTGATTTATTTTTTTACGACATTCTCTAATTTTTTGATTATAAAAAACTTTTGTAATGGAGATAAATGAGGGAGCTGTTTTAGACACTTGCATGATTATCAATAAAATAGAACAAATTTCTAAGTAGACTTTAATATTGATTATCTCATATTATATAAAAGGTAATCCAAGTAATCTGCACTATTTCATATACAAAAGTTAACTGAGTCGAACCATTCAGTTTGTTAAATTAAATTTAGTTTTAAAAGACCTTTTTTTAAACCCAAATTTCGCGTAAAATCTACGCAAAAAGCACAACTTCTATCAAGTATTTCATTCACATTTACATTTGTTTCTCATACTTCACTTGGGCTTAAAACCGAACCTATTTGAGCCAAGATTGATGCTGCGGCAGCTGTTGGCCTCAAATTAAATAAACATTTGTTACAATGACAATGAGATCAATGAGACAAGTAAATGGAAATTGAAGTTGAGCCTGGGTGAAACAGGAATTAAATGAAAATTTAAATGTGAATTTATTACAGTTGGCGAGTTGCGAGCTCTAATTAGTCTGGTTTATTAATAGTTCACCAAGCCAAAGGTTTTTAGCCTCGGGCCAAAACAGTTGCTCGCTTGCCTTTTCCAGCTTCAGCTTTTTACCTTTTTTATGCAAACTTTGCATTTCAGTATTACCATAACAGAGGGGTATATTAGACTGGACACAAAACATATATGCATTCGTCGGACTTAACTTTATTAAATTCATTAAACACATTTTTTTCTTTATTAAAGTGAACAAAATTTTTGTAATGAATTCAGTTTTCTGTTTTCTGCAGCTAATATTATTTTAGCGATATATTTAGGGCTGCATGTCCAGAATACCTTAATTAGTTTCTAATTTTAAGGCTCGACACCTTTTAATAATAATATTCAATATATTTTTGCCAGCTATAACTATGCTAATGCTCAGACACTTCAGTGTTTTTGCTTAACACTTAATAGATAAATCTCAATAAAAAAAAAGGTGAGACGATTTAACTTTTGATAATACTAAAAATGTGTTATGTGTTGTTTTTCGACCTCTGGCTAATAAGTTAGCTGTAATCTTGCTGAAGAAAAAAGACTGCAAGGCTGACCACTGACTAAGTGGGGGATTCTTCTTCTTTTCCATGGACTTTTTCGGTCTCGGTCACTGTGTCTATTTCTTGAATCCTCTTTGGAGCTGTTGGATCTCTTGGGTCTCGACTTTCAAGCTACTTCCTCAGCTCAGCTCGGCGGCAAACATAAACAAAATTAAGCAGCTTTCACTTCCAAACGCCTCACATAAATTTGCTTAATTACTTTGCGCGAAACTTCATTGCAGACATTGCCAACTGTGAAACTTTTGGCGAATGGCTGCGTTTTAACTTTAATTATCTCCGTTGGCAGCAGCAGTAGAAACAATGCCATCTACACACTTTTCTAATGGGTATACCCAATCATTAATTAATTTGAACTTGAAAAAAAGAATAACAATATATTGTATTAAATAAACAATTAATAAGTGTTGAGTAATCACAACTTCACTTGACACTGAAAAAACGAAATTCTTATTTCTAAATAAGATAACTTTAAAAGAAAGTGATTTTCCGTATTTTCGAGAATTTCATTCTTGGCACAGTTTTTAGACCAAAATTTAAAAGTTAAACTTGGAAAGAAATCATCAATAACCAACAGTTTTTAATAACCAGATTAAAATCTTGTTTACATGTTTTTGAGAATTTAAAAAATAAAATGCTCTTTAAAAATAAAAATATTTTAATCGAATACTGGTTTACTGGCATTTCTTTGTATTATTTTATTTTAAGGGTATCTCTGCTTCGACGTTGATTTCTATTTTTGTCTCTTGTGAATTCTAAAGGAATCTTAGCTGTCTGTCCAGACGCTGTAGTTAAAGCAGTTAAACGTAGTCATAGCATGTGTCTCTGTCAGTTTGGTTCTATATATTCCTATCTCTATCTCTATCGTTATACTTCTCGCCAGCTCTTTAACCATTTCTATTTCTGACTCTGTCACAGTTTATGGTAACGGTGGGGGAAGCTGAAGACTTGAAGCATTGGCTAATTTATGACCACTTTTGTCTCGCACTCAACTTACGTTAATTTTCAATTTACAGGTACATTTACATTAAGCAATATTTCGTCGAGCCTGAACAACCTGAAGCTGGAATTGAATTTGGAATCGGAGTTGGAGTTGGCGACTGGCTAATTAAAACGCAACGAGAGAGAGAGAGACAGAGAGACAGAGAAATATTTGCATGAAGCGCTGACGGGCTAATAAGTAATGAACTAAGCGAACCATTAAAGCGGCAAACAGAACGCTTATTACAAATAGATACAGATACATCTACCAGTTACAGATACAGATACAATTATAGCCCAAGGAGAATAAAGTGCAGCGGCTGCTGCTTTGCCGATATTTATGCAACGCTAACGGCAAATCCACAAAGTAATAACACAGTTATACAACAGGCACACACACACACGCACAAGCACACACAGAGGCACACAGATACATGCATATGTTCATGTACATATGTATCTTTAGCAGTGACAAACACCATATAACAGGATTCTTTTTCGCCTGATTTACGGTTGCTGTGGTTGCAGAATAACGCACATCAATCCTTTTGCCAAGCCAGGCCACCTTTTCCGAGCAGTAACAACAACTTGCACAACAGCAAGAACAACAAGAAGAAGAACTTTTGCAAAATGCGTGGCCGTCACTTGCGTCGACGCTTCAGTTTGCAGCCCTCGTTCATGAAGGATGACAGCGCCGAGGATAAGCCCAAGCGTGACAAGTAAGTTATAGCCCACAAGTACATATGCAAACACCCTCACTCACCACACACACACACACACACAACCACACACATGTAGACAAACTCGGATAATTCAAGAAAGAGTGCTAGATTAGTTCCCGAAGATTGGCTAGAGTTTAAAATTAACAAAAGCTTCCATTCTTAGCTTAGAGTGGCATAAAATATCTATAAAGTTGTAATGGGAATCTTATGAATTGTTTGCATTTTAAACTCCAGCAGTATTAAAAATATTGCATACACTTAGGCGCTCGTTTGGTACAACATTTTAAAACAGTCATAATTACCGTTGTGCATAAACGATTTTGATGGAACAAAGTGGAATAATTAAGAAGAAATATATATTCTAAATAGACAATATAGTGCGATGCCAATATAGAAATGGGATGGTAAATAAAATATATAAAGGAATACAATAAAATATTTTGATGTTGATATAATAAGACATAATTATTGAATTAAATTTAAGGATCCTAAGCTTAGCGAATATTTGAAGTTTTAAGCCTTTATTCTATAAATATTTTTTTATTTTCACTATGTGTCTGATTGTATTAGACCTAAGTGCTCAACAGTTCGGTAGGGTATCAAAACTATGTCCTGCTGTTGTCGACATTTGTTTCTATTATCTTAATTAATAGCAGATTTCATTTAAAAAATAAAATGCATTATTCTTTATTTTATGCACAATTTCCATAGAATTCAAACAAGAGTTGTAATAACTTGAAAATTAAAATGTATTTAAAGCAAAAGCTCTTAAAGTTGTTGAAAGCTCAGTCAATAAAGAAGTATTTGGTTCTGATGTTTTTTTTTTGTGTTTCAAGCAATAAGTACAAGTTGTTAAAGTATAAAAAGAATTTCCACATTTCCGTTCTGATAGTAAGCTGAAAGTTGGACCATGACCAGATGATGACCAGGTGGACGTCAACTGTAAACTGTAAACTGTCAACGGACAACGGCCAACGGCAATTGCCAGATTAATTTTTCCACAATAATTTTCTTATTTGCTACGTTCTCAAGTTTAAGGAAGCCGCTTTTGTTTTCCCTGCTCATTTTTTTCATCAAGGCAAATCTCATACTCGGGCAAAAATAAAGCAAGACATTCTCTGGCTGATTTGCTGGCCGTACTCAGACGCGAACTGAGACCCGGATCCGGATCCGGATTCGGATTCGGACAAAAACAGAGGCAGAGGCGAAGGCAAAGACACGGAGACATCGTTTGCATATTTTTCTTTTGTTTTGTCAAGTTAAGAATTTTATTTTATTTTCTTGTTTTTATTTTTGTTTTTGTTCTTGTTTTTCCTTTGACTCGCATATTTGCGCTGATTATTTGCTGATATTTTACTTTCCTTGAGGAGTCTGGCATCAGGAGAACAGAAACAAAAAAGAATTATAAGTTGGGTAGGCGAAAAGAAGATGTTTGCCTTCAGCACGATTGAAATTCTATTGTCCAAAAGCAGCTCAATGTCCTGTACAGCTTCTGAAAAAAACTCAAACTTTTCCTAACGCAAACAAAACGGGAAGTTTGCACAGTAAACCTCATTGAAACCTCAGGTAGAATCACAATCTTTTAATCAATAGCTATGTTCTCAACTTCCTTTTTTTTCTAAAAAAAAAACAAATAAAGTTTCCAAGTTATTTGCTTTATTAGAGCTCATCTACCTGTAAGATGTTAGCGAACAGCAGCCCAAAAAATTATCGAAATAAAAGTCAGATTGTCCAAGAAAATGAAGGTTTTAAAGTCGTGAGATGAGATGAAATGAGTATTGATAGATATATCAAGAACTTTTCGAAGACCAAAGCAAGATTTTCTAAGATGTTATTTCCAAGTTTAAAAAAAAAGTTTTTTGTTAATGATTTTACAGTTTTCTTAAAAAAAAGTTGCATCGAAATAACTATATTTTTTATAGTAGATATTCAATGAAAATAATATTATACAAATCTGAAAAACTCTTTAAAAACAAAATACAAATTTACAGATCTTTGTAATTTTGCATAATATGTTTGAACAATATATATGTTGAAAATGATCAATAAACAAATTCTGTAAAAATAAAAATTAATTTAAAAGCAATTCAAATTCTTTATGGGATCTGTTATAATTAAGCAAATAACTGTCTAGTTTCTTAATTTAGTATATATATAAATCAAGCTCATACCTAGTATAATTATTATTAATATCGATTACAGACATCGCTTGAAGACTTTCACTTAAGAAAATGTCAAGCTGATACAATTTTTGTTTTTGTAATTATCACTGTTGGACAGGCAATATTAGTTTTTAAGACACTGGAAATTAAGCGATATTAATACCCTGTAAAAATGGTTAAAACAATCGCTTAAAGGCGTAGCATGGGCATTAGATAGTCGAATGTTGTTATTTCCAAATACGCTTGTTTTTGTGGTAGTAAAAAGCACTCTTCCAGGGTATTACGTAGTCGCATGCACACAGTTGCAATTTAGTATGAAAGTTCTCATTTACACCTCAGTTCGCATCGCATGCCTTGTGTCCTCTTTTATCTGTTTCTCTTTGTGCTGCTGGGGGAAATGATTAATTTGAAATGTAGCGCACGGTTTTAATGAGTCGCTGAGGAGATTGGAGCGTTGAACGAAGCTTTCTTAACCCAACCACACACCCCCTCCCCCACCCCCACCACGCCTTGTTTTCTGCCTCTCCCCTAACACCATTCAACCGACAAGGACATACGATTAAATTAATACACATGATAAAAGCGAAATAATAATTCAATTAAAATTAATTCAACTTTAACTTTGACGCTCATTCACTCTCAATCTCTCTCTCTCTGTCTCTCTCTCTCTCTCTCTCTCTCTCTCCCTCACTCTTCCTCATTTTCTTCCACTTCCTCTATATAGAGTGGGTCGAAATAATGCGGTGGACGATGCCATTGGACCAGCAAATGCACGTCATAAAATTGTGGTCATGGGCGCGGCCAAAGTGGGCAAAACTTCGATAATCACACAGTTTCTATACAACACATTTACAACCAAATATAAAAGGACCATCGAGGAAATGCATCAGGGGAACTTTTCCATCGCGGGCGTTAGCCTAACCCTGGACATACTCGATACGGCCGGTTCCTATGAGGTAAGTACATACAAACGGGTATTTTCCTACACTGAAAGAAAACCCACTCTCAAATTGAAATTTAAAATTCTTGGCAATGAAGGCAACAAAGCCTCAAATTTCTCAAAATTCTTCTAGAGCCCTCATATTCAATAAATGTACGTAGAAGAAATTTAAAAGCCATACCTGAATCAAGTATTTCGTACTCGATTTAAGAAATGCTGAGATTATTGAACTTTTGACACCGATTGGGATCGATTTTATCCCGGAATTCCGGACTTTTTTTTCTGTGTACCTTCTTTTTTTGTGTTGGCCTCTTCTGTGCCCTCTCTTTACTTCTTACCTAACTAACTGAGTTCATTAAGTGAATCAAATTGTTTTTGGTTTTTCAACCTGGATTCTTTACCTTGTTGAGCTGCCTGTTTCTGGCTTCCTTTAGCAGTAGGTGTCGACTCTATGTGAGCGTGTGTGTGCGTGTATGTGCGTGTGTGTGAGTGTGTGTGTGTGAGTGTGTAGGTGTACTGCTGTTGCTCTTAATTTTTAAATACCTGGCTGTAATAGCTTTCAACACAGAGCGCCACTAGCATTTAGTTAGTTTTTAATATTTCAGAACGATGACGGCGACGTTGTGGCGCCAACTCTGAATAAGTGTGTGTATGTGTGTGTGTGGGAGCTGTTCTTTTTGTACATTCACAGCAACTGCCTTTGTGTGCAGCGGAAATTACAGCCTGCGATTCAATTTCGCTGCCACTTCCGCTAAACGCGAATTGAAATGCTTGTTCATAAAGCTGAATGGCAAAGCAACAAACGGCAACAGCAGGTGGCAAATGAAAAGAAATATGAATGGGGCACGCACACACACACACACACACACACAAACACACATTTGATATACTCTAATACACTCAGCCATCCATCTGTATGCAAGCCAAGTCAACCGTAACTGTGCCAAAAAGGATGCTCAGCAGCTGCTTTCGTCCTTGGATACAGGCAACAGCTCAGCTCAGCTCAGTTCAGCTTCAACAGCAGCAGCTGTTCAAACAAGTTTTTTATCATCAGTCAAGTCAGCGCACACAATTTGCACTCACTGTAATATCCCTAAGTTTTATTGCAAATTATACAAATTGAGGTCGCACTTCTTATTGGTATTAACGAAGTGCAATTGCCAATCAATCGCTCCACAATTTTACTCCCTTGCGCTCTGCAACAGGCTACTCTACAGTGTCTACCAGCAGTATAGCTGCAGATACAGAATCTTCGCTTATAAACAAAATAAACAAAAAACAAATCGCTTATAGCATTAGTTTTATTCAAACGAAATTTCTGTATGAGAATTAAATATAAATATATTTGTACATAATATGAATTTTCTTATATACTATATATTTTATAAGCCAAGAACTATTAAAGAATTCCGAATTTTTCAAAGTTTTAATTTCTGTTTTCAGTTCAATCCACTAAGAACAGCTTTTACATTAAAGCAAACTCAAGAATATAAAGAAGTATTTATTTATTTTTTTTTTTAATTCTAATTTTGTAATGCTGATATTCTTAATGTTCTAATTTTCTAGTGCTATGAATATAGTTGCCGCAATCACATTAAATTAAAGATCCTGAATTCTGTAAGCTAGTTAATTTCAGTTAGCTAGATCATTTTAATATCATAAAAATGTTACTATAATAATATAAATCTCCGATAATAATTTAAATTTATTTATTATTTTGACAAACCAGCCCCTTTTACACCTATGGCTACATTTCAAATACGGATCGAAGTATAGAAACTCCGCAAGTTCTGTTTTAAATACTTCCTTAAATAAAGAAAGCCCTCTGAAATTTACTTTACTCCCACTTGAGGGCTGGTTGAAAGCGTAGTTAATGGCTGCTGTCCACAGCGGGGAATCGTTGTCGTCAGTGCCTCAGTCGCTTATTAATCGAGGCTCGTGCGGCAAGTTTTTCACTGAAATCTTTTGCTGACATCATTAAACGGGCACAAATTTTATTTCACTTTCTCGATAGATACTTATTTGCACGTGATACCATATATACTACATATGTATGTGGACATGTGTGTATTACTCGTAGTAGATACTTATGATAAGAAGTTCGTTCATATATAGATTTTGATGTAGCAACTTTGTTTTTTTTTTTGTATGCCGTTCAGCAGCAATTTCCGTGCTTGGACAGGCAAACAGTAGGCGGTCGAAGCCAAAGGAATGCCATGCCACATGTTGAGAGTATAGCGAGTACAACGAGAGAGACCATGTCGCAAATAACATGTAGCAAAAGTAACAAGTTGCCTGTTACCAACAGCTAACGGAAATGTATTGTGCGTGTGTGTGCGTACGAGTGCTTGTGTGGGTTCCATCTATGTCCTTCAGCTCAGAAGGCCACCCACAAGTTGGTTGCACATTTAGGCCAGATTTCGACTGAAGTTTATTGCAAGCCGTGATGCGACAAACGGAGAAAATCACATAAAACTTATATTGTTTTTACCATACTAAATAAATTTTGTTTCATTTAAACAATTTAATTAGAGCCAATACTCACGCATTATCTACCATGGCGCCCAACGATGTATTTAACAAAATTCACATATTTACTAATTTTGTTTTTGGTATTTTGTTGAACACGTTATTTATTTTATGATACAACAGTTTTAAAAGTAAAAAAAAAGTTTTAACAATTTATATAGAGTCGTACCATGCGTCCATCTCTCCATTGGCGCCCAACGTATGTAGCTGCTTATCCCACATTTAGTCGAGCAACAGTCTCAATTGTAGTACAATATATATATATACTTGCGGTTGCAGCAAATAAAATGGAATTCACAGCAATCATCGTACACATAAATAAATAAATTAATACCCAGCCAGACACAACGTCGCATTTATTATTTAGTCTGCAGATGGCAAAAGACGCTGAAATTATTGCACGAGATGAAGTGAAGTCAACTTATTACACGTCAGCAAAGGCTTAGAAGGAAGTCAGGTTGTAAGAAGAATTTTATTTGACAGACTGTTGCGAAAATATAGGACTTAAAGTGATGTCTATGAGAAAAAGTTTAAATATTTCCATGTTGGGAAGCTTTGCTAGAGCTTTGAAAAGAGAAAGTTATTTAAAATTATTATGTATTATTAAAAACTTTAAAAAGTTTAATAAAATCGACGTCTGTTAAGTCAACTTTCGAATTTGCGAAGCTATAGGATATCTCCTAGCTTGTTAAACTCCACGAAAAATCCTTCCTAGCTTTAGTGTGTTATTTGTTTTATAACAACAACAAAAATGCACATAAAATTTTAACACATTTGCGCATTGCTCGTAAATTTGATGAGGTGTTGAATATGCCCCCGGGACACAGGAGCGCTCCACTCCCCTCGCCATGAAATGGAGCGCCACATAAATCGCATAGTGGCAGCTGCTTCACCATTGTGAGTGGCTAATAATTTAGTAACTAGCCGACAACAGCCTTCTGAAAACGACCTAAAATCATGGCTAAAAAGGATTTTCCTTTGTTTTCGATCAAGTGATTTTATCGCAGTGCCATCAACTATACGCCCTATGAGTATGTGCCGTATATAGTGCCTCATAAAAGTTTTTTCTCTTTTCTATCAGTTGTCAATTGAATGCAGACACCAAAAGGGGAGTAGACAATCGTCTGTAAGTGCTTTTGGCCTTGATGTGCATGCCAACTTTTATTGACACCTATTTCTTTAGTTCTATCATCAAACTCGACCTTCAGATGAAGATTCTGGAAGTACAGAGAATGCAATTCTGTGAAGCTCTTAAAATTTAGAGTACAATTGTAAAAACTATTCACAGGTAATCTTCGTTTTTACGTGTCGCTGTTAAAGTTAACAATAACTTTAACTTTTTGGTAAAAAAAACGTTTAGGAACTTTTTAATAGGTTACTGAATTTATCCGAATTTTAACTATTTGACAGCTAGCTACAACTTTAGTGTTGCCACCTTGTTGACAAATGTTTGTATGCGGAAAAGAAAGTCGCAAGTGATTGATATTATATTCAAAGGAAAACCACCGTCAACTTGTTACGAATTTATCTGCGTGGCGTTGCCAGACTGTTATACAATTTTAAAATTTTCTAGAAATTAGTGCAAAAATTAATCAATTCTATAGTTTTATTAGAGTTTTTCCTATTATTTACTTCAGTTTCAGCAGATAGGCGATTGAAACTGGCCTAGGCACATTTTCCATATTTCCGGAAGCATGAATTCGTGTATTTGTACTGTTTGAATGCGTATACGCAATCATTTCCAGCCAAGTGGCCGCAATAAGCAGTATTATGCGGTGGCATCTAGCACTTACACACACACACACACACACACTCATACACACACATTGTTGTGGACTGTGTTGCTGTTGCGGCACAGGTTATCAGCTGCGCGGACGTTGACTGTGCGCTTATCGCGGCTGCCACTGTTGCAGACACTGTATTGGCTGGTGAGTGCGGCGCAGTGTGTGTTGCATCAGTGGAAATGGTTTCCACTGGCTAAGCACAAATGCCAGCGGTCATTGTGCAAATAGTTGCACAGTCAACAGCAGAAACTGCAACTGTGGCACACGGTGCGGATGAATTTGTTTTTTTTTTCTTATTTTTTATTCGCTCTAGTCCTGGCACAAAGATAACATTCATGGCATATTTTATGAGTGGCACTTTATTAAAGGAAATAGCAAATGCAATAAAATTGTTGCCAATCCAAAGACATAATAATAAAATAATATGTACATATGAACTTATATTGTCTCGTTTATACGATATACAATATAAATTGGACCTGCCCCAGGCTCGGGGATATATTCGAACAGCAAATGATATAAAGCTTATTAAATTGCTGCAGATTCTAAGCTGCACCAGCTGTACCTTTACTTTCATTAAAATATAGCTGCTAACTATATGGAGTATGGAGTAGTTGTAATGCTTATAGAGCTATCGCTACGCATTTCAACACCGAAAATATTAAATTTAAAAATAAATTGCTTAAAATATTGTTAGTATCGATAATCCTGGCGATGGACTTGCTATACTCAGTATTTGCTATAGAAATTAGTAGTATGACAAATAATTAAAAATATCATATGCAAAAAAATACAACAAACTAATTAAACTGAAACTACTTTAAATAACTATATACATAAAGATATCAAAACGTTCTTACTTATTAAACAGGGAAAAAAGTACCAGAAGACATAGATAGTCCTCCTCAAATGAATTGTAATATCGATAAATATATATATAACATACCATATCCTTTATGCGATATTTACTTAAATCTCATGAAGATACGACATGATTCAGTAAACCAATTCAACTCTTTTTACCATCGATTACCCCATCGATAACTGGCAGCATTAAGAACTAAATTAAATGAAATGCAATTTACATAATTCTTTAATAAAATGGGGCTTATCATCCAAGAAGCTCATCGGATAACATTAGTAGACCTACACCTCAATTCACTCATCGCCACTGTCGAAAATCTCATCGATAAATATTATCATTGAACCACATTAAGAAGGGAAAAATAAATACATAATACAGATTTTAAAACGATAAAACTTGTGCTGTTTACGGCCGATTAACATAAAGCTCATTAAGAAAATTGGAATTCGCTGGAGCAACAATCTGAATTTGAGTTTGTCGGACATAATATTGATAGAAAAAGTGCCTATCAAACCTATGTAAATATTTACTTATACATTTAGTAACATTTTTTACCCATTCTTATCTGTGCAGACTGTTTGTATTGGTTTGTCTTTGCTTTCAATTCATTTCACATTTTTATCAAAAGTTTCATATGTTTTTTATCCATATTTTTTACAGTAAAACCAAATATGTTTTTCACATTGATTAATTTGCAATTGTTTTTTCGTGTGTGTAATTGGTTTTCCGCTTGGATAATGGACTTTCCTCCCTTTCCTATTACACGTACACTTTTTTTTGTATTTATTTTGCGGTTTACAATCAAAACAGGTTTTTTATCGTGGGTTTTGATGCCCTTACAGTGGATATTTCTTTATTACCAAATATGAAACATCTATTCCTTTATTTTAGAAGTATAACTATTTAAAATTGCATAAAGAGTATCAAGGCTTCTTTTTAATCAAAACATCCATTATTTTAATAGCTACGAATGAGTGGGATTTGAAATAAATATACACAATTTGCATTAATGTATTTGCACAAATCAAATATTTGGTAATATTCTACAACATTTGGCATTTCCACTATATAATTACAACATTTGCAAATCAGATGTTATTTGATTATAATTAAAAGTGCCACTAACAAAATATTTCTAATTAAATACCAATGAAAACAGCTTTCCTGTCATTAACGAAATTAGTTTGAAGAGAAAGTGGGAGTTAGAGAGAGAGAGAGACAGACAGAGAGAGAGAGCGAGAGAGAGAGAGGGAGAGCATAAGAAACTTTCAGCATATATTTTATCTCAATTTAACACTAGCTGAAATAACAGTAAATTTCCATTTGAAATTACCACAAAAACTCGGACATAACCTTTAAATTATAAAAACATTTCCCAAATCTGCCAAGCGCAAGAAAAGTTTTATTTAAATAATATAAAAAACATATTTAATTAATATTGTGATTGCTTGACTTGGAGATACCCATTAATAATGACAATCCCATCTATAAAATCTGTTCTTACTCTTTTCGGTACCTTATGAACATCTTCAAATCTTTTTGACAAATATAAAATCAGTCCTCCCTCCATCTCAGACTTTTTACAATTTTATATACTCTTCTCTGGCAGATATGTGTGTATATTTGTATTTAGAACCATACTCAATTAATTCCTATCGCTATGAGAAATTCATATACCCTTGCATGGACACTACTGTTCACACTGGACACCACTGTTGTCAATGCGAATTGTGCTATTCCACTTGATCACAGTTGCTTCAGTTACATGAATTATGCCATCTCAACACTTCTCTATCTTTCTCTCTCACTTTCGGTCATTCTATCTCATTTGATTAGTTTGTAGATAAAGTTACTGACACATTACACACTCATATGGACACTACTGTGAATAGAGACTGCACTGTTGGCTCTCTTTTCCTTAATCATCTCCAGGAAATATGCTCTATTATCACGTATCACAAGAATATTGTAATCTAATATTAAAACTATTATAATTTTATTAAATGTTGTACTAGAAAACAGCTAGTAATCGAATTATCGAAAGTTATATATAGTGGATATATATAACCACAATTAAATTTATTTTAAATAGTCCAAATATTTTAAATTTTATTTTTTTACGAGCACTTTTTTAATGGAATTTACATAACTATTATTTTATTCAATGTCAATCAATCAACAAATTAATTAAAAAACTAAGCACCTAACTGGGTCGACTGTGGGAATTGCAAATCATGTGCGGCAACTTTAGAAATGTTTAAAGGGTATCTACTGGACGATTATGCTAAAATAAAGCATATCAGTGCATATTATGCAAGTCATAAATATCATAGAATTGCTGCCATCTAAATGTTAAATAAAGCCAGCTTTGAAATACCCACTTGCTGACGGTCAACTTTACAGGGTATATTTAAGCCAAAATGAAGGCAATGCACAAGCCAAAAATGCAATCCTGCGTAGCACTGACAACATATGCACAGATACAGGACACACACACACACACACACACACACACACACACACACACAGGTAAGAGCTCTGTTTTTGTCGGTGCAAATGGAATTATTAAATTTTGCCTTGGCTTTGCTAACGGAATTTCAAAGTTCTTGAGTTTTAGTTTTGCAGCTGACCTGCACTCACTCTTTCTCTATCTATCTCTCTCTTTCTCTGCACGAGTGTGTGTGTTTGTCCAATTTTGATTAAATTTGAAGCACCTTTTATTCAATTTCAATGGTAAAGTTCAAGTTTTGAAAGCCAATAAACGAGTTAAGCCAATGGGCAACTTCAACACAATCAAATCTAGCGACGGTTGCAACATGTGATGTTGTTCTTGTTGTTGCTGATGTGGTTCTTAATCCAATTGGAGAGCTGCCAGCGAAAAAACGCAGTAAGTTTCCCAAAAAAATAAAAGTGACACACACAATCAGTAAGACAAGTGGCAACAATTTCGAATCCATTGAGAAATCAAGCGGCAACATATGCAGAGTGTGACAGACAGAGACAGAGGCAGAGAAAGAGAAAGAGAAGGAGAGAGAGAGGCAGTGCGGTTGATAGAAATGGGGCAGCAACAGGAGCAGCTCAGCTTAACTCAACTCAGTAATACACGTGGTCTTGCCACAGTCTCCGTCTCGTTCTCAGCTTCAGTCTCAGCTGTGTGAGTGTGTAACGAGCGGAAACCGCAGTGCTACTAGTATGACAGAGTGTTGCCTACAACATGAGCAGCATTTGCCAGCTACACTGACAGAAAAATCAAGTGAGTTCGGACCTGAGTTCAGATAAGTCAACCATGTTTCAGGATTGTTATAGGACTTTTGTGAGCTCGATGTAAACATATAAACCTTAGTTTAAGAACGAATACTTATTTATTGTCACGATGATCAGAATTATCATTATAAACTTTCAGTTTGTGTGAGAGTAAGTAAACACTAAAAATATCTAGTAAAATATAGTCCTAATTTCTCCGTGCCATCGAACTGATACTCATAGAAAATCAGCCAGAACTATTTGGTAATTCTAAGCAAACAAACGCAGAAATTATATAAGAATTAAAGAAATGGATTTAAGATTTAACCTGAGCTCCGAAATTACGATTAAGCTTGTTTATATTTAAGAGAATAGAGCATAGTATAATATAATATATATTAAGACCTTAAGACCTTTTCTTTTGTACTACAAATCATTCTGCATTTTTCTGAGTGTACGTCTGGCTGCCTGCCTGTCTCTGAGTGTGCATGAAAATGGGTAAAATCTTGGGCCGGTTGCCATATGGGCTGATCCTGCCACTGCCACTGCCCCTACCTCACCCTAACATCCCCCTTTCCACCATCACATATCCTCCAGCCCGGGTCTTCATCAAGTTATTTACAATAATATGGAGTAATAACAATGGCCACTACTCCAGCAACAACAATAACAATAAGTAAAATTGAAATGCAAAATACTGTGCAAAGAATATGTGATCGACTAGCTGCTACCCTATGCCAGCGTAAAAAGTTAACAAAAGTAAAATTTCATTTATGACCAAAGAGAAGCTGGAATACATTCAATTGTTACTCAATCAATTTTAAAATTTACTATAATTTATTATCAAAAAAATTAATAGCATAGCGAATATGTGAAATTATGTGTACAATGTATACTAAATATAGATATCAAAAGTAATGGGAGCAATCGACGACAAAAGTTTATCAACGCTATCGATCGACTATAATGTAATTAAAGATTATCGATATTTATCGACAAATTAAGTTGACGACCAGAGTCAAAATTTAATGATGGTAACATTTCATTTATAACTATTTATTCATTTTAAAAAAACATTTATTTATGATCCAAACATTAATAGCACAGCAAATAAGTGAAATTTTGTATACTTACAATGTATACCAGAAATACTTAGTATTAAAAGAGATGACAGCAATTGATGACGTTGTTATCGATAGGCGAAGTTCGCAACTTTCTGACAATACAGAATCACAGACTATTTAACAGATTACAACTACACTTTTTATTATTTTTTTGTTTACAGGGTATGGCAATATCTGCTACTGTTTTCAGTTGATGCCTTTTGCTGCTGGCAAACAATTTCGCAGAAAACAGAGACAGAGCACGAATGCGAAATATACACGTTGGAATTATGACATGAGAATGCTCTGAGGCTCTTTTGAGCTCTTTTCTCTTTTTAATAGCGCTGTGCCGAATTTCGGCTAGATGTAAATATCGATTCACCTGAACTGTCGGCCTTTGTATGAAGCTACATACATACATATATTGTGCCCAAAGCATAGTCATATGTTGAGATACAAGACACAAGATACACGAGTACCAGCTTTGAAGGACTTCGATGGGATCTCTCTTTTTTGAAAACTAAATTTAATTTTTATTTCTGCCTTATTTAATTTATTTATAGATCTCAAAAAAAGACATACATTTTGAAAATAAAAGAGTTTTTTGAATAAGGTTACCAAAAATTAAGAACGCAAAATATTATAAAAATTTTCAGTGTCATCCAAAAATATTTTAAATATAACGGAAGCTTTATTTGGTTAATTTGAATCAAAACCAGAAATGTTCGCCATAGCATTTGTTTAATGTCGTTAGAGCTTGTGCCATCGATAGTCAGGGGATATTTTTGTATAATTCGCAGCTCCCGCTGATTTGTTTGATGAATAACAAAGAGCGCTTTTGCCCGACTTAAAGTACAATTCGGAAAACACAATTGTTGTTCCATTGAAGCCATTGACGGCCTGAGAGATATGCGTTCAATGTGCTTAACTGGTCAGGAGCAAGGTCAGCGATGCTGTTGTGTGTTGCATGTGGCATTGTGTTCAGATTCACCTGTGTGCAACATGTGGGCGTCGTGCTGTTCCGAGTATTTCTCATTTATTTCTGTTTTTTTTTTTTTTTTTTTTTGAATATTCTGCCTATTGTGTTTGGGCTTTGTATACGAGCGAGAGTTCTTTTCATTATTTTCATTTGGATTTTCCATTTACCAGTTACCATTTTCCATGGCTATCACATTTCGATGGCTGCCTACCTTTTTTTTGTCATTTATTAACTAGCCCCGTGGCAACACGAGAATGGAATTAAACTGCAACCAGACATGAGGCACTGGCCAGAAATCGCTTGGATGACTCTGCGGGATATAAGGCTCGGCTTTGTTGGGTGCTATGGACATTTGTTGTATGGTCCACTGGGTGCTAGGGACCTAAGCCAGTGCATTCAATTTGAAACCAGCTGCAAAGCTCATGATTTGGAAAGCCATTAGTGTTGGATGAAAGCAAACAGCGTCAGACGTCAGATCCTGGCCCAAAATGTTGCGGTCTTGTGGCCTGACAGCAGACAACGGACAAACGAGTTCCTGTCACGTGAACAACAAAGACAACGCAACCAGACAGTCAGACACCCAGTCACCAGTCACCAGTTAGCACCCAACACCCTTTTACCTCATTCCTGTAGTAAATGCTCTTCCCTTTATCTCTGCTACCTGATTTGGACCGTCTGCTTCTCTAATTCGTTTCACTTACCATTTGTGAGTTATTCCATTAATTTAACTGAAGGTATATCCACTTTCCAACTCTTTGCTCTTAACTCGAAAACTCGAAAGCTCTAACTTCGAAAACAACGAAATAAATATAAAATAAAATAACTTCATAAAATCAATAATATTCATCTAATAAATTGTATATTTAAAGTAAGATAATTTTTCATCCTCTTAAAACTTTTTCCAAAAAAAAGATTTAAAATTTGTATTACATATATTATATTTAATTTTTTATATCGCATATTTATTTCGAGAATTTGATTAAAAAAACATTAAAATAAAATCAATCAGAATTCATTTTAAGTTCGATTTATAAAGTACAAATTCTCAGATCATTTTTTTTATTTTTATTAACAGTTAGTATTTTTGAAAATACATGTAACTAAATTTAGTTTAATTAATATTTAAGCCACAATAATATTGAGTTGAGGGGAACTCTAACTACACAACAGGGTAACTTCGAGTCGAGCAGCCTCTCATTTACCAAACTTATGTAAACGTTGTGAACATTCAATTTGATTACGAGGACTTTGCATTCTGTTTGACAGATTAAACAACCGCTCGTCTAACACAACAGTCGAGCTGCGTGATAAAGGCTTTTAAATGCGACCAAAATTTAGTGATTAGTGTATTTAATCTTCGTTATACTCTATAAATGGCTGCATTTTTGCTTAATTGAGTTCTGTGTAAAAAATGCGTACTATCTCCCAGCAGACACATTGTCCTGCATTGTTCGGGCTCGGGTTCGAGGCTACTAAAAGATTTAAAACATAATTCACAATTAGTGTGTGTGACATTCAGTTGAGTTGAGTTTAGTTCGTGCCGAGCTCTGAAAAAGTCACAAATGTGAAACACACACACCCACGAGCACTCGAAATAACAGTAGAATTAGTGACCCCGGTTTTTAAGCCATGACCTTTCATTGCCATTTTGTCAGCCTGGTCTGTGTAACAAAAAAATATACCATTTGGCATAATATTTATATAAAATATTCAATACGTAGTTTTAATAAACTTTAATACTTACAGATACATTTGAAAATAATACAAATATGTATCTTTACCGTTGAAACACAGTTTTTACACTTTTAATATTTTATTTCTATTTGATCCGTTCTATCTTAAATTTACCTGTATATATAATGCATATTATTTTATTATGTTATATAACTTTTTGATGCACATTTTTTAAAATGTTTTTGAGTTAATTATGTAGCGATTTGCAAAGGTTTTTTACCTAATCTGAAGGACCTAAAAATCGTAATGTAAAAGTTTTAAAAATAATCACCTTTTAATGATTGCATACCGATATTTTGAAAATAAAGTAAGGAAATTTTGAAATATTCTGCATTTTTATTGAGTCTATTTTATTTTGTGTTTTTTGAAGATGACCTTCAAAAATTATAACAACAAATTGGAAATACTCGTAATTTACTGGGATTATTTGAGTACACATTCTTATTGTCAAAAAAACAAATAATCAGATTGTCAAATTTGTATGTAGTACTTTGTAAATTCCACAATATGTGCCACAAATTTACTGTTGAGTCTCATTTCGAATACAAAGCTAAGATATGCCTGGCCTTGTTCTTCTTCTCCTGTATAATAATGCTATAATAATGCTTAGAAAATATACACGCACACCCACACACACACACACACACACACACACACACGCAGCTACAACAGCAGAATGGGAAATTTTTTCCATTTTATTTGGAAATTGCGCAATTCGCGACTTGACAAGAATTGAGGCAAGTTGCGGGCCTGAAAGTGCGTCAAAATGTTCCAACAGAATTTACATTATTATCTGTCATTATTAAAATATGTGTGCGTGTGTGTGTAGGTGGAGTGTGTGTGTGTATACTTATGTATGTGTGTGTTGGGTTTATGCAAATACAATAATATTATGTAAATTTGCATTGAATTTTATTTGTAATTTAAGCCGCTTGTTCAACACTTTTGCTCACTCACTCATACACTTATCTCTCTCTCGCTCTCCCTCCGACTGTCAGTCCTCGTCTCACTCTCTCTTTCCATCTATTTCTCTTTCCATGTATCCGCTGACAGTTCCCAGCAATGCGCGCACTATCCATATCATCGGCAGATGCATTCATATTGGTCTACGATGTCACCGACGCAACCACATTCGAAGAGGTTCGCGCCATTCGCGATCAGATCCACGAAACGAAGGCAACCACAGCGGTGCCAATTGTGGTTGTTGGCAATAAAATCGATCTGATCGCCGAGGACGCTGAGCTGCGTGAGGTGAGTCTGAAACTTGAAGCAATCAAAAAAATATATCAAAATATATCAAATAAACAATATGTAGATGCGTTTACATAAAATTTCATTACCATTGAATTTAACAGTTCAGAACTGAATTTGCTAGCATAAAGACACATAAATATATAGAGTATATAAATATATAGATAAATATATAGAGTATTGAATTTTACAGTTGAGAACTGAATTTACTAGCATAAAGATACATAAATATATAGAGTATATAAATATATAGATAAATATATAGAGTATTGAATTTAACAGTTGAGAGCTAAATTTGCTATCATATAGATACATAAATATATAGAGTATATGAATTTATAGATAAATATATGGAGTATTGAATTTAACAGTTGAGAACTGAATTTGCTATCATATAGATACATAAATATATAGAGTATTGAATTTAACAGTTGAGAGCTGAATTTGCCAGCTTAAAGATACAAAAATATATAGAGTATATAAATACACAGAAAAATATATATACAGTATATTCTGAAAAGTTCATCAGAATCGGTTGATAGACATTAAGTTTATAGAGTAATTAGCGTGTTGTAATTTAATTAATTTAATTGTGTTTAATTAATACAAAATAATACCAAATAAACCGATTTTATATGCTTTTAAATAACATTACCGTCGCATTTAAAGGATGAGATTTATACTTTACAGCATGTTGATAGATAAATATACATATATAGAGTATATTCTGAAACTGTCAACTGAAACGGTTGACAATCAAAAAGTTTATAGAGTAACTAATCTGATTAAAGAAGGTCGAGAATTCAGAATTTTGATTGCTGGGTGCATAAATCAATCGTTTTGTTTTTGTTTTTTTTTTTTAACAGCTATATGCAGGATATCTGCTAGTCATGCCCACCACTTTGGTGATTATTAATATTATTATTTTTGCGTGTTGACATTTAATTCGCTGCGCGCCTTCTGGCCCAAAATGACAACAGCAATTTTAACTGATTTAATTGTTGTTGGCAAAAGCACTCAAAGGAGTGTTTATACAATAATCGTCGAACACACACATCCAGAGAGAGAGAGCGAGAGAGAGGGTGAATAAAGTGAGTGAGAGAGAGAGAGAGAGAGAGCGAGTCAACGCGCTGTAACTCGTAACCCGTTTATAAGCTATGCAAATTGCTTTTGTTTTGGGCCCATGCAATTATGTAAAGTTTGTCAAGCGTGACCAGCTCCAAAGTGGATGACGAGGACGAGGACGAGGACGAGGACGAGGACGAGGACGAGGACGAGGACGAGGACGATTACAATGACAACGTGCTTGGAGCAGGAGATGAAGCACAAAAACTCCCGTGCCTGGTCCACACTCCGTTGTCTGAATGCCAAATTGCTGCGAAATTAAGACATTTTGCGAGCAAGAAATCGCCAAAAGCAAAAGTACTCTTCTCATAATTAGCTCAACAATTTGCCCATCATTCACTTTTTGCTGTTTGAAACAACAATTCGATTTAAAATGAATAAATACGTATTATAAATACTTTGAATACACGAAATATTACAAGTACTTGGACTTCTGACAACTTCTTCTACCTCAATCAACCTTGCATAGTTCAAATTTGGCAAAACATTTGAACGACATGCTATTTTAAATACAATTGAAAGCGAGTTACGATTGAATATTGAATATTCATAGATATATATATACATACATATATAAAAAACAATATATATTGAGGCAAAGTATTATTGAAGCCAAATGAATTCAATTTGAGTGCCGAATGAATAAAAAAGTCAAACCTGATCAAAATGACATTTCGCTTGGATCGGAACACTTTTGGCAAAGTCAAAACTTACGGTTGTTTTTTTTATATATGTACAATTATATTTTCCTTTTTTTTTGGATATATAGATATACAGACTATTTATTGGAGATATATCGACAAACCGATTGATTTTTGTTAATTTTTACATTTTGATATTAAACACAATTCACAACTATATGAATATATTTTAAAGAAACATTTTTCTGTATATAAACTGATTAAATTCTTTAAATGTATGTATGTATATTGGAGCTGCTTCGAAAAGGGAATAACAAAATTGAAACTAAAACTGAAATAAAACTGATACCAGATTTCTTGCTGTTGCATCCAAATGAAGTGCAAACTCAGCGGGAAACTCACACGAAATGAAATCTCATCAAATGCGAACGACGTTTGTGGAGAGTCGACGTTTTCGCATAATTAGTGAGAGGTGACTTTAAAGAGAAAAGCGCTTAAAAGTAAGCGAGAGTGAAAAGAGGAGAACGAAGTGACTGAGAAACATATTAAAACTGTTTGACTGTCGAAACTATTGCACTCTGAGGCGAAATTCTTCAGAAAATAGCAAAGAGAAACCATCCTAGAAGAGCTAACATTCAATTTATAATGTAAAGAGCAGTAATATTATATTTTACCAGGCGACAATAAAGTAAAAAGTCTTCTAGTATTCAGGTGGCAACGCTAATTACGAGTCGTTTCTCGTTTCTCGCCTGCTCGGAGATATTTAAAATAAAATTGCTGTCAGACGGCAACGCTGTGCATTAAGGAAAGTTGACAACGTTGATAAAGTAAAATTGTTCAAGTTCAAAAATTGCAATCAAATTACGAAAATAATCGCTAGCAGCTCTAGTGAAGTCCAGGTGGCAAGGCCGTTTAGGAAATATATACAAAATACAGTTAGAGAGTTGCATTAAAGTCAGGTGGCAACGCAATCACAATTTATAAAATGGCTGCCATTTTAACGTTAACTGCGTGTATTTAACTTAATGGCAGCATTAAAATTAACATGGAAATATTGATTAGTTTTAGAAAGATTTAAATAAAATGTAAAGTTAGCTACCAAGACGCTTATTTAACAGGTATTTGATAGAACTTATTCTTTGTTGTCCACTTCTATAGCTTGCACCACTGAGTTCGAATTTCTGCGTGCATTATTATTTAAATAATATACGTACTATGTACACTCTCAATTTTAAGTAAGTATATTTGATTCGCTTGTTTGCCGCATTTTCCAACTTTCCGTACGCCTTTCAGTAGCAAAGTTTGCCAATTGCAGTAAATTGTCGTTATTTCGCATTTTGTTTTATTTGACAAACACCCGAAAGTACGGCAAAAAATAATATTAAAAAAAGCAATGGACGGCAAATAACAAAAATACTGAAATAATACACTGTAATAAGGTGAAGTTGTATGGGTGGATGTTGGTGTGAGTGTATGTGTATGTGTGTAAGTGTGTGTGTGTGTGTGTTGTGGCATATCTTAAATGATCATCGTTAGGGCAAATGGCCAAATGGAATTTTGTATTAGTTTATGCAAATTGCGTTGAGGCGGGGCCAGCTGCGCATTTGCCATAGGACAAGTTCCGTGCTGAAATTGAAGTACAAGTACTTCAAATATAACAGTACTCACACACACGCACACACACATACACACACACTCACACGAACTCAAAAGTGTAAGCGAAGCTTTAGAAATGGCTTTAAATGGATTCAAGTTAAAGTCTAGCTCGTTGCCCTTAAAGTTTGCCAAATGTCAACTGAACTCAAGCAATTCTCATTAAATTATCGAATTCAGTCAAGACGTGTCGATAAACCTAGCAGACAATTCATAATACACTTTTTATTCTTGCTATGGTAAATATTTCAACTTCAATTCATTAAATTAAAACTCTGATTGCTCTTACATAAACTCTCAAGAAGTCCACAAGTTATAGCACAATATTCATACAATCTTTAAAAAAAGTCTGTAATCGTAAAAAAAATACTTTAAGCTCTTGTGGAATTTAATTTAATAAAATAAATAATTAAATCAAAAATATTGAGATATTGCATTTTTTTTACTTAGGACTTATTAAAATAAATGTTTAGTGAAGTTAGCAGCATATTAAGCAAATTGTCATTGTTGTTGTTATTGGGCCTAAATCAATTTGTCTGACCTGCAACAATTTAAGCCGTTTCGTTGCAATAAATCACAGGACTGTCAAATGAAATCTACTTATATCATTTTAAATTACTTTTAAATAAAATGAGCAAAAACCCTTTTTTCTTGTTTTTCGACTTTTTCTGCTCCTTCTTCTTCTGCGCCGTCTTCTTCTTCTTCTTTAGCTTGTTGTTGTACTTCGTGTTCTTTGGAAATTTCAATTTTAATTTATCCCATTTGTTGTTGTTTGGCACCAACGTTTGGTCCACTTGGCGCATACTTGATATTTCATTTTGTGCCCCCTTTCCTTTTGCCTGTGTGCCTTTTTTCTCTCTGTACCATACACACACACACAAACAATTTCAATAGTCGAGACTATTCTGGCAGGCAAGTGTCTTCTTTTGTGTGTATTGACTTTAACCGACTTCTAATATAATAAAAATGCAAATTACGCAGCGCCGGCAAACTGTCGCTTTTTTATAGATACCCCGTAAAATATGCGGTACAACAAACATCAAACTAGCAGATAACGCCTATCACAGATACATACATATATAGTTTTAGTCTAACGAACATCTTTTAAAATACAAAACTGAATGCTTAAAACTAATTTTAAATAAATAAAATATTTAGTTGTTGTTTAGCCAAATACTCTAAAAAATCAAAAGACTAACCAACCAAAGATATTCCTGCAAAATAACATTTCTTTTCATAGAAATTGACAAGATTTATTACTTCTATATTTTTTAATAAAATTAAATAATTTACAATTCTTATAATTTAGAATTATGTGCATTGTTAATATTCAAATTTTGTAACCAATTTATTTTTTATAAAACAAAATTAAAGCAATTAAAAATAGTTGACACTTGGTTTATAGCTTGTTTATTTGATACAAATTTTTCAAATTTATAAGTTTTATTTCAAGAATAAAAAATTTAAAAATAAAATATAGTATGTTTTATGTTTTAAATTTAATTTCAACATATTTTAAAGACTCAACAGACTAAAAACAAGTCATAATCTGTTTTTAATGCTTAATATAAGTCATAGTCGTGACGGTGCTTGCAGGGTAGCAACTAGTCGAGCATTTGCTTAACAGTTTAAGCTGTGCTTCTCTCTATCTCTCGTTTGGTATCTGCTTTGTTTAACGAAGTGAATTTAACTTTTTGTTGGTGATTTCGCTTTTTACTACGAGTATGTATTTAGGTTATGCCGGGACACAGTTTGCTGGCCGTTTTAAAGCCAATGTTTGCTCTCGACGAGTACTCTCGGATAGGTCGACAAACTCGCTCTCTCTCTCTCTCTTTCTCTTTATATTTGTCTCTCGCTCTATCTTGCTCTGGCTGACAAACTGACAAGCTTGGGAATCTGGCCAGTTGGCCAAATGTCCAAATTTCCAAAAAATGGGCAACTGAAAGGAGCCACGCACGGCTTGGCTTTTTATGTTTGGGTTTGTTCATTTGGAAGAATTTGGTTTAGTTCACTTGGGCATCGGAGCTCGGTGCTAATTTAGACTCAGTATGGCAGAATTTGAGTATAGTTTCGGGTTTGATTTTTGCTCAAGTTGTGTTCTGTTTCGGCTTAACTGCCTTTCTATACCTCACTTCATTTACCCCGACAGCTTTGCTTTTTTCTTTTAAATGAAATTCATCGTCTGTCAGCAGTTTGTTGGCCTGGCCTTTAGATTGTCTGTCTCCCTTTCGCCTTGCCTCTCTATTATTGACTATTATTTATTTTCACTTCATTTTTTGATCACTTACCAAAGCAATTTAGACGTCTATGTGCGTTTCTATGCCGATAAGAATTAATACTAGAACGCATAATAGACCTCGTACTGAATGCTCAAATGACTTTCCCTCTTCTTCCCAGTCTGGCAGATTATTGTTAAGTGTGATATGGCATAATGTACTGTGGTCTACTGAATATTGTTGTTCGGAATGACTAGAAATAGTTGGGTAAGGTAGCATCTATTTAGACCCAGTTTAAAAAGCTCTATCAGCGAATTATTTACAACTTGGCTTAACTTAATATACAGTTTCAAATATAAAGCTAATCAATCTAAAATGTGTAATAAAATAGTTTATTTAAATAAATAAAAAAAAAACGATGGTATTGTAAATATAACAAATAAAAATATAATAATAAAATTTCAAATTAAATAGATTTGCACGCACTTTTAATATATTAATTTTAACACGTCTTCTTTTTAAATGTAAAATGGATAAATAAAAAGTTCCTGTATTTATATTTTTTTATTTTTACTCTTTTCTATGTTGAAAACGTAATTTTAATTTAGATTAGACACAATCGTGCGATTTGAAATAAAATATTCTTGATTTCGGATATACTTACCTATTAAGTTTTGAAAATTTGAAAATTCAGATCTAGAAAAAATAGACTGAAAATTGATCAATATAAAGATTTTATTGATTGATCAGTGGATTGAACACGGCTTGAAAATGTTAACAGTCTGTGTTAAGTGTGCTCGTTACTATATTATATATTATATATATTGTAAAATATGTAGCGTGATACTAAGATATACGATAAATTGTTGTTTTTGTTATAAGATAACTTGGAAAAATGTAGATGTTTCTGTTAATTTACGATGTTTTCCAATCTGAATCTGTTAATGTTTCTGTTAATTTGTTATACCGAATGTAATTGTGTTTCAGCAATATTTATATTAGTTATTGCTGCTGTTGCGCTAGGAATTGTTGGTGCTGTTGATAACAACATGATCTATTGCTGGTGATGTTGTTAGTGTTGTTGTTGGTGGATTTTGATTCACATTCACTGGCCAAATGGGAATCTTTTTGAGCAGCATTTTGTTGCTATTGTCCTGGACATTGTTGTTGTTTGACTGCTGCACGTTAAGATGTTGCAAGTTGACTTGGTTTGGCGTCGGATTTTGTGTCATATACCAAATGCGAAACTTGCCGACCGATGTCATTGCCGGTGAGGCTCCACTGTTGCCGTTGTGCACAAAAACAGGCGCCTTTGCATTGAGGCCGCCGAAATGTGGCAACTGTTGCTGCTGCTGTTGTTGATGCAAGTGTTGCTGTTGTTCGAGTTTTTGTTGCTGATGCAATTGTTGCAGCTGCTGCAGCTCTTGCTGTTGCTGTGGCGTTGACAATTGCTGCTGCTGCTGCTGTTGTTGGATTTTCTGTTGCTGTTGTTCCAATTGTTGCTGCTGCTGTTGCTGCAATTGATGCTCTAGTTGCATTTTCTGTTGCTGATGTTGAGTGTGTTGCAGCTGTTGCATTTTATGTTGTTGCTGCTGCTGTAGCTGATGTTGCTGCTGCTGTTGTTGCTGCTGCAGCTGTTGCAACTGTTGCTGTTGCTGCCGCTGCTGCTGCTGCAGCTGTTGTTGTTGTTGTTGTTGCTGCTGCTGTTGCTGCATATGCTGCTGTTGTGATTGCTGCTGCTGTTGCTGCAGCATTTGGTGTCGCTGTTGCGCTAGCTGTTGTTGCTGCTCTGTCGGCAGCTGCTGCAGCTGTTGTTGCAACTGTTCCATATTAAGTTGTTGCTGCATATTTTGTGACTGTTGTTGCGGATTTTCTAGCAACTGTTGCGGCTGCTGTTGCACATGAACTCCTATGACTGGCAGCTGTTGCTCCTGTTGCTGCTGCTGCTGCATGTGATTCTTGGCTAGATCCTGTTGCAGCTGCCAATGCAATTGACGCTTCAGCAACAGATGCAGCTGCTGCAGTTGCAGCAGCGTCGGTTGAAAGAGTTGCCGATTCGGCAACGACGGCAACATCTGATCAATGCACTGCACCAATCGACGTGTCTGCTGCTGAGCGTGCAACAGTTGCACCGTCAACTTTTGCATCTGCTCCAATTGCAATGGCGGCTTCTCCAACGTCGACTGCGGCGGCGGCGGCGACGGCGACTGCGACTGCAACTGTTTGTATAACTGGGATTGCGTCGAAATGGGCATCGGCAGCGACGTCGTCCTCTTCGGCAGATGCTTCTGTCCGCCCGACTTGGCATCCAGCAAATCCTCCGTGAAACGCCAAGGCTCAAATTGTTGACGCTCCCGCTCAAATTGTCGCTCCCGCTGCCAACGCAGCCAGGCGTCCAGCTCGGCATTTACAGTGGAGCTGCCTCTCTGAAAACGGACAGAGAAATTCACAAATTAGAAAGTGTATAGTCATTTCTATTTCTATTTGTATTTATTAACTTCTCTATTCAAGCGCAAGAAGCATTCAAATACTTATTCATTTAATTTAATTTAATTTTTTTAATTTTCGAACCAGTCTGAACCAAACCTCACAGATCCGGTTCGGATCTTGAACCCAACCGTGCTTTTAAACTAGTGATATTAATTTGTGTGGAAGCATTAATGTTGGCTTTTTACATCGGGTCGAACTTTGCTGTTCGAAAACCTTTCAGCACTCAAAAAGAAAATATATCGTAGCTTATTTTCTCTTTAAAACGTATGCTTTCATTTAGTATCTCTGACCAATTTTAATAAATTTACTTACTTTGGCATTGCTTAAATTACTATAAATCCACTGTCAATGCGGCGAAAAAAAGCTTCGATGTTTGATGGATCGAAGTTTTTTAAATCACTAAGTCATGCCAATTCCTTAAGGTTTTATTATGTATTATAAAGAAACATTCCTCGACGATTCCTCAAATATTTCTGAAGAAACCGAGCTGAAGTCAATTAACTCCGCGAGCCCGAACCAAACCATATTCATCAAAGTTTGATTCGGTTCAAAAAGGAAATAATTACATAATTTCAATCTTTTCTAATATCGCACAACAATTGCAGACTTGGATACAAATCATTAAATAACAATTCATATTTAAATCAATAGAATTAAGTAAAATTATATGCAAAATTTAATTGGGTTCTAAATTCAACAAAAAATTAAAGTATAGAAATTTTTGTTATGTAATTTTATTAGAACCTTGAGTCAATTGGGTATATAAACTGGTTTCCAAACAGAACCTAAATCTATCTCTATGCTATATAACTAATTTAGCTTGAAAATTGAAAAAGGCGACAAAAAATGAATAATAATAATTGTATGCATTTTTTTGGAATTTAACTATTTTTGGTTTAAATTTTTTAATTTATACGACCAACAGTTTCTCTCCAAGTGAGAGATATGAAGAGAAACAATGTCTACTCTAACTTACCATTTGCGGCATATGTCCGTGTGTCCATTGATTGGGCACATTCGGATTTTCCTTGTCCGGTTTGAAATTGATATTGAGACTGTTCATTGCGGCCAATCTTTCGGCACGCTCTGAACCAATTGGCGCCAGTTCCTGCATTTCTTCCATGTTTTCCATGTTTTCCATGTTTCTTCAGGTCTATTGAATTGAATTTTATTTCTCTTTTTTAGTCTATTAAAACCTGCTGCTGCCAGTTGTAAAAGTTGTTGTTAAATGTCCAGTTCCATAACCAAATGAATTTTCAACCAAAGCCTACTAATCAATCCAAACAATTTCAACTAAATGCTTGACGATTTTAATATTAACGAGACATACATGCATATTAATATTTATACGTGTGTTTTTTTTTGGCTTCTTCTTTTTAAAATCCTTAAAGTTATTAAAGAAGAAGAAAATCAGCTATCACGAAAATCCTTAGATAGGTCCTTTATCAATTTGAAAGAATATATTGAATTATGCCAAGTGAAGCTTGAAATTCTACAATATTAAAAAGTAAATGACCTATGTTAAAATGGTCCTTTTATGTTCAATCTTTTCTCAATGTCGCTTTGTAAACTGGGGCCTCATATGTATGAGAAAAAGTTGATCCAATTCTGTTTATTAAGTTTAATTACACCATGTTTCAACGATTGGCAATGCAAACGCTTATTTTATTGAAGACATTAAAAACATTGATTAATTACATAATATTACAATAATACATATGTATATACAAATATACATTTCCAGGTGGAATATGCCACAACCGAGTCCGTGGTGACTGTTGACTGGGAGAACGGTTTTGTGGAGGCATCGGCGGCTAAGAACGACAACATCACGCAGGTGAGTCAACAGAATTGGTATAGACTTAATTGATAATAGTGCATTCATGTTGCCGCTTTTGGTACTGCCTTCAGGTGTTCAAGGAGCTGTTGGCCCAGGCGAAAATCACGTACAATTTGAGCCCAGCACTGCGTCGACGTCGCCAGTCGCTGCCCCAGCAGATTGGCAACAATGGACCAGGTACACCGTTGCACCACCACCACCATCATCAACACCATCAGCAGCATCAGCAGCAGCAGCAGCAGCAGCAGCAGCAGGCGACGTCAGGTCCCGGCTCGGCATCGACATCATCGGGAGCTGCTGGGGGGGGGCATGGCTCGCACACACCGACGCCGGCGCAGCTGCAGCATCTGCAGCGAATCCAGGAGCGCAGTTTGGGCGCCAAGCGTAATTCCTGCACAATTTCCTAAGCATTCGATTCAACTACTGCATCTCAAAAACAAAACAAAAATAATCAAATCAAATCAAATAAAACTATACCCTTATTCTATGCAACTGAAACTGAAACTGAACAAACGGTCTCCTACAAATGGTTTTCAATGTTTCACAAATTAAAACAAACACAAAATACTAGAAAAAAAAGAAATTAAACAAAGAAATAACGATTTACACTTATGTATTTACGATCTATTATAGTCACAACTCAAGTGTACCTCTCGCTAATCACTTTAGTACCTCTATATATATTCTGGAGCAACTTTTCGCTCTCACTCTCTCTCTCTCTCTTTCTCTCTCTCACTCGCTCTCCAACTATCTTGAACTCCCTCTGACTCTGTCTCTTTCTCTTGTGCTCTGTCTAGTTTTTTGGAACACGACACGACAATATCTGAAGCGAAACGTTTCCAAAAAACACCAAAAAAATAACTTGACCAAAAAAAAGGTAATCCGATTAATTTTGTTATAAGGACTGGAAATTATAAAACGATTTATAGAAATTACCTACGAAATGAAAAACAAATTTTTTTACGAAACTCATCTCAAACTCTATAAACAGTAATAAAACTCCACAAAATATTAATATAAATACAATTACAAAGCTTTCGACATGAAAAAAAAATCAATAGAAGTTAGTAAAACTATTGAACCGCTCCTGTGTGTGTGTATCTTCGAGTGTGTGTGTGTGTGTATATTACCTAGCTAACTGAAAGTTTGGCGATTGGATTGTAGTCCAAACTACAAGGTTCAGACCTGCGCTATAGATGAGCTTTTATCTCAAAACCTTGAAGCTTTTACTTTGTCACGGAAAGCTATCAATATTTTTTTTATATTTCTGCCATAACTTTATTATTCATTAATCGATTCTCATGAAACTTTCAGCATCGATGCAAAAGGGTCTTTTATTTGGGCACACCAAATTTCGAATAGGAATAAATATTATTTGCTATTCTCTTAGAAAGTTCCTATCTATGTCTTATGTCTATTCTTTTGAGTCGGATCGGATGGTGTGTGTAGAATTGACAGTGTTACTTGACATATTTAGTCGTGGAAGTTTAAAGCAAATGCATAGTAAATAAATTGATAGGATTTTATTTTGTTCTTTATACGAATATGGTTTTTTTAATTGATTGCAATAATTATTATTCAATGTTAGCATGTATCGTATAGTAGTTGGTTAGTTAAGAACTATCGGGTTAGAGGAGAAAACACAAACAAAGGGTTAAGATTGAAAATGCAATGAAAACACCAAACAAAATGAAACTAAGGCCAAAAAAAAAAACATAGTAACAAAAAGCAACTAGACAAGAAGGGAAATCGTTTGTATCGTATTGTACTTGTACTTATGCTACAGTTTTATCGGTACACTCTATGGACTATTATGATGATGATAATGATGGATATGGTATGACTATAAGATGTTAAAGCTATCCATAATTACTTAGTGATCTATGTATGTATGTATACAACTACAACCACAACATATTTGTGTATGTGTGCATGTGTCTGTGTTAAATTCGTAAAATATATATGGTAAATAAATACTATATACTAGCAATCATATGACGACAATTCAATGCATAATTAGCTCATTTATTTATATTTCGCTTAAGCTCTGAAAAAAGCTCAGATTCAACAACTATAACTTTGATCGATCTGCTTGAAACATTTTTTTATATATATAAATTAATACGTATCTTTATTTTCGATAAAGATTTATGAGCAAAAAGTTACAATTTGTTTGATTAATTCTTCAAACTCTTTGGAAGAAAGACAGATTGACTTGAACATCACTTTTTATTGCTCTGTGGAAAACTCCAGAGCGAAATATATATAAGCTAAATATGCATTTAATTGACGAACTTCATTGAAAGTCGTAGAGCGCAATTATTGTCTCGATGGAGTCATTAAATTGAGATCAAAGAATCAATATATATAGATATAAATATATATATAAATGTATAATGCATTATCTATTGCAAATATGTTGTACAATGACAAATACCGAGTTCAAGCAAAGCTCAAGTGTTTATTATTTGAGAGCGCAGAATGTTATATTTACATAATATAAAAGAAAAAGAAAATATTAAGAAGGAAATTGAATGAAGAGAACAGAAAATGCAAAGAACAAGTAAGAACTTGATTCAAAATAAATATATCGATATGTTACAATAAAGATTAAACCAGAAAACTAAGAGAATTTATGTAATTTATAAAATCACTTCGTATTATTATAAAATTAGCGCGTATTCATGTGACATTTTATGTGTATACAAACATTATATATATAATTAAGTACATTTATCTATTAAAAGAAAGAGAAAATGCTAATAAATTACTTAATTTTACAAGATTTATATGAAGATCCTGTACCACTCCCAAATAACTGCAGTATTTAAAAACCTGATTATTTCCAAACTCTAATCCAGACTTAATCTTTTCAAAAAGCTGTTTCAATCCAAAATACCAAATCTCTGGTCTCTAGCTCCTTAAGACTCTGAGATCCATTTATATTGGATACAGGGTAAATAAAAAAATAAAAAGCATTGTCAACTTAATTAAGCCCCTGTTCTGTGTATTGAGTGTAATTAGAAATGTGAATTTATTAAATTACCAATATGATAAAAATTAAAACCCAAAACCAAAATAAATTAATACTAAATTTTTGAGATTTATTTAGTTAGTCAGCGCATTGTGACTGAGGGTTAGCAAGAATTATCTGTCTCCATCCCTTTCTTTCGACATATCTCCTTCTCTCTCAGAATTATGCTTCATTTATAAACTGCGAATTTTAAAGCGCAGCCAACTTAATAAGCCTTGGCGAAGAGCTGCCAGATCGCTCAACTATTAAAGCAGCTAATAAAAATTAAAAGAAATGTATTTCGAAAAATAAATTTAATTTGAAAATTGTCCTAAACAGTCAGAACAAATTTTAATTTTATTGAAATTTTAACAATATTATGATAATTTCATCTACAGCTCTCAGTGCGTTTATTAACAAAAACATTTTAGAGAAAAAAAAAGAGAAGAGAAAAGAAGAGAAGAGAAGAAAAGAAAAACCAAGCAAAGCCACATCGAATTGACTAGAACATTAACAGATGTCGCTATATTAAGGCAAATACCAAATACTTTTCGACAATTGAGTCCTTCAGTTAATTATTGTATTACATACTCGAACCTACATGGTACTACTACATACATACAAACATACTATTTATATACAGATGTGCTATGTATAACTCGTACCTAGATCTGTACTTTAACCTGGAGCTTAAGGTTGTGTCCGCTGTATACGCCGCTGCAATTTCAAAATGACATTTTATTGATGTGTATTTAAAATAAAAAAAAATATCTATAAATATTAAAATTAAACAAGGAAAATTTATATATATTATAACTCGAAATCTTAATTAGCTACCCCAAAAATGAATGAATAATGAAAGTACGGATGAGTCCATTTTGAAGAAAACATTTGAAATGATATTCTTTTATTAAGTGTTGTCTCCGCGGCTTCTTCTTAATTTTTCCTAAGTTCCAAAGTTAACAAATTGTGTACGAGTAATTATAATTATAATATAATCAGCTGTTCCCAATTGAAATCATAATACAGCTGGATATCTCAAATATATAATATATATATATATACGACTATATACATAAATATATGCATACATAACGTACATACATGTGTACATATGTATTTAAACAAATACAGACATACATACATGCATACATATATATACATAAATATAAATATATATTTATAATTATAAATGTAATTAATAAAGAACAAAACAATAAAAAAAAATAAATAAAATGAATCCAAAAAATATAATTTGTGTGCTTTTTTATTTTTAGAATATTTTTTTAATAATTTTAATGATCATTAAAATAGCTGGGAATCAAAGTCAGAAATCGATATCGCTAATCGCTTTGTCTATGTATCTGAGAGTTGTCAGCGTGACAGAAAGCTGAATGACACAATTTTAAAAGAGTCGCTACATGGACACACGATAACTGCTATGACTGCTCATCATTTGTTTTTTGTAGACTTAAAAAAAAAAATATATATATATATGTATATATAGATTAAATGGATTTAATTAAGCTAATATTTTGATTTTTTTCGTGTCGTGTGCCTAAACAATTCAACTGCTTTGTGCTGTTCTATCGACTGCTTGCTGTGCATAATCGCTGCAATTAAACTGAATAGTTGCGCGCAATTGTCAACTGCTTGAAAAGACTGCTTGCTACGAAACTTTGCCAGCTGGTTGCTACAGCACCCAACTCTTGCGTTGCCTTGTGATTTATCAATGTTTACATAAAGCCGTTACGACTCCAAATGCATTTTATTTATTTACATACATATGTACATACATATGTATGTACATTCATACATATGTACTAATACATTTTCATGTTTACATAAGTCTGTTTACATACTTAGTTATTGCTTCGAAATATTGTTGATAACACACAAAAAAAAAGGGGTGTGGCAAGCGGCAAAAAAAAAAAAAATAAGAATAATCAATAATAACGGACACATAACGGTGGGGGTGTGTGTGTGTGTGTGTGTGTGTGTGTGTGTGTATGTAACAGCGACAATAACAAACACGAGCACAAGGCCAAACAAATAAGCGTAAAATGTGCAAAAGGACCAAGCTCAAGGTTAAAGTCAATGTTGCACAACACATAGCCGAATATCGAATGCACTATAAAAAAAAAAACAGAAGCTGAGAGAGAAAGTTGATGCAATAAATAATTTGTAATATTATTAAAAAAGTTGATGTTATAAAAAACGATGTAAATTAATTTGTAATATTATTAAAATTTAAAATTTAAATTTAAATCGTAGAATCGTAGAGCTTACGCCTTTTATGTATTTTTTAAAATTTAAGTTAATGACGCAATTCGAATTTAATTACACACATACAAAATCATAAAAAAATTTAGTTTATAATTTAAGCTAAAGTAATCATATACTACTCTTTTATTTTTTTCCTTTTTTTGCTCGGCTGTCTTATAAAAATAATGTTTAAAATTATTTTGAAATTGTATTCGTGACTAGCTGAATAATTTATATGTTGATATGTTCAATATGCTCAAATGTAATGTAAGGAGTTTCAGAATAAAATGCAAATAGAATAAAGACATTGTGTAAAAATAAATTAAGGAAAAGGGAATAAAAAAATATAAAAAATATAAAAAAAACAAAATATTGAAAAATGAAATGAAAACATTTTGATTGACAAAGTGCATATAGCTTAACAGATTGTTAGTGTAGCCAGTTGGCAAACAGGACAATGTCTTTCAAAATAGACGCAGGCGCAAACGTGTTCACGTTGCGTATGAGCAATATATACATATATGTACATATATATTTGAGTCTGCCACTTTGTATCTGTAGTGTGTGTGTGTGTGTGTGTGTGTGTGTGTGTGTGTGTGTGTGTGTGTGTGTGTGTGTGTGTGTGTGTGTGTGTGTGTGTGTGTGTGGCACGTAGTACTCACGTTTGCTGCTTACAACATGCCTCGTGCTGCCACAGCTGCTAAGCATACACTTACTACGAGAGTTTGTGCCTCGGTTATTGGGTCGCTGGGTCGCAGCACAATTTAACTGTGCACCTGTATGTGTGTGTGTGTGTGTGTGTGTAGTTTCCACGGGGCCATGGCCATCTGTCAAACGTTGAAGAAGAAGCAGCAGCAGCAGCAGCAGTAGTTGCCGAAATCGAAACCGATATCCGAAAATGTTGTAAGCGGATTCGCGGCGCCTTCGAACCCAAAAGAAAAAAAAATGAAAAACAAAATAACGTCCCGTCATCGTTGTCATTGTAATCAGGCCAGCAAGCGGCACGGAGCTCGACTTGCCACGCGTTACGCGTCGCACTAATTCTAAATAATAATTCTACTAATTCGTGTTGCTGTTGCTGTTGCTATTGTTATTGTTGTGCCGCCTTTTATGGCGACTGCCCGAAAGTATGCAATGCATTTCAACGCCGCGTTTTCAAATCACAGTCAACCAAATAAAACCAAAAAATATACTATATACAAAACACAAACAATGAAAAGAAAAGAGAACGCAACATTTGCATAACGCGCCGGCCGGCAACGAATATTGTTGTTGTCGTTGTTGTTCTTATTGTCGTTATTTTTAGTCCCTGTACTGGAAAACTGCAAAGAGTCTATTAAGTTATACAACAAATTAAAAATAAATAAAAATGTGCGTTACAGGCAGAAGTAGGCGTGGCAGGCCATGCAATCAAACAATTATTTTGACAATTAAAAAAAATATAAATTACAATTTATGTAAAGCAAAAAATTCTTTTTCGTTATTTATTTAATTTTCACTTTGAAATCTTTTTATTTTCATTTTATTTATAATTTTTTTAATATAACCATTGGGTTATATTTAAGTTATAATCAAAAGACAAATATGCAAACTTGTTATATCAAAATAATTACTTGACTAACTGTTCGAGTATATACATATGTATCTCTGTCATCTGTCTGATCTCAGAGACCATAATAGCTATACACACTAAGCTCGGGAATGGGCTCTTCTATATTTTAGGAAAAACCGTTCTTTTTTAATTTTTTCATTTTCCTACAAATCGAAAAACAACACATTATATGTATAAGCAATTTTAACGCTGGATTCCTAAATTTTAACACACATATGTATTAAGAACTGTGTTCCGGATAAGTTATGAAAATTTCTTAACGCTCGAATAATAAATTCAACAAATTAAAAAATAGAAAAGAGAACACAGACACTATAATACAAGTGCAGCTCTAATAGATTTGAAAAATAAATAAAAATATTGCAACGCAAAATGGTAAAATTAAAATATATCTATATATTTATAACGCATATAGGAAAGCAAAGAAAAATAAGGGAAACTGATAAAATACAAACAAAAATCATAAAAAGTTGTAAAAGCCATTCAAGAAAGAAAATAACAAATTGACAGCAATGAGCTTTGTACAGGCACCGGACAAGTACAGGGTGTCTCACAGTCGGGCTCCCTCCCTCGGCCGTAGGCTTTGCTACTAGCTGTTGTTGACAGGGCAACTGGCGTCAAAGTCCACAGATAGTCGAAGTTTCCCCACAGGACTGCAAATTCCGCCGTCCTTCCCCGCATCAGGCCTTCAGCTACCCCTACAGACTGGAGCTTAGACGTAACCCCACCCCCTACTGAGTGGCATGCAACGAAGCATGCATAACATAACATAGCATGTGCCTGATGCTGCACGTTGCAACTTTCCCAAAATACTTATGTGAAGAAAGAGAAAACAATGCAAGGTGTAACTGTGTCTGTGTGTCTGTGTGTCTGTGTGCTTGTGCATTGGTGTGTGGGTGGTTATAGACTCACTTCAAATGGAGATAATGCACCAAGAGGGATGAGATTACTTCGCATATAAGCCGGCAAATTATGCTTGAGGCAAGCAGATATCTCGTGGCGCCTCAGCTAATCACATCAAGAAACAAATAATAATAATAAAAAGCAATCGAAGGCGCTTAAGTTAAACTCTACAACAAAATAAACAATTTTTTTTATTGTGAATATAATTCATGTGTGGGATGGCAACCCTACAGTACAAATTACTTCGTGACTTAACCCAAATTTAAGCTGAATCATAACAAAAATTAAGAATCTTTTTTTTTGTGTGTAAGAAACAACTTTGCATGAATGCAACCCTACATAAAAAAAAACAAAGAATTGTTTCGCTGGACCACCAGATTTTAACTTTTAATGACAACTCTATGAACAAATTTAAGATTTTTTTTTTTGTGTGCAAGAAATAACACTGCATGATGGCAACCCTAGAGTAAAAATCAAACAAGTTCACTTCTCTGCTTAAATTGCTGCTGGATATAAAAAAAATCCAATTTTTTTTATTGTGAATACAATTTAAATTAAAAAAATGACTTTAATTACTTATATAAATTATAAATTAAAAACTATATTATATTATATTGGCCAGTTGTCCTTTTTCCTGCTCTGCCCAACAATTTATTTATACTGAAATTTTCAGGATCGCTTTTGGAATGTATTTTTTAAGTACCTGATATATTAAAGCTTGATGAACTTACGTTTATAGTAATTGCGTAATTCGAGAGGATTAAGAGTTTTCCAAAGTTTGAAATATTCAAGAACTGTGATTGGTGTACAGGAGCCTCCATCCCAAATTTTTTGTCTCTAGCTCAGAGATCGACGCGATTAAACAGACAGAATAAATTTAGTAAGTTGATTCTATGATACGCTAATCAAATCTATTTTTCGAAATCTTTCCCCCTCAAAACACTTTTAGTAAATTACAAGCACCATTATAATATAATATTCAATAAAATAGAATTTATATTTTGGCCAATTTTTTATTAAACCTGACATTTTTAACACGTTACTCAAGAAACTAATATCCATATAAAAGTGCTCATATTAAATGTTCATATGTTATATGTTTCAAAAAAGGTAACATTATATTATGTATTCGGGAACCGAAAACAAATTTCAAATATTGTGATTGGAAATGTTAAAAGTGAGTGGGAAAAAGTGTTCAACTATCTCAGTCTCTCTCTGACTCTCTCCCTCTCCCCTATCTCTTGCCAGTTTCCAATCGTACTTTAATACAATATCATAAAAAATCATAATATATATTAAAATTATTATATTTAAAAAATTAATTTTTGGAATACTAAAGTTTTCCAATATGTATTTTTGAAGGGTATTAGAAAAACCTTAGCAGGATTTCAAAAGAATCTTTAAAAAATTTTCAGTTTAAATTTGAAAATAATATGTATATTCACGAGAGTCCGGTAAATGCATTCGCGGGGACTGTTCTTACTCATTTCGTTATCAGATTGGAAACTAGTACCAGGGAAAACTCGTACTACAATTGAACTATAGTTTGTGGCTGTGCTCGAGCTAAATATACATGGAAATGAGTATGTGTTATGGCACGTATATATATGGATTATAGGGGACCGTACCCTCATGCTGAACTACACAATATTATAACGGTCACACACACACACACACACACACAAGAGACGATGTCGATAAAGCCGCGGCAAGGAAACTGTGACGTCTCGCTGATAAATTCCAGAAACAGAAACAGTTCCCAAACACGAATTTGAATTTAAAAGAATGAACAAATAATAATAGTAACAAAAAAATAAATAAAAATAAAAATAATAATAATACGATTTATGTATTAAACTTAACTATTTGACGAGAAAAAAATTAAGATAAATATTTTAACAAAACAAGAAATATTAATTTTAATTTAATTTATTTTTCAGTTTGATTACTGTTTGCAAAAAAGTATAGTTCAGTAATTAAACTTTTTTTTCTGTAGTTTGACAAAACAAATAAATGCATGACTTACTGTAAATACATTTAATGACTATATAGACCTATATGTTATGGTTGGGCATGGATATATTGCCATTGGTGGCGGCTTGCAACCTTGTGGTGTGGGTGACTCCCGAGCCGATAAGCAACAAGGGAAGCCAAAGATTAAAAAAAAAAACACAAATTACGAAAAAGAAAACGAAAAAAAAAACAAAATAATTTAGCTTGTTGTTGTTTTTTTGGTTGTGTGCGGGCTATGCTAAGATTTTTCGAAGAAATATTTGTGTTGCCTTAGCACTTTATATGTATGTATATTTATCAGGCATTATCCTAATCTACATATATATATAATATGTGTATAAATACATATATATAGGCAGCCGCAAGTTGCTCCGGGAGCGTTTTATAAAGCCGCCGGATCGTCTCAGCAGGCAGCAGTTAACATCGGTTTGTCGCCACAGCAGCAGCAACACAACGACACAAATAAATCACAATTATACATACATTTTTTTTACCAAGTGCTACAATAACTATGGAAATAATTTTTGTTCAAGTGATAATGTGTTTTTGGTTTTTTTTTTTTTCTTTTGGTGCAAGCGCATTGCATGTGAGTCTTTCATTTGGCGCGCTTAGCTGCTTTTCAATACGATATTGCTAGCTGCCTTGTGAAGGGCTTACGTGTGATTGTAAAACAACAATTCAAACGGAAACTGGAACCCATCAAACAATTGCCTTAAATTCAAATTGCGCGCTCTGACAACTGTTAGTTGCAACCCTGTAATTTAACAGCGCGCGCTTCTATTAACAGCTTTGCTCCCGATTTAAACAGATTTGCTCCACAGTTTACAGCAATTGCTCCACAGTTAAAAGTATTATCTCTGATTTTACAGTATCACCGATAATATCGACTTCGATATCGATTGTTGTGCAGCTCTGGCTCCTAGAGCAAGAACCAAAAATATAAAAAAAGAAGCAGATAAAAATAATAACACGAAAAAAACGAACAAACAGCAGTGCGCAAATGTAAAATGGCGCTGTGATAATAAAATCTGGACGACGCAGCGGCAGCCGCGACCCATAAGCTAAATCCCCACAACAACGTTGGCGGCGGCGTCGAGAACGCGACTCCTAACGCGCGTGTGTGTATATTTTTTGTTGTCAGTTCGCCAATCTCTGAATGTGTGCGTGTGTGTGTAGTATACATGTGCATCAATAGTACATACATACATACACCAGCATACACATATATGCAAATGTGTGTGCGTGTGTTATCAATAGAAAAACTCGGCGACAGAAGCTAAAACATTTGGATGTTGTGGAGCCAGCAGCAAAGCAAGCAAACAAAATACACGCAGGTGCGTAAATTGTTATAATTATATACATACATACATATATATTTAGACATACAAGCAAGTGTGTCTGTGTGTAAAACGCGACGCAGTCGTGAAGAATTTTCGATTTTCCACTGCAATCTCTCACTGAGCTTGCTCCGCGCCAGCCACACACCAATACATAGCTATATATGTATATATACAAACACTCATATACATGTATTTATGTGTGTGCACGCGCAGGGCAACGCAAAAGTTTCAGATCAGACAGCCGCAGTAAGCAAAAAGTTTTTCACGCAAAATCCAATCCAATTGAGCAACAAAACAAAACAAAAACATTTCTTTCATGCGCTGTCTCAGTTATTTAGCTTAAATAATCTCTCTGTGTAATATTTAATTAAATTTATCAGGCGCATTCAATCAAAATGGCGTCGCTATATACATATGCACATACATGCATGTTCATCTATGTGTATGTGTAACTTTTCTTAGATAATCCATTGGAGCCTTCGGGTATCCTAACGTTTCACATACACACACATGCAACTGTATTTAAACAAGTATATGAGTGTGTACATTATTGTTGTTGCACTTTTTGGCCACCATCGGCAGCGGCGCTTTAGTCAAATAACATTAACAGCTACTGCGAGTGTCCGTAATTCCTACATGCGCCGTCTCCTGCGCAACGTTTTTTTTTATTCTTTTATATTTTCTACAGTTTTCTACATTTTTAAACTACAATGGGAAATGCAACGACAGTAAAAATATCATACATATTAGCATACATGGCGTATGCGTAATACATGATGCCCATGCTTCTTCCTATGTTTTTTCTTCATTTCATTTCTTTGCATTTCACTTCGTTTCGTTTTTGCTATTCGAATTTCAAGTACGAATTCCAATTCGAATTTTTTCGCCTGGGCATGCGGGTGTACGCAAGCATGTATTTGTGTATATGTGTGTGTGTGTGTGTGTGTGTGTGCATGGGGGTTGGTAAGCAGAGCTCACCCTTGAAATAAGGGCAGATACACACAGCAGCCCGTAGCCTTTTCGTCATAAGCTTTAACTATGCACATTGAACGAGACACCATAGTACCTTTTTTATGGATGGGGGTTGACTCGAAAATTCTTAGTTGAACAAGTACAGTTCCAATTGGATTCGCGTTGAGTAATTATATATTTAAGTATTTTTTGCTGTCGCTTTTCTGTGTGTGTTCCGTTTCATTTTGTTGAAAGTGCTGTCAAACAATATAACAAAAAAATAATAAATATAGAACAGAGCATTTGTACGTTTCGGTAAGTGTATCTGGTAGTGTGGATGGTGGGGGGAGGGGAGGAGACTGCAGGGTCTATGTATGTCGGTGTGCGCCGTCGCCACAGCCTCGGCCGCCGCATGCGTAACTTTACTTTTGTTGTTGTCGCTGCTGCTGCTGCTCTTGTTATTCTTTCTTTCACACACATTCTTTTCCCATATTCGACATTATCGTCTTATTGTTTTTGTAGACGTTGTGTCAAGTACAAAACGTCGCATGGGCGCAGAGAGAGAGAGCGCAACTCGTAAAGAGAGAGAACGTAAAAGCTCGCTCGAGACAGAGCGAATGGAAGCATGAAAAACAATAGCTATTGATTATTTTTAATGTGGAGCGCAGAAAAGAGCTGATGTCTGTTTGACTGTGTGTGTGTGTGCGTGTGTGTTTTTCTGTGAGCGCGCTGACGCAGTGGGAGAGCTGCCTGCATTCATGTACACACATATGTATAAGTGTGTGTATTTAGAATAGATTCTAGGCGGCGGGCGCATGCACTTACTTTACATAAGTAGGGGTGTGTGTCTCTGTGTGCGTGTTCGCAAGCAGCGCAACTCACTGAAAGCAAAAACAACTAGAACAACGAAACAGCTTTTGTGTATTTTTATTTTCATACACACATACACGCAAAATACTGAAACAAAAGCTGCCGCTCTCTTTGTCACCTTTTTTCATTGCTCTCTCTTTGAAATTATAATAAAAATAGCCATAGGCGATAATAGAGAAATGCATAGCAGGTGTGACCAAAGCGCAGGCGCCAAGTGTGACCCTCACATTTGAATGCACATTTAATCACAATGCACATATGTACATATGTATGTACTTTCATGTACATCGACAATGAAATTAGTGCAATTTTATTTTTTATTTTGCTGTGTCTGGCTATCGGCCATATCACATGTGCAATCTCAGTCTCCCTTTCTCACTATAAACAACATTGGTTTATTCGATCGGGTCGAATTAAGAATTAAATAATAAAAAAAAAGAAATCCAACTGGAAATTGGCGCTGGCGCATTACAAATGGTCGCCTTCACGCATTGTTAAGCACACTCACGTGCATGACAGTGTGTGTTTGTGTGCGTGAGTGTGTGTGTCGTGTGTTGTGTATCTGTAACTGACATGGCAAACCTTGTAGCATGCTTCTCAGCGCGTTTAACCAAACAGGCCCACACGTTATGTGAACATTGCGCACGCACCACCCAAAAACAACAGCATCAAATAAAGCATACACTCGCGTCCATAAAAATTTGCATAGGTCGAACAGAGCTCTAAACATTAATAATATAATACTGAAATAATAATTTTACAATCGATTTACAAATGACGAAGTGCTGTACATTATTTTATTAAAATTTCAATTTTTGGTCTAGGGATAGGAACACATTTATTTTTAGTAACTTTTTTAAAAGTGTCATATTTCATGCAATAAACGCTATGTATTTGTTTAGTTGGAACCTATGTCGCTAAAAATTAGTTTTTCACAAAATCTGTTTTAATATATTATTATTATGATGTGACACACTTTTTATGTCCACCACTGTAGCATAGCTGTCTGTCCGGCACGCGCAAGTGAAACGAGCTTACCTAAGCAACTACCCCGCACAGCTCCTGTTTCTAGGGGGTTGTTCCACTTTTGCTAAATGGTGGTGGTGCTGTCGCTGCCGGTGATGGTGATGGTGGTGCTGGTGGAGGGTGGTGCAAGCAGTGCATGCGTAGCCATATGGCTCATAATATAAAGCGGCAGTGTAATAACTTGATGATTATTATTCAAGCGCAATGCGTTTGCGTGCGCTGTTGTTGTTGTTGCTGCTGCTGCAACGTCGAGTGCTGCGTCAGCTTCGACGTTAGCTGCTGCTGCAGTGCTTGCGTGGGGGATGTTTCTGATTCGCTTTTGGGGGTAGCTGCGCAGCCCCTTTTTTTGCTGACGTCTCGCATGCAAACAGACGCACGTACATACATATATGTATGTATGTGTGTACATGTGTATTGAAAATATATTTAGTATATTGTATAGTTGTCTCTGTTACGCTTTCAAGGGAGGAGGAGGCGTATTAGGCTGGGCACGCATGCAAGTGACAGCCTGTGACCTGTCAAGTGCAGCTTTCGCTAAAAGCTTTCGGCTACCTGCTGAGCTTGCATGTATTTATTTGTTTTTTGTTGTTGTTAGTGAACAAATGACATAAAGGGAAAAAAGGAGAATATACAAAAGGGTTTTGCTTAACTTTTTTTTTCTACATTATATGTACACATGTCGTGTTGCGGTCGCTCCAAAAACAACAATATTTATATGTATACAAACATACATACATATGTATGTATGCATGTAAGCACAGGCAGTGCTAACAGTATGACCATCTCTGTCGCACTTTCCCTTGCTAGTACGTTGCTGTTGCTGCTGCTGCTGCCGTCTCACGCGTCGCGTCGCAAAGCGACAACAACGTCGACGCATGGGCGCAGTATTGATTTTTAACTGCGTCGACGCCGCCGCCTGCGTCGTGGCGACGTCGCGTCGTCACCGAAAATGAAAATGCATGCACACGGCGCGCCGTCAATCCGTGGGGTGGTTTGGCGCAGTGTGGTCGCCTCTGCTCTCTGCTCTCGTCGCGTTTGCTCTATCTGTATTTGTATCTGTATCTGCTCTTCTTTAGCATTGTTTTCATTTGTTTTTTCTTTGCTGCTGTCTTTAGTATTTTTGTTGTTGTTGTTATCGTCGTGTCGCGTCGTCGTCGTCGTCTTCGTCGTGTGAGCAAACGCAAATAGAACTTCAACTGGACAGGCGGAAAAGCCACCAGCACGGCAAACGCAGCAGCAGCAGCAAAATCAAAAGCAGAAGCAGCAGCCAGACCAAAGATACAACAACTGCAAGCAAAACAATAACAATAAAAACTCTTCAACTGTGTGTAGCTGTAATTGCAACTGTAATCACATCTTCTTCTTCGATTTCATTTTAAATATCAACCAAAAAATAAAACCTAATTTATTGAAAATTATTTTTTTAATACAATTTTTTTTTGTGCTGTGTGTGAGTGAAAAAAGTGCGTTGATAAAAAATACAAAAGGCAAGCAAAATTACACAAATTTAAAAATTTTTTTTTTTTAATATTAAAATCTGCAAACTGTGTGAAAAAAGTTGTAGAAAAAAGTGAGAAAAAAAAGTAATACTGTGCGCACGTGCAGCGTACCCGGCTGCATTTAAAACTTGTCCGCCGCTTTATGGTCGCGCAGGGGAAAAATCGCAGTTGAATCTGCTGAGTCGGCGCAGTCGGAGCTTTCAATTTGTTCAAACTTTTTTACAATTATCATTAATTAGTTATAAAAAACAGAACCTTAAAGTAAGAGAGAGAAAAATATGCACTAGCTGTTCTTAAGGGTTGAAAGCTGTTTAGGGAAGCTTTTAAGTTCGTTGTGATTAACAGCTTTATACTTACAAATTTGTTCGATGCTCAATCGAAATTTAATCTATTAATTATTTGTGAAAAGACTGGGACTCACAAGAATACAGTCAAGTTACTTTAAAAGAAACTACTTATACATAAACAGAAGCCCTACATTACTAGATTTCTCTGTCGCAGCAATGTAATTTTCCTGTTGGGGTCTAAACAAAAAAGAAAACATGAATAATAACATAAATTTTTAAAATAAAACAAATAAGAGATAACTACAAAAGCCCTATCTTAAAATCAACTCTCTTTTGTTATAAGAATCAAGTTTTTCCATAACTAAATATTAATTATCTTCATCTTTAAGCTTATTGCACTTATATCTTAAGTCCTTAAGATGTTGAGGTGAATTTTGTATTTTTGTTCTATTTCTTATATTTCACAAAAGTTTGATATTTATTGAAAAAGATTGAATATAAGTTTAAAAGCTGTTAATCTATCAAAGATTATAAAGATTTCTTGCTGTGCCAATAATTTAGTTAGTTAGTGTTCACTATTACAGTACGACTTCGTGAAAAGCAATTAATTAATTTTGACTTTCGTGAGGCAAATTAAGTATTATTAGATTGTGTAAATGAACCTTGCAATCATTTAGTTTGTACAAGATTATACAAGCTACAACTAAAGTGAAAATTGGCTAATGAGAATACTGCGCTGTGTACTCAATACATTGTAAAGTTTTTTGGCGAATGATTCAAAATTTATGGAAACTATTTAGAATTTTAGTTGGCAGAGCATTTATTATAGGCAAGTCTGATTTACACTTTGCCCTGAAATGAAGTTCATGCAGAGTTGCTTAACAACGAGTCTCTACTGTAGGTATTCACGACGATGGCGTCGCTAATCAGTGACTGTTCTCTCTGTGTAACAACACACGAAATTGTTGTTGTTGTTGTACTAATTCATTATATATGTATGTGTGTGGAGCTTTTTATTGTTGTTCTTCTCGAATGTTGCGCATGCGCGCTTTTGACCTGATTCATTCAACGCTTATCAGTAATGAGTTTTTTCCTTCCTATTTTATTTTATAGTTCTTGTTGTTGCTGTTGTCGTTTTATTTGTGACAACACTCAGTGTCACAAATATAGAAACAGGCAACAAAAATGAAAAGTAAAAGCAGTATTAAATACGCTTCCATCTCCTATTCCACTTTAATGACTCCTGAAAATTGCATATAAATAGTATGCACAAATAAATGCAATATTTGAACATTTTGATGAAAAATCGATGAAACGACAACATTGGCGATTTTTTAAATTAATTTGTAAACTTTACTTTTAGCTTGGATTAACATCTCTAGTCTACAGTAAATGTTTAACGTAATTTCTGAACCGGTTCGCCAGTGGTTCAATGTAAATGTAAATGTTTTACGTATATTATGAACCGGTTCGCCAGTGGTTCAGTGTCGTATCTTGAGAAATAGTGATGTGAACTTTTGACAATAAAAAAAATCAGTTTTTTGTGTTTTGGAGGTTGAAAAATAGCTAAATAAATCTGAAACATTTTGAGCATTTAAACTTTAATTTATTTTCAATAATATCCTCTTAAAGTTAATCATAATAAGCCCTATATATCCTCGTATCGTATATCGTATCTTGTAAAAAAAAAAGGCCAGAATTACCGCTGCCCGTTGTTTTCAATATTTTTTACCCGCAAGTAAATTTTGGAAAAAAGCCAGATTTGGCGGGAAAAAACTATTTTTGACACAACTGGATTTAAAGTGTGCATAGAGATAACTAATGAATTTCTTTCTCTTCCTTTTTCTCCTTCTCTCTTTATTTGTGCAGCAACCTTAGCACAATTTTAATTGGACGTAGTAAAAGAAGAAGAATTGCCCGACTCCTCGAAGTGCACAGCAAGTGTGAGAGCCACCAGCACCACCAGTAGCAGCACTGCCAATCAGTAAGGAGTGAGCATAGCAGTCGGCAAGCTGGCAACCACAAGCTATCGGCTGGTTGTGGCGCCGGCCGGCAGCCAAAGAAGTGGAGGGAATGTCGTTGTCAGCAGCGGCGTCAGCGGGGCAACGACAGTCGTCCAAACCGGCGGCGGCGGCGGCAATGGGAGCAACAGTTCCGGCAGTGGTGGGGGCCTCAATGTAACCACAATCACAACAACCAGCAGCGGGACACAGGCACAATCATCCACGGGTGGTGGTCAGAGCAATGGGACAACCTATAAGATTGAGATGCTCGATGATGATATACAGAGTCTGGCAACGGATGATGAGGACGATGAGTTGATAAGCAGCGATGGTAGCATATATGATGGTGATCTCAATACCATCGCTGTCAACGCTGATGTCGCCCATCAATTGGCAGCCGCTGGTCCTGTGGGCGTGGCAGCGGCAGCCGCCATTGCCAGCTCAAAGAAACGAAAACGTCCGCATTGCTTTGAGACAAATCCATCGGTGCGAAAGCGTCAACAGAATCGATTGCTGCGCAAATTGCGTGGAATCATCTATGAATTCACCGGTCGGGTGGGTAAACAGGCGGTGGTGCTGGTGGCGACGCCGGGTAAACCAAATACTAGCTACAAAGTGTTTGGCGCGAAACCCCTGGAGGATGTGCTGCGAAATTTGAAAAATATTGTGATGGATGAACTGGACAATGCATTAGCACAACAGGCGCCGCCGCCACCGCAGGAAGATCCCTCGCTGTTCGAATTGCCCGGCTTGGTGATCGATGGTATTCCCACGCCCGTCGAGAAAATGACACAGGCCCAGCTGCGAGCATTCATACCGCTCATGCTGAAGTATTCAACGGGACGGGGCAAGCCCGGCTGGGGCAGAGAATCGACGCGACCGCCATGGTGGCCCAAGGAATTGCCGTGGGCGAATGTCCGCATGGATGCACGCTCCGAGGATGACAAGCAGAAGGTGGGTGGGGTGGGTGTTCAACAGTCGCCCCGAAATTCCAAATACGTTACTAATCCCACTCGATCCATTCTCCATACTCCAATTAACAGATCAGCTGGACACATGCACTGCGCAAGATTGTGATCAATTGTTATAAATATCATGGACGGGAGGATTTGTTGCCCACATTTGCGGATGATGAGGATAAAGTGAATGCGCTAATCTCACAGTCGGGCGACGAGGATGAGGATATGGAGCAGCTATCGAATACGCCCACCATACAGACGGTGCAAACGGTCACGCCGGCGGTTAGCACCACCAACAGTCAGGTGAGTGCAGTTTTACAGTGGTCGCAAAACATCAGTCACCAGTCAGCGTTGGGCAGCCAAAGGCATTGGCGTCACAATGTCGCCTTCTTTAATGACATTAAGAAAACAAGCTAACAACCTCATAGCAAATAGTCTATGACAAATAATAATTAAAAAAAAAAAACAAGAGAAAAACAGAACACAGCAAATTCGTTGCTTCGAGTCGAGTCGCTGAATCCAAAAGTTCAGATTTTAAAAATGAAAATTGTTATTGAATTTGGCTGCCCACCACTGTCATATAGAAACATACATAAGTAACTCCTGTCTTGGGTATCCCATACACATTTGACTTATCCACATACTCACAACATTTTTTCATAACCTTTCTTAATTAACAATTAACACACACGCACACATTAACTCATAAACACACACACACACACACACACCTCCACATGCAACCGTCACAATCGCAACTGCAGCCACAACAGGTGAATGTGGTGAAGATCAACAGCGCTGGTACAGTGATCACCACGCACACGGCCCAATCAAATACGCCGGCGCCAACAATAATTCAGAGCACGAACAATCAACATGTGACAACCACAGCAACATTGCCGGCATCCACTAAGATTGAGATTTGCCAGGCGCCAGCGCCGCAACAACAACAGCAGCAGCATCATCAACAGCAGCAACATCATCATCAGCAACAGCAGCAACATCATCATCATCATGGCAGCAACACGGTGCACATACAGGCTGTGAGTCAGGGACAGCCGCAGACCATTCAATTGACAACGGCGAGCGGAACGGCAACAGCAACGGCGGTGCCAACGACAGCAGCAGCTGTAAGTGCATCGGCAGCAGCTGCAGCAGTCGCCCAACAGCAGCAACACCAACAGCAGCAGCAGCAACAACAACAACAGCAGCAACAACAACAACAACAACAATCGAATGCTGCACAAACTGTCACCGCGCAACAGATTGCGAATGCCCAAGTTTGCATCGAGCCCATAACGCTCAGCGACGTTGATGTTCGTACTAATCTCTCAGAACTTGTAACTAAAACAATGCTAGTTGAATCTCTAAACCGAAACCAAGAAAACGACAACAAACTTGCAACTGCAACACATGCCACGCAGTGCTGCCACACAATGTATTCAATTTATGTACTCACTAAGCGCGAGTTGAGAAGGTTTTATCAAGTTATATGATAGAGAAAAGAGATGTATTATTTTACTGTTTAATGTATTTACAGTTAAATAATTATGAGATAGAGTTAAGGATACATCTAAAGTTACAGATTTCCTCTGTAATTTCAATTTGTCACATAGTTTATTAACATTTTGCTAAGCATTTATGTAAGCAGAAACAGTTAGAGATACAATATAAAATTTAATGTGAAAAACTATACATTTTTTAACAATTGGCTTCTTATCCAATTTCGCAACAAAGAGGTAGCTTTTTCTTCTCATTATTAGTTTATTATTACTTTTTAACATTTTTAAATTTTCTCTGATCAGTTGCAAATAATTTTGCTAATTTTTTCTTCATTAATTTGCACACATAATTATTGAATTATAATAGAGAATCTCTTAGGGCAGCTCAGGTTAGGAAAGAGTTTGATTGCGCTTTGATAGTATAGGTTGAAATATATAGACATAGATAAATCTTGGAGATAATACTTTTTCAACTGCCATAATTTGAACTTTATCAACTCGTGCTTAGTGACTACCAATACTATGTGAATAAGTTGCAAATTGTTAATTACTTTTTGCCCTACTTTTTGTTGTTTTTTGAATTTTGTTCAATTTACTGTTACTCGTTTTTCGAGGTTATGTTTCTTATATGAAAAATGCCGTTATTTAATTTGTAATATTAACAGCACTTTTATGAATAATGTTGCTTATTGTTTAGAAATATAGGTTTAACATGATGTTTTATTTAATCTAATGCAATTATACAAACGTTTTATATCTAAACACTTTTTTTTTGCATTTTTTTTATTATTTGTTATCGTTGTTTTTTTTTGTCTTCTCGTTTGCAGCAGATTTTTAATATGGTTTTCATTTCATGCGTTCTCAACAAATCCCACACATGTAAATACACACGCACAACAACAACACACATATACTTACCAACAACTCGCAGCAGCAACAACAACAGCATTACACAAAAGAACAACAATTAATACAACAATAATGCACAAGTTCATTTTATTTAAATTTTTTTTTCTGCATGTATTTTTTTTCTCCTGACACTTTTTTTCTTGCATTTTCTTGTTTTGTTGTGTTTTTTTTTTTATTGCAATTTCCTTATTTTTAAATATTTATTTTATATATATTTTTGTTGTTTTTCTGTTGTGTTTTGTAGCCCTTTATTGAATTGACTTTACATGAGCTGTTAATTAACAATCGCTTAACATTCTTCTTAACAGTACACCACACAGACCGTGTTATCGCAGAATGCCGATGGCACTGTTTCCCTCATCCAAGTGGATCCCAATAATCCCATCATCACACTGCCAGATGGCACAACCGCCCAAGTTCAGGGCGTGGCAACGGTAAGTTCAGAAAACCAATTTGAGTTTTTTGAATAGCTTGAAGTTTACTTAATGCTCCCATATCTGGACTTTCAATTCCTATTATAACAAGTGATCCCAAAACTTAAATTATTCACGGTTGTCATCTTTAGTGTATGTTTTGTAATTTATTTAAAAAATTTTTAAAGCTCCGATTAACACAGCCCATTTCAATTAAAAATTACCTGTTACTGTTTGAACATTAAATTGTTTCAGACTCGAATTCTTTTTGGGAAATTGTATTTTCGATTATTTTACTTTTGACTTAGCTATGAAAATATCGAAATCTCATACAATTTTTCAAGACTTTATCGATTAAATTTGCCAAATGTCAATTTGATCAAGAAACGATTCAAATTCAAAGTGGTGTTAGTATGCGCAACTTTTATTTTTTCGAAAATATCTGATTTCTACGAATTTTTTTAATCCTAATTTCAACCCTTTTTAACATTAAACTTTAATAACTTTATCCAAACTTAATCGAAGAACCGAAAAATACAGTGGTAATCATTGTTTAATTCAAACCTGTAGCAAATTAAAATGATTTGTCAACATTTTGGATTCTTTTGATGCTTACATTGCATTTAAAAACGTTATTCCTATTATTTTTTTAGCTAAGGAGATAGACTATTTTTCAAAATTACTATATCTACTTTATTTTTGTGATTTTACTCTGTTTACTCAATTTCATTTCGTTTGTTGTTGCAGCTGCATCAAGGTGAGGGTGGCGCCACCATACAAACGGTACAAAGTCTCACTGATGTGAATGGCCATGAGAATATGACGGTAGATCTAACCGAAGCACAAGACGGTCAAATCTTTATTACCACCGAGGATGGACAAGGTAAAAGAAGATCTTATAATGGCACAGTACTTATAGAATATGTAACGTTGGGTGTTCAGATATAATTATAAATTATATTTGATGCGTTTCTAATTGCTAATTAAATGTAATTTTATTTAATTGAATTTCAATGTATATTTATAATTGAGTATTCAATTAGTTTTGAAATTGTTAAATAATGTAATTTTTTTATTTAAATATTTTGTTTTCTATAATTGTAATTCAATTTACTATTAGTTTTCAAATTATAATCAAATGTTATTGAATTCGAATATAAAGTGGTTGCTGAATTCAATTTTATTAAATTTATTTTCAATTTTCTATTTCTAATTGAATATTCAATTAGTTTTGAAATTGTAAAAAAGCGAAATTGTTTTTTAAATAATTGTATTTCAATTTACTATTAGTTTTCAAATTATAATCGAATGTTATTGAATTCGAATTTAAAGTAGTTGCTGAATTCTAAAATACAAGGTGTGTTTATTTCAATTTAAATGTTATCAATAATTGTAATTTACTTTTTTAATATTTTTTTTTCTAAATTCGAATTCAATGTAATTTTGTCTAAACTTTGAACGAAACAAAAAATGAATCTTCATTAATTTCTTTCTTTTTTTCAGGCTATCCCGTGTCCGTGAGCAATGTCATTTCGGTGCCCGTTTCCATGTATCAATCCGTGATGGCGAACATGCAACAGATTCATAACAGCGATGGCACCGTGTGCTTGGCGCCAATGCAGGTAGATAGCAACAACCAGAGTGCAATACGCGGCAGCAACAACAACAGCAACAATAATAGTAGTAGTAGTAATATTAGTGGCAACAACTCGTTGCTTGGCATTTCTGTAATCAATGCCAGTTCCATAATGGGCAGACGCACTGCAGCAGCAGCAGCAGCAGCAGCTGCAACAACGACAACAACAGCAACAGCTGCTGCTGCTACTTCAGCGGCAACTCAGCTCACGTTGCAAGCGCCGCCAGGCACACGCCTCTATTGGGCGCCAAGTGGCAGCAATGCCGGTTCAAGCTTTAATAGCATGCTCACTAACAACAATAATAATAATATCAACACCAACAACAACAACAACATTAAAATGCCGCTGCCTATTGTGCAAACAGCGACGTCGACGTCGCAGCTGCGTCGCAGTCGATCGGCAACAGCGCAAAAGCGTCGCAGACAAACAAGTGGCAACAGCAGCAGCAGCAGCAACAACAACAACAACAAGTTGTCGTGTGGCAAGAGCAATGTTGCTGCCTCCGATGCTGCAAGCAGCGCTGTCTCTGCCTCTGCCTCTGCCGCTGCCGCAGCCATTCGCTGCGTCGACAGCGCGAGTTTAACAAATGCGCAGCTGCAGCTGCCGGCAAAAACAATTAAATTGGAGCATTTGGAGTAGAGAGAAAACTGTAAACAGACACTTGCCATGCCCACAGAAATGCCAACACCCCTCCCCCCGCCCCTCCTCCTGCCCTTCGACAGTCCTTAAGGCTCCCAATGTTAATGCTATCGATAGCAACTAACTAATCTAGTCAAAGCGGCGCTGCAAGCACACTAAAACACACACACAAACACACATACACACACTTGCCATACATTAATGTACATATACAAACACACTCACACACACACACACACAAAGGAATGTGAATGCCAACAAACAAAAACCAAAAAGAAAAATTAACACGTAACAAAAAAAATAAATATTAAAAAAAAATTAATAAATTACTAACAAAAGTTCCCCTTCCCCTGCACCAAAACCTACACCCCCTGCCCCCAATACCCCCACCTTAGCCTGAATTTAAACTGAGCGTAAAACCAAAAACAAAAAAAGTATAATCATAAAACGTTATAATTTGTTGATAATTGAAGCCAAAACAAAACGCATAAATCAAATCAAATTTGTCATGTTCCTACAAACGTCAAAGCGAAAACAAAACATTTATTATGGAATTTCTTAGTGTTTAGTTTGTTAATTATAATTTTAGTTTTACAATTGATTTCAATCGCAAATATTATTGAAAAGCAAAAAATTAACATAGTTAAACATGATGAAACACAAGCCAAATATTAACGTATTTAGTTAAACAAACAACAAAAAAAAACAATTTCATTTTGATTATGATTTCGTCTCATTTTTATTTTATATTTTTTCAATTTTTTTTTGTGCAATCTAAGGAAAATGTTATGCAATTAATTGATGTAGTTTAATTGAATTTTACTTTTTAAGCAAACAGGGAAAACAATATTAGAAATGAATACATATGTAACAACATTTATGGATGTTCTGTAATTTAATTTCGCTGTTAATTTTTGAAAGAAAAACAAAAATTTTGATAAAATACTATTTAAATTTTGCATCAAATAATACATTGAAAGTGTATTTGTAAAAGTAAAACACTGAAAGTTTAACATATCTTGAGCAACTTCTGATTCTTAAATGTGCGTCCAATTGTTGCGAAATTGAAAGTCGGAACAGCTTTAAAATGTATAGAGAATATAAATTATAAAGTGAAGCAAATTATATAGTCATCTGTTGAACTCGTCCAACGTAGCCAATTTGCATTCAAAATGTAGCAAGTATATTACCAAAAAAAAAAAAAAAAAAAAAAAACGCCCACATTTGCCATTGGAACTAGTTCAAAAAAGAAAAGCAAAAAATAGAAAAGAGAATTGTGAATATTGTCGAAAGTCGTGTGGCCAAAAATTTAAGTGCATACAATTATTTTATGTTGATTACAATTATTATTATAATTATTATTATTATTGTGTTTAATGTTTTTATTACTGATTATGTTTATTATTATTATTCTAGTTGTTTTAGTGCAAATTTTATGTGTAAACAATGCAATGAAGCGAAAACAAAACAGAAAAAAAAAAACTTCAGTGAAGCAAAAAAGCAAACAAAACTATTGAATAAATCTTTTGTTGTTGTGATTTTATAATTTCGATTTTTAATTATACATTTTATAATTTTTCCCTCTTTATTTAAAGGTTTAGCGATCAGTTCAAAAGACATATATTTTTTATAAATTTATACATATATTTCAAATAATTTATGGTTTTCATCTTTTTAGCAGCAGAGCTATTTATTTAAAGGTCTAGCGATCTGTTATATCATTTCTAAATATTTATTATGCCTCATTTTCTGTAAGTACACGCTTGATTTACTTAAACTCGAATGGAACAACTAAATGGCAATTTTTGTGATAGTTATTTTTTTACAAGTTTACGAATTAAAACTGAATTAATTTTGTACTTTTTATTCCGTTGCATCAGGTGGAAAATGGCGATCAATTGGAAACGATAACCGTCTCGCCGGGCATGCATCAGATGATGATCCAGGGTGGACCTGGCCAGGAGCCGCAGCTGGTCCAGGTTGTCAGTCTGAAAGATGCGACGTTGTTGAGCAAGGCCATGGAGGCCATCAATTCCGGTAATGTGAAGGCCGAGGATACTATCATTATGGAGCAATAGAAGCAGCTGGGCACTGCCAGTGGTAACAGCTCTGGGACTGGAACTATCGAATACATATACGAGCTCCAGGACGAGGATATAATGGAACAATAGATGCCATTATTATCGAGCTGTTATTGCAACTGGCAGTGTTGCGATTTGGTTGACGACGATGCATACAAAACAATTAGGAGCAATAGATACAAATATGGAAATGCAACTATATGTGTAGACTCTATATATAGATTGATGATCTCCAAGCATCCATCACGCAATGTAAATGCTTGATTACACACATTCCCACACCCGACTCACACACACACACATGCATAGTATTAATTAATTTTTTGATATTATAATGTACGATTACGCATCTAAATACTCGACATACACGACGCATAAACGAATATATTTTATAAGTACCTGAAAGGTGTTGCTAAAACAAAAGCTAAAAGAAAAACGATTTATTTCTTCGTTATGTTCTCCCCTCCCATTCGAGTTATTTGTATATGGATCGAGTCTTAATACAAAAAAAAATAAAATTAAATAAAATAAAAGAAATTAACAATTCTAGTCGACAAATATCCAGTCAATATATATAAATATATAAATGTATATTATTTATTTTAATTTTGTGTATAAAAACATTTCAAATACGTCTTCGCATAGCATAATGATAACTGATGAAAAACGTTTTGAAAATTGTATTCTTTCTTTTTTTTTTGAACTGTTTTAAATGAAATTTTGTCGTCTTTATAAATAGTTCAATTAACATTCTTAAGCGTAAAAAAGAAAATAAAAACATAAGTCTAAACACTTCGATTGAAATAACAGTTTTTTCGGTACCCCCATTAGCCAGGGGGGTGCCGCATTTAACGTTTCTGCACGTACTCATAGCTATACATACGTGTTATATGTACTTCTATATATACATATACATATATACTAACTATATATAGGAATTATGCAGAGTTACTTGTATGTATGTTATCCTCAAATTCAGACACACCATCACACACACACACACACCGACATGACACATACGCTATATTATGAATTTGCATCATCTAGTCATAAAGTTAAATTAAATATATACATATAAATATTAAACAATAATAAACAAAACGAAAAATGAAACCAATTTCACCTTAGGCCAAAAGAACGACAACAAGAACAAAAAACAAACCATGCAATGTAAACAAGAATTCACTTTAAATTTAATTATTAACTATAATAAATAAACAAACTGTAAACCAAAATCAACTCTTTAGACTTCTTATTTCGTTCTTTCTAAATATTTCGGCGTTTACAGCAAAAATCCCTCCCCTGCTTAAAAAACTGACTGAACAATGTTGTATCAATTGTTGAAAATCCATTTTTGAAAAAAGCTGGACTTAAACCATTTCATAATATTCTTCGAATGACGAGCTATTGTAAAAAGTTGTATTTAATTAAATCAGCAACCAGTAAATTTGTTTTTTCATTACGTATTTTTTATTTTCAGTAATAATTATTGTTTTTATTAATAGTTTACATTCTAATTTATTGCTAAACAATGTAACGCGTTATTATCGTTATTTAATATTATTGTTATTTTATTTTTGCTTTTTGCATTTGTTATTGTTATAGTTTTTTATTTATTTCATAAATTAGATTGTACAAAAGATCTTGACAACAACACAAAAACAACACAAAATTTACTATATATACACATTAGATGTATTTATTAGTATAAATTTATTATATATATTTATCGATTTATATATTATAAATATAACCCAAAAGTGTTTTAAGAGCACAACTCGTTGACAAATTAAAAGGTAAAAGTAAATTTAAAACAAAATTGTACAAATTTGCTTAAATTAGGATTACAAATAAGACTACGCACTAGAAAAACGATCGAACGAAACGGAAAATATAGGTAAAAAAAAAACCAAAACAAAGCTATGCTACAAAACAAACAAAAAAAATTGATAATATTAATAAAAATAAATGTGGTTAATAATAGCTAGACAATATACAATTTAAAAAAAAACCGAAGACAAAGATTTTGCTATGAAACAATAATTGCTAACTGATAAGGTAAACAACAAACCGCAACCAAATCGGGTGGAGCATAAAGAGGATGGAGGGAGTGGGAAACTGGATAGCTTATGAAATTGTAGTGTATCAAATTAAAGACAAACACAATATATGCAACTGTGTGTCATATACAATAGCTCAGTGCTCAGTGGGATAGGAAAATTCCAGTGTCTATGTGTTGTTGGTTTTCATTTTGAAGAGGGGGAGGAGCAGCAGGAGGGTATCTCACAGTTTCTCCTACCAATTTTACAAGTATATATTGTTAATGTGCTTAATTGAGTATTTATTAATTGTTGTGAAGCATAAAAATTGCAAGTGGTTATTGTTATTTTTAGGGATTACGAGTTGTTCCATAAAAGTTTCCATTTCCATTTGTCCATTTCAATATTTTCAATAATAATGTATTACAAATACAGTCAGCCCAACATTTATTCGAGCGCTCAATTTATATACTTTGACGGTTATGGTAAATCAGGTTTCTTATGGTAAAATTGAATTTCATATTTGCAGTAATTTTAGAATTGCGCAAAAATTTCAAATTACTTCCATGTGACCAAGAAAGAAGTAAGACCTGAAAATCTAGATAAATTAGCAAAATAGCGGAAATGGATTATTCGCACAATTACGAATAAATATTTGGCTGACTGAATTTTTAGCTTCTTTAGTACATATGAAAGTTTGCGATATAAATTCCTGATAATTATTTTTTAAATATTATTTGGTTTTTAATTTGATTGCAATAGTGTTTTGCAAATCTTTATAAAACTAAAATCTCTCTATAGCTCTCACTCTCTCGCTCTCTTTCTTTTGCTTCTCGGTGTTTCTTTCTGTCGTGCTTGCTCATGCCGTGTTTAAAAACTGTGTTTTAAAATTAATGAGTAGCTTGGCTTAAACCGATATATATATATATGATTTTCTTTTTTGTACTCTGTTTGCACTGGGTCTCAATTGTTGTTGTTTGTTATTTCGTTTCCGCATAGTGTTGGTTAATTTTGGATACAGGAAGGTGCTAGTTTATGAGGTGGGGAGGTGGGTAGGGGCAGTAGGGACGGGAGTAGGATGGGGGGGGGGGGGGCAAAGCTTCAGCCGTGCACTGAATACTGAGCTATTTTTTTTTGTCGACTTAAATAATTGTATATAATATAAAGATTGTAGCTAATCCGAAAGGCAAAAGCGTGCGGCGTTTTCCAACACTGGCAACAAGAAATCCCTCGAATTGCAGTTGCTCTCTAATCATCATCACTGGACATTGTCTGTCGTCTGTTTGGTTATCACTGAAACCGTCGTCGATGCTGGCGACGTTGCCGCATCATATTCGCTTTTGATGTTGACCAACAGTTGCTTCTGCATCTGATGCTCCAGCATAAAAGCATCCATCTGTTGCTCCAGCTTGGGCAACAATCTTGTCTTGCACTGTCGTTGCTGCTTCTGCTGTTCCTGGTAGAGCGTTTGTGCCTCCTCGCCCATGCTGACCAGCTTGTTGTCCAGACTGCGCAACGTATTCGACAAGGCCGCGTGAAATTGCGTTGGCGATGCTGCAGTTGCTTCAGTTTCCATTGCAGTTTCTCCCATTGCTATTGCTTCCATTTCTCCTCCTCTCGCTGCTAATTTGCTGGGCGTCGTCATTAATCTTTGCAGCACGCTGACCCGGGGAGTAGTTGCTGCTGTTGCTCCTGCTGCAACTGTTGCCGGTGGCGGGGAAGCATTGCTGTTGGTCTCATCCGGTAGCTCCAGGCTACTCGCGCTCGCCGGCGACAATGTTGAGCTTTCGCTGAGGCAACAGCTTCGCTGACGTATGACGCCTCCAGTGGCACCATTGCGTTGTTGTTGTTGTTGTTGATGCTGTTGCTGTTCTTGTTGTTGCTGTTGCTGTTGCTGTTGCAGCCTCTGTTGTTGTTGCTGTTGCTGGTACTGTAAATTGCGGGCCGAGGTAACATTCACCACATTCACCGATTTCGATATTGAATGCTTCACATGACCCGGAGCTGGCGGCACCAGCGCCAATTGAGCCGGCGATGGCGCCTGCTCCTCCAGGATCAACGGCGTATTGCTGGAGGCGGGTGAGCTGCAACAGCCATCGTCCATAGCATCCATGTTGACATCATCCATGCCCTGGACACTGCCATTTCCATTCGCCGTCTGTTGCAGATTCTCGATAAGATAAAGAACAATTTTCTCCAGCTGCTGGGGCGCTCGCGAGGCGGGCAAATCGGGACTGGTATGCGTGGGTATATCAGCTTTAATGATCGTCGAGAATTTGTTCTTCATCTCCTGGACCTTTTGTTTGCCCGCCTGCTCGTCGAGCAGCGTGTTGACGCAGAGAAACGAATGCACCTTGTTGCTGCTCTTGTCAATCTCCAGAAATCCCTTCGATTGCAGATAAATAAAGTGTCCATTTCGCGATAGCAAGCGATAACAGCTCTCGCCATAATCACTATTGCAATCGTACATCTGTCGTAATGCCACAATTACCCAGCGTACATCGTCCAGGTGCATAAAGCTGAACGGGCTCAAATTGCGCACCTGTCAAACGAGTAATTCATTTTAATTCAAATTCCAATCAGAATAATATGCATATTATAATATTTACATAATTTAATTATAGCGATTATCTACTTGAGTATACAATAACTAAGTAACTACATTAATAATCATTTGTTAAATAATTCATTAGCTAACGTCATGATTAGCTTTTGATTCATTTTCTTGATTACTCATCAACATTTGTTAACAGCGGGTTGCCATACTGTGTGCATATGTATATGCCAGGTGGCAACACCTGCAATCTATTTTTAAATTGCGAACAAACTTTAAACCTTGACTCTCAACATGAGAGAAAACTACTTTGCAATAAAATAATGAACAGCTAAATGAAAATAATAACTTTAATGCTAATCAAGTTCGTAACAGTTTTACTTCAAATGATTACACATCATTAGTATTGCTTTTCATTAGAATGATAATTTTAAAGCTAATGGTAATCCTGATAATAAATTAAATACAACTAATGTGATTTAATAACAATGATAATAATAATGAATATGCTTATGCTATTGCATAAAACAATGACGTTTGTAGTTCTAATGATAATGTAAATTTTAATAATAATCAGTCATAATAGTAGATAAGTGCTAATGATAAAAACAATGAATAATACAAAAGTAATGGCAATCATAAAACTAATGTTAATTACTAATATAAATTATCCTACTGATATTGTAAATGTTAATGATTAATTTAAAATAAAAATGATGTTGATGGTCAGACTGATATTTCCAATGATGAAAACTATAATAATAATAATAATAATATGAATGAGAATTTGTACAATAATAACAATAATTATAATGAAATTGCTTATGTTTAATGCTAACGCTAAATCGCTATCAAATATAATAATAATGATAATGAAATTAAATGAAATAATCGTAATGACAATGTGATTGTTAAATAACTAAAGATATTGAAAATGATAATGATAATAATAATGTGATTGTTAACAGCTACAATAATAATAATTAAATAATAATAATAATACTAATGATAAACAAAGTTTAAATGTTAATATATATAAATAGCTATAATATTTATGATATTATAATAATTGTGATATCGTTAAGAATTCCACCGGGCACTCACCTCATCCTTCATGTAGCCGGCAACGATGCCAATGCGCTGATCACAGTCAATGATGCTGCCGTCGATGAGATGCCGCGTGCGGTATTCCAGCTGATACGGCTCCGGCTGACGGCACATGAGGCTCAAATTGGTGGAGCTCTCGCGCATAATCCTGGCCATGGCCACGAGGACGATGTCATTGCCGCTGATGCCGTGCAGCGCTGCCTGCGCAATGGCATCATGTTGAGGCAGGCAAGGTGGCGGTAACGTCGCTGCTGCTGCTGCTGTCACGGTCGCTGTCGCAGCGGCCGCCGCAGCAGCAGCAGCCAACATATTGTTGTTACGCGAGCGTCTTATCAGCTGCGATACGATTGGATAATTGGCAGCGGCGCCGCCCGTAACCGACGAGTCGCTGCGCCGAAAGCAACCATCGATTTTAACCCATTCATAATGACGCGTCGCCTCGGCGCGCGTTGAAGCGCGCGCCAAGCGCACAGTGAAGCAGCGACGATCGGCGCGCAGGCGCTCATCGATGGCCGATAAATGGGCAATAGTCTCTGGGCTGGGCGTGCGATCATGTGTCCTATGATCATCGTCATCAAGTTCAAGTTCATCCCGATGATGATGTTGTTGATGATGACGATGCTCTAATTCATCATCCTCATCCTCATCGCTGGCCGATGTTGACTGCGATTGATTATTTTGCCGTTGTCGCTGCTGCTGCTGATAAAAAAGCGTTTCAATGTCACGTGGTATTAGCTGTTGACGCAACAGCGCCTGATCATCGGGATGAGTTATCTGCAACAGATTCTGACCGTACAAGTCCGACTGGCAATGGCCAAGCAACTGCTCAACGCTGCCCGAGACGAGCACAATTTGTCCATTGCAGGTGAGAGTGATTAAAAAACTGTCGAGCAACTGCATCAATGTGTCCGTCAATTGTGGCGTATCGCCAGCAATGAGACTGTTAATGTTACTGTTACTGCTACTGTTACCACCATTTGGGATCTTTAGGTTGAGCTTTCGCCGTCGCCGTGTCGCCGACTTGCCAAAAACATATTCCAGTCGCAGTCCATGTGTCGCAAAGCGCAATACGGCGGTTTTATCGAGACGCCTCGTGGACTCTGCTGCATGTGGCACCATTGTTGCCAACTCCTGGATGCTGGCATTTAGTTTATCCCGTCGCTGTTTCTCGGCTAAATTACGCGCTTCCCTGCCATTGGCTGCTCCATTGACGTCGTTTGATTCCGCATCGCCGGCGGCCGCTGCTGCTGTTAGAATTGCGACGCAGCCGCTGCCGCTGCCGCCGTTGACTGAGGCTGCGACTAATGCTGCCATTGTTGTTGTTATTTTAGTGTATTATTATTTGAGAGTGTAGCCTGTGTGTGTGTAGTGCGTGAGTGTTTGTGTGTGTGTGTGTAATGCGTGAGTGTGTGTGTGTGTTTAGGCTGCTGCTGCTGTTATTATTATTATTATTGCTGCTACTGCAAATCGTTAAGCTTGTTTTGATTCTTACGTTAACGTGCTCTCACGGCTTGCCGAATTCGATATCGAATTCGCCTTTCTCCATGCATTTGATTTAATTTTCTTTTATTAATTGGCGCGCTGCGGAAAATTGTCACTCTCCATAACTTGGCGGCCTCTGACGTCGCCTCTCTCGTCCTCTCTCTAGCCCTGTTTGCGTTTTTTTGTTAATATTTTGAGCGGATTTGTTGCTATTTCTTTAAAGTTTTCAAGGTCCCGCTCGTAGTATTGTGCTGTTGTTGTTATTATTGTTGTTGTTTCTACTGTTAACCACCTTTGGGCTATGTGCGCGGCGGCCCCCACCCTCTTGATTTACTCACACTCACTCTCTCTCGCTCACACAGCGTATGTTATTTTCCGTTTTAGTGGAATTTTTTTCTATTTTTTTTTTGATTGCGTTGCGAATCTCAATCTCCTTTGCGTTGTGGCTCTAGCTGTTGGTTTTGTTGTTTTTTTGCTGCTGATGTTGTTGTTATTGTTTTCGTTGTTTTTTTGTTTTTGTCACTTTATCCCCAGCGCGCAGTTCAGTTGTTCGCTATTCAATGGAAAGTATTTGCATTTACATTGAATATCACACACACTATTTGCACTATTTTGTTTATATTAGTGATTAATTGTTTATTAAACAATTATGTAGCTCGGCGACATTTGTGGCAAAAAAAATATATGTCTATCGATATATCGATAGACGAGCACGCTTATCGGCATCTGCGACAGGACAGTTCAGCTAGTTCCATTTGATGCTGACAAGCTACCTACCAGCTGATTTACGAAAATACTTGTAAAAGTTGAAATCATAATTTATGAAAGCAATCCATAGTTGCAAATCCATATTTTCTGCATTGTAAAGAAACGTGTCACAGAGTTCACATTTGTCTCGGCTGTGATCCAGTTCTGAACGATGACATCACGATTCCGATAATAATTACAGTGCGCACTGCGCACACAGACACACAACACGGCAAGTTTACAAGGCAGCTAAAACACGTTTAAAAAAATTAATATGATTTGCAAGACTTTCCGTCAAATGTTTATAGCTGCCACTTAATTGTGGTCTTGTTCAATTTATGACAAAGGGCAATTGTATATGGCAATCAGAGGATATTGTTAAGACATTTTGGTCCAATAAGTATTTATAGTACGAGAAATAAGGATGAGATTAATAAGCAAGCTATGCCAAATCAATTCTTATAATTAAACGTTTTAAAAATGTGTTTATGGTAATAATTTAATCGAGATAAGCTGTCGTGTAACCTTGGTAGCAGTCACAGAAGCACGCACGCATACTCGCACACACCCACACACATACAGAGACACGAAACCATCGTGTGCTTGTTCTTCTTCTTCAAGCTCCACATTTTGGCACATTTGCCAGCTGTGCACGTGAAAGCCGCCACCGCCGCAGCAACAGCAACAAAGCAAAACGCAAACGTAAACGTAAATCATTAAATTATCAGTAATTTCGTATGTTTGGGTAATAATTTTTTTTTGTTTATTCAACAACAGTTGCCCCAACACAAGCGACATGTCGAAGACGAAAGGTAAAAAGAAGGAACGCTTTGATGAAGAAGACGAGCTGAATGAGCAGACAGAGAAAGTGATGGCCAGCGAGAAGAAGCAAGCTAACAAAAAGGGCAAGAAGGGTGGCAAACGCACGGGCGCTGGCGGTGATTCTAGTGATAACGAATCCCTAAACAGCAACAAGTTGGCTGATGATCTGGAAAGCATCAAATCTTCACAAAGCAAGCAACAGCAACAAAAGAAGGCAGCGAAGAAGGGCAAAAAGGGTAAGAGAAACAACGACGATTGGAGCGATGAGGAAGAGGCGATAGCAAAGCCAGCAGAATCCGATGAGGAAACGGCGAAACCAGCTAAAAAGAAGCAGCAACAACAACAGCAACAGGGCAAGAAGAGTAAAAAGAACAACAAAAAGAAAATGAACGATGGTTTCAGTGACGATGAGAGTGACAAGGATGACGAGGATGCGGCGGAGGAGGAGGAGGAAGAGGAACCAGTGGCCATTATTGCCAAGCCAACAACAAAGAAATCTAAAAAGAAGCAGCAACAACAGCAAAAGAATAAATTTGCCATGAGCGATGATGATGATGATGAAGATAATGAGGAGCTGCCGGTGGATGAGGATTCGGAGGAGGAGCAAGTGGCAGCTGTTAAGCCGGCTGCGAAGAAATCCAAGCAAAAACAACAACAGAAGCAGCAAAAGAACAAATTCGAAATGAGCGACGATGATGATGAAGAACCGGAACAGGAGCAGGAGGAGGAGGAAGTAGAAGAAGAGGTGAAGCATGTAGAGCAGACCAAGCTGGAGCCCAAAGTGGAGCCTGAATCCGAGCAAAAATTGAGTGAAAAAGTTGCAGCTATAACGCTCCAAGAAGCTGAGCCCGAGGAGGAGCCGGAGGCGTTGACCACGCCCAAATCTGAGGAGTCTTCCGAAGCAATTGCGGACACCAAGGATAAGAGCAAAGATAAGGACCAGGACAAGGAAAAGAAACTTTCGCACAAAGAGAAAAAGAAGCAAAAGAAACAAATGGAATATGAGCGACAAATGGAGCTGATGACCAAAAAGGGAGGAGCTGGACACTCGGATCTGGATAACAATTTCACCATGTCGCAGGTGCAAAAGAGCGCAGGACAACAGGCGGCATTGGAGCACGCGGTGGACATCAAGATTGAGAATTTCACAATATCAGCCAAGGGTTAGTTGATTTTCCCTGTAATTGTTTGTATCTCATCTATCTTTAAGCTTATTCAGAAATGTACAAAGGAGGCGTGGCAGAGCCCATAGCTTATATATACATATATTCTGGATCAGAAGCCATTTCCGTCTGTCTTTCGGTTTCTATGAAAACTAATCTCTCTCTCTCTCTCTCTCTAGTGCTTAAGATAATTTAGAATATAGATCTCTTCATTAATTCTTCTTTTGCAAAGCATTCGCAAACGTTTAACAACTCTTCATCTCTCCCTCTCTATAACTGCTTTTTAGGTAATTGTTATTTCTTCTTTGTGATGCTTCTCTTCATCAATTCTTCTTTTGCGTAGTATACGTAAACGTTTAACAACTCTTTCTCCCTCCCTCTCTTTAACTGCTTACTAATTATTATTTCTTTTTTATGATGCTTCTCTTTATTAATTCTTCTTTTACAAAGCATTCTTAAACGTTCAACAACTCTTTCTCTCTGCCTCTCTTTAACCAATCCAATGCTTTTTAGAATATTGTTATTTCTTCATTATGATGCTTCTCTTCATTAATTCTTCTTTTGAGTAGTATTCGTAAACGTTCAACAACTCTTTCTCTTTCCCTCTCTATAACTGCTTTTTAGGTAATTGTTATTTCTTCTTTGTGATGCGTTCGTAAACGTTTAATTCTCTCTCTATCCTTCACTGCTTTTCAGGTAATGATTTGTTTGTGAATGCGAATCTTTTGATTGCCCATGGTCGTCGCTATGGTCTCGTGGGTCCCAATGGACACGGCAAGACGACGCTGCTGCGTCACATTGCGACACGTGCGTTTGCGATTCCGCCCAACATTGATGTGCTGCTCTGCGAACAGGAGGTGGTGGCCACCGACAAGACGGCGATTAATACCATCTTGGATGCGGATGTGAAGCGTACGGAGATGCTGAAGAAGAGCGAAGAGTTGGAGAAACAATTTGCTGGCGGTGATCTCAGCGTGCAGGAGGAACTCAACGATACCTTTGCCGAGCTGAAGGCAATTGGCGCCTACTCGGCGGAGGCACGTGCTCGTCGCATCCTTGCCGGTCTCGGTTTCAGCAAGGAGATGCAGGATCGTCCCACCAATAAGTTCTCCGGCGGCTGGCGAATGCGTGTCTCCTTGGCGCGTGCTCTGTACTTGGAGCCAACACTGCTGATGCTCGACGAGCCGACGAATCATTTGGATTTGAATGCGGTCATTTGGTTGGACAACTATCTGCAGGGCTGGAAAAAGACGCTGTTGATTGTGTCCCACGACCAGAGTTTCTTGGATAATGTCTGCAACGAGATCATTCATTTGGACCAGAAGAAGCTGCAATACTACAAGGGCAACTACTCCATGTTCAAGAAGATGTTTGTCCAGAAGCGTCGCGAGATGATCAAGGAGTATGAGAAGCAGGAAAAGCGTCTGCGTGAACTCAAAGCACATGGACAGTCCAAGAAGGCGGCAGAGAAGAAGCAAAAGGAGTCGTTGACCCGAAAGCAGGAAAAGAACAAGACAAAGCAACAGAAACAGGATGAGGATGAGGGACCACAGGAGTTGTTGGCACGACCCAAGGAGTATATTGTCAAGTTCCGTTTTCCGGAGCCATCGCAATTGCAGCCACCAATTCTGGGCGTGCACAACGTGACGTTTGCCTTCGATGGACAAAAGCCATTGTTTATCAAGGCCGATTTTGGCATTGATCTGACCAGTCGAGTGGCCATTGTCGGCCCGAATGGTGTCGGCAAATCCACGTTCCTCAAGCTGCTCCTGGGCGAACTGGAGCCCCAAGAGGGTGAGCAGCGCAAGAATCATCGCTTGCATGTGGGACGCTTCGACCAGCATTCGGGTGAGCATCTAACTGCTGAGGAATCCGCTGCGGAGTATCTGCAACGCTTGTTCAATTTGCCGCATGAAAAAGCGCGCAAAGCGTTGGGATCCTTTGGATTGGTCAGTCACGCCCATACGATTAAAATGAAAGATCTGTCTGGTGGTCAAAAGGCGCGTGTCGCTCTCGCCGAGCTGTGCCTTAGTGCGCCCGATGTGCTCATCCTGGATGAGCCGACCAATAATCTGGATATTGAATCAATCGATGCCTTGGCCGAGGCGATCAATGAATATGAAGGCGGTGTCATTATTGTTTCCCACGACGAGCGTCTCATCCGTGAAACCGGCTGCACTCTGTATGTCATCGAGGATCAGACAATTAATGAGATTGATGGTGAATTTGATGATTATCGCAAGGAGGTGCTGGATTCTCTCGGCGAGGTGGTCAACAATCCCAGTGTTGTGGCCAATGCGGCGGTGCTGCAGTAGACTGTCCTCCAGTCACTTCACTAGATAGCCTTTTTTTATAAATATATATGTATGTATACATGAACCATAAAGAATGTTACAACTTATTTGGAATGCGTACTAAATAAATTCACAATGTTTATTAAATATGTATGACGAAAGTGTATGAATTATAAGTATTTCCCTCTCTCTCAATCTCTCTCTTAACCATAACGATAGAACTGCTTCACATTGTTGAGCAGCTGCGTCATCGTATTGTAACTCTCCGCATCGAAATCAATGTTCTCGCCGCCAAATTCAATCACCTGTAAATGGAAATGTCACACATGAAGCCACAAGTTCTCTGTTCACTCTTATATATATTTACCTCTTTGCCGCGTATGACATCGCCAGCATTGGCCACACCAATCACCTCCACCCATGATCCTTCCGCTGCGCCCAGATCGCTGGGCAGACTTATGCGCAGCTTGTGACTGTCGGTGCTGTTCGCCAGCAGCGTTGAGCCGGCAACGCTTTCCACGCGCACCATTATGCTAACGGTTTGGCCGACAAACTGTTTGAGCATGCCGCCATTTACCAGAGTGCGTGATTCAAACGGTGTATTCATTTTAATTGCAATTTCAATCAAAAACGAAATCAATTTCTGCAAATGCCACAATCAATCAACAAAAAAAAAGCGCGTAAATTAGAGCTGGACCTCGATTCGACTTTTAATCGCTTTGCAAAACAATCGAATATTCCTAGGTCTACCGTGAATTGTGAAGCACAAAACGTAGCTGACTGCTATGACGTTTTACCGTATGCGCTTCTCTGAAAACTGTCGATATTCGCAAAAGTTGACAGCAATACTGAAATCAAATCGATAACCGATAAAATTCGTAAAGGCGGCAAACTGCCACTGCGTTCAAATCGTCAAGTCAATAAATAAAAATGTTTTATAAATGTAAAAAAAATATCAGCTACATGTATTTATATTCAGATCAATTACAAATTACACCACAGCTTTATAATACTCTAAATTAAACAGAAAAATAAGTACTTTTAGTAAAATTCTACCTGGAGAGTAGATTTAAAAACGTTTTCTTGCTTTCAATGGACGGAAAGAGGACGAAACCATTTTCTGTGGTAAAATAGAAGAACGTGCCGCTGGTTCAATTGACTTCTCAAACGAATCGTATGTGTCATCCTTTACATTCTCATCTGTTTCGAAGCCATCATTATCTTCATCGGACGGTCCTCGAATGCGAATTTCTGGCACTATCACCTTTGTGCGCGCCTTCTTGGCCGAGTGGCCAATGCTGCGTCTTCCCAATCCTGAGCTGCGTCGCATTGTGTCCTCCATCACACGCACCTTCTTCATTGGCGACTTGCCCGGCCTTGGCTGCACGGGCATCAGGCGTTGGCTCGGCTTTCGGCCGGCTGGAGACGATTTCATGGCACTCAGCGTCTTTAATAGATTGCGCTTGGCATGTGGCGTCTCTGGTTTATTACTATCTCCATTTTGTAGTTTCCGCTTGTGGAGATTTCCTGTGCTCTTGGCACAGGTATTCGTCATGGAAGCCAGCTTCCAATTGGACGGAGTTCTCTTCAACGACATTGTAGACGCCGACATGGCAGATGCGTTTCTCAGCGACAGCGGCGTGCGGGGAGCAGTCAATCCAGGAGCAACTGGTGGCAGCATCTTGCCCTTTCCAGACGGAGTCGTTCCTGCATTCTTGCGGGCAGAGCTCTGCTGCTCCTTGGCCTGGCGAAGACGCACCCAATCGCTGGCCATGTGCTCCAAGATGTTCTCGCCGTGGACCAAGAAAGGCGACCGAGTGCGCTCCTCGTAGGCATGGACCAACTCCGTGATCTGCTGCTCAATCTTCGGCAGCTTGCACGCAATCGCCTTCCGCTCGCGCTCCTCCTTCAGGAGCTGCCCACCGCGATTGTTGAATCGATTGGGCTCGTTCGCCTTTGCCTCCAAGGCCTCCATGCGAGCCCAGATCTCAGCCCGACTTGCGAATAGCTCGAATATCTCCTTGTTGCTGTTGTAGAAGCTCTTCAGGTCGTCCAGCTCCAGTTCGTGCAGCTCCAACAGATCCTCGTTGTACCACTCGTTGTAATAGTTGGAGAAGCGCTTTCGCTCCTGCTGCGACTTCAGTGTCAGGTCCCACCACTTCTTGATCTCCAGGCGCAGCTGCTCAATGAACGTCTTCAGGTTCTGGCTGCGCAACTGCTGACACCGCTGCAGCTCCTCGTTGAGCACATCGTAAGTCCGCTGCGTGTACTCGGTGGCCTCACGCACTCGCCGCATGGCGAACTCATCCGTCTCCTGCAGACGCTCCCAGAGCACATGGATCTTCTGCCTCATATCATCAACGCGCTCATGCAGCTCCACAACCTGCGCGGCAAACTCCTGCTGCATGAAGCGCAGTCTCTCAAAGATGTCTGGCGTGAGACACTGATTCGCCTGACTCAGCAAACGCTCGTCTGCAGCAGTCTGTGGTAGCAGCTCCAGCACCTTCATGTCCCGCTTGATCTGACTGCGCAGCTGGAACAGCTCATCCATCCGACTAGTGCGCTCTACCCGCAGACGCGACAGGTGCTCCGAGAAGGCCAGCATCTCCTGCGGCTTGGGCAGCGGATCAGCCAGCAGAGGAAGCGGCTGCTCGCCCAGCTCCTCGCACAACTGCTCCTGCTGCAGCAGCAACTCACAGATCTCGGCACGACGCTCACGCAGCTCCTCACGCAGATGCTCGATACTCTCGTCCAACTTCTGCTGCCACACTGTCAAGGGCATGTCCTCTGGCATCTCTCCCACATCCACACTCCTGTGCAGCAGGCGTGTCACCTCTGCGGCCTCCTCTCGCAGTGCACTGATGCCATCTCTGATCAACTTCTCCTTCCCATCCGATTCGGCCAACAAGTCTGTGTAGAAGTTGCACACGTGCTCCTCCAACTTGTGCATCAACTCCTGGCAATATTCCGTGTCGAACATTTGCGACCACTTGCTGTGCAGTTGATCGACATGTTTGCTTGTTGTGTCCAATATTGCCGTCTTTATTATCAACGGCTGCTCATCCATGATTTGTTTTATATATTCAAGTTGCTCTTATAGTTTTATTATTATTCTTATGACGAAATACAAAACACACAATCAAAAAGTGACGCCAACATCAATTGAACATACGGTAAATTTAAAACACGTCCAAGTGCTGCCACCTTTTCAAAATGACTTGTGTTATGAGGAGCGCGACTTCGGCTGCAAGGGCATTTAACATTACAGAAACACGGTTTTCAGGGCTGCAATAAGAAAAGTTAGATTTTAAAAGGAAAATCAGCAGGTAAAGTGGATTTTTATTTTAAAGAAAAAGCTTTAGTTTAATAACACTTAAACCTGTCACAAATTATAAATGCATTTTCCTATATTTCAGCAAAATATGCAAGAAGTAAAAATGTGATTGTATCAATTAACAGACTATAATCCTCTGGCATCCCGCTGTAAATGGCATAAATACATCTGTTGCAATACGGGTAACTTTTTATTTGTTGGTACATTAGATCAATTTGTACTTAGCTTAATATTGTTTAAGTTTGAACGCGTGTTTTATAACTCGATTTTCAGTGTTTATTTAATTGATAAAATAAAAACAATATTTATATTAAATTACAAAATCTAAATATTTTATAAGTTAGTTCTTATAAACAGTTGGTACACTTTCAACGAAAAATTAAAATTTTTCTCTAAAATCGGGTACAAAATTCCTTGCTGAAGTGGCAGCCCTGTGCGTTAATGCTATTAACACTTATCGGTTTAAGTTCCATCGATCGCAGTGAATGTGAATGCTCCTCACATAACAGCAGTCATTTTGAAAAGGTGGCAGCACTTGGACGTGTTTTAAATTTACCGTATGTTCAATTGATGTTGGCGTCACTTTTTGATTGTGTGTTTTGTATTTCGTCATAAGAATAATAATAAAACTATAAGAGCAACTTGAATATATAAAACAAATCATGGATGAGCAGCCGTTGATAATAAAGACGGCAATATTGGACACAACAAGCAAACATGTCGATCAACTGCACAGCAAGTGGTCGCAAATGTTCGACACGGAATATTGCCAGGAGTTGATGCACAAGTTGGAGGAGCACGTGTGCAACTTCTACACAGACTTGTTGGCCGAATCGGATGGGAAGGAGAAGTTGATCAGAGATGGCATCAGTGCACTGCGAGAGGAGGCCGCAGAGGTGACACGCCTGCTGCACAGGAGTGTGGATGTGGGAGAGATGCCAGAGGACATGCCCTTGACAGTGTGGCAGCAGAAGTTGGACGAGAGTATCGAGCATCTGCGTGAGGAGCTGCGTGAGCGTCGTGCCGAGATCTGTGAGTTGCTGCTGCAGCAGGAGCAGTTGTGCGAGGAGCTGGGCGAGCAGCCGCTTCCTCTGCTGGCTGATCCGCTGCCCAAGCCGCAGGAGATGCTGGCCTTCTCGGAGCACCTGTCGCGTCTGCGGGTAGAGCGCACTAGTCGGATGGATGAGCTGTTCCAGCTGCGCAGTCAGATCAAGCGGGACATGAAGGTGCTGGAGCTGCTACCACAGACTGCTGCAGACGAGCGTTTGCTGAGTCAGGCGAATCAGTGTCTCACGCCAGACATCTTTGAGAGACTGCGCTTCATGCAGCAGGAGTTTGCCGCGCAGGTTGTGGAGCTGCATGAGCGCGTTGATGATATGAGGCAGAAGATCCATGTGCTCTGGGAGCGTCTGCAGGAGACGGATGAGTTCGCCATGCGGCGAGTGCGTGAGGCCACCGAGTACACGCAGCGGACTTACGATGTGCTCAACGAGGAGCTGCAGCGGTGTCAGCAGTTGCGCAGCCAGAACCTGAAGACGTTCATTGAGCAGCTGCGCCTGGAGATCAAGAAGTGGTGGGACCTGACACTGAAGTCGCAGCAGGAGCGAAAGCGCTTCTCCAACTATTACAACGAGTGGTACAACGAGGATCTGTTGGAGCTGCACGAACTGGAGCTGGACGACCTGAAGAGCTTCTACAACAGCAACAAGGAGATATTCGAGCTATTCGCAAGTCGGGCTGAGATCTGGGCTCGCATGGAGGCCTTGGAGGCAAAGGCGAACGAGCCCAATCGATTCAACAATCGCGGTGGGCAGCTCCTGAAGGAGGAGCGCGAGCGGAAGGCGATTGGGTGCAAGCTGCCGAAGATTGAGCAGCAGATCACGGAGTTGGTCCATGCCTACGAGGAGCGCACTCGGTCGCCTTTCTTGGTCCACGGCGAGAACATCTTGGAGCACATGGCCAGCGAATGGGTGCGTCATCGCCAAGCCAAGGAGCAGCAGAGCTCTGCCCGCAAGAATGCAGGAACGACTCCGTCTGGAAAGGGCAAGATGTTGCCACCGGCTGTTCCTGGATTGACGGCTCCCCGCACGCCGCTATCGCTGAGAAACGCGTCCACCATGTCCAGTTCGATGTCCTTGCGGAAAACTCCGTCCAGTTGGCAGCTGACTTCCATGACGAATTTAGCGCCGAAAACGACAGGAAATCTTTACAAGAGGAAACTACCAAATGGAGATGATAACAAGGCAGAGGCGCCAACAGCCAAGCGCAGCTTGGTGAGGACGCTGAATTCGATGAAGGCGTCTCCAGCGATGCGCAAACAAAGTCAACGCCTGATGGCCGTCGAACAGAAGCCGGCGAAGTCGCCACTGAGGAAGCTGCGTGTGATGGAGGACACAATGCGACGCAGCTCGGGGCTGGGCAGCCGCAGCACTGGACAGCCAGCCAAGAAGCGCAACAAGTTGCCGTTACCTGTGCCTAAGATCGTCGTGGCCGGCGCCACCGCCGACGAAGATGATGATGATGAATACACAACGGATGAGAGCAGCAATCTGGCAGCTGGCAGAGATGAAATTGGCAACTATAAGAAGTTTGCGCCGCCCGTGCGATCATCCGAGTTGCCAAGGATGCTCAAGACACGCAACAATTACAGCAAACATCGCCAGGCCAATGGAAAGACGAAGCTTAACGAGGAGAAGGACACCAATCTGGGATTGCCAGAGCCACGACGCAGCCGAATGTGGCAGCCAAAGTGATGAGAAATGAGATTAATCCAATTTTAATGAATTTACTTAAGTTTTATATTGATGTTCGAGTATTTTAATGTTGCTGTGTTTCCTCCATATATTGACTTTAGTTATAGAAATTGTTTGTGTAGTTAAATGTATTAAACAACACATTTATATTTAAACCTTGTCAACCCAATTAAAGTATTCGACTAAGTTAAATGTTTTCTTTAAACTAGTGATGTTCAAATAAATCGACTATTCCAAAAAAAAAACAACACATTTTTGATTCTTTGCACCATTTTCATTTGAATACATTAAGTGTATTTACAATATTAAAAGCTATAGTCAAATCGAAGTTAATTGTTATTAAATAAATAAAAATTGCATACATAAACAATTCCTATATTAGTATATGTAAATAGTTTCTAATTTAATATTAACAATTGAATTTATTTCACTGGTAAAATAGCGTGCAACAGAAGAAATCGACTTTTAGCACGATTAACCCGTTCAGCATGATATCATGGCGTATCAATATATCCATCATGGTCGCTCTTAAGTGATTTCTACTGTAGTTGATGTACATCTTCTTCAGGTGTTGCTCTTGCAACATCGGCTATTTTCCCGTCTCGCTGCCGCTGGCGTTGCTCTGTTGACTGTTGCCTCCATGGTTATACATAAGATGGGCTACAATAATAAAAAAAGATACAAGTTTATAAAATTGCTTAAGTAAATTGAAGGCGTCTCCAATATAATTATATATGAATAAAATAGAAATAGAGATTGAATAAATAAATATAAATATGAATATAGAGAAAGATATAAATTTTTAAATAGAAGTAAATATAGCAATTAAGATAAACATTGGATTAATATAGATAAATAGAGTACATCATATAATTAGATATGATTAAATAGAAATAGAGATTGAATAAATAAATATAAAGATATAAATATGAATATAGAGAAAGATATACATTATTAAATAGAAGTAGATGTATCAATTAAGATAAATATTAAAAAATTATAGATACATAGAGATTTAACTAGAAAGAAACAAAATAATTATTTGCATTTAACGTTCCCTAATGTGTATCCTTATATTTAAATTTCATAATAACATTATTCCTAACAATAAAAATCGATATACAAAATAAGATTCATTAAAATATAAATGATAAAGATAGAAATAGAGAAAGATACAAATTTTTAAATAGAAGTAGATATATCAATTAAGAAAAACAAAAGATATATATATATATTTAAACATAAGGAAAGAAAATCCTCATTTTTAAATTTCCTAACATTACTCCTAATAATAAAAGTCGATATGCAAAAAAAGATTCAGATAGGAAAATAGTGAAATAAAAAGAAAGATAGGATAGAAAAAATTATATTGTTGAAGAGAAACACATAGAAAAATAAATAGAGAAAGGATTCAGATAAATATAACATATTTATATAAGAGTGGAGATACTTAAAAGGATATCATAATAAAGGATAATATTAAGACAGATATTTATACATATATAAAGACATAAAGATGAAAACATACGCATATACAGATACATATGATGATTTAGATAGAGATACAAAATATTGTGAGATAGAGATGGGAATTCTTAACTATATAACTATCAATCCCCTAAATGGATGCAATCCAAAACTGAGCTTACCCATCACAACGGGCGTAATGTTGAATGCCCCAAAGGGCGCCGTTGCCGTTGCATTATTCGCAGCGCCCACAAATCCGGCTGGATCCTGGACAGGCAAGGTGACGGGCACAGTGACAGATGCGGGCGATGTCGTGTTGTAGGTGACGGGCGAATGTAGAATTGGTGTGGCAATTGTTGCCGATGCTGTCGCCGTTGTTGCCGTGGTTACAGTGGCATCCGGCTGGAATCGCGTTGGCGGCATCACCACCGTGGTGAGATGCGAGTGTATCGGTTCATCCAGCAGTCCAGTGCGCTGTAATCTTCCCGTTTTCGTCTCAATATGCTTATTGTGGGCACTGAGGCAATGGTTGCGCATGTGGTATAGTTGCAGGAAGTAGGCATCACAATGCGGACACTTGTAGCGCTCGCCCGTGTGGCGTCTGATGTGCGCCTTCAGATCGTTGCTCTGGCTGAAGCTCTTCTGGCATTGATCACACTTGTACGGACGCTCGCCCGTGTGTGTCCGCATGTGGATGGTCAGATTGTAGGCGCGATGGAAACTCTTGCCACACGTGTTGCACAGATTCGGCTTGGTTCCCGTGTGATATCTATAAAGTTAAACAGAAAGCAGGCATTAGTCTAGAGTGCTGGACTCTGAGATACCCTGGAGACGACTTACCGCTCGTGCACCTTGAGATCTGTGGCACGCGGAAACGCCTTGACGCAGTAGCGGCATTTGTAGGGCTTCTCGCCATTGTGCCTGCGCATGTGGACGCGGAGATAATCGTTGCGGGCGAAACTGTCGCCGCATATGCAGCAGAGGAAGTTGCGCTGTCCAGTGTGCGTCTTCTCATGGCTGCGCAGCTGTTGACGCTCCTTGAAGGTCTCGTCGCAGCTTTTGCAGGCGTAGAGGAATTCGGTGTGGATGAGTGTGTGCTTGCGCAGATATGTCTTGCTGGAGAATCGCTTCGAGCAATATTCACATGTGTGTTCGTTTAGTTGCAGCTTGAGCTCACTGTTCGGATCGAGTCCTTGGCCATTGTGTTTGCTCAGCTTGTGCCGCTCGAGCGCATCGGGTCGGGTAAAGGCCGCGTCACACAGTACACACTTGTGCTCCTTGTTGCCATGCAGACTTTGGACATGCGCCTTCAGATGATCGCTGCGTGCAAATCCCTTAGAACAGTGCGGACAACTGAGCGGCTTCTTCTCCAGATGCGACAATTGGTGGCGCAACAAGTGACAATGTCGGGAGAAAGTTCGCTGACAGATTTCACAGCGATTCTCGGGATTTGGATTTGACTCCGCATCAGTCTGTTTATTGCGACGACGACGACGACGTTGTTTTACCGTCGACGGCTTCTGTAAATATTCCCGGACGATCTCCACTTGTGCTGCTTTCGGCAGCTTCGCCTTATCCTTGGCTACAGCCGCTGTCTCGGCTTCATCTTCGCCATCGTCATCCTCCACGTAATCCATATCGCTATCATTGTCATCATTGACAAATTCTTCGCCATCCTCCTCCCCATCCTCATCAGAGCTGTGGAACATGCCCGCCGTTGTGTTTTTCAGTTCGAATTCATCCATTGCGTCCACATTAACGCTATCAACACGTTGGCGCTCCTGTTTAATGGGCAACTGTGGCTCAGCCAGTGGTTCCTCTGTGTGAGAAACGCTTGAGATTAATCTTAAGAATCAAAGTCAGTTGACATGGATTTCTTACCCTTAACTTCTGTGGCTGCCAGTTCATTTTTAGCAGCACTTTTCTGCTTCTCCTCACACTCCACCTTCTGTTGCTTCGCCGCCACGTCGCCGTCGTTCTCCGTGGGCAGTTTTGCTTTTCTTCGACGCTTCTCGCGCTTCACTTGCGCCAGAATTGGAGCTGGACAATTTTGTGGCTGTGGCTCTGGCTCGGCTTCTGGCTCTGGTTTAATGTGCAGCCAGAGTGATTGCTTTGCCTCGGCATCGGCCTCATAATCATCGTCGGCCTCCTCGTTGCTTGATATGGGATTCGTATGGCTTTGATAGAGACTCTCGCTGTTGCCGTTCTCCTCATCATCGGAACATTGGGCGGCATTCAGTAAAATGGCAGCTGATTCCAGTTCATCGCCACTGTGCATGGTTGCCTCGTCGACAGGTGGCCAGCTTGTATCCTCCTCCTCCTCCGTCTCCTCTTTCTCCTGGTCGTCGGTCAGCGTCCGGCGCTGTTTATCCGACTTGTGCACTGTGCGCATATGACGAAGCAAATGATCCCGTCGACTGAAGGCGCGTTTGCATTCGCGGCATTCGACGCGACGTTGCAACAGTGTTGATGTCGTTTGTTGATCGTGCTTCTCGACCAAATGATTGCGCAATTGTCGGAATTGTTCGAATTTGGCGTCGCACAATTTACATTTGAGTTCTTCGATATATTTGTGCTCTCGATTGCGATGCAGACGCAGCTCGACAATGTTGAGAAACTCGTCGCTGCAAATGCCGCACGGCAGCATCGGTAGCTGTTCAGTCTGTGTGCAAACATCGCTGCTGTTTGGCCTCGCCGGAGGCGTCTGTCCCAGCATGGACACTAGGGAGCGATAGGCCTTCTCGGCATCTCGCTTGAAGCGATACGCTTGGCAGGCGGCCTTAATGCACGTGTCGCACATATGATGGGGCATCTTGTCGAATCGCTCGCAGGTGTAGCGCGTACATTCATTCAGTATCTGGGCAATGTTCGCGCCCTGCTCCACGGGCGCCTCATCGTAGATGAAGTAGAAATCGCCCACTTCGCGCAGGCAAACGCGGCAGACGCGCTCCGCATCGAATTCGCTGAATGTGTCTGGCATTTCAACTGCGTTCGTGTGCGTCTATCTGCTTATCTATCAGTTATTCTTGTTAATTTACGGAATTAACGCAGCAGCATTGCGTTTCTTAATGTTTGTCAATTGAAGATGTTTTTTTTTTTCTTACATTTTCACTTGAATGAGTATTTTGACCGGATCTGGCAGCGCTTTGTTATATTTAAACATTGACGCAATGCAGTGGCAACGACATGCGAATTGTCAACACTGAATGTTTTAAAGCGCGCGCATTTGAAAATATGCCTTACTGCATCTGCCACACATTTGGAAACTGTGGCGACACCTTTTGTCTGTTTGCGTAGCACAAAACTCCACCTATGGTTATGTTTTAAAAGTAGATTGTGACACTTTAATACGAGCGAGAATAACACTAGCTGTTATTCTCTTAATGGTGACCGATGAAGATAGATGGATTTAGGCAATTGATTTCTTGTATTTGGTGATACATGTGTATAATACAAATAGACAACGTTTAAAAGTATATATATATGCAAATATGTCATGAATTATTTCTAATGGCTTTTATACATTGCAAAGAACAGAATAACATTAAAAAAAAGATAAACATACTTTAATTTGTACATGAAGTAGATAATACTTATATAGAAAGAATTATGATCAAGTAAATTATAAAAAAAAACTCTCCCCATGCTAACCAATTCTACTTGCGGGAACGAGCGCGCGTCCGTTTCGCAATGCAGGATATGTCGACCGCACCATTTTGGGTCTGTTGTGGACCGATATTTCGCTTCCTCGATCGACCACGCGAGATCAATGGACCGGGGTCCTTTTGTAGCATACGGGGCGAGACGCAGGTTTGTCGTCGGCTCACAATCGCCTCTAGTCGCAGCTTATCCTCATCGTTATCCACCTGCATCTCTTCCAGCCTTGCTGCAATTGTGTTCCGTCTGGAACGCAAACTATTTCCGGAAATGGGTTTCACAATTACCGCTGGCTGCGGTGCCTGTTGCTTCACATTGTTTTCCTTATCGCTGTCCCCCTCCGCCATCCCATTTGCACTGTTGGTTTGCCTGCAGCGCGAACGAGCTCGACGGTTTACGGCTGCCGTCGATGGTTGCAACTGTTTCATCTTCTCATTTTCCTTATGGCTATCCACCTGCCTCTCCTCGAGTCTTGGCGCAATATTGGACACCCTGCAGTTGGAGCGAGTTCGACGGCTCGGAGCAGCCACCGCCGGTGTCAACTGTTCCTTCCGATCATTTCCGTTATCGCTATCCATTTGAACCACCTCCACTTTTGCTGCATGGTCCGTCCGCCTGCAGCTGGAGCGAGTTCGTCGCTTCTCAGGAATTTCTTCATGCCCCTCATCCGGCTTCTCATCCAGTCTTGCGGCAAAAGTTGCCCCCCTGAATCTGGAACGAGGTCGGCGCTGCTGGGTAACATTGGCACGACTTGAACCATTGTCCACCGACGGCAAGGCTTGATGGTTGTGCATTCGGTTGCGTGGTGCAGTGGTGCTGAGCGGTGTTGTGACCACCATTCTTTTCCTTTCAATCGTCGCAACAATAATATCGAAATCATCTTCGGAGTCGGATGAAAAATGCGGCGGCGGAGGGGGAAGCGGCTTTATGGGGCCAGAAGTTTGCTTGCGTATCGCTTGTTGATGGGCTATGTAGACTTCCAAGGGATCCACTGGGTCTTCCTCCTGCAGATACGAAACGGACATTTTCTCAACCGCCTCGCAATCGTTGCAGCAATAATCATCGCCCGTGAAAGTTGTGCATTCCGGATGCATTGGATTTCCGCCGCACAGTGTGCAGTAAAATAATGCATCCTTCGTTGACTGGCGTCCAGTGGAATTGAGACAACTAAGGGCAGTACAATTCACCGGCACCTCCAGCTGATCGGCAAACGCATCCGTTCGCTCCCAGGAGGCATCTCTGAGGGCAAACAAATGAAATGGTCATAATTAACAGAACAAACTCAACGGAGAAGCAACTGAATAACTGAACCTACCGATCCGGCACTGTGATGCCCCAGAGTGCAACCAAACGGAAATGTTTGGTATCGTTGCACAGCGGGCACTTGAAGAAGTATCCCGCCGAGTCGGCGTAACGCTGCAGGCAGTCTCTGTGGTACCAGCCGTTGTTGCAGCACTTGCCGTGAATGTACTTGCTGCAACTGAACGATTCCTTCTCGCCGATCAATATATCCAGGCATATGGCGCATTTCACCTGTGCCGTCGGTCGGTCGCGGTACGACTCGATGTGAAGATTGCAAAACGATTTGAATGTGCCAGTATATTGATTCTGTGCTCCGTTCTTAATCCCACAATAGGTGTGGAATGTCTTGCGGCAATTGATATTGCAACATCCAATGTTGGCGCCTCCCCTTCTGCAGTAAAAACAGGTCTGAAACAATGCAAATTGTAAGGAAATTCACAATCAACTTAATTAAGACAACTGTTGATTCCAGTGTTGCCAATTTGGCCAATTTATTGCTAGATGTCACACCAAAAGATTTGTTGTTATTCTGTTTGTGGTAAACTTACCAAATTTTGTGTTCGTCTCGATTCGGCCTTTATGTCCCTCAGTGTGAAGCAACAAATGTCATTGACCTCGTCGCCTCGCTGCACCAGATTGGAGCTCAAATACTGTTGCAAAATAATAACAATGCATTATTGATCTCTCTTCACTTGATACGCTTTTATTTGCAACTCACCAAACAATTTTGATGGACAAGATTCCCCTGACGAATGTGGGGCGTGCCCAGCAGCAGCTCGTTTAATTGGCTACTACGACACAACAAGCACTTCATGTTGTTTTCGTGTTTTTATCCGATTTGTTATTATCCTAATACTGTCCCCAATCTTCAGTGCATATAATTTTGCATAGTGTGCGGTATTAAATGGCGGGAACGCCACTGACTAGGGCTGCAGTAACAGATGATTAATTCGATAGCATCGATAGTTTTACAATTGGGCGATAGTTGAACGCTCGATACTAAATATTTGTGGAATTCTTGAAAGTGATAAAAATTTGTTTTAGCTTGTTTAATTTGTGCCGAAAATTAAAATGTCAGTTTTGGTATAGTCTTCGATGGCAAAAGACACATAAGTCAAAGACAGAAGAAATGTAATAAAATTTAAAACGATAATTGCTTAGACAACCATTTAAAGCGGCTTGACTTTTCAAGTTGGGTTTAAAAAGCTTAAGAGCTTCGCCCAATGACTTTGCGTTAAAACGCATTTAGAAAGTATTTATAAAAGTTGGCTTAGTTTTGTCATGGTGACTTAATCCATCGTTTACTCTTGATAATAAAAACGGAGCTGAATTAAATGGAAGCATTATAAAATTATATATAAATGCAAATGTTTCAGCAAAAAATGAGTTCATTTCGTCAACTAAATCAAGTTGTAATATGTTTTAGTAATACACCTAATATCATTTATACTATAAAATTTGTAGAGAGCTTTGAAACTTGTTAATACAATTTATCGATAGTTAGTGTTCAGAGATTGAACGAAATTTATTGAAAGTAAAATATGGCGGTCATTTTAAATTTGCTTTAAGCCATTGTAAAAGGTAACACACCAATAGTTAAAGCGTTTATTATAATATTGTTACGAATAGATATTGGATTATTACAGGACTACGGAGTAGTCAGTTTTATGAAATATACACAATATATTTTCTGCATTTTTATTCCAGACCATGGTGTGTTATAATAAGCAATTAATTAACCTTGAGCCGGACTACTCAAAGCACTTCAGGGCCAACTAGGACATACTTGTAGATTATCTATATATACATTTAGGCGTGGTTTTAAATACCATTCCCAGGGTCAGAGTTTCAATTAAAACATCAGTTTGGATCTTTGTAAATATAGTTTTAAGTTATACACATCATATTTTCTGGTACATACGCATACATTCGGTTGGATAATAAGTTATTTTGGACAGTCGCATGCACGACAATTAAATATATAATACAATACAATTGTTGGTTATTACACAAATTCCATAGTAAAATACAATTAAGAACCATAATTTGATTGCCCTAACGACTTAAATCATTAAATATATTTATGAATAGTATAACTAGTTGTTTAACGATTGTTCTTTCTACATTAAATTGCTAAATTCTTAAACTCTAGATGTATTGCGGTTTCGTGAAGAACATATTTTGGTAAAACGCACAAAAAAAAACGAGATGGGCTTAATTAGAATAGAAGGAGCAAAAAAGCAGATCGTACGTCCTTTAATTTGACTCAGATTCCCGCACGCTCCAGTGCACTTATTTGTGTGCCGAGTCGCTCTTCCCTCGCCTTGCGCTCTGCGCTAATTTTCTTCGAGCTCTGATAGGTATTGAGAAAGGTCTGCACATCGATTTTGCCATTTAGAAAATGCTCTACATGACGATCGCAGTCAGCATCCGCATTTGATGCGGCTATTTGCAAAAGTTCCTGCAAGACAAATAAATAAATTCTCATTCTGTGAAATACATCCAAATATTGTCGACTTAACCCTAATGTGCTGTGGTGCATATTCCTCAGATTTCTTCAAGTATTTCTTGTTCAGCTGGTCACATTTCTCTCCAAGCGATTTTAACGCCGTATAATCATCACTGAGTCGGCGTTTCAATTCTACAAGATGTGTGCCTTTACTTTCGTTTTCACCTGCAATTATTTATTATTAATTGCTGTTGAGTTATTCAAGTTGCTCCTTGAACTGACGTGATATGCTCTCAACTTGATTCATCATGGAATCAAGCTCCTCATTCAAATGCTGCACCACTGACATTTCCTCGATGAAATCATCAAAGAATTCGGGATCACGATCGAGCTGCTTCAGCTCATCCAGAGACAGTGTTGATAAATTTGGCATATTGTCATCATCGTCTCCTTGAAGCTCGTTACTGACGCCATTGTTGTCGTCATTGGTCAGTTGCTGCGGCTGCTGTTGTTTTGGTTGTGTCGGCGTCTGCTGCGCAGTAGGCATCTTGCAATCTGGCAGCAAGGCACTTGCAAAATTCTTCAGTCCCGCACTATCTAAGAGTTCAATAATACAAAAATATCAGTCAATGCCTACTAAATCACATATATGTATATGTACATATGTATGCTCCCTTGTGTTGATGTGTATGAGAAACTGTTTTACAGCATATTTTACTCACCTGACACTTGCAAGCTCCGAAGTTATTCACATTAAATATGTCGCTGCTTGCTAAATTGTAAATCAAAGTTGGAGTTTTTTTGTAGTTATGTTATAACAAAAAAAAAACTGCATTGCATTCTCTGAAGCACCGTTTGTTTGACAATCAGAGTTGCCACTTACCGACAATTCGATATTAGCCGTTCGGTTGAAAACAAAACGTTTGTAAAACACATTTATGCCGTTGTAAAAGTGTTTTACCAATCACAATTGCATAAAGGTATATTGATTTATAATTGATTTAATTACGTTTTTATTGACGGCTTTTCTCGACAATGGGACTGCGTACACTGCGAAAATCTTGAGCACCCTGGACAGAGATGCTGCGACTGTGATTTGCTACCTATCGGAAATCACAAATATTGCTAGTTTTTGTATATCGAAAGATAGCCAAAGAGCGCAATTTCGAAAGTTATACTTTATTTTTAATTACAATTTACCTTATATGCACTAGATAATATCGCAATTATTTGTCGTTATCTAAAAGCATAGCAAATTCTTAATATTTCACTAAATTACATTTAGAAATTGCCTGTCACTTGTCGTGGTCGCTGGTTGCAATGACTATCGCGCATCACTATCGAACAATCGAGTGCAGTTCTTCTTTATCGGCAACAGCTGATTTCTGTTTTGTCATTATTTCTAACTTGAAGATCGCGTTGCCGAACTCGACACCCAAAATATTTATATAATAGTTAGCGCAATATCCTAAGAATGGCCTTGTTTGAAATGAAGTGGCTGCGTCGTTTCGTACGTCGACACACAAATCCGATTCCGGAGCATCGCGCCGATTTGTGGAAACGCCGTTTAAGCATTGGATATGCGATATTGGCCTGGCAGGCATTTGGCTTAGTGTGCTACATGGTTTACACCGGACGCAACGACTGGGCCAAGTACTATGGCTACAAGTCGAAGGAGGAACTGGCTCTATCGCCGGCACAACAATTCGCGAAGCACTTAACAGTGGAAGGCACTGGTAAAATTATACGTATATCGGGATTATCCAAAGTGGAGGAGGTACCTTTTGACTCCAGCACTGTGGAACGTGTGAAGGACTAAGAGTTCTACACGAAATTTAGTTGGTAATTTAATTATTATGATTATATTTTTTTGTGAATTGTTACAAAATAAACGAAAAGAAAAGAAAAAAATACCATATTAAGATTTCTGTGTTGCGTGTTGGTATTTTGGCGAGAACGAAATCCGGGCACACTGGCCGCAAAGTCAAACAGAAACAGACGCCGCCGCAGCAAACACAAACAACAAGCAAAGCCAAGGCTGCTAACGCTCGTGCTGCAAAGGCATATCTCAGCCACAATATTAATTAAAGTAATAATTATATTAACAATATTAGTGGCAATCAATTTTTTTAAAACGCGTGCATATGTGCTGTTAAAATCTGGCCCGTCGAGACTTAATCGTTGCTGTTGTCTGCTATGTGTAGGTCGCATTGCATATGGTCTAAAAATAAGACAACAAGAGTAATAATAACAACAACAACACATCATCGAAATCTATTTAATGAATATTAATTGGCTATCAAGCGTGCAGTGCAGTGCAGTCCAAGTCGAGGTCACAGTGTCTGCCTCCATCTCCTCCTCCTTTTCCTCCTCTCTGCGCATCATAGTGCGCTTTGTGACGACAGTGTATGTGTGAGAAATAACGGGACCATCAGACAAACAACAATAACAATAAATGACATTTGTGCTGCTCTCGTCTAATTGGAATTTTTGTGTTAAAGAAATGTTTAAAAATTATGCTGAAGCTGCAAATAATTGCTAATTAGTTGAATTTTTCATTTGTTTGTTTGTTTGTTTGATGTCTTGCAAGGCTTCATTCGCGACACGCATACGAATTTCTAATGCAATTAACGTGCGCGCCGCTGCCGCTGCCAACGTCGGCAGGCGCGTCGCAGTCTACTTCTGTGGTTGCTGCCATAGCAGCTGTGTATAAAACATAAGAAAATGTGTTTTTAATTTATTTTTTTTTTTTTAGTGTGTACTGTCTATGTATATATGATATTTATGTGCTCTCCTTTCTTTTTCTTTAGTTTTGTAGTGCAAACAGTTGCAAAAGAGATTCAAGTGTTAAACAACGTCGTTGTCGTCTAACGGCAGTTAAGTGTGTGGACAATTACAAAAACAAAGTCAAAGTGCAAGTGCTGCAAAGACAAACCTACACACACACGCACACACATAGAGCATATGTGTGCATGGATTTGTTATTGATTGTTGCTATCGCTTCTACTGCATCTTGCTCTCTCTTACGGGTAAGTTGTAAACAATTGTGACCTTTTGCAGCTCTCTTTGTCTATCTCCCTGTCTCTGGCTGGCGAAATTGAGTCAATTTCCAGATAATTAAAAACGCATTAATTATATAATTCGAGTGAAATTTTCGACTTCACTTTCTGCTTCTAAGCCGGAGACAGCAACAACAACAAAAACATTAATAAGCAAAACGTAAATCATTAACAAGAACAACAACAACAACAACAGAAATGAGCCGAGTTTTGAAATGCAACAATAACAACAATAAATTTAACGAGATAACACGACAAACGTTAGTTTCTATTTTTACACAGCTGAAGAAAAAATGAAACCGTTTTCTAAAAATAATTTATGTTTTGTATTTGTATTTGTATTTTTTTTTCTATTCGAGAAACGAAAGGAAAACGGATTATAATGGCTTTTAACAATCGAATAATAAAAGCGCCGCGAAATGTTTAGCATATGGTAGAAATGCGAACAAAGCGTGCGATAAACAAACACAAACACACACACACAAACATAAACACACATGTCAACAAAGCATATTTCGAGCATGAAAGCGGGAAAGGGATCGGGAATGGGAATGGAAATGCGAGTGCGAAAGGCAATGCGAATGAGGGGAATGGGGGTGGAGACTTTGGAGTTGCATTGTACCAAATCTGGTAACAACGCATTTGGGATACCCTACAGGCACCGGCTGCCACTTAAAAAAAAAAAATGGCAAAGTAAAATCAAATTTCATTTAAAAAGAGCAAAATTTGTTTGTATAATCATTCATTCATTTTTAAATTCTGTATCCTAGAAATTCTTTTTACGAAAAGGTATGATATTTTCCACCTTTGTTTTTAATTAATTTGGATAATTTGTTATTTTTGGTAGCAATTTAAATCTCATTTGTCGTTTGAGATACATACCTCAATTAATCTTACAAATTGTACTGTCGGTAATTTTCTTAATACCCTGATCAAATTGGGTTAAAATTAAACTACTTATCATACAGCTGCCTTAGGCACGATCGACGGCTTAAAGTTCGGAACTGTTCATAATCATTTTTGAAATGTTTAATAAATTTTGTTGTTTTCAATATTTTAACCAAACTTACAGATTGTGCGTTTGTTATTGTATTATATATGCTGGTTAAATTTGGATTAAATCGGACTACATTATCAATCGCAATTTAAAAAAGTGCTCTGCAAGAGTATCAAATCTTCGGCGGACCGCTGGTAATTTTTCTTTCTTGTTTCATCTACTTTTTAAATACTTATGTCATGCTCGCTGGTTAGCCGACTGTCTGACTAGTTAACTGCCCACTGGGTTTCTCAGGTGCCACTGCCACTGCAGGTACCGCAGTAATGCGATCCGTTAGTACCGCCCAGTCCGATCGAGAGGGGGGCGGTTAAGTTTGAAGGGGGAGGGGGAATATTGTACAGTGATTATCATGACGCCTCTGTGAGCAGCGATAACTGACGTTGTTTGTTTCAGATGGTCATAGACCTCAACGACGTCGACGAGCTAGCTGGCCGAAACCAAAAAACCAAAACCTAAACAATAAACATAAAATACAACAACAAAAACAACAACTATGACGTCGTTGGTGGAAATAAAAATGCAGAAAGAGCCGCAAAAAGCCGACGCGCTTTGTGGCTTTTGCGGTTCGAAAAGCCGCAACCACGACCAAAGCCGCTATTCCCCCCAACTCCCTCTATATATGTAGGTATGTGTTGGACGCTTGATAACAACACAGACCTGAAGCTATCGCTGCTTAATAAGTAATACGGTCTCCGACCCCCGAACCACAGCATCAGATGCTGTAGAAAAGAAAAAAAATTAAATGTTCAGTCGATGAAAAGCAAAGAAAAGGAAGACATCAGAAGAACCAGAGTAATCTGCCATGTCTGTCAGTCTACCTGAGGCGATTGTCGATTGACTCCTCTACGCTAAACGCTTAAAAAAAAAAGAAGTAACGTAGGAAAGAATCAAAGAAAGAAAATGAAACTGAACTGTCATCTATTAAGGCATTCCAGCCAATGGCCAGACTTGGCTTGGTTGATTGGCCCATCGCCTGGGAAAAGTTCAAAGAGACTTCTCATGGGTAACCCATCGGTAATCCGACAAACACTGTGAAATCGATAGCCCAACGTGCCGTTCTGCATGCATGCATTCCATCTCCCTTTCCTTCCTCGCTCTCTCTCTCTCACACACACACACGCTCTGTCTTTCTCTAAAAAGTCAGTGATTAATGTTCACATTCCAAAAAAAAATATGAAACCTATAGATGATTCTTAATATTTGCGATCAAATTCGATTAGTGTAAGAAACGAAGAAAGTGAAATGAACAAAGTATAATTAAGAAATTTTGATAGCGAAGAAATAGTTTATAAATATGCAATTTGGCGAATAAATTTGAGTATGAATCTTGATTAAGTTTACAATTATAATATGAGATGACGAAGATTATATTAGATAATAGATGATAGGATATGTAAAATTAAGGAAACTTTGTCGTTAACATTTAATATTTGGCATAGAATTTATGATAAAAAAGCATTGCACTAGACCCCAAACGTGGGTTTTAATCGAAATAACCTATAGATCAATATCATTATCGATATCAAAAATAATCGGGCCTGTTCCGCTTCTCCACAATGAGATTTTTAAGTCGAACACTGTCGAAATATATAAAGCGGATATTTTATTTATCATTTGTGTTAATTAATCGTTTCTTTTGGTAAATGACTGCGGCATACTTGATTTGATATTTTTAAGAAGATTCTGAGGGTTCCGTTTCGAATTCAAAGGTAAGGGCTGTGTTAGAGAAAAGACAGTCAATCGTTTTAATTTCAATACATTACAACCTACCGGATTGGGTTGAACCAACATTGGTTGTGCCAGAAATATCATTTGTAGCGTTGGGCTTATTCTTTTCTATAATTTAACCTAAAACTCAAAATACGTTTATAAATAATATTTGGTTTTCACTTACGGCTGTCCTGTTTTTCGATATTATCTTTGCTAGATATTACATTGAGGGCACAATTGCTCCATAGTGTAGTCAGCGATGATCCAATATTTTCGAGTGCGGTCAATCGGTGTCCGCTCTCAAATATATCGGTTGTTTCACCGGTATCACCGTCTATGTCTTTAGCTACGTCCTCCCCTGCGGGCGAGTGTTTAATGTTTCCGTTTAACATGTTCTTGAATAATGACATAATTTAGAGCTAAAGTTCAATTGCCAATACAAAAATATGGCTTATGGAATTAGAAATTCATTGCTTGAACAATTTTCATAAAAAAAAAGATACAAAAGTAATGTTTGTCCAAACTGTATTAGTATAAAAACTGAAATGAAATGAATCGACATTTTTTTTCATAGACATTAAATGATTTAGCCTGCTTGTGCATAACAATTTTTAAATTCCGAAAATCTAAGGCGGTCATTTTGAGTGCTGTTAAAAGACGTTATCTCATTAGTGTTGGGAAACGTGGCACGCATGCGCTGTTGTCTGTAATGCATAACATTTCGCTGTTATTAACATGCGCGCGCCGCAAACAAACATTTTGCGCTTGCAAACTACGGTCACACAGTTCACAGTTAGCTCGTTCAGAAAACGCGCGTCGCGTCGCGTTCGCGTTTTGTTGTCAGTTTCTTAGCTCTGTTTTTTTTTTTTATTTCGTGCGCGCTGTTATTCTCTTGATTCTTATTTTTGTTTGTTTTTTTTCCCCTTCATTGTATATACGTTGTGACTTATTTCCATGACAAATACTCTGTTCGGTATGTTTCTACGTGTAGCGAGCAAGAAAAGATGCAAAAATAAAAGCTGTATAAAATACCTTTTACAGTTATTTGGTGCAAACAATTATACGAGTGTGTGTGCGTGTGTGAGAGAGCTCACATATCGTAAGCCAGAGCGCCGCGGCGTGTGTACGTGTCCCCGTATATGAATACCTTTGTGAATGCATATATATGTGTGTGTGCGTATGTGTGTTCAATTCATTGTTAAGCGGTCGCGACGGCTCAAGCTGCTCTGCTGCTGCGCTGCTATTCTTTCTCTGTTGTTGTTGTGTGTGAATTACACGCACGACATTCTTCAAGTGCTGCTGCTACTTTTATTCAATTTACTCTCTTTTCAGTGGCACAGCGGCATTTTGTTTCTACTGTTGTTGTTTTTGTCGCAGCAACAGTTTTTATTTGTATTTAATTCATACACACACAGACACATGCATAGGCGCCTGCATCCTGCTTGTCGGCTTGAGTTTGCTCTCTCTTTCTCTCGCTCTCCTTCTGCAACATTTTGTGCAGTGCTGCAAAACGTGTGCTAAATATGCGCGCGTGTTTCGCATATTTAATTAGCATTCAAATGCGAAACGAGTTCACGAGCTTATTTTTCATTTCTTGTCATTTTCTTGGGCGACAGGTAATTTGTAATTATCTAATGGCCATAGTACTTATCGTACTGCAAACAACAGATAACCCTAAACCCCCACCCCTCCCCATCAGCCACATCGCCTGGTCATGTCTTAACACTTGGCTATAAATGTATGTATATATGTACAATATATGTACGTACATATGACCCACGCACCTGATAAAACTCAAATGTTGCTCGTTTGCGTGTAATTAACAAAATTGCGACAGTTGCAGAAAAATCAAATTTTGCCTGTATGATGTCATTTTATTTGTCGCATTTTTTGTTTGTGTTTCAATTTAAATGTCGCTGTGTCGTCAAAAGTTGAAAGCCTTTAAACAAAATAAACACAAAATTTGCGTGTATGCCGTGTGGGCAGAGCAGCCGTAGTCGCCGCAGCAGATTCAGTTACGATTAGTCTTGTATGAGGTGCCTCCGAGCAGTGACGAAATTGACGTCACAACTGGCAAATTAATATGACCAAAGCTTCGTTAAGCGCTCGTAGTCGAGCTTAAAATCGGATTACATCAGATTATAATTAGAACTAAGCTTATAAAGCTTCTAAAGCTGATTTAACCAAACCCCATCACTAATTGTGTTATGTATTCGTTATTTTTTAAATAATGATATATCGTAGATTTTTTGATGGCATAAGACAGTTTTGTATAGGAATCAGCTGGTTTTGCAATACATTTCAAAGCGATACATTAAGAATACTCCAACTATTTTTATCGTCAGAGCATATTTAAAAGTGTATATGTTAAATAAATATGGGTAGTATTGCGCTCCTTTATAAAGCTTCTTTTTTTTTTTTTTTTTAATATTGTGATTTCGCTTTTATTTGTTTATGTTTTGCACGTAATGCAATGCCGATTTGTAATTTTAGAGTTGTTTCCTAATTTCAGTAAAATGAGTAGTGACATAATAGTCAAATAGTTTAGAATAGGCGTTTACATAAACACTTTCACATGAAGTTATTTCCCGAAATAGGAAGCGTATAAACGGAGTAATAGAGTAATAAACAAAATGTTGAATATTCTTTACAGCTTATATGATTTTAACTATCCATATTCTATCCAACTTGATTTGAAAAGTATTTCGAGTAACTGTGACGTCACTCGTTTCTTTGTCCAACCTGTAGATCAGGTAATCTTCATTGATGGCTACTACTGCGGTGCCGGCCGGCCATAAACGGACAAAAAGCGGCTTTTATGGTGATTGCACTAATACATGGACAACTGTAGATACGTACATACATACGTATGTATGTACATACATATATGTATGAAAATGCTCTTCTACAGTATGTACGCAGTACTTCCCGTCGTCTTAATGCACATTTTAAGTTCTCAATTTGCTACATACATATGTATACATATACATTTGAATGAGTAATCCACACGCGGACCACATGATGACAATGAAAAAATAAAATAAATAATACCAGATGAGAAAACACACAAAACAAACTGCACATAGTATGTATTTGTACATGCTGTGTACATAGGAATGTACGTGCGATTTAAAACTAGTCACTGACGTTGCAATTTCAATTGACGTTGTCGCGTTTGTCCTTTGAATTTCAATTTCAATTATTATTATTAACAGCATATTAATGAGTGAGGTGCCAGTGATTGTTGTATTTGTTTGTTTTGGTTTTTATCACAGCGGCGCTGCTGACTCGACGCATGTTAGTTAACATAACATAGCGCTGTTAATGTGCTGAGTGAGCGCGCTCGTTCTCTTCTCTTCCTTCTCTCTCTCACTCCTTTCCTCTTGATATTCTCACACACTCTCAAACGGGGCGGAATAACAACAACAATGCATGCGATTGTCAGAGCCAACAACACAAGCGAAAACTAGTTTTTTCTGTTTGGTTTTTTTTTTCTTCTTTGTTTTTGTTTGTTAGTCGGTCGGTTGGCTGGTTGGCTGGTTGGCATGCAACAGACAGACGCGCGATGTTTTATTAGCATCTGCTTTGAACTTTCATTCATCGTTTGGTCTCCCTAGTCGCTCGCCTTATTTCACTTGCATTGCGAATGGAAAATGGCTTGCAGAAAAAAATTACTTTCTCTCCTTGCATCTTCTTGCTCACATATTGTCATCGATATCGAACGCAAAGAACATACTGAACAGAGTTCTAATACTGATACATCGATCTGTGATAACAGCATAATCAGCGATAACGATTAATTATAAGACCGATTTAAACGATCAATACGAACGACGACGTTGCAATTCTTCAAGTGCAACGAATAAAAAACAGCATACAAAAACTAAAAAACAAAATTAAACAAAACTACAGGAAATTTAAACTAAATCAATTGTTAATGATTCACGTTTTGCGACACCAACAACAAAGTAAATAATTGCACAAAATGATTAAATTGAAATCATTATTTCGCAGAGGACAAGGAACCTCGAGTTCTGCCTCCTCCAACAATTCATCGCACAAGCAACAGCAACAAAATTCGAACAACAATCGTCAGAAGTCGCAGTCCAGCACATCCCTTAACACGGCGCATGAGCAGCAGCAACAGCAGCCCCAACAGTTGCAACAACAGCAACAGCAACAACAGCAACAGCAACAAAATCAGCAACAGTTGAACAACACTGCATCTACAGCGTCAACAACAAAATTTTATTCAAATCACGACGCGACCTACGAACGAGGCGTCGATGTGGGTGACGAGGCAGCGTTGCTGCTGACAACACAACAACAACAGTTGCAGCAGCAGCAGCGACGCCAGTCGCAACAGCAGCTGAGCAATACGCTGCCGCAGAAGAAATCAAAATTTAAAGGACAAAAGCAGCCAAAGCAATTGCCACAACAGCAACAACAGCAGCAGCAGCAGCAGCAGCAGCAACAACAACAGCAACCTCAACTGATGACTTCCATTGCAGCTGTACCGGCAACCAACAACAGCAATAACAATAATAACAGCAGCAACAACAGCGCATTGGCCGCATTGCAAGATGGCGGCGTTGCTGCCGCTGCCGCTGCTGATTTTTATCAGCAATTAGCGGCAGCAGCAACAACAACAAGTGCCAGCAGCAACAGCAGCAACGCAGCAGCTGCAGCCAACGCATTTCCCGCTGCAGCAGCAGCCGTTGCTGTTGCCGCCGTTGCGGCAAGTAGCTATCAGCAACAACAACAGCAGCAGCAACAACAGCAACAGCAGCACCAACTACAACTCATCAACAACGAACAACATCAACAACAACTGTTAGAGGTGAGTAAAAAAATGACATAAATATGTACATATTTATGAATGGACTCAACAACAACTTGACAATAACAATTCTTGACAATTGCAGGCTAACAATAAAATGCAGGAATTGCACACACAACTGGAGCGATTGGGACGCGAGCAACTGCAGCTGGAGACGCGCATCACGGAGCTGTTGCCATATCAAAGCGAGGTGACAAAACTGAAGGGTGATCTGCTCAAGATGCAGGTAAAAACCAGTCATCACTCGATCAATCAAGCAATCAATCAATCAGTCAGTCAATCAATCAATCAATCAATCAGTCAGTTACTTAGCTAACCACAAAAAGCTGTCAATTGTCATCAAACAATATTGTCTTGTTATTGATTTGCTCAGTGCAGTTGGTGTTTGTTGTTGTCGCTCTTGTTGTTGTACTTGGATTGGATTGTTGTTGTGGTTATTGTTGTTGTTATTGTTGCTGTTGTCGCTGCTATCGAACTGGGGGCGTTGCGCTTCGTTACTTCAACCAATTTATTGATATTCAATATGTTCTTATATGCTATGCGAAAAAAATGTAACAAACTGCGCTCCTTTAATTGAAATTGTCGCTCATCGACCACCCCAACAGTAGTTGTCAAAAGTAAGCAGACCAGCCGAATTAATTAAACATAAAAAATACAGTTTACTGCTCGAAAAAATATCTTAAAAATAACTCAAATTTTTTTAAAAGGTTTAAAAGCAAAATATATTACACTTAAAAATATTTGAACAAAATTATAAAACATTTTGTAAATTTCTAATCTGAAGAAATTAATTGAATTTTGAAATCTGTTTCAAAAATTGTTTAAAAGATTTTGAGTCAAGAGAATAATCAACTACAGCTTAATGAATGCAACAATCACTTTCACAAATGGTTTGATCGATAGATTTTGAATTGAAAGAACTTTTTGCTGTTTTCACATGCCATTGTCACATACAATTAGCACTCAGTGTTGCCTTTTTGCGTCGTGAACAACAACAACAAAAGCAACGAGAAGACTATAGAATAAGATGAAATGTTACAACAACAATTAAATATATACTCACCTGAACTGTTCTCTTTGCGCTTACAGAATCAACAGGAGAAAACTCAAATGGAAATCGGCAATCTAAAATATGAAAATGAATCTTTGCGCAATCGTTTGCGGGACGTTGTTAACTCGCCATTGTCGGACGCGGAGAAGCATCAGATTATCCAAGACTCTCAGCGCTTGCACAGCTCAGCGCCCGCCTCCATAGCATTGCCCAGTGTGAGTATTTCAACCGAAATACCCTGTAAAAATATATATACAGTCAAAGTTCTCCAACTCGAATCACCATTATCAAAAGAAAAGGCTCGAATTATGGTGGAATTATGGAATTTTTTTTTAAATTTTATTTGCTACTTGATTTAGTTTAGGTTATGGAAGTTGGACTGTATTTGTATTTTAATAATTTAAATGCAAATATTTCTTCATAATTTTTGAGTAAAAATTGATTAATAATTATTTGTATTTTTGCAAATTATATTTGAACAGACAAACGAGGCGCCGCACGATGGAACGCCTTGCCTCACGCCGGACTGGGACAAGCACTCGTCGTCCAGTGAGATTTCAGTAGCGTGCCTGCAGGACAAGATCATTCAAATGGAGGAGACGCACTATTCCACCAATGAGGAGCTGCAGGCGACGCTGCAGGAGCTGGCCGATCTGCAGACGCAGTTGAGCGACACTCAAACGGAGAACGAGCGTCTGGCCGAGGAGAAGGATGTGCTCTTTCAGTCGCTTTGCCGGCAAACGGAGAAGCTCAACGAGTCGCGGACTCAGATAACCACATTGCAGGAGCTGCTGCTGCGGGATACGAAGCAGGCGGCTGAGATATCCACATCGGAGCGGGAAAAGAAGCTGCTGGATCTGATACAGACATCGCAGGAAGAGCGCGAGACGCTGCTGCTGAAGCAGGAGGAGCTCAACGCGGAGCTGGCTGAGCTGCGTCAATCGCGGGACACCGCACAACTGGAGCAGCAGCGGCAGCGGGAGCGCAACGGTTTGCTTGACTCGCAGCTGGACGCGGCGAATGCCGAGCGCAAACAGATCGAAGCGCAACTGTCAGTGGCCAAGGAGGAGATCTCACAGCGGGCCATTGAGATCAGCAGGCTGAGCACGCTGCTCGAGAATGCGCGATCCAAGATCGAGGAGCTCGAGGCGGACTTGTCGCGTGGCGACAAGACCGATTTAAGCGATGTCCTCGATGCGTCGCGACGCGAGAAGGACGCGCTTGAGGAGCGTCTGGCCGAGCTGCAGGATCAGTGGTCGCGCAGCCAGGCGGAGTTGCGTCGACTTCGCGAACAGCTCGCCGGCCTCACCGAGGAGTGCAAGGTGGCCAAGAACAATGCCAAATGCGCCGTCTCGCATCTCGAGTTCCGGCTGGAGCAGCTGCAGCGGGACAAGGACAAAACCGCTGGCGACTGTCAGACGCTGGAGGAGCGCGTTGCCGAGCTGCAGGTACAGTGCAAATGCCACCAGGAGGACAAGACGCAGCTGCAGCAGCTGCTCAGCGAAACGCAACGACATCTGGGCGATGTGCAGCTGCAGCTTAGCGACAGCGAATCCCGCCTGGATAAGGAGACGCAGCTGCGGAAACGCGAGGCTGACGAATGGCAACAGTTTCAGGCGGATCTCCTAATGACTGTGCGCGTTGCCAACGATTTCAAGACTGAAGCGCTCAGCGCACGCGAGCAGCTGGTGCTCGACAACAAGACGCAAAAGGACAAAATTCGACTGCTCGAACAGCAGCTGGAGAAGTTGACCAAGCAACGTAAGTCTCTCGATCCCCTACAGCGCAGATATACAGCGTATTAATGTATCTATCTATAATCTCACAGAGCTGCAGCAGACGGAGACACAGCAATCGGTGCTGTCCACGGTGCAGCTGGAGATGGCCTCACGGCGCAGCAAGCTCAGCTTCAGCCGGCAGGACTCACGACTCTCCGTCAAAACGCTCATCGAGAGCATAGAAAACAACAAGCAGGTGAGCTCCAAATACCGCAAAAAACTATTAAAGTTATTTATGCTACACTCCAATGCATGACCCAACAGTTTCTATTATTACTCTATTAGCAAAATGTGCGAAAAATAAAAACATTGTATTCATAAGCCGAGTAATATAAATCATTTTTAATTTTTGCTTTTCACTCGGATATTTGTAAAATGGCACTCTTTTTTTTAACAAAAGTTATAGTATTATTTTGATTTTATATTCAAAAATGCAGGTCTCAGAAAAAGACTTGTAATATCCTTTAAAGACCTGTAATGCAAATTATATCAAATTATGTAAGGTATAAATGTTGTTAATGATGAATGCTGATTTTCTGATTCATTTTATTTTATTTAATTTTTGGATTTCAAGGCTACGTAATAACTATAGTTTCGTAACTTGTATTACGTATAACGTAGCATAATATGCAAAATACGTATATAAATTAACTTTTAAAACCAAAAATAGTTCTTAATTCTTAACTTGTATTCTCGAAAATATATATAAAATGGGTATTTTCCATAACTTAAATACGAATTGTTAAATAATTGTTATAGCGTCATTTATTTTAATACTTTAAACACTTAAAGTCCCTGATAAATACTAAATGTACAAAAGCAAAACTTACAATTTTTAATTTATTTTTTATCACTTCTACAGCAGGGCAAAACGGATGAGACTGAATCCCATTATAGCTCGACGTCCAGTTTGAACAGTGGCACGCCCGAAACGGGCCACACACCTGTTATACTGCCCGTATCCAGTGACTGGCACGAGAGCGTGAGTATACGTCAAAAAAATTAGAAGATAATTTAATAGATATCAGGGCTTTAAACTGTAACCTTTAACAGGTATTAGCCGATTGAAATTGGTAAACGTAACCGAAACCGAAACTAAACTTTTTTATTATACCGAAACTCAAAAACCGAAATTATTCAAACCAAAATAACCGTTTGGAAACCGATTCATGCATTACGGTTAAATTCGGTTCGGTCAAGCATACAATTGAATTATGTAGTTAAGGTGTAATCATCTTTTTAAAAACTAGACTTCATTGTTACTTCTGCCCTAATTAAATGTATATATTGATCTCCATAAAATGATCGTAATTTTTGAAATTTATAACTAAATTGTTAAATTTAATTTTATTTGCATAAAATTCAGCTAAATATATGATTTATGTAAAATTGAGATGATAGCGGAATTTGAAACAGATATTAATATATATTAACTCTAAATGTAGCTTAAAATACTTAATGAAATATTAGATAAATATATATTTTGAATTTGCGTTTGCAGCTTCGATTGCCGGTTCTGCAGAGCAGCAATCTGCATGTGAATGTCAACAATGTGGCAACAGTTGCTGCCGCTGCAGCTGCTGCAGCGACAACACCGCCTGCAGGAACGACAACAACAGCAGCTAATACAACCAAAGCAACACAGCAGCCGCAGCTGTCGCAACAGTCAACGACAAGTGCGTCATCGTCCGCATCGCAGCCCTCCACACCAAACACGCCCAGCTTGCAACAGCAACAGGCGCCCAGTCTGACGACGCCGGGTCAATCCCCCAGCAGCGCTCTGGTGGGCAGTCTCAGTTTTGGCAATGTCTCAAAATCCTTCATCAGCGGTAAGCATTAACTTTGTTTATATTTTTTTATACGAACTATGCTTGCATATATAATTAATGACATCAAATTGTAGGTGAGCGCAAGGATCCGCTCAATATGCTGACCAAAAATGGTGGCTCGAAGCGAAACGCGCTGCTCAAGTGGTGCCAAAATAAGACCGTTGGCTATCGCAATATTGACATCACCAATTTTAGCTCATCGTGGAACGACGGGCTGGCATTTTGCGCCATTCTACATTCCTATCTTCCGGATCGCATACCCTACGATACGCTCAGTCCGGCCAACAAGCGGCGCAACTTTTCACTTGCTTTTGCCGCCGCCGAATCTGTGGGCATTGGCACTACCCTGGTGAGTCTCTTTGCCCATCCAAAAATATACATTCTCATAATGATAATGATTTAATTTTTATCTTTGCAGAACATCAATGATATGTGTCAAATCGAGAGACCCGACTGGACACAGGTCATGTCCTATGTAACCGCTATCTACAAGTACTTTGAGACGTAAGCCACGAACTCAAGCTGAACCGATCTTTAAAGCGACCTTTTGTATATGTATTCTCTTCTTTACACATCATATTCTCTACTTCTTTTCGGGCAACTATTTATTACCACAACCTTTTCGTATTAACGCATTTAAATGGCGCCCAACAATACTTTTTGGCACGAGTCTTAGCCAGACGATGATGATTTTTAACCCTAATTTATATACTTTTTTTTTGTTATTTTTTTTTTTTGCTCTCCCTTTAACGTGCATCTTTGCCTACTCATAAATATATTTAATTATAATATAAAAATAAATATGTATTGTCAGGTTTATTCAGTTGTGCAAGAGTGGCGGGCAAATTTGAATGCATATTTTTAATTTGAACGCTGATTTGGGAGTTTATTTTATATATACATATAGATAGACCTAGAGAAAGCAAATGGTCGATTAGCTTTAGCATATTTATTATAAAAGAAAACAACAAAACAATAATGATTTTCTTTACTTTTATTTATACACAACAAGCTATTTTTATATTCTATTCTAAAAATACTATAAACAAAATAAACGGAATCATTAAAAACTTCATGTTTGAAATCAAAACGGTTCTTGAATAATTTCCTAACTTGTATTATTTGGAAGATGATCTGTGATTATTATATTATGCGGAAGAAGGTGTGGCAAAATTCAAAAACAAATTTATTTATTATGTTTATGATATGGTCTCGGAAAAACACCGCAAAAATGTTGCAAACGAACCTTTTACCAGCTATCACCAAAGTATGTAAGTATTAAATGGGGAAATTCGATTTAAAAATCGTTAAAAAATTTCTTATATCCTAAAAAATGACAAACTTTACATAAAAATAAAAAAAGTCTGTTTTAAAAACTTTATATTAAAGTAATTTATTTCTCGGATCCAAAATTCAAAATTCGTTACAATTTCGAAACTTGAAAGTTTCAAGCTTATCATGAGATTTATGTAAACACTTTCAAAGCCTTGTTTACAATTTTCTATGAGTCAAGTGAGTCAAAATCTGAAAGAAAACAAGAAAAAGTCACGTTTTAAAAAAAAAACGTTTATTGTTTACGTTGTATTTACAACGGATTTTCAATATCTTTGCATTCTTATGACGTCACGTCATTAATTTAATTTCATTGTGATTAAAAATTTTAAAACTGCGGACGCTGGCAGCCCCAAATGAGGATGAAATGAAAAAAATTAATTGCAAAGCCTGATTCAGAATAACACATTTAAGCGTAGTATATCTGGAGTTTTTTTTTATAGATCCGGAAAATATTGATTTGTTGCTTTAAAACTCATAAATCTTATTTCCGATCGCTGATATTTTGCTGAGAACCGTGATTTATTTTAGTCATATGATACCATGAGGCTTATGCTTTTCTAAATGTATGTTAAAATTGTATTACTTTCAACTTTGTTTTTGTTGCGGATCATAAAAGGCTCATCATTTTTTTTAATGAATATGAGATTCCTGGCATCATACCACGCCCATTCACAATTTGTATTCATAATGAAATAGGCATAGTGGAAGATTTTCCTGCCGTGCCACATAAAAGCGAATTAAAAAAAAGGTTTACACTTTTCTTAATCAAAAATTTAACGTTGCTTATTAAACAGATCAATCTTGTCCGCAACATAAGCATTTCTGCCGACAGATAAGCCCCAGTAAGTAACGCCCACTCCCACTCCCACGCCCACGCCCACTCCCTTTCCCAACCTCTTTGCCATTTGCCAGAGAACAAGGGAAATGCTTAAGTTGAATGAATTTTAAGCGAGAGTCCAACCCCAAACTCAAACCTCGAAAGCACAAAGTGAATTCAAGTGAAATACGTTGAACAAACGAAACGAAAGAAAATGGCGCTCTTTAAACATGATACTAAAATTTCCTTGTGTTGACTGAAATTTCCCAAGGATACACACACACACACACACACACAAACACACACACACACAGAGATACACAGGCACTGGATAGATACAGTGCCAGAAAGAGATGCCGCACATGCTACACAGTGGGCGGGATTCCATTCACGACGACGGCGCCCACAACGGGGGGCGTGTGGCGTGTGGCCTGTGGCATTTAATTAAGTGCTAAAACTTGCGCACAGCCCCATGAACAAGGCACAAGAAATGAGGAGTGTGTGCATCAGGAATGGGGAAGGAAAGAAGTCAGAGTAGGCGATGCCACTGCACTCACTGGGCACGACGACTCGCTGAACAGCGTGCTATTTTTTATTTAAAATTAAAACAAGCCGATGATTGATGTACTCGAGGCTAATAAGTGTCGGCAAGTTTCGTCCTGCCTGTGTGTAGAAGAGAGAGAGAGAGCGACAGAGAAAGAGAGAGCGAGAAGTTGAGCGACTGAAACAAACATTCTGTTGTAAGATTGGTTATAAAATGACTTTATTATATTCAAACCCGTCCAAGGCATGCTGATTAATGCAAATTATTCAAAGACACGATTGCTCTCCTGTGAACATACTTTTTTTATTGGTTCTACGTATTCCTCATAAATAAAAAATTAATCTGTTCGCAAATTAACACACGAAATATGGTAAAACTAATAAATAAATAAATATAAAAAATTCTTTATGCGGCCATAATAACTTAAAAATATCTTAAAAAATTATATGAAAACAAGTTGTAGTTCAAATAATTAATCTATTACATACATATTATAAGATTCTTGTTAGATTCTCCAGCTAGTCTTTAAACAAAAATCAAGAATAAGAGGAATTATTTGAAAAATAATTAAAAACCTCTTAATTAATGGAAACAATTAATAAATGAGTACTTTTTACAGAATTGACGATTATACGATCTGTTGGCTTCCAAGTTTTAAAAAGCATTGAGCTTCAGTCTCCAATTATCAATTTATTGTTTGATATAACTATATTTAATCGGGTTTTCGTTCTTTTCTAATATGTATAACTGATCTAAAAGTTAGTCAAGTCTTTGGAGATTTTTTTGGAACTATTGCTGGTACCTCATATCTAAAAACTAAACAAATAATCTTTAAAAGAACAAATTTAAAAATAAGAATAATAATATTTGGTTTAACAAGTATACGATTTTTTCAGACATAAGTTGTTCATAAAATATATAATACATTTTTAGAAAATTATAGACAGCCCCCAACGGAGTTCGATGCATCGACCTCTACTATATTTGAGTTGATAGTTTCTATGGATGTATTGTTCTTATAAGTTAAAATAGGCTAAAATGGGCTACATTAATTTTGAAAACTTCTATATTAAAGGCTAAAAGGATTTAGATGTATAATATATTCGAAAATATGCTAGATATAGCAACAGTGGTTAGTTTGATTTAATTTTGATTTGTGAATCCGAAAATCTGCTCATTGCTGGCCACAGCACGAAGTTGTCGAGCCTCAGGTAGGATTTATCAGGACCTTCTCCAACTCCAACTGCGATAAGCCGGACAAAGAGACGATGTCAATTAAGCGATTACCCCCTCTCCGGGGTAGAAAAGGGGTGTCGGGTGTGGAGCACAAGTTGAGTAGTAAGCATGAAAATAAGTGTACTCGTATCTCTTAATGGGTGGCACATGGCATGGCATGAAACGAATGCTGACGCATCATTTGTTGACCAGCGGACAAAGCAGACTTGTTGGCCGGTTGGCCGGTTGGCCGGTTGGTCGGTTGGACAGTTGGCCAGTTGGCTAGTTGGAAGTCGAGTCCGGCGGAATATATGAAATGCTTAGTCATAAATCAAGAAATCGACAAATAAATTTCAATGTGGCAACATTTTAATATACAAAATAGTCGGACAAGAGAGACAATGCACCTTATACATATGTATGTATATACACTGCAACTAAGTATAAATATATTATCTATAGTTTCCACTTAACTGCACAACGGTGGCACTTACCGGACGACGCTCGACATGCTTTCAGTGGTTCGGTTTTGGGTTTGGGTTCGGGTTTGGGTTTGGGTAGTTCACCTACTCCTGCGGGGTGTAAATCATAACGGCATCATATAATAGCTAATGTGCACTCATAAATGGATAAGCGCCATGCCATATGCTTTTGGCCACTGGGTCGCAGGGTCGAATGAATTCTCACTGCTTTCCCGGTGGCTCCGTGTTTCTCAATTGTGGCCAAAGTTATCATTTTGTGTGCGTGTCATTTCATACTCATATGGGCGCTGTCATTTATGGGTCATTTGCTCGAACCAACTTCTCTCTAATCGTTTAGCCAACGAGTTATGTTACTAACCAACTTAAAGCAGACGTTTTTTTCAACATATTTTTTATTTACATATGATATATATGATACAATATAATTTTATGAAACTTAATTATTTTTGATGTCATAACCTGACCCAATCGCTTTGGTTCTAGTTTTTGAACAAATCTGACTTAAAATCGCGCCATATTATTAAACAAGAAATTTGCTTTACAAAAAAAAAAAAAAAAATATATACATTTGACATATTTTACTCATACAAATAATTGAATTACTAATATTAACAAAAAACACTTGAAATGTTATGCAATTTTGTTATTTTGCACAAATTTTTATTGAGTTGAGGATCAAAATATATACAAATCAAATATTTTTATTTTTAATCATCAGCGCTAAACTAATGCACTTATTTTCAACTTGAAATAAAATATATCTTTTATGGTTACTTATTTTCACATTCAGATATTTTTTACTGATCTATAATATGCACTTAACATAATTATTCAAATTTATATATGCAACTTTTATATTGCAAACGATTTGGCTTTCGAGTTCAAAATGCGTCAAACAAATATACCTGTCGCTGTAACAGTTTTCTTAATTAATTTTTTATAGAAAACAATAAAATAATTTTCTTTAGTTTGTAGAACTTATTTTACCACAAATTGTGTATGACAGGCCCTGCTTTGAAATGAAATGTGTCGTACTCGATGTATGAGCACTTGTTCCAGTTTTTAAAATCAGACCACACACACACACACACACACACACAATACATACGCACATACACACATACATACATGCTACTGGACTGATGGAAGTTGACTTCCTGTCATAGTTGAATGTTAATTTTTCGATCAGCGACCCCTTTCGGACAAGACGGAAAAGTCGGAAAAGTCGGAAAAGTCTTAGCATTTCCGATAGCGTCTCTGAGCAAATCCTGTTTACTGCCTGTCAACTTATAAACAGTTTTCCATAATAAAGAACAACTTTCTGCGGCGGAAACAAGTCAGAGACTTTATATAAAAAAAAATTAAAAACTCGAATAAAAAAAACTACAGAAAAATGAGAAAGGATTATAATCAAGTAATAGTAAATCGAAGAGCAACAGACAAAGATTGAATGAGCTGGGCAACATTTCCGGTTCGAGCGTAAGGAGAGACCGACTCGAAAAAAAACGAAAAGAAGAACAATCGAGATGATGAAACAAAATGACCAAGGGCCAAGACGAGTTCGATGCAGTCGGTGGGATGACGCGGCTGCTTCGATTTGACTTCCTCTCGGATCTCGACTGGGTGCTGGTCACAAAGAGCTTTATGATTTTCCGGTCAATACAATTGACAACGGGGCTGCACTGCATCCTTACAAATCAACAAGCATGACACATTGCTCATCTTATACTGGCATTGTTGTTGTTGCTGTTGTTGTTGCTGCTGAGACAGCAGTAAAAAACCAAAAAAAAAAAACAAGAAAGAGCAGCCAACAACTCTCAGTGCATTGACAATGAGTGAGTGTTTGAATTGTCCCCATTCTTGATTCTTCATCTTCATCTTCCTCTCCATCTTTTATGCTCGCTTTCCCATTTCCCAATCTGAACGAGCCGTTTTCAAATGCGATATTGTTGAGCTAATGACCAATAAATTCTCGTTTCGAGTTCGCCCTTTGAATGCACCGATTTGTTGACCAAATACTAGTTCACTTGACATTATTTTGAATCGAAACTCTCTAAGGACTTCAATAGGTACATTTCACGATGCTTAAACAGGCTAAGGACTCTTTTAACTGGATTAGCTGTACTATTTTGTATATTTCGAAAGTGTTGCTCAATTAGATGCAAAACTAGTTAAATCTAGGTAATACTTACTAAATGAGTTGCTTACCATTTAATAAAACATAAAATATTTAATTATTTTGCTCAATCTGTTTGCTTAATATAATCGAACTCTTCTTATTATGACTTATAAAATATATATAGATATGTGATCTGAATATAACGATTTAAACCTACAGTTCAGGTTCCATTGCAAGTATTGTGATCAAAGAGTAAAGTGAATTTAATTATATATTATAGTTAAAATTCTTTAATTACTCTCTCAAATCTATTTTATTTCCGTTCGATAAAATTCACATTTGCCAATGCTTTTTCAGTCAGCGAAACTGTTTCTTCTGACTGACTGACTAACTGACAGATCATAGTGAAGCCCAAACGGTAAGAACTAGAAGGCTGTAACAAAATGTATCGATGGGTCAAAGAGAAGCACCCCAAATATTATTGTATAATAAACATATCTTTATAAATATTTAAGTAGTTTTTAGCACATATCGATTAGTTTTGTATTTAAGAATTAGTCTGTAAGTCTAATTTATGGGGATTTTTAATACATATTTTCCCCCCTCATATTATGTCCATATACTTTTTTCTTTAATACATCAATATATTTTCATTTAAGTAGAAAAAAACGTAATTAGTCTGTGCTCTTATTTTATAATATAAAGTCAGGTACACTTCTGAGATATTTAAATATCAAAATAAAGTGTTTTATATAATAACAATAAATATATTTATCTTTTAAAATAACTTTCCTTAGTTTTCGATACTTACTCCAGGTGTAATAGAATCTAATAAGGACATCGATCTCTAAATGATATTATTGGTATTCTTAATGAAATACTTTAAAAGAGTTAAGATTTAAGTGGAGATGTTGTTACACTATAATCATATCGGTAATATGTTAAAGGCATAATCAGAGACTCATGAATCTAGCTGACCAAATGATATTTTAGCTAATACGATATGCTAAATACACAATGCTAATAAACATACATATATAATATGTATACATATGTATGTATGTGCATGTTTGCCAACTCCAATCATTTGATCTGTTCCGGCTATGTTGTCAAATGCCCCCTCCCCTCGTCCCTCGTCCTGTTCTTCATTCAGCTTATCATGTTCGTCCCCTTGTCCATTTTCCACTTGCTCGCTTTGATTTGCACGCATGAGCTGCTCATGAATGTCCCAAAACGCTTTAGTGTCCTGCCAATGTTGTTGTTTGTCTTGTCCAGTTACCCTTCGGAGATGTGGGAGGCCGGGGGTTGGGGGATACACCCTTGTGCCTAACCAGATTTCAATTTGTGCACACGAAAGCCAAAGGAGCAAAGTGTTTATGAGATTTTTGCAGCGCGACGTGTGGCTAAATGGCCGGGACTGTAAACGGGATGACTGCCTGGAGATTTACTCGCCTTTTATTGTTGTCTTCTTATTGTGTACATGTGTGTGTTTGTGCTTGTGTTTGTGTTGGGTTAACACCCTCACAGAGCTGGCAAGTTGATGGGCTGCCTGCTGTTGCTGCTTTTCTTTCTTTTCTTTTTTTTTGATGTAATGTGACATGATGGCTTCATCAAAAGCGCATTAAAAACAAAGCGTATAAATGGCGCAATGTAAATACAACAACAAACAATGGGGGGATAGCAACAACAACAAGAACAACAACAACAACAATCCAAGAACTCAAATTGATTTGACAAAAGCTAAAACCATACTCTGGCTCTTAAACCGACTCCAACTCCGACTCCAACTCCAAGTTCAATTCTGTTTGCTGTGCAGCTCGTAAATTTGCCAATTTTCCATAATTCAAAGTCAGCGCGGCAAATGATTTACGCAAACTGCCAGATATACGAGCGCCAACTGCGATCCAAAATAATTACGAGAACAGAAAAGAACACAACACAAATAAAAGTAAAAATAATAATAATAATAAGGAGGCAAAGCAAATAAGAATTCTAGCCGGGCATGGAATTATTACAGGCCAATGCACTTTACAAGTGTCCTGGCCAAAATAAGAGCAGCGGCAAAAGCAACAACGACAGAAAAACAACAACTACACTGAAAAAATAAATCTTTATTTAAAATTCTGGTTTAACCACACAGCATTCAAATAGCCGAAAAAGACTAGCGAAAAAATTGGTATAAATCCTCTTTAAATTAAATATTTGCACTGAATGAATTCAAAAATCCCACTTTAATAAAGTCTTTTGACATCGTTTGGTAATAAATTAATCGCGGAATTTTTTCCGTGTACAATACTCAACTCAACTCTATTCAAAAAGCCAAATCAAGGCAGCAGCAAAAGGATTCAGGCCATTAAGTTCCGGAAGTGTGTTGATAACCAGACAACAATCTCCAAATATGTAGAAATGCAAATAGCCCTGCGAACAGGACTACGGCTACCACAAGGATAACTGTCCTGCCAACCGTCCTGACTGGGAATCCGTTGCAATAATTGGTTGCCGTCAACGGACCTCGAGTCCGACAACAACTTTCTGCATTCCCGTATTCGTATGTTTGTATTAGAGATGGGCACGGGCTTCCATTTGAAGGCCCGGCCCGGCCCGGCCCGAGCCCGAAACAAATTTTTAAGGCCCGGCCCGGCCCGGCCCGATATTACAATAGAAAACAAAATTAAATTTTTTCCTTATTCATTTCGCCGCTTGTCGCCTTCTTCTTCTTATAAACACAGTTTAAATTAAATTTGACAAACTTACCGATAAGTGTCATATCGACAAAAGAGATGTGTAAATAATATAGCAGTTAATTATAGAAATATATTTACCAATCGATATTAAAATATTTTGAAATCTTGACTTTTCGGTTCTACCGGGCTTTTGGCTTAGGCCCGGGCCCGCACGAAAAAAAGCCCGTTGTCGATTTTCATGCACGAAGCCCGGGGATGTTATGAAGGGGCCCGCGGGACACGAAGCCCGCACAGGCCCGTGCCCATCTCTAGTTTGTATGTCTGACTAAACTTTGGCCCATTCAAATGAATTATTCTTTTGGATCGTTCAACTCGCATATGTGTCACACAGACGCGTCAAGTACCCTGCACTAGTTGCATATCACAAATGCTCTAACCTTCATATACCTACATAAATATAATATACAAATTTTAAAAATGGAACAATATATTCACGTTTACGTAAATTAAATATAATTTATTTTATATTATTGTAAAACTTTCATAGAATATGTTGCTCTTGATAGATTTTGTGAACATTTTTAATATTTCTTAAGTTAAAAGTAAAAGAGTTTTAGAATTATTTCTCATAATTTATAGGATTAAATCAATCGAGTATACAAACTATTATTTAATCCTTTTCTTAGATTGATTAACATTGGTTATGTGCTTAAAAATTTATTATAATAATAAAAATTTGTTTTTTTATTTTTCTTTTTATATAATTAATCATTGTCTGGTTTAAAAATGTATCTCATTATCACCTTGAGATTGGGTTAAATTGATTATTTATATGTATGTTTATTGATCTGGTGCACTTTACATAATACTAATAAATTAAACAGCAACTAAGTTTCGGACGTCTGAACTGCAGCCCTAGCCAAGTCCGAGACAATTTAGTGGAAATAAATAAATAAATAAAAAGGCCGTCAGAGAAAATTAAGCAACCCTTCCGTAGTAAATAAATCAACAAATTAATCGCAAGAGGCAAGTGTAGACCACAGCAAGCAGCTGTCTCGCTCAGACCAACACGGTGGGTGGAGAGGGAAAGGGAAAGGGAGAGGGAGAGGCAAAGACTGCGGCATATCGAAAACGGAAACGGAAACGCACACACAGTTAGCCACATCAAATTGTTTGTGGCAAGCCGAGATTGAAATGCCATTTTCAAGTGGCTTTAAAATGATTTTGTGGCCAATTTTTCAAAATCACATTGAAAATTTGATTTTAAAATCTTGACGCTGCCATTGATCGGCGACACATTTCCGCTTCCGCTTCAGCAGCTCTTGTTGTTGTTGTTGTTGTTGCTACTGAAAAAAGGATTGGCATTGGGGATGGCCGTTAAGCCATTTGACTGAATGTTGTTGCCTTTTGGCTTTACGTTTCATTTAGCAAACGATTTCATTAACTAAAAAGCGCAACGAAAACTGAAGGGTGACCCTCGCCCTCCACCCCTCGACCTTCTCACGACCCCTGTGCCCCTTGGCACATATTGTTCCTGTCTTTGTCCTTGTGCTTTCATGAGCTGTTCAAAACGAGTGGGCGGAGTGGGTGGTTGCTCTCTCGCTCTCTCTCTCTCTCTGTGCTTGGACTTGAGTTGTGTTCGATTTGTGACCCTTGTCGCTGTTTTCGCATTTCGTACGTTTTTTATCGCCATTCAAGTTTGTTTTTCCGCTTAAAGTATTTTTATTGAATAGTCTTATCGTTTTTTATGGCCAGCCAACCACTCGCCCGTGTCCTGTGCGTCAGAGTCGGAGTTGGAGTCGGAGTCTCCTTTCCATGAGTAGAGTCAGAGTGCCCCTTATCATTACTGGCTATCATTGTGCGTCGTCCTCGGACGGGATCCATTAATGCTAATCTAAACAAATTTTGTCATTAAAGGCCAACGACGAGACCGATGAGGGGGTTAGGAAATGCCCGCTATTCTTGGTCCATTCTACTTTCATATAAAATATTGTCAATCAATTCAATTACAAGTTGACATCATAGTTAGTTATTGTTGACGTCAATTGTCCGGTCCCACATGTACAATCACTTCCAGTGCCATCTCCATCTCCAACTCCTACTCCTACTCTAATTCGGACTTGGACATGGAGCAGTGATTTATATGGCACTTGGTGCCTCGTTACTTCTTCAGTATCCACCGCCTAGTGCCCCGTGTCCATTGGCCATTGTTTGCTCGAGCTTTTGTATTGGATTCCCTGTCACATTGTGGCTTAGTTTTTGCCTGACCAAGTTACCAAGTCATCTAATATTTGTAGCACGTTTGTATTAGCTGTATACGTATTACATGTTTTAGACTTTGGACTGATTTTATGAATACTAAAAATACTATAATTTTGAATCAAAACCATTCAACATAAGAAAAATACCATTTTTAATTTCTTTAATAAATAAAACACCTGTCTAAGTTATTAGATAAGTGATTACATTGTAGATTTTTTTTGCAGTTGAAAATGATTTCAATAAAGTAGTAAGAATATTTTGTAATATTGCAATCCTTGCAAATTTTGAAGAGTGTGCTGTTCGAAGATTCTTTTGGTTTTAATAGCCACTGAATCGAAAGATTTAATCCGTGTCTTGGTTTAGTTAAAATCCATTTTTTGTAGTTTCAATTTGGTGAAAATTTTTTAAAAATATTGTATGTTTGCAAATATGTGTAAATTTGTTCAGTTGAGTAAATTCCTTCATAATTTCACCACTTTGCATTCGACGTCTTTGAAAAATCATGTGTTTCTTTGCTATAAATATATGTATATGTTTGCATTTTTATTTTTTTTGTTTTCTAATAATAAAATTGTATTAAAAAATAGAAACTGTTGAAATTACTTCTAAATTATAGACGACCTGAAAAACAAATTAACAAATTCGCATTGTATTGGTTTCAGGAAATTCAATTTCAACTGGCGGTTAATTGTGTTTTGACCAATAATAAATTCCATTTTTGCATTTGCATTTAAATTATAAATAATAATTGTTAGAAATTTGCACAACTTAAAAGTGAGTCAGATTTGTTTGTTCCTGACCATTAATTCTGCCAGTGGATTACCTCGATTTCAAGTGCTATAACATATTACATATAAAGGTAATTGAGTAAGAAAAGACTTTTGAATTATTCCAGAATTGATCCTTTCGAATTTGTTTATAGTGAACAAAAATGTTGATTACTTGACATGCCAGCAATTTGAAGCATCTGCCTTTTTTATTGTGCATTGTGCGTTGTCCTGGCGGCAAATGACTGCTCAAATTTCGAGGCCGAGCCCCTGGCACCCCTTGGCTGGTCCTTGAGCCAAGGACTCCCACTCCTTGTGTGCAGTGCGCAATTAGGCAGCACACGTCGAGCTGCCGTGAACGGCGAACCGCAACCCTTTTTCTGAATGGCCAACTTAATGACTTCCGTTTTGGTGTGGCGTGCTTCGGTATCGAAATCGGGTTCGGGTGCGGGTTCGGCTGCGGGTGCGGGTTCGGGTTCAGTTTTGGGTTCAAAGCGCGGCCAGCAGTTAATTGCTGAGCTCCTCCAAAATGTTGTGACACTTACATGGCCAGGTTGAGGCTGACGGCAGGATTTCTATTGATTGATTTGTCAATTGTGCGAGGTTTCTTGACTGTCGCACCCTCGACGACTCTGCTGTGTTTGCATACAATATGTTTTTATTTTTTTTTCATTTATTTACTCTTATAGTTGTTGTTTATTTACCAATAATAATGCAATAAAAACCAAAGGCTAGACAATCGAGCAAAGTTTGGTTTAACCATTGTTGTTTGATCTACTCGTTGGCTTGAACTTCGATCGGCCGTTTGACGTGAACTGTGATCCTGGCAAATGTTCAGGTGTTGCACGTGCAACTCAACCCTTGCCACAGTGACGTGTGCTAATGGTTGCTGCCACTTTATTGTTTGTTGATTCGAATTTTGATTTGAGGACACGACAAAATCATATCAATATCGTGGGAAGCACTAAACACACAAACAAACGGACTTGCTCGGGGCTCGGCATATTCAAATTAGCCAAACAACATACAGAGGGAGAGGGAGAGAGAGACAGTGCGAGCGAAAGAGACAGAGACAGAGACAGAGACAGTCCACCAACGCGAGGTCATGTGAAAGTGCAAATTGATATTGGTTTAATGGTTTTCGGCTTTGATTTCTGAGAGACAGCACTCACTGGGGACTCACACAGCGAGTCATTCACACACTCACCGAGTTATTCACTCAGCCAGTTGCTTCTGCGTGCTGCCATTTATGCAAATCATTGTAATGCAATATTTAAATTGATGTTCGGTGGCTTTTTAATGGCAAACGTTGCCTGACACGCAACTTGGGCACAGCACAAAGTGCTCCCATTTTTTTTTCTGTTTCCAGGGGTGTTAGTCAATGGCAACAGGACCAAAAGGTTTTCCTTCTTCCATTCATTCGTTTTGGCATTTTAATTATGCTACAAATGAACTCGGAGCCATCAGTTCGTGTGAATTCTTAAATTGGCTGTGATTTATATATTTAACAGATCTCTCTCAGCTCCAAATTAATTTTGTCGAATGTATAAACTTTGAAAATCTCTTTTTCTTCAAGGAATTCATGGATCATCCACTAAGAGGTGAATGGATGATGTAGCTTTATTTTTGGCTTAAGGCTTTCCTTGTCTTCAGAATAAAAGCTGAGAAAAATATATATATAAGTAGCTATATATTTTATCGTGATAAATCTAACTTAAATTTCGAGTAGGTTTTTCTTTTCGCATTTGGAGAAAGTGTTTGCTTCGCCTTCGATTTCTGTTTCGGTAATTTTCGGTTTATGGTTCCGGTTTTAGTCTTCAATAATTTTGAAGGAATTTTGAATCAAAGGAATTTTGGGTAGCTCGAACTTTAAACCAAAGGTTTTGGTTCGAGCCTTGGTTCAATTTACTACCCGAAATTTCTTTTCCCGCCATTTTTTAAATCAGTTTCATTTTAAATACAATAAAATTTAAATTTCGTAATGCATTGTGAATTTTGATTGAAATTTAATAGTCTGATCTTAGAATAGCATGTAACATTCATGTAATCTATTAGTTAAGAAAGTGGTTCGGTTCAGAATGCGGTTCAGAAACCGGTTCATGCTTAAATTAGTTTGATTGAATTTGATGTATTGGTTAGCATTTTCAAACTCAGTCACCAAGGCAAGACAATTAATTCCTCCTGCTGCTGTTTTTCCCCTTTTTCTCTGGCCAACTTCTCTGTGCGGCTGACAAAAGTCAAAAGTTAATCCTGGCCACAACGTGCCAATGGCTGAGTTAAAACCAGAAGACTTGCAGCTTGTTGGGAGAGTGGGCTGTGGGCTGATAGGGTGTTCACAAATGGCCAACATATTGGCCGCATCTTCATAAATAAATAAGTGTGACTGCTGGTCGTGGTCGTGGTTGCGGGGGGCGGGGGGCGGGGGTTTGGCAAGCTGCACGCGTTTGCACACCCAGAAGTTGCACGTGTACGGCACAAAAACAACAAGATTGACAACAACATGCAGCAGGGGAGGGGTGTGGTTGGCCCGGGGTGGGCAACGCAAAAACAATTGACTCGACAAGATTACATGCAGGAAATTCAATTTTAAAAGCAGCTGCCACGTGTCCTTTTAGTGCTTGAAATTGTAACAGTTATTGAGCCTGGTCTTGGTCTCTCTCTCTGTGTGTGTGTGTGTGTGTGTGGGTTGTGGTAATGGTAATCGTACTGCTGCTGCTGCTGGTGGTGGATTTGCTGGCCAACTATGAATATGTAATTTTGGCAACATCGATGAAAATTGAGCAATAAACGCGTCGCTGCATTGCGTTACAAATAAACAAAGGGCCGCTGGCAGTGGCAACGGAAACGGAACACACACCACCAGGCCAACAGACCAAGAGTCCATCAGCCCAACTGCCCACCAGCTCATCAAGCTATCAACCCACCAATCCAGCAAATCAACAACCCACGACAACACCAACACTAATACTAACAACAACAACGGCGACGACGTGTTAATTTGCAGGGTTGCTTTTGAGCCGACGGCAATGACGACGACGACGACGACGGCGACTGCGGTGTCTAAAAGGGCGTGTGATTGACTTAATTGACTATGAAAATGAGAAATTACATGCAGATAATGACGATGGCCGCGAAATGAACAACAAACAGCCACAGGCAACAACAACAACAACAATATGAATGAGGCATAATTACATTTTACACATTCCCCGCTCTTCTTTATTTTACATTCCTCCCCGCTACCCGCACTAAAAACAACTGTAAAATGCGCCATCAACTTTGACTTAATTTGATTTGATTTGCTAGCGCCCACACGGCAGACAGACAACACCCCTAACCAAAAAAAAAAAAAAAAAAAAAAACTAGACTCACATTTCAACTGACATCCAAACCCAAACCGATGCCGATACCGAAGTTTCCCAGCACTTGGCACCTTCATCTTTTCATTGCCACCCGCTGACTCGCTGTTTTCCGGCGCTTTATTGCTGCACGTTGGCTAATTAGAATTGCGACTCGGCGACTTTGTATCCCCAGCCACACAATGTGTGAGAGTTTTGTCATTAAAATTGCATTTTATTTGCGGACAACGGTCGGGCCAATACCAATGACCAACCATTGCTGGCTAATTAAAAAAAAAAACATTTCGCTGGCCCCCCTTCTAACGGACGAACACTCGCCACTTTGTATTTGAGAATTACTTTATTTCTTTAACGGATTTTACGCTTTTTCAATGCTATCTCATATCCTCGACATCGATTTACACTTAATTATTATGCTGAGACTAAATTACGATTTTTCTAACATTTTTAAAATAATTTTTGTATTTATTTATTTCGGTTCGGTCAAGCATAAATTTAATTATGTTGTTAAGGTGCAATCATCGATTTTTAAAACTAAACTCAATTTTAACTTTTCCGCTAATTTAATTTATATATTGAACTCAATAAAAAAATCGTATTTTTTTTTAAATTTTTTAATAATACAAATTTAAAATTGACATATCTTTAATGGTTTTTTAATTTGCTTTGTATATCGTATTATGAATTAATAAAATTTATGATTCTTAAGCGTATCTATATAGTTTCTGTTTTTTTTAAAATTTTTTTTTGATGGATAAATAACTTAGAGAATCAATACAACAAAAATTAAAAGCTCATTTTTGAACACGAAATCTTAAAAAGAACATTTACAACAACATCAACAACAACAACCCAGTTAGAGTCTTCTTAAATGGCCTCGCGAGCCGAATAACAGGGAGAGCAGCAGCTGCTCCCAGAGCCACTGCGTGCCCATAACTATATACATAATTATTTCAATATGTGTGAAAAACTTCTTTAAGAGCTTTTAAGTTAAATTATACTGGATATTGAAGAAAAGTTCTAAGACGTTTACACAGAATAAATAAAATTATGAATTATATTATTTATTTATTATATTATTTAATATAATGAAACGTTTTAATGAAAAGAAATTAAGAAAATAAAACTTACCAATTAAAAATGAACAAATACCCCATTTGAAAAGCCATAAACGTATTGGCGGCATTGCCTAGACCAATGATATATGAGACCGAATGAGACTCATATATCTATCTAATGGCCAGCCCCTTTGTGGGCCAAGCAAATCAGTTAATTTTCAATAGCGAAATCACACAGAGCCAAATTAAATTGTTGACGCCCACTTGGAGCAAGTGTGTGCGCCAATTAAATGTCATTTGAGTATCGCACTATGTCCCCTACCCATATCGTATATGATGTTATATACACATATCTGTACATATGTCTATGTATGGTAACATATATGGTAACATTTATAGTCTGGACTTGAGGCATTGGGAAGCGCCGGTTCAAGTGGCTACAGAATCGCGCAGCCCGTTGTTAAATCAAAAACGCAATTAACTTTGGCCTACAAAACAACCTCAAGAACAACAACAATAATAACAAGAAAATCAGAATAAAATGAAAAATAAAACAAGAGTATAGCTATATTAAGTACTAGAGCAAACTAAGCAGAACTCGTGCACTTATCGATTATTTTATTAATTGTAATCTCATTTATTTGCTTTACTGCCGTTACTTGGCCTGTTTAATTTCTACACTCTGTTCACTGATTTACGTTTATTTTCTGATAAATTTATTTATTCGATTGATTGTACATTCACACATATGTGCATATATATATGTCTCTATATACAGCTACTTATATTCGTATAGCGTTAATCAATTTTTCATTACAAACTGACCACATTCGAATCAAAGTCGTTGTGGTTGTTGTTGTCGCTGCTCTGGCGCTGTCTGCCAGCTTTATCAATGCCAAATTTGAGCAGCAACAACTGCAGCAACAACAACAACAACAACAGCAAGAACAACATTCATTATATCGACTGAAATCGGAGCTGATTAAGCGTTGTAAGTGCCGATCGATTCACATGGTACACGTACTCCTTGAACAACATTTTTGTCTCTGTTGTTTTTTGCAATGTTTCTTCTTGTTCTTGGGCTTGTTGACAAGTGCTCACATTATGGCCTGAAGTGCTGCTGTTGTTGTTGTTGTTGTTGCTCATCCACCTTGTTCTCATTACCCAATTACAAGTCTCATCTAAACCCAACCGAGTGTTGCTGCAATAAAAATTAAAAATATACGCGATTTCAACGAATCCGACTGGAAAATAATCTCAAAAATTGTGTCACTCAAATATATCAATTTGACAAAAAAAATATAGAATTGATAAGCAAATGGTAATTGCATGCCAAAGAAAAGACAAAACATCTGGATTAGTTCTAAATATTGATATTTGGAAGTAAAACATCTAAAATATACATGGATTTTGATTATACGTAAATTTTAATTTTTTTCTTTTTATTTTCTAGAAGATGAATGACTTTTAAGTACAAGTGAGTTTATATAAATTATTATATCATAAATATCATGATACCTATTTCCTAATTTTGGTGTTCAGCAAGAGATTTTCAATAATCCAAAGAGGAAACTTTGGTATAAAAAAATACATCGCACTAATTGCTTTTTTCCAGTAACATGAGTTACACCAAACTTTTTGTTTATTTTTCAATTATATAAATCAAAAAAAATATGTATGTATTATTAAGGATACTTTAAGCAATGACAAGCAATCTTGCTCAATTTTTTTTAATATTTCAGTTCCAGTTTCAAAAAATTTCATAGATCTAACAAAATATACTATTTTGGATCTTACAATACAAAAAAAAAAATATTTTTTTTATAACAAATGTATAATAAATAAATAAATGCTCTGGAATGTTCATGTAATTTAATTTAAATTTGCATATTTTGGCACCACTGAAGTAAAGCTGGGAAAATTAGTTTTTCGCAGATGGGATAGAATTAAAACTTTTAAGCAGTCATACATCCTATTCGATCCATACACATGTGCTAAAACTAATTTGAGAAACTATCTACATATAAATATATTCGTATACTCGTACCAATGCCCATATTTATCTATTCCTCAACCTATACCTTTACTCATACATGCATAAGTGTACACCTCTATTAAATGCGTCAAAGAATCGACTTGTTAATGATTTTTATAGATTTCATTGCTGGGCTTCTTCCGCAACCGCCGCATCCATCAAGTGTTGCCCCAACTGTCGCTGTTTGATAAGACAGCAGTTGTTTATTTATTTATTTATTTTTTACTTGACATGACGTCCACGCATGCTGACCAGTGTATTTTGTATGTATGTGATCGTTGGCCAAGTTGTCCGGCATTGTGAGACATATCGCTGATACGGCTCGGACATATATATATGTATATAGGAGCACATGAACAGAGGCAATCGGCTGACGGTTTGTGGTACCGGGTGCCTATTGCCTGCTACCTCCAGGGCGCTCTACCAATGTGGCTTATCTCAAAGCAAAAAAGCGAGACCCAACTGTCACAAAATAACTGTGTATAACGAAAATAATAATAATACTACAAAAAGTTGATTATTGTGTTAACCGAATGGGCTCGCTGCTTATTATCAGTCTTGAGCTGTTATTACGAGTTGGCCTAATCTAGATTGAAGATCTTAGAAATGTACTCGCACTTTGTGAATGGCCCATTTAATCAACATCCTGTCCGATACTATGCAAATAAAGTTAATAGCCTTTGCCAAAATTTATAAGCCAATTACATTTGGAGGCATTTTAATGGCAGCCCAACTACTCGGAACTGCAAACTATAAATATTAAAAATTGTTTATAAAAACAAAACATGAAAAATAGGTAGTACTCTAGGAATAGTAGACTAGTTAATGACTACCATAGACTTTGCATACATACAGTAAATATACTTCGGTTTATTAATAATTATATTGATGCTTGTAGATTTTGCATTTTCAGCTTTCTGCTGCCATCGCTTAGATAAATCTAAAAAAAGAAATCATAAAAAATATAATATTTATGGTACTTCAGTAATCGTTGAGTTTATTGCCCCTGTAAAAATGTTTCTCTTGTTGTTGCTTTTGTTGCTGCACAAAATATACGACCAGGCACTCGATGTTTATTAATACTCGGCATGGTTATTGTTATGGCGTCTTTACCCTTGCTCTGATCATGTTCAATTTCACAGGCCGTTACCTTAATTGGACCAATTAACATGGTTGCCTGCAATCTGTTCTAAATTGTGAGAAAAAGTATTTAAAATTTGATTAGACCGATAGATACTGAGAGCTAACTTGTTTTCATAAGTTGGCCTAATTGGAAATATGTATAATTTTTTAGATAGAAACTAGAATAGAGAAAATCTAACGTTAGAATCTTAATTATAAAAATTGTATAATACATTTTATTGGAATCTCTTCAGTTAAATTAAGTTTCGATGCAGTCACTCCTATCGTCCTTGACGATCTACTCTTAAATAAGTTGAACTTTTCTGTCTGAAAGTGAAATAAACAAAATTTAATTGCAGATTTTTTAACTTATGTTTTAAATTAAACAAAAATAAAATAAATATATGTTTAATTTCGAAATGAAGAAATTAAAACAACAATAATTATGTTTTCAAAAAAATAAAACTATTCTGGGTTTGAATTTGAATGAGATTTTCGATGCTTGCTGAAACTGAATTAAAAATCTACATAAGAGAAACAACCAGATGATATAATACTATATTTTAAATAATTTCGATAAAAATAACTGAGCTCCAATATAGGACAAATAAATACACTCACTTCAAAGTTGATGAATGTGAAACCAGAACAAATCCTCTTTTAGAGTGGCCAACATTTGTAAGAGTATTTCAGCTTCGTTTAAATGAGTGACTAATATTATTTGTATATGGCAAATGGTAAACTCAGTAGCTAATGGCGCACTAGTTCAAATTTCTATATAGATATAGATATGTATATGTGTATGTGTATATATGTATGTTTGCATGTAGGTATATATAAATTTTTAACTAAAAGTCTTAAGTGTTTTTAGTGCTCATTGATGAGTAATTTAATTTGTCGTTTATTCGAAAAGCACTTGTTTATTTTATGAGATACTCAGAAACATCTACTTGAGTTCGAGTTCTTTATTTGCGCAAATTATATGCACTCAAATATGAAGAACAAGGCGGAGCTAGACTAGTGTCTTTGATTGTCGATTGTATCTTTTTTTAACTTCTAATATTTCTCGGCATATCTTTGAGTAGTACTAACTATTGCTAAAAAGCTCATCGTGCATACTTAAATGGCCCAATACTAGATGGCCCTACAATAAAGTCAATGTGTGGTACTAAATAAATATACCGTCAACCGTGCACTGTATATCATATATGCACCTTATATTACTGCTGCCGTGCTTATCGGTTAGTATTATACTCTTATAATAATTAATGGATTACGATCCCAATCGCTCATAGTAGACGTAAACGGTAGCTAAAACCCATAATCAAGGCGTATTTATGAGCTGCTCAATGTTTTACCATTATTTACTGGCACTACTATTGTGCACTGTGTGGAGTCTGAACTCTATGATAAACTAGAATGCACAGCTAGGTTTGGAATGACGAATTTTCAATACCCTTTAAGATATTTTTAGCGTATCTTGAACGAATTCTAATCAAGTTGGGTATCAACTTAGAAAACTTTAGTACTTATAAGCATAAAAAAAAGAAAATTTGTATTACATATACCATATTAAAAATGGACAAAAAAAATATTTTACGCTGAAAAGTCTGTGAAAATGTGTCGATCACAAAGACTCTAAGAGCTAGACACACACAATTTGGCAAAAGACAAAAATTGTCAGTACGGATATAGAATTCAAGTTTCTATTTAATTCTATTTTGAAGATTAAAGAAACCCTTTTTTCAAGTCCGCTGGAAAAATATAAGAAATAATGATTTCGAGATACGTTTTTAATTTTTGTAAATAGTTTTATTAAATTTCTAAAATGTCTGGAATATTCAATTTTAGTTTAGTGTATATTACAATTAAATTTGTTGAATTTGTTGTTGCCTGTTAACATTTATGAACTCATTACGCACTATAAATTCAAAGAGTTTGTTTTTATTTCTGCACTATACACAAAAAAAAAAAAGATTATACATATGTATATATATATATTAGTTTGGTTTTATAATTTTTACAATTGTAGTTAGAGTTACAGATACAACTACGTAATATGTATGTATAAAAAAATTTAATTCTGCCTAAAATTTGAACACTAATTATTTAAATATATATTTACATGATTATTTTCTAGTCAATTATTTTTTATGTGCATTGTAATTTGGAATATGTTTTTCAATATTATTTCTGTGAATTTATTTTCATTCTTTTTTTTATTTACAAAACGATTAGATAGCTTATTTATTTTTATAAAAATTATTGTTTATATATTCTAATGCTACACAAAAAAAACTTTCTTACTACAGCTAATGTTTTATAAGTATTATCGACTTTTGTGCAAAAAATAAAAATAAAAAAAAAAACCTTATGAATAAATGGCCCACAGCTTTTGAGCTGCAGGAAAAAAAAGTTCATGGTATTTTCTATAAATTTATTACACGAATGATATTTGTTGTTAACAATTGACGCGACTTGTTGGCGTCAATTTTCCAAATTTGTTTTTATTGTTTTTGGGCAGCTAAAGAGCTTAGCCAAGAATTCTTCGACCCTTTGACCACATGCTACTCTCGTTCTGGCCATGCCACAAGCTTGAAGAATCTCTCAAAAGAGAGAGAGAGAGAGAGAGAGAGCGAGCGAGTGTGAGAGTGAGTGAGTGAGAGTGAGAGAGGGACACCATGTTAATTTTTATTGCACCAATTTTGTTTGTTTGTTCGAATTCTCAACCCAAACTGCCCCATCCCCCCATTCTTAAATCCTGGCCTGAGTCTACAATTATTTATTGTCCAGTATTCGAGTTACCAGTCATGGTTTTTGGTTGCCTGTCTGTTTCTCAGCCAACTCGAATCCAGGCACCTAGCAATATTAGGGCCACCAGGCGGCGCGCTGCGCGTGCGGATGGGCGTGCGCATGGGCGTGCGCGTGGGCGTGGGCATGAAGACCGGCGGCGGCGGCAGCAGCCGCATGCTGATAGGCGGCGGCACCGTTCAGCGCCACCAGATGATGGGCAGCGGCCGCATTCTGCATGGCTGTGGCGGTGCTGACGCAGTCCTGCGTCAGCTTGGAGCCATCGCCCAGACACGGTTTGCCATTGCGCACCAGGACGGGCACGGCGACGCGACGGGGCGATGGCAACGCCGACGGATGATGCGGATGTGTGGCATGGCCATGTAAGAGACCCGGATGCTCGTAGCCCTTCTCGTTCTGGGCCCGCTTGGTCTTGTAGCGATGATTCTGGAACCAGATCTTCACCTGCGTCGGCGTCAATCGAATCAAGCTGGCCAAATGCTCACGCTCCGGCGCACTCAGATACCGCTGCTGCCGGAATCGTCGCTCCAGCTCGTACGTCTGGGCCTTGGTGAAGAGGACGCGCCGCTTGCGCTTCTTGTTCGGCATGCCGTCGGCATTCAAACCGCCGCCACCGCTGCCATCGGCATCGTCCACATCGTCGATGTCCTCCTCGATGCCATCCTCATTCAGGCTGTCGTCGTGGGCGCTGCCACTGCCAGCGCCTGTCTCGTGCTTCAAGCTATTGTTATTGTTATTATTGTTATTGTTGTTATTATTGTTGTTGTTGTTGTTGTTGTTGTTGTTGTTGTTGTGCAACGCATGGGCCGCCGAACTGCCGCCAGCTGCCGCCGCGCCGTGCAACGTGTGCAACGCATCGCCCACGGACAACGCATCGCTGTCCGCCGATCGACTGTAGCTCTTGTAGTCGCCGGAGAGGGCGGGCGACGTTTGGCAATTGGACCCAATGTAGGTGTAGGAGACCTCCGAGGTGACCGGCGAGGTGCTGTCGGGACTGGCCGGTTGCTGAGTGCCTGCAAGAGACAGACAGAGAGAGAGAGAGAGAACGAGTTTTTTTTATTTATTTGTATTGTCAACAATATATGTGTATATTTAAATACAAAAATTCAAATAAAATTATTAAATAATATTAAATTAAAGTTGCACAAATGTTGCACATTCAACTGTAAATTGTACTAAAGTTGAGCTACAAAAAAGACTTCAACTGTTAATAAACCGATTTTAACTATAGTCAATTTGAGATAATCTTGAATGCAGTACATACTATAAAACTATCCTATAACTTTAGTACGGGCATTTATGAATATCCTTACAACATTTTATTTTTTAATATTGCAATTTAAAAAGTGGATTGAACAAAAGATTGCTTTAAAATGATTGTAGATCCGAAAATCACACAATCAGAATAAATGTTATTAAAACGTATTTCTAATTTAAAATAATTAATATTTAAATAGATTTCGAGTGCTTTTATTAAAAAAAAAAATTATTGCAATGATTAGTGATTTTTTTTTTTTTTTGCAAATTTTTGAATTTTTTTTCTGTGCTACTTTATGGCTAAAAAATATAATACCCAAAAGGGACTTGAAGGCTTATCATAATAGGAGACTGCAGCTGGAGACAAAAATTTGAGTATTCATGGTTGAAAAAAAAATTCGATAACCTATGATAATTTTCGAGTTGATCTTGTTTAAGGAACATTTTTTTGTTTTTCTTTCAGTGCAGAGCCAGAGTCAATTTGTCACCAATTTGGATAAAATAAATGCGAAGGCACACACACACACATACACACACACACACACACACACACACCCAATCCGCATGAGCAGGCAAAAATTGGCAGCGGTGCTAAATGAAAAGTCAGTGGGTAAACAGCACAACCGCCAACAACTCGCACAATTGGATTATGACAAAGAGAGGGAGACAGGGACAGGAGACAGGGAGGGGAGGGGAACTGAGAATCGAGGCTCGGGTTGATCGGGGTGGCCAGATGCGTATCAGCTACCCCGGTGAAGCAAACCGAACCAACTAATAACGTCAATTAGAGGGCCAGAGGGCCATTGACAGGGCTCGATCGATCGTGGCCTACCTGGTTAGTTGGCAAGTCGGAGCAACCCTGCGGAGTTACACCTTTTGGGCTGCCTTCTGACCTTCGCCGTGTTGCCTTTTTGCTGCTGTCATTGTTTGCCGAGATGAGGCAGAGGCAGAGGCAGAGGCAGAGTAACAGTACATGGTACACAACACCAGAATGCTAATAAAAATACATTAAGGTTGCAACAAAACTGCCAGACAATGGGCAATGACACAAAAGCCAAACCTCAAACAGAGCTGCCTTCTAATGGTCACCCTGCCCTGTGACTGCGGGTCCCTCTCGTTGTCCTCGAAACTGCACATCCTGCTCCCTTTCTTCCGGTTTTGCCAAATGCAGCCAGCACACGCCCACTTTACATATACAGATATAGGGATATAGGAATACAAAATTGCTGTGATTTATCGCCAAAGAGGCGTTCACTTTTGGTCGTATGATCTCTGTGATCTATGCTAGAATTGTATGGCAAATGTTCTTCAAATTCCGTCACAATTGACTAAACAACACCCGTAACCTGCCAGGTCTCCGCCGCACTAGAATCGTCCTCACCATGACAACTCAACAAATTAATAACTTAATATAATCAAAACGACTCGGCTTACAGCTGTGAAATTTCCCAAAAAAAAAAAAACGGCAAACAGGCAACAATTATAATTTGTAGCTGAGCACCATATCAACAGAAAAGACAAAAAAAAAGTTGATATAATAAAAAAAGGAAATGCAAAAGCTGAAAAAAAGGACGAAACGGAAGTGCGTGCCATAAATTTCCAGGCTTATATATGAAAGGAATGACTGAAAAATGTTGTGTCCGCAACAACAACGAACAACGTCGCAGGGGGACATCATATAAAAAACAAAAGGAAAAAAATCGAAAACAGAAAAAAAGAAAAAATGAAAAAAAGAAAATAACAAAATTAATCCTCAAGTGTGAAGCGCATACAAACTATTAGTCAAGATTAGGTTGGGCGCAGTTTCTAGGGAATGTGAATGTGAATGTGAATGCGAATGCGACAGTGACAGTGACAGTGACTGTAAAAGGTATTGAACCACCAAAAGGGTGGTTCCTCGGCCACTTCGCGTTTCAAGCACCTGAATCGACACATATCGCATCTAACACCACAATAACGTAACGTTCAGTCCTTGGAAAGGCAGACGCGCAGGGGGCAGGGGGCAGGGGCGGGGGGCGTGGCATGGTCACAGCCCATCACAGCCAAGGGTTAGCCCTTGTCGGAGGGGTTCCCAAAGTGCCACTGGCCGTGTTCATATGCAAACACAGCTGCCTTTTGTGAGGCAATTATTGAACAATATTATTAGGCGGTTGCTCTCGACTTTCTCCTTTCCCTTCCTTACCCTCGTTCACCTCCCCTTTCCAGCCCTTGTCAAATGCTATATATTTCATGCTAGCCATCTCATCTCATAATTCAGTCGAAGAGCTTCAACTTGAGCTTAAACTCTAGCAAGCTTTGAAAAGTGGCTTAATTTGTATCAATTTTTTTGAGTTAATAGATCTCTGGAGTCCAAGGTACCAAGATGATTTCCTTGAGTAAATTAAGAGATATTATCTAAGACTTTGCATTTGTATTTCTATCTAACTGAGCTTCTTAACTTTCTTGATTTGCAGTAGATCTTTATTTGAATTATTAATGATTTTAGCTTAATCAATCAATCGATTCAAGAATATATTCATAATTTTCTAAAAGACAAGTAATTAATTTTGACATTCTAAATGTGCTAGTGCTCTTAAATAATTGACTTAAATAATATGGGTTTTCATTGCATTCGTAGAATATTTTGTAAAAAAAAAATTATTTGAAGCATCGAAACATTTTAAATCCTAGGAGATTTGACATATGAATTAATTATTTGAAAACCAACTTTAAATATTTAAAATTTTGTGCAGTTTCGCCTGCTGTCATTATAAAATGATGCAAAGATTTTTGAACTTTAAAGATATGCGATTTAAAGAAACGTTTCTTCGAATTGCTTAGATCTTACAAATTGGATGTATTTATTAGCTAAATTACATTTAAAAATATCAAAATTTGTGGAGTGGTTTCCAGAAAAAGAAAAAATCATGTAAGGCACAAAAACTGCATAGTGAATCGTAGAGAATTATTCGAATCAATGAATTTTTTGAAAAGATGTACACAACTTCTTAAATTAAAATAAAATATAAAAAAATAAGATAAATAAAATAAAATAATCCTGGTTGAAGCTGAGACCATGTAAAGGCAAAAAAAGACTTACCGTATAGCTCATTCTCTTTGATCCAGGCGCTGCGTCCCGAGTGGGAGAGCATCGTCTGGGCCATGTGATGGTAGGAGGACATTTCATCGCCGAAGCTGCTGGCGAAGTTCTTTGGCAGATACTGTCCGGCGGCGACGGCAGCGGCGGCCGCTGCATTGTGACTGGCCAGCAGATGGGCAGCGGCCTGGGCCGAGGCGGCGTGGGCGTGGGCGTGGCTGCTCACATGGGACAGGGGCGGCTGAGCGCCGGCAGCGCTTTGATGATGCGACAGGGGAAGCGGCGCCACCGGCTGCTGATGATGCGGATGCGGAAGTGGATGCGTATGCGTATGCGGATGCTGATGAAGATGCGGATGATGCTGGTGCTGGTGCTGCTGCTGCTGCTGCTGTTGTAGCTGGTGATGCTGCTGATGCTCCGTGGTATGATGATCAGCATGAGCCGCGGGTGCCACATGCTCCACATCTCCGCCGCTGGGCGGCGGCAGCACTGAGCTCGGAGTCGGCGACAAGGCCGTGGGCGTCGGATGGCCATGGCCATTGCCGGACTCGGCGCCAAGATCATCCCCACTGTGGCTGTGCGTGTGATGCGCCGCCGCTGCCGCCGCTGCGGCCGCGCTCTTCAGCTCCGAGCCATCGAGATTGAGTATGTCGGATATATGAAAGCCGGAGCGCTGCGACGATGGCACCTTGGCATCAAAGAGGCTGCAATGAAAGACACCAAAGGGCAGAGTTTTAGCTAAGTTGTCGATTCACTCTCTACGCATCCGACAGAGCGACAGAAGGACAGAAGGACAGATAGACAATCGACATCCGACATCCGGTGTCGTCTCATGAATGGCCCGAAAGCATCACAATGGACAGCGACCCTTTGAACCTGACATCTATCTACCTGCCACATGCGGCAAGTGACCTGAGTACCTGATGAAGCCTCACACTGACTGACTTTGCATTGGCCTCCATTTTTCGCACTGGCTTGGAATTAACTTTGATTAAGTGCAGCCAAATCGCTGGATTATTGACACCTAGTCCCTTGCCAGCGCTAACAATTGCCGCTCCCATAATTCCAATAGAAATTTCAGTCGCAGTTTTAGCCTCTGGACTTGGCATAAGCTGAGGCTAATGCAAATTTGATTTTCCACTAATACCATCAACAATTAAACGCACAGCCGCTTTTGTTGCACCGCATCTACCTGTCGATCGGTTCGTCTTGGGTTTCGGGCCTGGCTAATACACTAATACACTAACACTAAATGTTTTTCGGCCACATGTTGGCGCAAGTAAAAAGCGCTCTTGCTTCCGGTTTTTCCATGCTCAAATTTTCCCAAATTTGTGTGCGCGCGAAATTCCCACGCGCTCAGGTCCCGTCAGGTCACAGGTCACGGGGAATGCCCCGAAACTGAATTTCCCGCATCTCGCAACGGAATTCCCTTGCACTCGTCCTGGCCTTCGGCCAGACAGTGTGACGCCGTTGTGTCCTGTCGGTTGTGTCTGTTGCACACATGTTGCCAGATTGGGGTTTCCCTGCAACTCACCTATGGGAATTTCTAATTTCTAAGCTGGCCAGAAAAACACTTGAGCTGCTTCCCAATTCAATGCCCGACCAGATCTTGAGTGTGATCGTCACATCAGCCTCAGCAAATCAGTGTGTGTGTGTGTGTGTGTGTGCTCGGGGGAAATTACGTGATCAGGATTTGGATAATTTGCTTGGTAGGCTTGGTAGTTCACGGGGCAAGTGCCACAAGTACCTGTACGCGGAGTAAGTGGCTTGATTGGATTGTCCAGGCTCAGTTGATCAGTAGCGGGATTAGATGGCAAAGTTCATTAACGAAACGGGGCCCAAAAACAACACAGTCACCCGAATGATCTAAATTCGGCTAGATCGATTTTAGTCAGAGACTTTTGTGGTTCAATGTGTGGTTCAGCTTAAGGCTCATATAAACGAAGCTTTTCAATCAAAAGCTTCCAAACTATAAAGGGACATTATACTTCATACCTGCTTAGATATATCAGTTGCGCACTATCCTAAATCGGGTTAAAGTTAAGCTTAAGGAACTTAGGAAAACAAGTGCATTTATAGATATTCAAATCTAAGCTTATATAATTTTAAAGGCAGCTTATACACTTTAAGCTGGTTGAATATATAAGTTATATGAGTGATTGAAAACAAAAATAGAGTTGTTTATATATCGTAAAAAATAGTGATCAAGTTGAAGTTCTTGAAAATCGCTTCCACGAAAATAGATTTGTTCATTTTTGGAAGTATTTATACATGACCAAATTATATACTTCAATTGTATTCATATTGAATATGATCCTAAATCAGATTAAAGTTCAGCTTTGAAATTGACAGCTAAATATATCTCAATAAAAGTAGAAAATGCTTAGATATTCGAAATAAATAAGCGTAATTCTTTTTAATACGCCAATAAAGATGATATTCCGATATTCTGGATATAGATATTATGGCTAGTATTACAATATTTTGTTCGAGAATTAAGTTAAAGGCAGAGATTTCCACTTTCAACTAAATCAGATTAAAGTTCAACTTTGAATTTGACTGCTAAAGATATCTCAATAAATAATCGTAACGCTCTTTTAATACGCCAATAGAGATGATATTCAGATACTCTGGATATATTTATTATGGTTAGTATTAGAATAGTTCTTTTGACAATCTATTAAAGACAGAGATTTACACTTTGAACTAAATCAGATAAAGTTCAACTTTGAATTTGACAGCTAAAGATATCTTAATAAAGTTAGAAGATTTTTAGATATACTAAGTAAATAATCGCAACTCTCTTATTCAGATATTCTGACTATAGATATTGTGGATAGTTTTAGAATAGTTTTATTTTGAGAGATAAAGGCAGAGTTTTCCACTTTGAACTTTGTTTGGAAAGTCCCTAAAGTAGCTGCAATTCTGCCAGCTAATCCGAAGAGCCAAAGGGAGCGGAACACAGAGAGAGAGAGAAGAGATAGAGATAGAGATAGAGAGAGCCTGTCTATCCGATCTGTAAGCTTACCCGGGCAACGCGTTGCGCAGAGCCGCCGGATAGAACGCGGCGGGCAGCAGCGCATGGCTCCAGGGTGGCAGCAATATGGGAGACCAGGGCAGGAAGGGCGCCGCCGCAGCGGCCGCCACCGCCGCCGACGAGGGCACCATCAGGCTGCCCATGCCGTGCAGTCCGGGGAAGCCGCTGAACGCCGCCGCGCCCGTCGGAATGCGCAGCTGCTCGGCGGCGGTCAAGTTGGCGCCGCTCGTCGGTGTCGTTGTCGGCACTGTGGTGCTGGCGGTGCTAATTATTTTCGACGCGCGCTGCTGCTGCTCCAGCGAAGGCGTCGATGTGCGCAGTGGCCGCTTGGGGGTGGTGGGCGTGCCGGGACTAACGGTGGCCGCGCTCTGCGGCGACGCGGGCAGACTGCCGGCGCTGCCCAAGCCGCTGCTGTTGCCGCTGCTGTTGGTCGTCTCGCGTTGATCTCGCACGCGCTCCTTTTCCCGCTCCCGCTCCCGCTCCTTGTGTTTGGACGGCGTACGCTCCAAGGCCGACTGGCCGTTGTGTGTGGTCATATCTGTGGCCGTTGTGGGCGTTGTTGCCCTTGTGGGCGTTGTGGGCGTCGGCGTCGTTGTCGGCGTGGGCGTGGCCGTGGGCGATACCGTTGGGCTGACCGCTGTTGGCGTTGCCGTGTTGCCGGATTTGCGTCGCTGCTGCGCGGGCGGCGGCGTTGGCGACGGGCTGCTTTTGCGTTTCTCCGCCACTTTGCGGCCGTTCAATGAACAAGTGTCACACGTGCAAAAAAAAAATGAATACAAATTTGACAACACTAACACTTTTTGTGGCACTCAGAAAACAACGCACTATGCAATCATTGATAATGTGTCGCCTTTAATCATAATATTTTGTATGCAATTAAGACACTGGGGATGCTGCGTTAACAATTACGAAACGTTACGGTAACGTTTACGGCTGCGGATTACGTTAACGTAAATGTTAAGAGTTTCAAAATTCAAATTCAAATTCAATTTCAATTGCAGTTTTGCGATTTCGATGTTGATCTTGATCTCGACTCTCGTGCTCGGGTTGCGTTGTCAGCCGCACTCTAAACATTCCAAACTGAAGTGTCATCAACAACTAACGAGACATCAAGAACTCGACACGAGTCCAAGCAGCCAACGGCGCAAAAGTACCAAAAACTATACAGCACACACACACACACACACAGAGAGACACACACACACACACTGCATACATCTATAGAGAGACAGAGGCACGTATAAGTTTGGTTATATTGTATATGGCGCATCCATCCACCATTGGGTATATAGTCTAAAACACACACACACACACACACACACACATAGAGAGAGCGAGAGTCTCTCTGGCTGTTGTTTAGTCGCGGCGCGTTCGTCGCATTTTCACTAAGTGGCTTCTCATGTCCTTTTCAACAAGGATACTACAAAAACAACAGCAACAACGACGGCAGCAGCAGCAGCTCAGCAGCAGCAGCAGCAGCAGCAACTATGTGAGTGGCTCATTCAACCACCAACAACAAGAACCACCACCATTTGTTGTGCATCGCGCATCCTTGCGCCAAACAAGGCCGACCGAGGCATGTGCTAGCCTGCCATCTCGCTCGCACGCGCTCACAATGGCACTGGCAATGAGTGCCCACTTGAGCCGCCTCTCTATTACCCTCTCTCACACACTCTCATAGGCGAGTGTGTGTGTGTGTGAGTGTGTATGTGTGTGTGTGTGTTGAGACGAGAGCTGCCATTGTGCGGCTCGAGTAGTAGCCAGAGACTCTGGCCAGTCAGACAAGTCGCCGCATTCCGACCAGGCTATCAATCTAACTATCTGGACCTCTTTTCTTTATTTGGTTTTTTTTTTGGGCATTTAGATATGGCTCAACTGGCTAGTTCTGACAATGCCAATGGTAATAGCATTGGCACTGGTTCGGGTGTCCTGCTTCGTCCTGCACTTGATGTTGTCAACAATTGCCGCGTCATTATATTGTATTTATCATTATTATCTCGATCTCTTTTTCCTCCTCTCTCTCTTCACTTCACCTCTTGGCGATTACTACTTACATATGTGTGCCATCAATTTTCTTGGCGATTTTCGGGCCCCCATTTATGATACATCTAACCATCCACCTAAAACTCTTGTGCAATTCAAGTGAACCTAACATCTGTATTTGAACTTTGAACTCAGCTTCGGGCATGAGCAAATCTTTAATCCACACGTTTCATTACAAAGTTTATGCACACATTTGTTTTTGAGTAATTAAAAATGTCAAAAAATTAATATTTATTTATTGAAAATATTTGAAATGTTTGTAACGTCTTTAACTTGATAATGTATTTTAATTAATCAATTAAATCCTTTTTGGCATTCGTTAATTAAAATAAACAATAACAAAATTAATGAGTGATCGAACAATTAACCCGGATCGGATGTAGTTCAAAAGTTTAAAAAATATTCTTGTTGGTTTACCTTTTATTTTTACAACAACTTCAATTAGTAAAGACGAACTTTAAGCTCTTCTTAGGAATACCCGACTGGAGTACTCCCTGAACCTCAATTTGACTATTGATCCAGAACATATGAACTATATCTATGATATTTAGTGTATAAAAATACATATTTGCTTCGATACATTCTCCAAAACTAAATTAAAGCTTTGAAAATTCTTATTGAAAGGAAAACTGGTTTCTGAAATCAAGATTAATGTCATAAAAAGTTATTAAAAAAAAAATTAGAACAGGACATTTTTGCAATTAAGATGGTTTCTCCTCTTTTATAAATATGCGTTCCTTCGGGCATTTTTTAGACGAAAGATCTCAAAATTAATATTTACTTCTCACAACTAATATCTCTCATCTTAAAAATAAGTTGCATTATATTTCCGAAAAATTAATCCCCATCAAATAAATTATATCTTTCAGTATTATTAATTTCCAATTAATATGTTGTTGCAACTTAAAAAAAACAAATTGTTTAATTTTAAATAATATTTTTTTTATATTTATTAAAGTTTTTAATAATAAAAATTTTTAATATCTCGGTATTTTGGCATGTGGGTTTTTTAAGTCGAGGAATCTCGATGAATTTTAGTACTTTGACTAATTTTTTGTTGATAGGACCTAGGATGAAAATTTGTAACTTTTAATCCGATTCAAATCCGCATTTGAGATTTCCAATCCAATTCTAAGATTATGTTATTTCTCAGAGAATATTTATTATATATAGAACTTTTCTATGTTCCTCATAAAGTGCATGAATTCGAAGTTATTTTACCTAGTATAATTTCAGAGTCCACTTTTTTAGTGTGTAGAGATATATGTATAATCATATATAATCGGCATGTAAACAGTATTTAGTTGAGTGTTTGATTTGATTTGTTAGTACGAGTAACTATCTCAAATTTATGTTAAAGTTAAGTATAAACTCGAAGTGTTTGTCGTGACTTGCCGAGCACTTGAGGGTTTAGCCGGCATATTCGAAATTTGATTTCATGAGGAAACCCATAATTATATCAGATCCTGCACAGCTCTATATGTATATGTACTACTCTATGTATGTACATGTATATACATATGTTATACTTGCTCATATGTGCTGGTCTAATATTGCATCAGGGAGACCTGAATGGGAACTGGGGGTACTGGGGGTTATAGAGGGTGTGCTGAAAGGAACATAATCAAAACGACCATTAGCTAACTTGAACAATGCCAAGAGGAGCGATGCGAAGGGCCAAAATGGGGGCAGAAAGTTTTAGCAATTGAAAAAATAACATGTCAGACATTGCGTGCCAGGTCTGTCATATACATATGTATGTATCCACATATATGGTACTTGCACATAAGTATTGGTAATATATGTATATATGTATATGGACTGTATAAGTATAAAGATGGAGGGTCTCTTTACATAAACAGCGGCTCCATGCGAGTATATGCCACATGAGAGGCCAGTGGCACTCCATATTCGTTCATGGCTCGGATTACAAATGAAAATGGGAAAATGGGAAAACACGCTCACAACACACTATACTCCTCTTTACACTATGCACTATGAGCAAACAGTGAAGCGCCTCGGGGAAATAACGTGTAATGCCGTCGGCGTCGCTGTCGCTGTCGCCGTCACTGTCGGCATCGTTTGCTGCGCTGCAAAGTGGGCGCGTCGCAGCGTTTGCCGTTCGGCCAATCGCAGTGATGCGCGAGCGAGATAGATAGACTGCATGGCGCACTTGCGCGCATGTTAGAAGGCGAAATTTCCCAAATCGCCAGCATAAGGATAACGGTGCTAAAGGGAAATTTTTGATCAAATAGTCGCAGCATATTTTGCACGCCCCTTTTTATTCTGCTTCTTCTAAATACATAGAGAGAGAAATAGAGAGTGTGTGTGTGTGTGTGCGCTTGTGTGTGTGATATCCATTGTTATGCGCTTAATTATGATGTTGCATTTAACAAAAGCAGCAACAATAACAACAGCAACAACAACAAGCCAGAAGTAAAAGCCTTTCAACACTAGCAGCGGCGTCGCTGCGTTTGTTGTTGTAGTTTTAGCTTCCGCAGGAAGTTTAAGTAGCCAGTCAGCAACAACAACAACAACAGCAACAACAACAAATACATGAATGACTCTTATACACATCGGCAAATATATCTTGTATCTGTATCTGTAAATGCTATTCAAATCACATGCAAATTCAATTGAATTTTCTCGCACAAAACTCGTTTGGTTTTTGTTCCGTTCCTTTCCGTTTGGTTCACTTCACATATTTATTTATTTATTTTCATTCCTTTTTTCCAACACTTCAAACTACTTTACCGACTTGTTGTTGTTGTTTTGTTGGCTCTTGTCCATTTGTATTTTTGTTGTTTAGGGTTAAGTAGCTCAATTCAATTGCCTCATGTTGTCGTTGTGCCCTCTTCTTGTTTTCTATATTTTGTTAGCCCAAGGATTTTTTGTTTTATTTTGATTTTGAATTAAATCGAATCTAATTTATTTCTATTGCATTTGAAACTATTTTAGTGGTATATGCTCTGAGTTTTAAAAACATATGCAAGTTTTACACACTACGATACGCAAGGTATTCTTTTTAAATAATTTAATTCAAAACAGTCGCAAATGTAATTTATCTGTTGCTTGAATTGGAATTAAATCGGATTCCAATATTACATACAGACTTCCGCCAAATTACAAACGGGAAAATTTTAATCGCTAAATAAATCTTTATCTTTTACACATTACAATTTTTATTCCTCAAGATACATGTCTTGTTAACAATGTTTTTGACGAATATTTAATATCCTTACCATAATCCGTATCCCAATTAATGTTTCTGCAGGGTAAATGACTTTATGAAAAATTCAACCTGCAAGTTGGTTCGAACACGGACTTAATGATTGCAACAATGGATTGGTTTAGGATTGGTTATTCTTTGCACTTGTAAATATCCCTAACTAAATGGCTTGGTATTGAAATTTAATAACTGACGAAATTTGGCTTAATGCGGACTAGTAGTATCATTTACCAATTTATTGTATGAAATTGTATGTTATAAAATCGGTTCATGTCACATGAGAAATCGGCTTTTAGTAATTAGATTATGTTTTTTACTATATGAATAACGTAGTGTGTAATGTCAAGCGATTAACAATAATAGTAAATTGCTATGATATTGAGTATATAATCGTATGAGTTTTATCTACAATTAAATTAACTATGTATATCTAAGTATTAGATATAAGTATGAGCATATAAACGTAGTATAGTTTTACAATCTATTGAACCTCTCATTCGAACTAATAATCGCATACTTGTAATATTGTGTTTAAGATAAAGATCAAGTTAATACATTAAATTGATATCATCCAGCAGGTAATTTTGAATATCAACTATTATACATACATCTTTATCGGTAAATTTCTTACTGTTTCAAAAGACTTAGTTGGCTGAGCATATATAAAGTCATCAAGTAGTTAGTTGATTTAAATAAAATAAAATAAAAATCATATCATTCAGCAGGCACTGATTACTGATCCAATATAAGTAAAGAAGCGATTGCTGATTACAAAAAATATCTGCTTTCATAAATTGATTTTGGCTTTGAGCAACTTCCGTTTATTAAAGAAGAAGTCCTTTGGCGGATCGAGTTGGTTATTACTTGAGATTATTTCTAATCACATCTATTAGATTTATTCGGTATAAGTATGTCCAAGTACTAAACTTTAAAATACTCGCAGGCGAAAATTGCATGTTATTCATAAGTACACACTTTAATAATAATCAAGATTCAATTAGTGTTAGTTTATAGACCCTTTGATTTGATACTCGTAGCTCAATGATAAGCGGTAAATTTATCATATGATAAACTCTTTAGTTAAGGCTTCCACTTATTGCCGAGTTTGTTGGAGTACAGTTTGTTGGATTGGCAGCTGCTCGAACCGCCAGTCTGCCAATCCCAATCCCAATCCCAATCCCAGAACTCAAACTGAAGTGTGACAATGCGTAGGCCACTCAAACGAGCCGTATCCGAGAGATACAATTAACAACAATAACCCGGGAATAGTGAGTGCTAATGTTGTTGCTGGTGTTACTGGTGTTACTGGTGGTGCTGTTGCCATTGCTGTGGATCGCCCTTTCAATAACTATACAAATGCAATAAAATATGTTGAATGTCAGAGCATGCATTTGGGCAGGCCAAAAACCGCGCGACAGTTTTGTCCGCTTTTAGGGGCGGGCGGGCGTTCGGGCGTTCGGGCGGTCGGGCGGTCGGGCGGTCGGGCGGTCGGTCTAACAACCCCAATTAAACGCTTCGTTGCGGCGGCTGCTGCTGCTGCATTAGGCGTAAAAAATCAGATCCCTATACAAAATACATACATATATTATATGTATGTGCCTAGGGCACGCGGAGCTGTGTACTCGTACACTGAAAAAAAATATAATTATTTCAAAAGTCAAGTTGAAAATTATTGATTTTAGCATGCACATATTTTGCAAGTATGTATTCGGGATACTCTTATTTAATTAACATAGTTAAATTAAAATAGTCAAAAATGCCGAAAATATTTAATTTCACTGTAAAACATTTTCTGGAGCCCCAAAAAACAAAATAATTGCGGAAATGGAACTGAATTAGCGTACTTAAAACAAGTACTTCTTACTCGATTTAAGAATTTTCGAGACTATCAAGTTTTTACACTGTTTGGAATTTATTGTATCTCGGATTTCCTCATTTTTTTCTTTCTGTGTACTGTATTTGTGTCAGTGGAAGAGTTTTGGCAAAAGGTATTTGCTTTGCGACATGCAGTGAATGCTAACTACGAGATACTTTGCAGCCATGACAGACAGAGTGTCACACCTTTACACAACCACACTCACACACACTCGCACACACTCACACACACACTCGCACACTCAGAGAGACACTGAGTCTCTCATTCATTCAATGCTCGTTTATAACACAGCAGCACAGCCCGCTCATCCATTGTCATCCATTTTAATTTACCTTCCGGTTTTCCTTTCCTTTCCTTTTCTTTCATTTCATTTGATCTGCTCTCGCTCTTGCACTATTCTTTCCCTTGCTTCTGCTACCCCTCGGCCAGCGCTCGTGTTGTCAATTGACGGCCATGACAATTTGGGTTTCAGATTCGTTGCGCGGAAGTGATTTACCCAAAAACTGACTTTGTTCCAAGGAGTTTCGAATAGGCGGAAGTGCCTCATTCAGGGATCACCTTTTGCGCAATCCCAGATACCCAGTTACCAGTTACCAGTTACCGTTTACATTCCCGGCCCATTTGATTGATCTTCGGTTTGTTTAACAAGCCGGACCCCGGTCAATTCTCTGGCGTGATCTGTGTAACCATCCAACCTTCTTTGTTGTATCTTATTGATTCCTGCCAATCTGTTGTACGAGTTGTTGCCAATTTCGAATGGGCGTTACTTCTGTTCATTCATTCTTTCAGTTCCTTTCTATCTGCCCTACTTGAGGCTGTTGATCTGATTTCCAAGCTCAGACTGTGTAAATACAGCTGGAAAATGTACAGCTGGGCAACCTTTCAAACAATCGAGAATTTGTATCTTAACTGCTGCTTAAATATAGAATTTGTTATACATATTTATGTAGGCGAAATTCAAATAAAATATTGCAATCTAAATTTGTAAACGAGAGCAATGAATGTAATTTGTATATATAAACCAATTCAAATTTAAATATGTTTCAGAGTTCAGAACTACAAATTTGAATGATTTCTTAACATGTTGAGCAACAATTAAATGCAAGGAAACTCTTAAGAATGTATTTTTGAATTGTACTTAATGCATTTTACATTTTAGGTCAAAATATCTTTAAGTTGTGTTAACTGAAAGTTACAATAATAATCACTAACAAAGGGAGTAAGATTGTTTTTAAAACAAAAATTATAGCATATTCCAATATTTACATAACATTTTAATAAATTCTGAAATATCAAAAAATGCCATCCTAAATTTAAACAAATCATTATAAAAATTTCAGCAAATAGGGCTATGTTCAATTTACTCGGATATTCGATTCCGTTTGTAAGGAGTCGGTTAGCATAATATAATTAATTATCATTTGCCTAATTCTTTTTTTTTAAAGTCTCTTCGACTTCAGAGTCTGTTTGGCAAATGTCACAAATCGGCTTAAAGAACTTTCACACCATTGTTATAATTGTGTGTAGAGTTGGTAGTTACATAGGCCAAGGAGCCAACAATCCAAATGCAATCCGAAATGCAAAACGATGTGATGCGTTACGCTTACAAAATGTAGATAAATTACTTCCGACTTTGAGATGGGCCTTCGGGCATATTTGAATTGCTCAGCCGTCGGCTAATGCCATTTCATGGCATTTATTGAAAGGACATCGACGTTGTCATTGACAACATGAATTGGGAATGGAGAACTGAGAATTGAGAATTGAGAATTGACAAACGGATGTTGTGCACTCCAAGCGGAGGGCTCTTTAGTTGGATTTCGAGTCAATGAAAACGCTAAGCGATTGAAGGCAGGCAGCGCCAGACAAAAGGCGGGACAAGCTCATTGACTAATAAAAAAAAGAAAGAAAAGAATGAAGGAAAAACAACACAAAAAAAACTATATGTATGAGATTGTCGATGTGTGTGTGTGTTATGTGTTGTGTGTTGTGTGTGTGTGTGTGTGTTTGCCGGCTGTGAGGATATAATTGTGAGTGGCCGAGAGCCATAAAGCAAAGGTCCAAAACCCGAACTTGACAAATGGGTTTGCGATGTGTTGTGTCCCACTGTGCCATTGCCAGCAGTTATTTGAGTCTGTCTAACGGTCGGTCAGTTAGTCAGCCAGTCAGTCAGTTGGTTAGTCTGTTAGCCAGTTTGTTGGCCAGTTTGTCAGTCATGCATGCGACTTCCTTCAAACTTCCTCTGCGCACTTCCTACTTCCTTCACAGCTTGACGCATTTACAAGATACACATTTGCAATTTATTTCAAATGACAAACAATTTCAATTGCAATATTTTTTGAATGAATGGCACAGCGGCCTCTAACACAACCATTTTACACACTTTACACGCACGCACACCTTGCCCACTTTTGTGGTATTGTCTTTGAGCCCGGAGTACACTCTAAAAAAATGCATGACTCTCCTCAGTTATGGAATTGGAATTGTAACTTTGTCGTTTTTGTAATTATTATTAAATATTTATTTAAGAGTCTTTGAGAACTTTTATAAACTTTGAAAAGTGATTGGAAAGATGGAATTACATTGAATGATGTTCAATAAATGATCTTAGCAAAGTATAACATTTGAAATGAAAGTGTATAGTCGAAGATCGATTAACTTCACAAAATATAATTTTAATTATTTACCTAAACGTTGGAATTGCTTTTATTTATTCAAAGTGTAAACTAAAGGCTGACTTTTCTCTCAGTGTATTTCTGTATATGTAACTCTCGAGCTTTAATGCCGTTGGCCTATGACACATTTCCAGATGTACTTAGTACGAAACATATTTTTTGACCTGGTGCCAAGCGAAAGTCTTCTTCTTCTTCTCTCTCTTCCCACTCTCTCCCACTCTCTCCCTCTCTCTCCCTCTCGCTTCTATACCCCTTGCATGTTGCAGTTGCAGTGACCGTGTGACACTTCAGCCAATCACATGCTTCATTATCGGCCCATCAAATGGCAACGACTGTACGAGTTGGTAGAACTCCGCCGTACTCCCCGGCGATGATTCCGGGGACCTGCGACACATGCCCCAAGTATGCGATTACTACAATAGATGCAAATTTCATTGTGTTATTTTCGCATTCGCATGGCGCATGCGATGTTCCTCTGTCCAAGTCTAACTGACTGACTGGCTGACTGACTGACTGAATCACTGACTGGCTGCCTGACAAACTGGCATTAAATGTCACAAAGTCACGCGTCGAGTCAACTCAACTCGACTCGAAAGCTGTGCGACATTTTGTTAAATGTATCAATTTCTGATTTGGCCCAAACTGTCGCCGTTTTGTCCAAGTTTCTGCCAATGCCGCTTGACATGCCGTTCAGACAGACAGACAGACAGACAGACAGAACTATAATAACAACAACAATGACAGAATGTTATGGCAAGTGGAAGCTTTGACAGCGTCGTTTTAGCCTGGCCAAAGACAAGAAAAGAAGCAGCGAAAAAATAAAAATAAAAACGATTCGCGAGTGACAGTTCCAGGCAACATCGCACTGGCCAGGGTTGTCAAGCTGCTGCAACGTTTAACAAAATGTGATGGCCAACAATTCTCCTTCGGAATTATTCCTAAATTGAAAAATTAATATAAGCTGGAAGTACGGTTAGATATTATGTATGACAATCCTTATTATTCTAGACTACTCGACAACTCTGGATGACATCAAAAATAAAAAGACAAAGCAGCACGACTTAACGTTAATATTTGCCTAAAAAAAAGGAAAACAAGTGAAACAATTTGGAGAAAAAAATATAATACAAATGATTCCGCGTAAGGGGCGTATTAAACGCATTCGAGACATGCAACATGCCACACTTGCATACCCTACCATATATTTAACAGGGTTGTTGGGCACACCTAACAATTTAGTATGATTTGGAAATTTTTTAAAGAACAATTTACAGCAGGAAAAAACGTAAAGAAACCTGTAAAACAAGTTAAATATTTAATTTTTAAAACTTCCATAACTCAAACTACTATAACTCGAATTTTCTTCAACTCAATCTAAGCCGTGTGGCAATAAACTTAAAAAACTTAGTAAAGAAAAGGAATTGCATAAGTCCAAGTCACCATAATTTGAACTTTTTCTCTAAATAATGGTGATTCGAGTTGGGGAAGTTTCACTGTACTTAGAGCTGATAACAATTTAAAATCGGCTCACTGAGAGTATTTTGGCTCGAGTTAATCTTGGGAACATATATTAAAAGACTTGATAGGCAGCTACTATTTATTTTGAAAGTCTGACTTAAATATTTTTATTTTTATATAATTTGCAATATTTGTATTACCATAGGTAATAGACCAAATCTTAGGCTTATAAAATGGTAAGAATTCGAGTAGTACAAAAAACTTAATGGCTGTGTACCAATCCCAAGAGCATTCACAATTCGTTGCAGGCGACGGATAACAGACCGAAATACGTGTTCTCTATTCGTGTGTGTTTTGTTTACTTCCTGGCTCATCCGGCGACAACGACGACTTCGACATGTGCACACATTCCCAGGCATTTAAAGCTTTCGATTTTTGGAGTACGTTCAACTTGACTGGCTGCGTTTCCGAATTGCGTTTAATAACGCTACTCTCAACATTTTTTTTTTTTTGGTATGGGCTCTACTCAGCATGTTAGCCATGAGAGTGTGTATGTTTTTTATTATTATTATTATTTCTGTTTTATTAATAAAAAAAAAGAAGAGCAAAAAACAATAGTATCATCAAATGAAATTATGTTTTCGAACTTCATATTTCAGGGCTCCAGACAAGTGCATAGCGTGTCCTTTTCTACTCCAGAAATAAGTGCGCATGGGAGGCGTAGACGACAGCAGGGCGAGATGGAGTTAAAGGTAACTGGTTTCATATTTTGTTGAATTCTTTTTTGTATTATTTGTTGGGCTCGCTGTTTGACTGAATGATTTTGAGGAACTGTAAGATGACGCGATCTGTGAGTTTGTTCAACAACAGTTGTTCTTAATGATATACTCTAATCTCTAATTTTTAAAAAATTCTTCCCTTTAAAAAAAAATTCTTCAATATTTGAAAAAAATACGAGAGCGATGTATTTGTTATGGTATCTCGGAGCTGAGCACTTACCGGTTTTTATTGTTTGTTTGAACAAGCAATAAACTGCAGAAAAACCTCAACATTTTGTGGGATAAAATGATCTTAAATATACAAATTGCTTTGTACAGTTCTGTTTTTTGAGCCACAGTGACAAACAACAAACAAATTGTCAATGACACTTCCTTAATTAAAATTACGTTAGGATTTGGAAAATTGCCAACAATGGAATGTAGAAAATGAAATTGCGAAAGATCCTGCCGATCAAGCAACCTGTACCGCAACCTGTGGCCGGGGAAAGTCCCGGTGTCTGTTCCAGTCGAGGCGAGTTTCAGTGTTGGCCAAAAATATCAATGAAAACTGAGATGAATACCAACAGCAACAGCAGCAACAAAAACAGCATTAGAATAAAATACAAATAAATAGAATTGCTTTTATTTGGCAAACAGTATTATCCGAGATAAGCCGAGGGTTCGATGCAACGATTATGGACAAACCCAATTAAAGTACAAATTTTTGAAATGCCGTCTCACTCACTCTGTGTTGTGTGTTGGCTGTGTGTGTGTGTGTGTGTGTGTGTGTGTGTGAGTGATTTTCCAAACGATTTCACTAAACATGTGTTTTGGTTTTCAGAGTGCAGCCGTAAAAACCCCGTCGTTGTGCCAAAAATGCGAAAGGTGACAAAGTGGAAATAATGCGCATTGTTGAGTGTGTCCCTCAACTGTTGGTTGTTGGTTGTCAGTTGTTAGTTGTTAGCTGTTAGTTGTTGGCTGTTGGCTGTGTGACACCTTTTGCCTCAGGCTTATCACACATGCCCCGTCAGTCGCAGTTCAGTCGGCCAGCGATCGTCCTGGCCAGTCCATTGAGCACTCTCCCTTCGCTCCCTTCGCTCGTCACAATGCCGTAATATTGGCTTAGGCCAACGCACTTTCCACATATTCATAAACAATTGTGTGTCTGTGCCTATGTGTGCGAGTGCGAAAATCAGGGGCTTAAGACGGTCGATATAGCCAGTAGTCGGCATCAGAACAATTTCATTATGTTATGCCATTAAATGTTAATACTCTAACCGAATTGGTCCCTTTAAGCTAGCTACTCGGCCAGGTCTTTTTGGCCCTTTTCTTTGGCTGTGTTTTCTTTGCTGATTTTAAATCAAATTGTTTTTAATTGCCGCATCGCTTTCTTGGAAATGTTTTGACAGTTTTACTTGCCCAATGCATGAGCTCTGCACATGTGCAATTTCTTCAGTTCGGTAAATATACTCGAATAAACTAACGAGTATCTGTTTACATATATCTTATAGGTATATACACATTCCATTCATTTTATAAACCAAATTAAAGAATTTTTCTGTCAAGCTGCTAATAGGCAACATTTATTGAGATTGTCAAGCTTAAAGCTTATTCAAAAAAATATAATAAAGTCCCAAGAAATTTGTTCAAGATAAACAACTGCACTATTTAGATTTGACGAATTCATCAGTATGGACATGATAATAACATTCATAATTAGTGCAAGAAAATTATCTAACATTATGCATTAAAAAAATCAACTGACTTTCAGTTTTTTATGGCTTGCAATAATTATACATAATTGAGTGATTTATAAATCTGGATAAACGGATTTTCTACCCATTCCATTAGATGGAATTAGTATATTATTAATTTTATTGAATTTGATTTAATTTTTCTACCTTTTCAGTTACGAGCTGAAATTGTTTTAAATAAAATATCTTATTTCATAATTCAATGAAATACAAATAATTGTTTTACTTTCTCAGTCATAAACAAATAAATTAATAAATAGACAAGACCTTTTGAAAGTCACTGGGTTAATGGGTAAATGCCGTCGGCATATTTGTAATACTTGGACATACTTAGTAGCTTATTGACCCATCAGACATAGTTATTATTAATATTATCCAATCGTTACATGAGGCTTAGCATAGTGAAATGGAATGGAAATTGAGCTGGCCCATTTGGTTATTGGTACTCACTCGTAGACGTGTTTGTTGTACTCATAATCCGGCTGCATGCAATAATCCTGTTGATATACATTATTTGTATAATAGCCGCAATCCTCAAAGTAACCACAATTGGGATTATAATTGCTCATAATTAAAACCGTTGACGTTGTTGCTCTTTGCGTGTTCTGCCAGTTGGCCAACAGGATAAGGCAACAAAATTCCAATCAAAAGAAAAATACAAAAAAAAACCAAAAAAAAAGAAAAACAAAAAACAAATAAAGTAGTTTTAATAGAGCGCTTGGCAATTGGGGCCCGTCCAGTGGGTGGTTGGGTTGTTGGTGTTTGATGAGTGTTGTTGACGTTGTTGTTGTTTTTGTTGTTGTTTTCGTATTTCTTATTGTTGTTGGCAGCTGGCGGCGCCTACTTCAATCGCACATTGAATCAATTATTTTTTAAGCTGGCGGCAATTATTTGCACGATTCGCTGAATCGTTAGATCGATTTTTAATCCGCGATCACTTTATAATTTGTGTACAATAACTAAGTAATAACTATAACAGCAAACAGCAATTAAGTGGTCACAATTTAGTCGCGACGCGTCACGATTGCCTTTGATTTGATTTGATTTGCTGTGATTTATTATTTAATTCAAATACTAATTCATTTATGACATTTGTATCACTTTTATAGCTTATGCATGCAATTGAGTTTCGGCCTTTTGATTTGGGCTTATTTTTGGTTTTATCACGTGCCACTTGACGCGACGAGTTGGTTTAACTATTAACGGTTAACAATTAACGGCTAACAGCTAACGGTAGCGACGGCTATTTAACAACGCTGCTGCTGGGGCTCATTACATTTTCTCAGGCGTTGGCGGAGTGTTGTATCGAGCGGTGCGCGCGCTTTTGACTGTCGTTGCGATTTCAATAAGCCATAAAAATGCCATCGGCACCAGCAGCGAGCAGCGAGCAGCGAACGGACGCGGTCCACTTACGCACTCGCTGATATGGCCGCAGCGGCGGCTAACTAGGCTAAAACAATGCGGCTAATGCAGATGCGCATGCGCTCTCCCACACACACTAACAGTCTGCTCCTCTTGCTTGCTCACACACTCGCTGAGTAGCTCTCGCTCTAACTGTAAATTTGCGATTATATGACGATCAACGATCAGCGATCAGCGATCGAGGAATCTAAAACGATCAGCGAGTTGTGCAACTTCCTCGACGATGCGTTTTGAGGCTCTGCGTCAACTGACACTGACGAAATTGGGGGACAGGCGAGTTGCTTCTGCCTCACTTGACGTTGATCCACACAAGCACATAAAGAGTGAGACAGAGATATAAAGAGAGAAAGAGAGCTTGCAGAGAGTGCTAAGTTGGCGCAACGTTCGACACTTTAAATGCTACAACAATCACTTATTAAAGTCAAATAGGTATTAAACAAAAAGGTAAAAAAAACGGAGTTAAACAAATATAAATAAAGTACACAAGAACATCGACATATCGATAATGCATCAGTGTGTCAATGAGTGTGTGTGTGTGTGTATTTTACAGATATGGCTGGCATGAATATGTAGAGTCCCCATCTCAATCACAGATACAGATACAGATACAGATACATATGCAGATACAGATACAGACACGCAGGCAACGTTTACTGTTGATTCCAAATCGGGGCTTATGCTTATATATTTGCTTTTGTACCCTTTTTTCCCGATTTGGTGCTCTCCAATTGTTGCTGCATTGCCACAGTGGCACCACGTTATAAAAAATGTAAAGCAAAGATGTTGCAAATGTAAGTAAAGATTTTGAATTGATTATTATTATTTATTTTAAATATTACACATAAGTTCCTTATAATATAATAACTAAAGACTAGAGTACTAGCTACAAGCCTATCGACTCGAAAGATTTTTAAATATTTATTTATTATAAAATATTAAATATTTATTATACCCCACCTAACCTCACCTAACCTATTATACTTATTCCGGAAATTTCCATCAATATTTCAAGCAAATTATTATTATTGTGCATAAAATAAACTACACAGTAATACAATTTTATAGACATAATCGTTTTTATTTTATATTAATATTACAATATGTCTACATTTTAAAATAATAGTGCTGGAATAATTAAAGATAGTCCTTTAAATTTTAAATGCATAAAGTTCTATAAAATACATTCAAGTCTGGATAACTTAATCCACCCCCAATATAGTGAAATACTCGAAATAGCGATCCCCTAAATTTAGACAGCGGTTCACAATTTAGATCGATCACATATCTATAGATTTCGAACAAAATTTCGCAAAAAGCAACATGAGCCTTGACATAGTGAATATAGTGAACAGGCCCCGCAAAAACTAGTTCCCTTTATCCAGACCCGATGGTATAATCAACATAAAATAAATGAAAATATAACAGATTTTCGATATTGTCCAATAAGAATAATGTCTTAAGGCTTGACAATAGAAACTGCTCAGTATTCAAATGTTTAAGCGTCACCTGTGCAAATATGCACATTATAGTGGCTAAATTTGTTCGATCCAAGCGGATCCAAGGAATCTAACATTAAAATAAAGCTTCCCATTTTTAACGTAAAATAATGATAAGTTTTGGCTTTTCATATGATTTTCCAAGTTTCTCGTTAAGAACCGGAAGTTTGATTTTATTTTTAGACCCATGGTTTCTTGGGTAAATCTTCTAAGAATTCGTTGTAGATTGCGAATTTGACAACCGTTTGAAATTGAAAAAAAAATTAATTTAACTCCATGCAAATTGAGCCACTGTAATGCACATTCATATATGTATGTATGTATGTTCCACAGTAACGGTAGAACCAATAAGTCTCCACGGTGCACACTCAGGCACATACCGTAGAGAATATACGGCGTGGTCTTTTCCACATCAGAGCTCGAATGGAGTGAAAATAATGCCGAACAATATTATTATTATGACGATTATGTGGCGCATATGTTTGTTGACAAACAAGAACAAGAGGTTGGCAAGGGGAGTGCGAGAGTGAGTGTGAGTGTGAGTGTGAGTGTGAGCGCGAGTTGGAGTAGGAGTAGGAGTACTCATAAAACTTCCGTGCGGAGGTCCGATGGTCCGACGGTTTGGTGGCCATAACGGACTGCAATTGCCACTGCTCGAAAGCGATATTGGGGCTTAGAGGGTATTGAGGGTATAGAGGGTAGCTCCATTGGCTCTGACAACAACATTATTTGAACAAAAGTCGCGATATCAGTTGTGTGATACGGGGCGCTGTGATAGTGCCTTAAACAAGCTGGAACAACCTACATACGACTACGAGGCATATACGGGAAAAGAGTAAAAGAAAAAAAACAAAAACAGAAACAGAAACAGAAAAGGTAGTAGTCACATTTGTTTGCTTGTTGTCACTGTAGTTGCATTTGTTGTTGTTGTTGTTGTTGTGGTTGTTGTCATACCATAAGTATTAAAATTTTGATATGTATGTACTTACGATCAATGATTATGATTTAAGTCTACGAGTACCCGTAAATGTGAGTGAGTTGTCTTTGGGCTTGCGGTGCAGCTTATCGGGTTAACCGGTAGCCCGGTTTTGTTCCTATTCAATATATTGCAGGGGCAACTCTGCTGCAGCAACACAATCTCTGGTTGTTATCGCCTTGTTCACATACAAGCTGATATATTTACCTGATATACTCAAATATACATACTGTACATACATTTAGATGAGCACAACTGGGAACGGTCGGCCCCCAAAAGCAGGCAACTGCACTATTGACGTCTCTCTCACCCCTACGCATATGGTAAACTGTTGTTATCAGATAAGAGAGCTCTTATCACTGAGCTGCCTATGGCTGGCCCCTTTTAACACCCTCTGACAGCTACTGTCTAGCCTCCTCTAATTGTGAGTTCGCGCCTTGTCGTCTGCTTCTGCTCGGATTTCGCCTAAATCATAAACAAGAATATGAAAGCCCATTAATGAACATGACTATATAATTTTTACTTTATTTTATTTTATTTTGTTTTTTTTTTGCATAAGTGGCTCACTTCCTCTCTGGGTAGTACCGATTAAAGATGTCATTTTTGATAACTATAAATGTCAAACTAAAAGTCATGTTATACACGCATTTTGGCCAAAAGCCTTAACGATGTTGTGAATTAGGCTGTTTGGTCGTCGGCTTGTTCGGTTGTTCGGTTATCAGCTCTCTTTCATTGCTGGGCCAGTGTTAACTAATTTAAAGCAGAGCCTCAAGTGCATTTCAAAGTTGTTCTGCTTTTGACTACTATCTGCTGAAGTGTATCGGTATCTGTTAAAACATGGTGTGCACTTTCTGTAAGTGCATTGTTTGTTATTTGTCATGTTGACGACAGTGGCCACTTGGAATACAAAATGCACTTTGGAAAGTTTGTGGACCAACCAACTAACCGAACAGCAACCTGATAGAGACTCGTATATATAATAGCTATCCGAAGTACGACGTAGCTGTAATACCCTAATCGCTGAGATTGAATCAATATAAAAAGCACAAAATATTGAGAAATTTAATTTAGTTATTTTTACATAATTGTATAATTAATTTCATGTCAAAAGATCAAATTTCTGATCAAGCTAAGTATAAATAGGTATAAATAAGTGTGCAAATCGGGTAATAGGAAAGCTAAAATTAAAATATTTTAAATTAATTGAATATATCAGCATATATTTTAGCTACATTATTTTGATATTAATCAGTTTTTGATGAATTATTCTAATATAATTTATGTATTTTAATCGTTCTTTTTATAGTATTATATAAATATCATATTGCTTCTGTGGGAACAACCAGAAGCGATTCTGGAATCTGACGATCGTCGGATGTAATTCCATTTGTCCTTATCCAAATATATCTCGCTACCTTGTAGAACATAAAGTTATTTGTAATATTTAGTTGTGACTCAAGTATCTGTAAAAACCGAAGAGTTGCTGAATAAAAAACTGATTAATCAATCAATTGATTGTGATTAATGCAATTGGCTTGTGTATTTATAGTACCCACTGTAAGAATAGGGAAACAATGCATTTATCACGCTGCACTTTTGGCTTTAAGACGTGATCTTTATCTTTTTCTATGCCGTGCTCCACATTACAGCGACACATCGATCATTTGTGTGTTTAGCTCTAGTCGGTGAGCCACCCAACCAACCACCCAACCACCCAAGCAACCACCCAATGGCAGCTGTGCTGGCCCCCATCTATCGTCTACCGTCTGTCGTCTGTCGTTTGGGCTCATATATCAAAATGTACGTCAATTTTCATGCTTTGGACACTTGATAGACTGAAGTGCTTTACATTGATTTCACGTATACTCATACAGTTTCAAGTGATTTATTGTAAAGGCTTGTTCGTGCACTCCAAGTTGAAACTCATAATGAGCACACATCATAATCAACGTAAGCACTGCGGCATAGAAATCACCTCATTAAGTGGCTACAATCTCCACAGCCCCCCACCCACCTTGCCTATATTCTCATCCACAACACATCCAGATAATTGCGAATGTTCTGTCTATAACCGGCGCACTTCAATGAGCGCCAACTTTTGAAGGACGTTCTGCATTGGCCAAGGGCCTATTCAACTGCCAATCGTTGCAACGTCCCACTGATAACCTTTCAGTTAACTCAATTGAAGTAAACACTAAACAATTGAGCAGCCAAAGAGTTTCAAAATCATTTTTATTACTTTTCTTAAATAAATATTATTTTTGGCAAACGTTTTAGATAAAAATTAGTTTAAATTAAATAAAAATGTATTAAATACGACATACTTACCTTTTTCTAAAATTCATCGAGCTCATCCTAAAAACAATGCTATGCTTACCGCATTTCTTCAATCGAAGGCTATAACTTAACTTTTTTTTTTTTTATATCCAAAACAAAATTTATAACTTGATTTTGACTTGAAACACCTATAAAAATTAGCTCATTAATTATTGAAAACATTCATATAACTAGAACCAGTGTAGATTAAGACATATTAGTAAGTAAACGTTTTTAGGTATTCTTTTAAAGATTAGGTTAAACCATTGATTCACCAGACTAACTCAACAAAGTGCTTAGATTGCAAATAGATAAATCTTCAAATATTGAAATGTGACCCCTTTAATTTTCAATCATAAGTAAATGACGCAATCGATAAAACGACTTTTGAATAGAGGACTCTGCAAAATTGACAAGCTAATCTAATTTATTAAGCATACTACATCTGGAGTACCGCTCTGTCAGGCATTACCGGAGTTCTTTACAATTGATACTCGTAATCAAGTAAATGACCGGCGATTAAAGCTTTCGCATTCACGAATAATTTCGCGTATTTGATCGTCATCTATTAGAGTTTTTAATGATTTATGATCGATCCAATAAACAGGAAATTTCAAAACCAAAAAAAAACTTTTAAATAAATCATAATAAACTCGAGAGCAGGAGGGATTACTGAAATATTTGGCTATTAGGATTATCAGCGATATAAGTAGGGGGTTTAGTCTAACATGAGAGAGATAAAAGAAGTGATAGGGGGAGGGCGGAAAGGGGGCAGAGAAACGGGTTACGGGATACGGACAGAGTGAGACAGAGTCAGAAAGAGACAGATAGAGGATGTCGAAGACATTTGTGGATATTGTTTTTCTGTTATTTTATTTTATTTATGCAAAATATTTCGAAAAGGAACACAAGAATTCAAAATTAAATTATATATGATTATACAATGAAAATTGTTTTATTTGCCATTTTAGTTTTTTTGTTTTGTTTTATTTGGTTTCTTTCGCTTATGTTTTATGTTTGGTTTTTGGTTTTTGGTTTTTTGCATTTTTTGTGAAACATTTTACAATTGTTATGCATAATTTGTCATGGCTTTTGTGTTTCGCATTTTGCTCAAAATTGCATTGTTGATGCTGTTGTTGTTTTTGTTGTTGCTGTTGTCCATTGACAAATTTGAAATTTTGCCGCATTTACAACTTTCATGACTGCATGGCGAAATGTTTACACTTTCCACTTTAATAATAATATATATAGCGTACAATTATTGTTGCAATTACAATTGTCTTGAGTACATTTAATATTTAAATTTTTATACGTTTCCATTTCGAACCTATGCAAAAATCATAGTTGACAAAAAGAATTACACATTTCTTAAATTTGTTTTTAGTTTCTTATTTTTTTGTTTTGCTTTTCTTTTTTATGATGAGACTACGACAAAAACACATGCGACTTATTACACGTTTTTCTTATATTTTTGTGTGTTGTTTTTTCTTCGTTTTTTGTGTTTTTTTTTTGTTTTTTTTTTTTGGTATTTTGTTAATGTTTGCTTTAAATTTTGTGTAAATGTTTCTTTTATGATATTTTGTTTTCTTTTTATTTTTTATGTTTAATTTTATTTACGCAGGACGGGGTTTATTTCTTACACATTTGCATTTGCATTTTCGCTTTCATTTTTCTCTTCTCTTTTTTTGTTTTCTTTTTGCTTCACTAAGTGTAAATATCAATTGTTTTTTTTTTATAATTTTTTTTATATATGTATATATTTTGTCATTTTATATATTAATGAATAAATTAAAAAATATTCAAGCTTTGACTAGTTAGATTTTTTTGTTATTTTCTTTGTGTGTTGTTGCTCTTGTTGTTCTTGTTGTAGTTGTGTGTATATTTGTTGTTGTAGTTGTAATACTCTAATGTCATGTGTCAGTTTATGTGCAAGTGAATGTGTGTGTGTGTGTGTGTGTGTGGGTGTGTGGGTGTGTCTGTGAAAGTGCAGCCACCGCATAAATATTTCTGGACTACGGCCATTTTTTAATTTTTGAAATTTTTATTGGACTTTTGCTGCTGCTCTGATATATTATAAGTATATCGATCTTTGGGTCTGAGTATGATATAATATATACTTATTGACGAATGACCATAAAGGATATGGTAAAAAAAAAGAAATACAATTATAGCGGTTAGTTTGGACTTTTGCTTGGAGCCTAGAAAAGCTTTACTATGTTTAAGTACCTACAAATGCCTCGAAGCATGCTTCCCAATATTAGCGCAGTTAAATATTTAGAGAGAGGTTATGAAATACATATGTGTCACAGCAATATATTGCGGGGTGGTATAGGCCTGAGTAATGCAACCGAATGCAATTGAAACATGTTGATAGCACAAAGAAAGAATAACGCGAATGCAATGTGAAAATCGCTTTGAAATAATTTAACTTGAATATCAACATCAAGTGCCTGTTTAAGAGCGTATATTCTCGTTTATAATTCTTGCTTTTGTTTTTGTTGCTAAATATATATTTCATATACATTCACACACATATATATATATATATAAGTACATATATATATATATATATATATATATATATATAATTATTGATTTATTCGTATAGGCATACAAATAAATTTACAAACTTTGGTTTATAGCAAAAAATGTACTACAAATTACATTTATAAAAATTGGATTTGCTCGTGTCTGTTTATATGTATGTACGTTTGAGAGTCTGTCCTTGTATGTACCTGTGTGTGTCTGTGTGAGTGTATTTTTATTAAATAACAGAACGTTTCGAATCTGAAAGCATTTGGCATACACTTAATAAATATTTGCCAAGCAATCGAGCTGAAAAATTAAACTAGCAATTTCAATCGGTTTATCTGTCGGCCAGTCTGTCTGTCGTTCTGTCCCACTGTCGATTGCATTGATTCAGTCCGTCAATATTTCTATTGTTTGTCCATCTGTCCATCTGTCCACCTGTCACTTGCAGCCTTTCCATAGATGCATGTATACAATTATATACTCGTATTTACTTAAATTTTCAGTAATTGTTTTGATGCGAGCATTGTGCAATCAGTTTTGAAGTGCAACTGAAGAGCAACTTGGGGTGAACCCTGAATACTCGAACGAGTACCCGGTTTGAATAGTATGATATTGACTCAGTGTAGTCAGTAATTCGTGTGCAAATAGTTGGCAAAGTAACTTCAGTTCAACGATTTGTCTAATTTAACAAAATCATTTGATATGAATAAATACAACACAATAACAAGTTGCTGCATACTCCCAGGGGTATGTATATGTATATGTTGGTGATGCATCTGTGTGTGTGTGTGTGTGTAAAGTGCTTGTTGCGTGTGAAAAAGAACATAAACCAGTTACAAAAATGTTGAGAAAATTTTCTAAAAGAGCTTTTGCAATTAGTATTGCGATTTAATAATCTTATTCATTTCTTTTGCTTTTGTTTTGTTTTGGCTTTGCATTTGCATTTGCATTTGTTGCTTTGTTAATATTATTTAGTTGCCTTACTAGCTGAGTTTTTGCATTTATCATTTGTTTTGGGTGTTGTGTATAGATACATAAATACATTTATGGACATTTTTGCGTTTGCGTTTTCATTTTAAATATATTGTTAATATACATACATATATATATCGGTATACATACATATATATATATATTGCTGTTTTTTGTTTGCCATATATATAGCTGTATATGTGTATATATATTATGTATATATATATATATATATATATATTCATATATATACTATATATATATAGATTAGTACGCGTAGGTAGCTCTTAGGTTCACATGTGTCTGTGTCGCTCTGCAAGTGTGTGTTTGTGTATGTGTGTGTGTGTTTGTGTCGGTGTAGTGTGTTTTTTGCTTACGTATTTGCTTATGCGCTTATGTTTTTAGCATCTACTAATTTTTAGCATGCAGCGCTTTTTCTTATTAATTGGAATAGCGTTATTCTTAGCAATTCTTTGATTTGCCCAATGAATTTCGACTGCGGCGCTGAAAAGTATGCTACGCGTTCTGCTTCTCTGTCAAATTAAGCGTGTGCCGCCATTTTGCGTGAATATGTGTGAGTGTGTGACTGTGTTGGTGTGCGTTGTGAATGTCTTGACAATTTATTTACTAGGAATATAATTTTCATATATTTGTTTGCTGTTTTTTCAAATTTGTAAAATGTTGCAATGCAAGTGTTAGACTCGTTTTTTTTTTTTTCTTTTTTGGTTGCATGTTGCGCTGTGTTTTGCCTTTTACATTAAATTTATTTGAGTTGTCATTACATTTCAATTTGTAGTTTCTTTAACTTCTTAATACATTCTAAACAAGAACAACGCAGTACGAAAGGGGAAACAATTTATTTGACCTTTTTTCAGTTTTTCTATTTTTTGTTAGCAAATTTTAATTATTTTCTCACTATTTCTTTGTGTTTGTAATGCATGTGTGTGAGTGTGTCTGTGAGCGTGTGGATAACAAATGAAGTGTTGTCCTTTGAATTGTGTGTATTTGTGTCTGTGTTGCACGGTTGCAAGAACTTCGCGCCTTTTCTGTTTACAATTTCAATTGAAGCATTTTTCTGACGTTCAGAGTGTGAGAAAGGTAGAGAGTTAGAGAGAGATGGTTGTTGGTTTACTGCATTTTTCGTTAAACATTTAAATACTTAAATTTAATTGCTTGCTTTATATTCTTGCCCTTCATTTTAATTTATTATATAGATGCATTACATTTCACGTACGTTGCGGAACTGCGCTCCTTTAGACGAAAAAAAAAGTTTGTTTCTTATTTTGTTTTATGTTAATTTCATTTACTTTTTTGTATTTCTTATTCTTTTTTTTTAATTTGTTTTATTGATGTGCCATGCTCTTTGCTTTGCTGCTTATTTTTGCCTTTCCTTAGGTGCATGCATTTGTTTTTTTGTTATTTTATGTTTTATTTTTCTCTAGTTTTTTACTCTTTCACCTCGAAATATTTGTAGGTCGGATTCTCGTACCCATTAATCTGCATATTGGGCACAATTTTCTCCTCCTGCACGATGGGATGATGTGTGGTTACATTCTGTGTGGGCGAAAGAGAAAAACGATAAATACACGAAATATAGAATTTGCACTTGATTAAGAATGCTTCGCAAAAAAGAATAAGAGATTGTGATCGATGTTTCGTCGGTTAAGAAAACTTATTCTAAGATTTATCTGATCGAGTATTTGCCAAGTCTGGAACTTTAATCATATTTGAAACAGATGAATGTTAATCATAAACATACTTTTAAGTTTACCTTCAAGTTTAATGGTTCAATGGTATGGTCGAAATTTAAGTGTTTTACAAATAAGACTAGGACTGGTATATAGTAACTGTACAGTGTAATATTTTGAGGGTGTAAAATAACGAATTATAACGTGGTTATTCTTAAAAGTGTTGGTAAGCACGCTAATAAGTGTGGTTCACTTTAAAAGTGTTATACTTAAGAAATAATATTTAATTTGAGATTGCAATTCCATTTAGTTGACTGTTGAAACTGTTATACAAAAGACTGTTATTCCTACTTCCAACATCAAAAGTGTTGGTAAGCACACTAACAAGTTTTGTTCACTTTAAAAGTGTTATACTAGAAATATAATAGCATTCTGCCAATCAGATATTTTCGGAAAGTAAGTAAATTTTGTTAATGGCAAAGCTGTTATACAAAATGAACTGTTACACAGTACAATATTTGGAGCGAGTCGAATTTGAATCAAATGCTTTAATGTGACAGCTTTCACTACTGAAAGTGTTATACTGAAGCTTGCCCAGCTGTTCTACGGCGATCTATCTTAAGTTCTCAGCGTGAAGCATCGACGTGCTTATTAATTTTTTTTGATCATACCTGATCCACCTCAATGAAGCCCTGCGCGTGCGGCGAGCGTGATGTTCGCCACTTGGCAACGGCCACGCCCACAAAAACGGCCGCCATTAGGGCGATGCCGGCAAACGAGAGCGTAAAATAGACATTGCGACCCTCCTTAGCCGCGTGCGCATGCGAGAATTCGCGTCGCAGCGAGAAGCTCTGTAAAAAAAACGAGAAAGAGAGAGAGAGAGAGAGAGATAAGCGTTAGACAGATGCGGCAGAGAAGGTGGACGCAGCTGCTCAAATACCGATTCACGATGGCCCAGGTCGTGGGTCATGAAGTGCTGCACCTGCGGCTCAGCCTCCTGATGGGCCACTGCGGCAGCGACGTCCTCAACCGCGCGCTGCACGGCATCGTCATCCACCGTTGGCAATACGGTCTGCACCTTGGTGCTGTTTAGGCATAATAAGCAAAGGAGCACATATCAACTTATTGCACAGAGAAAACACTAAAACAGCGAGAGAGAGAGAGAGAGAGAGAGAGAGAGAGAGAAAACTTACCTGACCGTGGCCTCAGCATACTCGGCATCGGCCAGCTCCTTCTCGCTCTTTGTTGTGTCGAGGTTGAGATTGGAGGCGGTTACCAGACCACCGCCTCCCTCCATGCTCAGCTCCTTGCTATTGATGCTCTTGTCCTGCAATTGCTGCTGTTGTTGTTGTTGCTGCTGCTGCTGCTGTTGTTGTTGCTGCGACAGTTGTTGCTGCTGGGATTGCTGCTGCTGCTGTTGCTGCTGCTGTTGCTCGGCCGCCTGCGACTTGAGCATGTCATCGACCTTTTTGGCCTCCATCCGCAGCTTCTCCTCGCGCAGCTTCTCACGCTCGGCGGCTCGCTGCTCCTTGCGCTGCTTCTCGGCGAGACGCAGACGCTCCTTCTCGGCCACCTTGCGCTCAATCTCGATGCGATACTTGTCCAGTATGCCCGCCTCCGCCTCCTCGCTCATGCCCAGCGATGAGCCGGGAATGTCATCCTTGCTGCGCAACGCCAAAATGTAATCGTTCATCAGTTGAGCTATCTTGGCCGACAACTCGGGATAACGCTTGAGCATGGTCATCGATTGATTAACCGCCCGATCGATATCAATTAGGCGCTCCAAAGTCCGTGGTCGCTCCGAGGCAGCCGCCTCGAGGCCACCCGGTCCGCCGGAGTTCAGCAGATGGCGATAATGGGCCAGAGCATGAGCCCGATCCTTGTGAAGGGCACGCAACAGCTTCTGCAGACACTTCTCAACATGATGGGCCTGCAATGGAATGAACAATGGTATATGGAATACTGCACTTTATCTCTCTCTGGTGCACTCCAGGGACCGTAAGGCATATCGTTTTTAAAGTGGGAATTATAAAATAATTATTGTCTGTGGACTTTTATTTACAAAATAAAAATAATTCATGATTTATAAAAAATAATTTAAATTTATTTGTTTTGATAAAATTGAAATATAAGGTTTTTTTAGGTCGTATCAAAGAAATGTTAATTAAATGTTGATATCTTTGGTAAAAAAAAACAAATTAACTTCTAATATTACACCCCACGCATAAAACATTTGAGAATTCTCCATTCATCAGATCACTTTTAAGCAGGGTATAAAACCGAAACCGGGTTTTGTTAATGTTTCGGTTTCATTCATAATGTTAAGGATTTGTAAATTTGAAAACAATTATTCAAAAATTTGTCTAAAATTAAAATCTTTTATCAAGATTAATATATAAATTAAATTAGGGAAGAAATAAATACATTAAATGAAGTTATAAATAAAAACGATGATAAAACCTTAGCAACAAATTAATCGTTTTGCATGAATCGGTTTCCTAATGGTTATTTCGGTTTGAATAATTTCGGCTCTTCGGAATTATTATAGTATGTATAGTAACGGTTACCAATGTCAATCGGCTAATACCGGTTAAAGGTTACGGCCTTGATTACGGTTTGAATACCTGCTTTCAAGTATTTTATGTTTGATTTTTGTAAGCTCATAACTCATAGTGGGGATCCCTGGTTCACTCACATTTGGTGGCTGCTCCGTGAGGGCCTGTGTGTAGCAGGTCATGGCTTCGCGCTTCCGCTGATTGATGTGGGCCAGGACGCGCTGTTGGTGCATCGCCGCCAGTTGATGCTTCTCGGCGTTGCCTTCTTCCTCGAGTGCCTGAACAGAAGTCTAAAATTACATTCCCATATAAAGACGTATTGCACACCAAGAGAGAAAGATTATCAGCATGAGTTTGAAATTTCATTTGGTTCAGCACTGTTTCGTTTATCGATTGCAATATTCGATTTCGATAACGATTGCAACGATTTTGCATTTCAAGTACAGTTACGTTTTGTTTTTTGTTTTTCTTTCTAAATTGTACAAATTTCATGACTATAACTTGCAGTTGTCGTTTGTTAAGTTAACGGTGGATGTGTGGGTGTGGGTGTGTATGGGTGTGTATGTGAGTGTTAGTGAGTGAGTGTGGTGAGCTTGTGTGCGTAAAAGGGGGTGTGGCGGGTGGGTGGGAGTTGGATGACTCGTTTGGGAAGTGCTGCTGACGTAACACAATGCTGTGCAGAGAGCGAGAGCGAGAGCGAGAGTGTGAGAGACAGAGAGAGAGAGGGAGAGAATAAGTATCGATTTATGAATGAATTGGGGATTATGAATAATCCAAATATATATTACGAATACTTATGACTGAATGTTTTGAATGGTTTAGGGACACACTTGCAACATCACGGAGTCTCAAAATGAGTCGAGGTCGGATTCTACAGTTCTTAGGAGCTATGCGAGCAGAGTTCTATATAGGCTGAAGAACATAAATATATGTGTATATATCTATAGTATATATACAGGCAGTTCATTTATATTGTTTGCATTTTGTTATTTAATATAAATATTTAAGCGCAGCATTTATGGCAATATTTTGTTTGTTTTTAAGAATTTAAGCAGCATTTAAGCCAAGTATATAATTATATGTCTTATACACAGAGTAGGAGAGAGAGACAGTCTGATGTGTGCCAGAGTGAGATAGATAGAGTCATTCATAAGTTGTTGAGTTTGTTAATTGTTGTTGGTTGTTTGTTGTTGTTGTGGTTGTTGTTGTTGTTGTTCTTGTTCTTGTTGTTGTTGGTTAGCGCTAATTGGTAAGAAACAAATGAAAAGGCGTCGAAAACTAAAGGGTATTACGAATACATTATAAAGCCAATCAGTTCAACTACTAAAGCACTTTTTTTTTAGTAATTATGTTTCTTGTTGTTGTTTCTGTTTTTCTGTTTTGTTTGTTTCTGTATTTGTTGTTTTTTTGGGTTTGCTTTCGTTAAATTACGAGTATGATTAATAAATCATTATGCTTGTTATTGTTGTTACTGTTACTGTTATTGTTATTGTTTTTATTATGATTACAATCTGATGCCTCTTTCGCTCCCATTTGCCATACATGGATACACAAAAGTAGAGAGAAATTACAGCTACATACACATACACATACACAGAACTACAGAGAGTTAAGTCATAAATACGTACATATATACATAGACATATATTGTTCAGGCACATATCGAATATATGCATAAAGTATAGATAGATAGATAGACAGATAGATCGATTGTTAGATAGATACTACAATCTACGATTAGAAAGAAGCGACAGGTGCATGATAATTGGTGTTCGAACTCAAAGCAAATGATAAGGCAAAACCTAATGATCATGTTATTGATAATGATTATGATTGGGTTGATTATAGATTGATAGTAAATGAAGAGTATCGGTTAAAACATAGCTACTCGAAGGGGGCATAGTGCACACACTGTGACCCCTTCCTCGCCAAGAGACAGACACACACACACACACACACACATACGCACACGCACACGCACGCACATAGGGTATATACATATACATAGGCAGTCAGTTGAGAGAGAATAAGATAGTGCGAGAGTGTGACAGAGACAGAGTTAGAGTTAGAGTTAAAGATAGAGAAAAGAAAAAAGAAAACATGGTTGGAATAGGACAGAGCTGTGAAGATTTGCATTCATTATTTTGATCAGTCAATAATTGAAATCAGAAATGCTCACATTCATTATGATTGTACGAATTTCACTCAATTTAAAGCAAATTATTGTAATCACTTTTAATTGCAATCACTTTTAATTGCAATTACTTTTGATTGCAGTCACTTATCGAGTTGAATCTCTATCTCAATAAATTCAAATAGTAATGCGTTTGGCGACCTTTCTTTTGATTCGGACTTTTTTATAGAGAAGTCAGACAAATTTGGCGAAATAGAAGATTCAAATGAACTTTTATTTTTTATAAATAATCACAGATGAATATTTTAGTTAATCGTTAGACGGAATTGAAGTCAATAAACTATTTTGATTCAATTAATGATGATTGCAAAATGTTTTGCTTATTTCAAATTGATTGCAGATTGCGAGTTTAGCGATCATAAAAAATGTGAATATTTATTTCGTTTAAAATGAAATGATTGCACTTTTCTACAGCTGTGGAGTAAGGTTTGCATGGAGATGGGCAACAGGAATATGTATATGGGGAATGGGATGCAGGCACTATCCACTAAGGGTGATAATGGGGGTAATGGTAAGTGGGTGGTGGGTGGTTTTTGGTCGTTGGGAGAAGGCAGAAGGGAGAAGGGAAACAAACCTGGAAGCGTGCCGTCATGCGCTGCTTGAAACTCTGGGCTGCCTTGGGATCGGCGAGACGCATGTCCTGATATTTCTCCTCGAGATCGGACCAGTCCTTCATGACCCGGGTGACCTTCTCGCGATGCGATTCCTCAAGGCGCTGTTGGGCTTCCTTTGTTTAGAATACGTTTTGTTTTTTGTTGGATAAATAAACCTGCGCCCTCAACGTAAACACTTACTTTCTGACTTACTTTGTAGCTCTGATGCTCGTAGTGGGGATCGAAGTGGGTGAAATACGGATCCGAGGTGGGTTGTGCCGTCGACGGTGGTGCACCCACTGCGACGCCGGCAATGGCAGCGGCGGCAGCTGCCGACGAGGCAGCGGCAGCGGCGGCGGCGGCAGCAGCAGCAGCAGCGGATAACTGTGGCGTACTTGTGGCAAGTTCCGGTTTCACAGCAACTTGTTGTTGTGCCTTGTTGCCAGCCTGTTCAGCAGCCGTAAGGCTAGCTGGAGAGGACGGGGATGAGGACGAGGACGAGGACATTGACATGGTCATGGACATGGAGGGAGCCTTGAGTGCCGGCAATGGCGGCTTGGCACCGCTCGAGCTGCCATTCTGATCCCAGGCATCGGCAATGCCGGCCACATCGCTGTCGGAGCCAGCGCCGTCCTCCTCGTAGTTGTCGCTGTCCTCGCCGCTGTCGTACTCCGCATTGATGTCATCGAGGGCGCCGCTGTTGGCATCGCCGGCTGCTCCATTAGTGCCGCCAACTGTTGCCGCCTCATCGGCAACCATTTCATCCTCCTCGTCATCGGCCATCAGATCATCCTCATCGTCCAACTCGTCGTCGTTGGCGTCCTTCGAGTAGTTGGAGTCGTTGCTGTCATCGTCCTCATTCACGCTGAGCTCATCGTTGGCATTGTTGTTGCTATTGACATTGTTGTTGTTGGTATTAATGTTGTTGTTGTTGTTGCTATCAGTTTTCAACTGCGCTGGCGGCATCACGGGCAGATCGGTCTTCTTCACGCGTATCTCATCGGCTGCGGAATGTGCGAAAGGAATATTCGGTTAGTTATCGAGTATGAGTTATAAATATATAAATGAATAAAAAAATAAATAAATAAATAAAGAAAGAAATAAATAACTTATAAATAAATAAATAAATAAATAAATAAATAAATAAATAAATAAATAAATAAATAAATAAATAAATAAATAAATAAATAAATAAATAAATAAATAAATAAATAAATAAATAAATAAATAAATAAATAAATAAATAAATAAATAAATAAATAAATAAATAAATAAATAAATAAATAAATAAATAAATAAATAAATAAATAAATAAATAAATAAATAAATAAATAAAAAAAGAAATAAATAACTTAATAAACAAATAAAGAAATAAATAAATAAGTAAATAAATAAATAAAAAAATAAATAAATAAAAAAAAAATAAATAAATAAATACATAAATAACTAAATAACTTAATAAAGAAATGAACAACTAAATAAATAAATAAATAAATTTGAAAATAAAAGAATAAGCTCATAACTACACTCAGTAAAGAATTTCAGGTTCCTGTGCAGGGGTTATTTAAGTACAACCCGATCTCAAAAGCTAACTAATTTCCAAATTTCCACAACTGAGAACAAAATTCTCATTGCCAGTTCGCTTGGTAAAAGATTTCTGGGATCCTTTCAGGTCACATGGGATTAAGTTCACAAGAATCTTCTCCCAAAATGTACTTGTTAAATTGAAATCTTGAAATATATTAGTTTGAGTATACAGTAAATTAAATACTGTTGTTCCTGGGTGTACAAATTTCAATCAAACTCATAGATTGAATGGTTTTATAATTTCCGAAGAGGTTTGGTTGAAATTGGACTATAATACCAATGTAAGTCGGACTTTTTAATTAAAGCTTGTTTTATACTTAATTCAGAAATATTAGTGCACAGCAGTTTAAAAATTTCAAATTAAAATGACTTTTTTTGAATGTACGGTCGGACATGTTTAATGTTAGGTTGACATTATTTTTTCTGAGTGTATCGAGTACCCGCTAACTACTCACTCTTGAAGTGCTTGGGACAGCAGACGAACTCGACGCCCGAGAAGAGCGAAATGCCGCAGGGCAGCAACATGGCGAAGCTTCTCATCTGCATGCCTCGCTCCTGGCAGGCAGCTGCTCCGGTTTGGTTCCACCTCACGAATGGCCAGCAGCGGGATGCGTTGTGGATGTGGTCAAAGAGGCAGCCCTCCGGCACCAGCAACGCGTCCGATTGGAATGGTCCTTCTGAAGACAAACGAGTTGCCAATCGTTTCATTTCATTTCGTTTCGTTTCGTTTCACATCATCCCAAGTTGGCCAGTTGTTTGTTGTGTGATTGTGTTTGTTTGTAATATAGAGCAGATGGTTCACATTTGTGGCAGCTGGTCAAGTGGCAGGACTTCATCTAACTGTACTTACCCAGGCAGCGGAATGGCTTAATCCAGCGATGGGCTCCCTTGCACTTGGCCGCATTCAATGCACTCTGGCGACACCAGCCCCCGATCTTCTGATAGTGCGACGACTCCACAATATTGGTAATATCCCGATTTGGATAGGCCTGGAAGAGAGAGAGAGCCAACAGAAAAGAAAGTGAGTAACATATAAATGCATGAATAACTTACTCCATGATCATAATTTTATGACTGCTCTAATCTTTCTGAAGAACGTGATTGATATTGTCTCATAAAAATAGAATGCAGCTTTCACGTGATTCTTTGCGTTTAATACTTTTATTACATAGTTCTGATACTGCGCACATATTAACGAAAAATCATTCATTGCGGATTTTAACATGAATATATACATTTAATATATTCAGCATTTAATTTTTAAATTAATTTTCTACCTCATGCAGATTAAATGACAACGAATTGGCATTCGAATAGGCAAAGTAGCCCATAGAATGTTGTTGTCAAGTTCAAATTTCTTATAATAACCTTAAATATTTGCTAAGAGAGAAGTGAAAAATAAGTATGTTTTTCTTTCTGTTTGACATAAAATTTATTCCGGAATTTGTATTATTTGTTTATAAGTTTTGTACGAATATTCAAATTTCCAGAAAGTTTAAATAACTCCATCTACAGAAAACAAATTGAATCAGCTTAAATTAAACACAGAATTTAATTTCTTGGATTTGCAATTACTTTTTCTATCACACTCGTAAACTTTGTGCTCTTCGAGTAAAATTCATAGTGGGATTCATTCTAACTAAATAGCTTCAGAGCTTTCCTATGGGAATGTATGTCGGAGCTTATAATAACAAATACTTTAACTAATGCTAATGCCTATTTGTCTTTGTATGAGTGGGTGTGTGTGTGTGTGTCTTGTTTTTGTGCTATTTTGGTGCTTAGCAACTACAACGAAATTATCATCTTGATTGAGTTGTTCCAAGTGACAGCTGCTTGTTGTCAATTGTTCGAGTGTGTGTGTCTGTGTGTGTGTGTGTGTGTGTGTACTTCATGGCATGTAAATTGAGTGCACCCAAAATCCTTGGCTTCGATTTTGACGCCTCACTGTTGCACACACACCAACACACACACACTCACAAACAATAGTCAAATTGGGGCAATCGTCATACACATACATATGTTCATATATATCGAGAGAAGTGCCTTTGAGTGGGCATCAAAGTTTTCAATTCGTTTTGTTCTATTGTTGTGCCGAGCACATGGCGTATGCGTAACGTGCACATTTTAATTTCAAGGATCTAGCAAAAGAGACTTGGCACTTTGCGCTTTGAGCGCTTCGATCGCTTCAAATGTAGATTAGCACTCAACCAGGTTGAATTTGTATTTTTTTTTTAGTTATCTACGATTTTTAAAGGAAAACAAATCCTTCAAAAATGCATGCTTGAAATTCGTGAATTTAAATAGATTATAATGGTTAAATTGAAATTACACATGTATATGAAGAGATAAGAACCAAAAGAAAAGAAGCCAAAAATATTTGATGCAAGTATAAAATTGTTAAAGAAACGTATGTAGGTAATCGAAATATTTGCTGGCAACCAAATGATACGTCTAAAGAAAATCTAAAATCAATGAAAAAGTTTTTAATCTTAGATAAATCAACCTTTTTCATTAAGTATTCTCGAATTTATAAAACGAATTTATAAATACGGATAGTACTTCAATTAAATAGTTTAACTTGGCCATCCTTCAAATTGACCGCTCTGTAAGCTTCTTTTGTGATTGATTTTGTCTCGGAATCTCGTACTTTTTTTCCTCTGCTTAGCCCCAATTGTAACTTTAGCTGTATCTGTATTCGCCACTTTAGCTGTGTCTGTATCTCTAATATATCCGCAAGTTTTTCGTCTAAAAATATCAATATCAATAAGCGGTTAAATCATTAGATATTTATAGGTTTCAGTTTCATTGTCTGCGCTTGCTTAGCCAACCGTTTGATGCGTTTTTGTTTGGCCAACGAGCAGTAAAAGTTTAATTGGCCGCCCGGTTTGATTGACTGGCTAAATGACTGACTAACTGAATGGCCTAATAAAATATCGCACACAGCCACGTGCCACATGTCCGTGTGTGCCCTGTGTGTGTGAGTGTGGGTGTGTGCTCGAGTATGTGTGCACTACATTTGTTTCAAACAATTATGTGCCGAGTGCCGAGTAGAAAGAGAGAGAGGAAAGAGAGAGAGAGAGGGAGAGGGAGAGAGAACAGCAGCAGCAGCAGCAGCAGCTCATGAAAATGAGGTCTTTTTAAATGTTGTTTGAGTGTTTCGTTGCAAATGGCACACACACACAAACACACACACACCAACACACACACACACATTTATACAAACGGCACATAAGCAACGATCCGCTTGCTGAGGCCAGACAGTGATTCCCCTGCCATTCCCGTGCCCCGTTCTTTTTACCCATCCATCGACCTCTACCCCTTACCCTTCCCCCCACCCCCACCATTTCGGTCCCCTTTTTCTGCCACATCTTTTGGCGTCCACTAGGCCCACAGTCCGACTGTGTATGCGATGTATTGCCGTAGCTGTTGGCAACCGGGCTAAATAAAACATTAAAAGCACAAAATAATGATGCTGATGCATGTCAAGTCAAACTGAAAACCGAAACCCCAAAGGCCCACCCCGAGATCTGAGACCACGCTGAACAGTGTACACTGTACACTGTACACTATACTGAATACTGAATACTCAAAAAAAAAAATACAGCAAGTCTTTACAAGGCCTCTCATGCTGTGTGTGTGTGTGTGAGTGTGTGTGTGTGTGAGTGTGTGTGTGTACAAATATATAAACGCCTAAAGGCACTGTGGCATTCACTTCAAATACGTTTGCGAGTACGCAATACAAATTCCAAGCATTTAACATCTTTTGGGTCTTTGTCAAAAGTAGTTCTGGCTAAAAGTGTCGAGGAGTATTTATAAATTAAATGATAATAGTTTAGCGCATTCAATAAACTATTTCATATTTATATTAATAAATAGAAATATTATTATTTTTATTTTCAACAAATACATATGTATAATAATTTATAGAATATTTCTAGCTATAACAGTTTATTCAGTTAATGCATTACATAAGCTTATTTGAATGAAAACATGTAGAAAAATTTATTAGAAAACTTTATGCAATCAGTTGCATTCAACAGGTTATTACTATAACTCGATATAAACATACATACATATAGGATATCTATAACAAGTTAGTTAACACAGCCGATTGTAAATATATCAATATAAATATAGCATTTAATTAAGTAATTTTAAGGCCTTTGTATTAATTTGAGAACTTGAGCCTGAAAATCATAATTGAAAACTAAATGCTCAAATCAAGAATGTTAAACTTATATTTAAGAATGATATTTTTTCTTTCTGTGTACATGATAAATTATTATAACTCTTAGTGGATTCAATTGCAAATATAACTTGTAAAAAGTCTCTGTTTTTTAGCCATCATAGATAATGTAATGCAAGCACTTATTTATTTATTTCAGTTTTAATTTTGACAATTACAATCAGATAATTTGTGACATGTAATTTGAACAGTGTCAGTTAATTTCAGTAAAATATTTAGTGGGTCGCCCCTGAAAATGTGAAGGACCTGCATTTCAATTCATGGTGCTAGTCGAGTACATGAAATACTGTTTAATATTAAACACACTCTTGATGCCTTTCCAAGTAACGATTTCGCAAAAACGTAGCCGTATAAACAGAGTCAAAGTTAAAGTCAAGGCATTCAATGAACAGTTGTTTGATTTGTTTGACCCACTGTGCGTTCCATGCTCTGGGTGCCACTGTGCCATTGCGTGCGTGCGAATTGATAAACGAGTATCGCCCCTTTCACCGTTCACCTTTCACCTTTTTGCCCATCCCCCCGCCGCTTAGTTGCCATTTAAAGGGAAATGTAAAAACGCACATCATCAGCAGATGTCACAGTGAAGCCTCTGCCTGACCAGCGCCTATTTTCAGTTGTTGTTGTTGCCTGCGGTTGACTGTGAGTCCACCATTTGTTTGCTCGTTGGAGTATATAAACGTGCCCAGCGAATGCGCACACACACACACACATACGCACACACGCAAGCACTTTCACACGTAGACTTGTGGAGTGGGAGAGAGTGAGAGCGAGTGAATGCGGGGAACAGGGGAATTCCAGCATCAACCGCTCTGGGCCCGACTCGGCTCAGGGGTGTCGTGGCTAAAACCCAGCCCACTACTTCCTCCCATACACCCCCTCCCCCACCGCGGCTGTTCGTCTCGTCGCGACGCTCGGTTCGTCCTGACTGAGCTGGGCTGGGCTGGGCTGGCTTGGCCGGGGACTTGGCTTGGTTTAGCTTGGCCCGGCCCAGCCCGGCCCGGCTAAAATGTGTTCGTTCTACTTGGCTTAATCAAAACATATTCAACCGAGCGTGATGCTGTTTAAGTGCTTCGCTCGAGAGAGCTTGCCACAAATACATATACATATACACGCAGCGCAACTTATTGTAACAGAATTTGATTCTTTTGTTTTCACAAGCACACACACACACTCACACACACACACACGAGTGACTTGCATATGTATTGCGTGGGTAAAATGAAAAGCAAATTTAATTGTATAAAATTAGCAAAAAAAAGCGCGGCTCCCACAGCGTCTGTTTCTGTGTGTGTGTGTTTGTGTGTGTGTGTGCGCTAATGACAGACAAACAATTAAACTTGACATTTCGCTATTGTCCCTCAACAATACACACACACACACACACACACACCCACACACACAGATGAACTGAACGATCCTGTTGTTGCTATTGTTAAGAGTGCATGTGCTTATCCTTGAGCAATGCAATTAGACAAGTTTCAATAACAACAATAGAAATGGCATCAAAAACAACAGTTTGAACAAAACATTTATAAACAATATGGCGTCCCACATATTGAACACAAAATGGCGGGCATAGTTGTTGCTGTTGTTGTTGTTGTTGTTGTCAACATTAACAATCTCACGCTTGTCCTTGAAAGAAATGTTGTATTGTTGGGCTCGAGTGCTTCAAGACAGACACACACACACATACACACACACACACACACAGGAAAATGTTCATATGTTGTATGTGTCTATTTGTATATTCAATCTCTATTTATGTTCCATCTCATACAAAATTTAAATGCAATTGCAACTAATTGGAACTCGAAAAAAATTGTGAATGGCTTTTTTTGTTTTGTATGATATTAAGATGGAATATATATATATATACATATGTAAGCTGTCTTGTATGTCTATCTATTTATATACACAACTGTCCATCTAGCAAAATTACACAATTCCATTTATTGAGATGAAAGCTTTTCACAAATATTCAACCATGGAAATTGATTTATTACCAGTAAAACCTGCTCAATATCTATCAGTTGATGTGAGGAGAAAAATTTCATATATGTATATATTTAGGACAATCGAAGGTTATTAAACCTGTATCCATACACAGAAGCAAAGAACTCATTTTTAAATTCCAGTCAAATATTCTTGAATTTAAAATGTATTTTGAAAGTGTATATTCAGGACTTTATTGTTCAATTAACAAATTAGGCAGATCAATTGTTAGCCACTCAGTATTAAATGGTCAAAAAAGTCTAAAATATTTGATTTCAAAATACTTGCAGAGACAGTATTAAAAATCGTACTTGTGTCAGGTATTTCGTACTTGATTTAAAAAACTCCGTGATTACCCAACTTTTGACACCATTTGGGATAGGTTCGATCGCGAAATCTAGGATTTTTTTTCTGTGTACAAACATGGACAGTTCACACACACCGAGATGGTTTTTTATTTATTTTTAATCTGTGCAATATGTGTTGATTAATTTTTGGCATTGCATTTCATTCAACTGTTTTTCCACTGATTTTCTCAATTCCTGTTATTCCATCTTTTTTCACACTGACGATTATTATCAAGCTCTCATCCGATTTAACAGTCAGTCATTAAAATACATATTTGTACTTTTGTTCATGCGAATTCTCCTGCCAATTATTTAAATGCAACATAAAATACATTATTTTGATTTTATTGTAAGCTTTTCGCATCATCTTGGCTTGTTTAGAATCTCAATACATAAATATTGTACAAGCTGGAAGATATCGAAATTTTAAATTATTCTAAATGTTTTCAGTTAAAGCTATATAAATTAAGATCACATTTTGACGTTTGCCTGCTCAAAACAGATGAGGTGCGTTATTGAAAATGATTTTTTAATGCTGCGGCATTGACATCGGTCCTCCACCTTCACTTACCAACCAAACGCGCCCCCCCCCCCCCCTCTCCACTGCTCACTTCACCCACGTGCGTTTTCTGCCAAATCATTTTGTGGCAACTTTCTATTTGCATTTCCAGGGCTCTTTCACTTTTTTTTTATTTCTTGTTTTGATTTTTGTTCTTGTTATGGCTTTTGTTTTTTGAATTTAATTTTTTATTTATTTTGTATTTTGTGTGCGCGGTTTGAAGTCCACAGGGGCGTGGCCGGGGCCCCAAAAGGCATTTGTTTGCACACCGCCGTCGAGCTTGTTGTTATTTAAGTTTTACCGTTGCTGGCAGTGCCACGCCCACACCATCATCATCACTCGTCTCGCACACTTGGATTGAGTTTCAAAGTCGGCTTTATACTCGTGCGCTTGAATGTATTTATGTATTTTTAGTTAAGTCAACGCTGACGTTAGTTAGTTACTCATCCCAGTAGTTGGTTGCTCACCCAATGCCCTGTGGCCATCATCTTGTCCCCTGCCAATGCCCCTGCCCCTGCCCCCGTCCCTGCCTTGTCTATCAAGCGTGCTCTGCCTCTGCCTCTGCCTCTGCTCTCTACCTCCCTCCCTCCCCCTTGGCCACCTTCTACCTCTCTGGGCATTCGACCTTCGCGCGTGTTTGGGCCTCTGCGCGTTGACATTGAAATTGTAAAAATAATTCTCCCTACAACATGTACCTTTCACACACACACACACACAGAGTCACACCCTGGCCCACATATATAGATACAGTGAGCATGCATAGAAAACAATAAGGGCAAAATGGCTAAAATGTTATGTTGTTTCTATTTATGTATGTTTTCTTGCTGTAGCTGTTGTTGTTGATGTTGGTTTTCCGTGTTGTTGTTGCGGCTTTGCTGGGACTTTTTGTTGTGCTAGTTCAAACCTTAGTGTCACAAAGTCATTTCTTTCAAATAGGCAAAGCAAACACTTTAAAAGTTGCCTGTCTCTGTATGTCTGTCTGCGTGTGTGTATTTGTGTGTGTGTAAGTGGGGTATTTGTGTGTGTGCGTAAGCGTTATTTAAAGTTCATTTCGACAAGCGCTCTCGGCCAGGCAACGCATTCAGTTTCACTTTTTATTTTCGCCTCCACAAACATTGCGTATACGTCATGTGTTCACCAAAGGCAGCACAATAACTTGTCTAAGTGTTATCCTTTCAAGACGCTTTGCATACCTTATATTATTTTTGAATAGTGGACACGACTGCGTTTTTCATTAATCGTTTGTGGCTTTACGAATCGATTTATCGATTCCATTCTTTGACTTTTGCTATACATAGAAAGGCTGATAGTTACTTGAATATTAGAATAACTAAATGATAAAATGGCACGTTGTTTAATATAACACAATTGAAGTGTTAAATGCTGCTCTGGTATTCTGTTATACACTTGCATGCGGTTGTTCTGAGACGGTAACAGAACTGTTATTAAACTGTTATAAATCTGTAGTACAGCTGTTATACAACTGTTATAATATGGTCATAAAATTGTTATAAGACTGTTATAAAACTGTTATACAACTGTTATACAACTGTTATAATACGGTTATAAAACTGTTATAAAACTAATGGCAAACTAATATAGTTACCTACTATATCATTTTTGTTATAAAACTGTTACAAAGCTATTTAAAAATTGTTTTAAAAATGTTGTAAAAGTGTTGTAAGAGTGTTATAATTTGTTATGTTTTAAGTTTCTGACATCCAATTGGTTGACCAAATAAACGGAAGAGTCCAACTCACAGGCTGTGTCCTTTGTCAGTTTTGTGTAGCGCCCGCTCGTACCCAGTTGCCATATTTGTAAGTATGTATGTATGTGAATGTACATTTGTATATGTACATGCAATACATCACCTTTAATGGGCATTATGTGTTAGCAAGCATTTAGCCCTAAATGCCTCGCAACGTAACAAACAATTGAATTAAGACTGGGCCGCTGCACAAATGCCCCTCTCACAGACCACACTCCTTGCTCCCCTCGTCACTCACCCCTCTCCACAGTCCCCACTCGGCACTTGGCAGCAGCAGCAGCACCGCAGCCCAAATGAGCCGCCAACCCACCGCTGGGCCACATGCTCACTGCTGTGTAATTTTGTAGCCATTTAAGGACTGGGCTGATGCTGATGCTGATGCTGAGGCCGAGGAGCCTCTGGTTCTGGCTCTGGCTCTGGCCGAGACTGAGGCTCTGGCTCTGGCTCTGGCTCAGTCCCAGACCCATTTGTTAGTTGTGGCCTAATGTACTTATATATGTAAACGTGTCTGTCTCACTCTCACTCTCTCTCTCTCCCTGACTCTGCATCTTCTTTAACGGTCTGTGTATTGGACAACTATATTTAGCTATAAGTATACACACATGTGTGCGTGTGTGAATATATGTATATGTTCATATATGTGTGTTTGAATTTGTAGTTTTATTTTTATTTGTATTCGTAGTGTTTTGTTTGCCTCGCTGGCTGCTGAGCAAACGCGGCTAAACTACTTTTTGCCAGTTCACTGGCTTTCAATGGCCATGCGGTATTTAATTATAAACATTTCATAAACATTCTTATGTATATGAATATATGGCACAAGAACAAAGTCCAACACCACCACCACCAGGAGCACATTAGCTGTGTCCTTTAACACCGTTAGGAGCACAGATTAACGGCAACTCACCGCGTCCTGTTTTAGCCAACTTAATTCAAGTGCCAATTGCAAAGCATCAATAGAAAATTCAATTGATTTCCGCCTCGCTCTCTAACTCTATCTCTATCTCTTTCGCTCTCGCTCTCGCTCTCTCTTCTGTCGGGCAACTATATGTTTATGTAAACGATATTTCCCTCCACTCCACAATAAGCTTATTAATTCAGTTTACAAGTACTTTGATTGATGTCTGCTCGCAGCGAACACGAGTAATTAGCGCTTTGAATGCAACACTCACAAAGCATCAATCACTATTCACTATTTATTGACTACTCACATCCAGCTTGTATTTAATGCTTAAATGAATGAAATTCATTAAATTACTACTTATTATCATTGACCACAACAAAACAGTGAAATCTTTGAATATGTCATTTTTATTCGCGGATTAGAAAGGATATTTACAGAGCTTTTGTCGAACATCAAATTGTTGTTTTGTTGCAGGCAGTGAAATTTCTGAAATTTGGTCATCTATTTACTTTCATAATAGATTTTGGAAAATAAGTTTGAAGCTGAATCAATATTTAACAGCAAACGATTGTATAGCATTTTGCATTAAATTTCTACTTAAGCTTTTTGGAATTCAATCTTAAGTTAATACTCAGTCTCAGCCACAGCTTGTAGCATTCAGATTAGGGGACTAATAGGAAACTAAATAGCTCTATGAGTATTAAATAACTCCTCCGTCATAAGTATATCGGCTTTTCATTACCAGTTTCTTTTGCAGCGATAAATCTTATGTTGACCTTTAACTGAATTGGCCATTTAAACAATTTTCTAAGATAATTTCAAGAAATTACTAAAAAAAACATTAATAAAAATAGTATCAATATAGACTATAAATCTTGACCTCGAGTTAACCAACAAACCTGATTTAAAAAAAAAATCAACTAAATAATAAGTGGTTTTATATTCTAAATTTTTGAGTATTTTCTGCGTCGAGAACAAAACTTTTTACTGTCAAATTGAAAATATTTGGTGAGTTGTCCTTTCGACAACCAAGTTACAATCGGACAGAAATAAAAATTCCATGGAATAAGAGCTTAACTAGTTAACCATGGGTTTGTCTTGGTCAAATCTGAAACAGTTAATGGCGTGTCAGCTGCTTTGGTAATAAACACCAAAGTCAAAGACGCAAAAATATGATAAGAATCAGCAATTTAGTAGGCGTTGTATCTTAAGGGATGGCATCCATTAATTGTCTGTCTGTGAGTGAACATTAAAGCGAGTAAATTGCAACTTGAAACATAAATCGCATCTAAATTCAATTAACTGCATTAACTTGCCGGAGTCAGTCAGGGGTCAGCTTAAAGGGCAGAGGCTCGAGGGAGGTTGAAGAAGTGGCAACTGGACATGGGATAGTTGATCTAGATGCTTGGCAACCCCCATCCGCACACACACACACACTCACACACACAGGCACATATATAAATTTAAGCTCATTTGTCGCAAAATCTCATTAACTAAGGATGAGGCGTGGGAGGGGAAGGATGGGAAGGGGGGAACACGCAGTCGTCGCCAGCTCGTTAATTAGGAAGGTACTCAAAGGTTCAAAGGTGAAACGTTGTGATGCTTCCAGTTACTGACTGTATCATTTTTTCAATATTCCTCTGTGTGTGTGTGTTTGGATGTAAGTGCACGCATGTGTCTGTGTGTGGGCGTGTGTGTGTGTGTAATTCTTATCAATAAGTCATTAGGAATGCACTCCGCTTGTTATTTTTCTATTGAATTTCAATGGAATCAAACGAGTTAAGCTTACAATACGAGCACTAATATTGATGTCGGAATTAATATTGTTGTAAATGTTTTGGCTACAGTGAATGAATCATTAAAGTAAGCGGCAATTAACGAAGCTCAATAAATTGTTTGTAAATTTAAGGAAATTGTAAAAAAAAAAAAGAAAAAAATAGAATAGAAGAGAATTTCAGCTTGTAGTTTTCATGTAGAAAACGGTTGACTTAACATTTTAAGCCTGAGGAGAAAACAGCAAAAAACATATGAAGAAAATTTATTTCACAAGGAAAATAACGAAATAGAGAAAATATATAGTAAATAGCATTTAATCAGTCGTCGTATGTCAGATTTGTTGTAGAAAAATTCTATAGTTCGCTATATTTGCGTGGAATAAATCAGAATATTTATAAATTCGCGCTAGTTGGCGGCTTTGACATTTGTTGGAAATGTTTACAAAATTCCAAAAATCAATGCTTGTTCAATGCAAATGAGTACAAAGCCAACAACAGCTTGTGTCGTAGCCCAACATTCATCGTGTTTTTGTGGAATATGTAATTTAACTCATTACTGAAATCCCGAATAATAATCAGACCAACAACAGCAGCAAAAGCAATAGCAAAAACAATAGCAATAACAATAACAATATGATAGAAACAACTAAACAGAAACAACGAAGGTTTCTGGCCAGCCAATGACGACAAATGCCGCAAAGCAAATAAATGCCGCATTCCAGCAAATCCCAAGCCCAAACGCAAACCCAAACCCAATCCCAATCCCATTAAATGGAGTTGGTGTCCAGGGACATTTGCTGCCCATGGCATATTTAACTGGATTCCAGTTGATGGCGATGAGTGGAAAGAGGGGGTTGTTGTTCGCGTTAAAGCAGCTGCAAATTAATTAATTTCCATTTGAATTGCAAACAGAGAAAAAAGAACCAAAATAAGGCGAGCCAAATGAAAAATGAAAACCAACATTTAAATATGCACATACTTAAATGAATATGTTATGCTGCACTTGGCACTTGGTGGGGCCCCAAAAAGCGCAACCAGTTCAACAATCCGCAACCAACAAACAACAGCAACAACAACAAACAACAGCATCAGCATCAGCAACAGCAACAGCAACAACAACTACAAAGGACAACAGGTTTTATTTAATTAATTTCTTTTTGCGACCGCCGTCAAAAATTTTGAACGACTGTTGAAAAGAAGTGTAGCATACTTTTGTGCGGCTTGATTTATTTTGCCAGCAAACTGCATTTCGGGCAAAGGGGTGCGCATGAGGGACAGATAGAGAGAGAGAGAGAGAGAGAGTGCGTGGAGAAGGCAAGGTAAATGCGAATTGAATGGAATGAAGTGGAGAGGAAATGAATGTGCCACGCCGGCCTTCTGTTTTCTTTTTTTTTTTTTTTGTGTATGTATGTATGTGCATGTATATAAGTGTGCGAGAATTAAGTGAGCGTAAACTCTATGTATGCGTGTATGTATGTATGTACATACATATATCTGTGCTCGGACACCGAGTGCTGATGCTGATGCTACTGCTTCTCTGCACTAAAAATAGCCAAATTAAAAAGCGAGCAAATGTTTAAGAAAAACTACAGCACACACACACACCTACTACATATATACGCACATACACAACCGCACCCACACACAAACACCTACACACACACATACTCAGTGTCTTGCTGAATGCAATTTACTTGCCACGTCGCCTCAGCATCAATTTGGCTTTGGCTCCACGCTTGACATTAATGGCGACCAAAACTCTCAGCTCCAATCCGCTCTTTCATATACCCTCCGAAATGCTTAAAAGGTGGATAATCCAATTGCACAAATGCCGCCCGACGAACCGAAACTTTATCCGGGTAGAGTGACTGTCTGTCGGATAAACTGATTTAAGTACCAGCTACCCATATGGATATCTATTATGCTGGTATGTCCGAATAATCTATGGATATTTTAAAGAGATTTGCCTTTGAAAAAACAAGGGTTGAATGAATTATAAAATGTTTGAACGAAGTTTGAAGGACTGTTACGATATTGGTTTTCAAAAATTTTATTATATTTTTGCTAGGTATTTTCAAGCCCATCAGTTCTGCTTTCCTCTCGGTTGTGTTTATTTTCGATTTTAGCTTTTTGGGCATTCGTTAGTGGAGGGTGCAGTTCAAGGCTATTGAGGCTGAATTCGAAACGAAAGGCAAACAAAATGCACGGATTGAAAATTGCGTGTACGTGAAACGCAGTTGAAGATGAAGCAGCAACGCAGCAGGACTAGGACATGGATTGGGCTTTGTCTGCATTACTACTCCCCTTGCCTTTTCTTTATCCCTTGCCCTCTTCACTGTCCACTTCATCCCGCTAGCAGAATTCGTGTGCGTTTCTGAGTTTTGTTGCCTGCATTCGTAAGGCACATAAGCCGTCATGAACAACAGTCTAATATTCTCGAATATTTCGGCATCTTCAGCTAAACGCACTCAGCCCTTCGGAGCCGCATTGCGCATACGCCGCGTGGTTCGGCTTTGGGGGTAATTAGCATAAAGTGCTGAGTTGCCTAGCAGTGGTGATTACTAATGGACAGCCAAACAATGCAACACATCACAATTTCGTCATTATGTTACTACTACTACATATAATGCTCTCAATGGCATTTAATAATCGTATTGCAAAAGCCCTCGACTTCAAACCGCACCAAGAAGATTTCAAGTATCACCTATCCAACTAATAAATAAAAGACAACATTTGTTCTATGGCACCATCTTTAGTGATTGTTATTTAATACTTTTTTATATCACATTAAATATTTGTATTTTCGTAAACTGTTGTGTGATTAATATCGATATAAATATTCTTCATTTAAATATTTTGCAAATGACTTTTAAAATGGGCCCCCAATTCTTGACTGCAGAGTCGCTGTTTTTCGCTGTTTCACACACAGGCTGTACTGTACAGTGCGAATAACATATAGACAACTGAACTTTTGATAGCATCAAAGAGTTATTTATCTAAAATGTTGTCATCATTATTTGCTTTGTTGTTGACTGACTTTATCAATATTTGATTTGATTCAAAATTATATATACAACTCAATTATTTGCTAACTTACCTACACCCCGATTCGTTCAGTGTACACTGTACAGCTTTCAAATACATTGCCATTTTATTTGCTTCCTTTTCTTGAGCGACTTAGTTGCAGAGCAATTAATTTGCGATTATCTATGCAAGGGCTGCTCAAAGACAAATTCCATTCTCTTCACTTTATTTTCCACTTTCTGTTTTGCTTGTTTCACCATTTTGATCACAATTTATAGCATAACAAGCTGCAAATTGAATTCCTTACTGGGGAATTTTATCTGTCTTAAATTGAGATTTAATCGGTTATACTACTAGTTTTTGATTGGATTGTTTTTATTGTATTATTAAGCGAAAGCCATTTAATTGGCTTTAGTATTCTCCTTTTGTTTGTGTCATCTTTTCTACTTGTGCTTTGCATTTCGAATTGCCTTAATATTGTTATTATGGCGAGTATATTGCATTTTTATTACAATTTGAGGGCGGCAGAGAGGAAGCGAGAGCATCAAAAACATGTTCCAATAAATTAAGCATAATAAATAAATTATCATAATTATAAAATACGTTTCCAACACACGCAATTTGCAGGCTGACAACATTTCAGCGAAAGGCGATGCGAAATAAAATGCAAATGAAAGGCCAATAAAATATGTGCCACAGCCACAGCCACATCAACCATCATATGAGTACCTTATTTATGACCACACATGTGCTTGTGCTCGAGTGTGCGAGTGTGTGTGTAATTTGATTTATGTTGTGGCAAAATGACAGCAACAGCAGCGGCTGTGCCACCGCCAGGTCGCAACAAATTTGCGTGTCAAAATCAAATGCGACAGCTTTGACATCCCGCAAGGCTCATTAGAATCATCCTTATACGAGTGATAAGGATGTGTCTCAGACTTTTGGCTCAAACACAGACACACACGGTTACATAGACAGACAGACAGACGGACAGGCAGTCTGACAGACAAATTGCCAGTAAGACAGACAGTCGAATGTTAAAGTTGACTGTTAGCCTTGAACCAGCAACAAGATATGACTAATAGATGAGTTCAAGCTGCAGAAACTTTCTTGAAGCATAGTCAAGGACTCAGCTAAAATTAAATATAGTAGAGCTTAAGCAACTTTAGCCGGCGTGTCAACATTTTTCTGCACATACAATATTAATTAATTAAACTATCATATTTGCCCTATTCCTTCATTTTGCTGATAGCTCGAATCTTATCGGATATCAAAAAAGTAAGATTTCTACAGTTGAGAAGCCAAAAATGAAAATTACTGCATACTTTTAGGCGGTGGCGTTGCTTGAAAACTTAAAAGTCATAAAATCCGTTACATTTACTCGATTTAAATTCAATTAAGTAGTTTAACAGTTAATAATACACTATAACGTTAATCACAAGAATGAAAGCTCTATCTTCAAAACTGTGGATATGATGACTTGCGATTGCCAGGAGGCTGTGGCATTAATTTAAAGCAAGCCTTAAAGACATTGCATGAAAATTGCAATCAGTCAAATTGAATCGAATTGAATTGAATACATTATTGTCCATCAAGTCAAGGCTTACTGTAAGACCGTATTCATGGATAGAAAGCTAACCTAATGAAAACCCAGCTCGTAAATTGTAGTTTAAGTCATTGGATATAAACGGAAGTCAATACAAATTGTTAGGCAAAATATTGAAATACTTTTACGATGTGATCAATCGATCGGCTTGTGTGATTAAATTCCTGTTGCTCCTACGGCATTGGATAGGTAACTTTACTTGCAATTGCAAACAAATCAGTTTAGCAATAACATGTGCATTCACATACACACTCAGATTCGCATTTACACACTCATAACTTGGCTGTCGCAAATGCAATTTTGTATTCATTTTCATTTTCATTTTCATTTTCATATTTTCATATCCATATGGCTGTCGTTGAGCTCGTACTTCACTTGCCATTTACATTGCTCAAAGGTCAGAAATGGAAATTTGAAAAACTTATTGAGCTGAAGCTCTAGTGACTCTCGTGTTCTTGCCTGATTTGATTTGCGTTCACAATTCACTTAACACTGTTGTCTGTGTCAATCGCTAGAGCCATGTCGGAATATAAAAGAAAGTTGGCAAAGACCGAGGGGCAAAGTGAAGACAAGGACGCGAACTACGCTGTGTGTCAGCTTTATTCCCGCTCCGTTTGACATCTGACTTATACTCGTTGCATTGCCACATTTATGGACTATTGTTGAGTGCTTCGTGCTGCACAGAGAACAATAGTAACTGATGGGGGGAAAAGTAAAAAACGAACGCTACATTAGCCACTGAAAGCCAAAGAAATTTAATTAAAAAAGCCAAAGGCAGGCAGGCAGGCGTCATTGCCAATGGCATGTCAAGTTATACGACGGCGCACACGGCGTATGCGTCATGTGTGATGCGATAGGGCCATCCGTCCACGTGTTGAATAAGCTGCCGAGGGATCGTGTAAGAGCGGGAGTGGAAATGGGTAGAGTATGCGGAAGCGAGCGTATGCAAAAAGCGAAAAAGCAAAAATTAATGGAAAATTAATTAAGTGTCGTTTAATGTTGTCTCAATGTAAACGCTTTCAACGCAGCGCAAATTAAATTGTTGATGCCACACACAGCCAGCGACCAGCAGGCAGCATCCAACTGCCAATTCCAGTTCTCGTCCTTCCAACCTTCCTCCCTAACGGTATCTGCCTGTCCCCAACACCCCTTGCGTTGGCCGCAACCTGCAACCAATGCCCTTTTAGCCGGGCTCTGATTCGCTGTTGCTATTGCTGACTCTTTTGATTTATTACCTTTCATGTTGCTGCATTTTGAGTGGCACACTGCCTGGAGTAAGAGTAAGTAGATGGTTACCAATACCCCACCAGACCAGACCAGGCTGCTGGCAATGCTGTGGCTGCTTGTGGCTAGCCACTTGAGCGTTAGCCAGGCCATAAAATTACATTTTGTCATTGGGGGGGGGGGGAGAATCTTTTCATATGCAAAGTTAATGCAATAGTGAATGCAAATAGCAATTTTCATGCGGCTTCAATTCAATCAACTGCACATTATGAACACACTACCCTAGCCATTGATTTGGCCTAGTCGAATCGCTTGACTCTCGCAATCGCAGTTAGCCCTGTTCGACTTACCTTCTTGCAGTAATCAAGCAAATCCATTTTATCACGCAAACATGTGGCGCCCGTTGTCTTCTTGCTGAGGTCCGTCACCCAACGACCCTCCTCGGACAGATATTGCGGCTGATAGATTTGTCCGGCTTCACAGAGCACTGCTATCTGTGGCTCCCAGCGCGGCGAGGCGGCCTGTAAATGGATGAGAGGGCAGATGGAAACGGGATTAGACGAGTATAACACACAAGTAATGGGTTGGTTTCGCTTTCAAAACTCTTTTACCCATGTTAATATCTTGTAACTGTGTGTAAATAAGTTTCGGGATAGAACCGACCACAAACGGTGTCAAGTCAATTGCGAAATAATAATAAAAAGTTTTTGTAGTAAAATCAAATGTTTGCCACTTAACAATAATATCCTTAATATATAATAACTAAAAAAAAAAAGAATTTGAAACTTGAATTTAAGAATGAATTGATTTTCCGTGTATGTGTATATTGTAGTAAATATTGTTTCACTTTTCGCATTTGCTGTGTGTGTATTCAAGTGAAATTCATGATGAGTTCGAGTACTCGTACTACCGCACACTCAGACTCATCGATACAGCAAACAAATTGATTCATGTCACGTTTGTTGCATCAGCAATAACCAGCTGTCAGCCATAATATGTTTCCCTCTCACTCTCTCTTCATTTCTCCCTGTCTCTCTCCCTCTTTCTCTCTCTCTCAATGTCGCATGTTGTTGCTAATTGCTAAGCAAACACAGTTGAGAGCATGTTTCAAAAAGCGCAATTCTGCGTACAGTGTGCATTAAATGTCATGGTCCAGTTATCATAATCCGAACCATTAAAATAATTTACACCTTGAACCTGAATCAACCTAAATTCTTTCTTAAAAGAAAGGCTAATTTCAATAAACAAATAATTAGATAAATTGCATACTTTTTTATATCATCATGGTCACAAGTTCGTTTCTTTTAAACACTATAAAATTTCAAATAATTGAGAAAGTATAATTAATATTAAAGAAAGCAACTTGTCCCTCTCAACTTAAATCTATCTATCTATTTTAAGCAAGATCGACATAATGGCAATCTGCTTGAATTTTAACTGGCTTTGCATTGCTTGGAATACTGGGCGTATGCGTAATGTGTCTGGGCATAGACTACTCGCAGCATAGCCCAACCAGACATTAATCATACGCCACATTGTGCAAGTGAGACTTGCTGGCATTTTGGGCGTGTCTGAGCGATAAAAAATGATGATGCCCCACAATGGACGAGTGGCAGAGATCACATTTGGCTAAGGATATGAGTGCGATACAAGAACAGCAGCAGCATTAGACGTGCCACATGTGGCAATCAAGTGAGACAACTGAACTCATTAGGCGGGGGGGCTTAAAGGGACTGCAGGGGAATGGAGAGCAAACCTCAACGATGTCTTAAATGGTTCATTACAGATGCCATTGCCAGGCAACTCGTCAGTTGGCAGTTTGATGAATGACCATTTGAATTATGCATAGACAAGCAGCAAAACGGCATCAATTGATGGATTGATTGAATGATTATGCTCTGATTTCAATTGTGGGCGCTCAGTTACTTTATGGAGTACCTCGATCAATGGCTTATCAGTTGATGCAGCTATTCTGATATCATTAAATCGCCTTCATCCTGCCACTTTGTGTGCGCTTCAACTCTCAATCAGCTGTCTTTTGTCTCTTATACTTCTTTGATTTTTATTTCGACTGACACACACACGTTGCTGGCTTTTTGTTAGTGTGGTTGTGTTTGTAATTATTTTTCAGTGTTTTATGTTTTCAGCGTCTTTCTTTTGAGCATTGCGCGTTGCTTTGTTTTGTTTTTGTTTCTTGTCAGTTGCTGTTCCGATTTCGGGTAACAAACAGATTAATAGCGTATCCGTCTGTCAGTTTTTTTTTTAGCTTATCTTCTATTCGTCCTTATACTCGGCTTGGTTGCGTCATTTTTATCTGCTGCTGCAAATTTCCATTAGTTGCTGCTATTGTTTGCCATCAGCCTGATAAGCTGCAGTTCCTGCTACAAACAAACTGAAATGCATTCGCCGCCATTCAAACATTTCGCATTCATACATTCATTCTGCCAGTAGCAGTCTGAGTCTGAGTCTGAGTGTGAGTGTGAGTGAGTGATTCATTCAATTTGAACGCAGCTCGCAAACAAAAAGCCCTTGAACAAAGCTCTTCAGCCAACAAATATCTTGCAGTTGCAGGCCTAGCATAATTCATAAAATTTTTCAAAAATCTATATATGTCTGTAAATATTCATACAATACAATACACATGAATTCCTTTGTTCTGACTTAATGACTGATCATTGTGGCACGCAGACGGTAAGAGCTACGAGGCTACAATTTTTCGCACAATATAGATTTTAACTTTTTGTTGTGCAATAAATAAATTCCAATTGGGCTTCAAAGTTTTGCATTTAGATTATTGATCTGAGCAATGCTAGCAAATGTTTTGAAATGTCTTTTATTTATGTATATTTATACAAATAAAGCATATTTAGACGATTGCCGCAGAAAATAATAAAATTTGACTAACCAAATTTTTGTTTGTTTGTAATTTTTTCGATTAGTTTTTTTTGCTGAAGTTTACTTAGTTTAAATGGAATTTATTTACTAAAGATATGTTATCAAAATGTTTACCAAAGTGTAGCTGCTATTTTGTATGTTTCATATGTCAACACTGTTCTTATTTCCAACTTCATAAATTTCAGGGAAATTCTAATCAAAATGAAATTGAGAAAATGTATGCATATTGTTTGTCGTTCTAGTGAATAAGATGAAACATTTTCCAAAGCTTCAAAATAATCGATGGATTCTTCCACTTGTGCATGCTCGATTTAGTATCTCCACAATCTTCTTTTATAGCAAATGAATTAGGCTAATCAAAGGACTCTTTTTGCTGGAAGTTGTTGTTGATTTTGTTATCGAGCTAGTTGCCAAGGGACATGTCCATGCTTTAAGCCCTTCGGTAAACTTTCAACAGATGAGACAAACATGCTTCTTTTTTATCCTTGATCTGTGTTCACTGATACTTATGATTTCATCATCAGTTTGCTTTGAAAACTCCCACAATAATATTCATATTTGTTGTTGTTGCTGTTGATGATGTTGTTGATATTGTTGTTGTTGTTGTTGTTGTTGTTGTTATCATGGCAACATGAAAATTGAGTTGCCCCAACTGTCTGTGGTGGCTGCGGGAAAGTGGACAGGTGAAGGGAAAGGAGAGGCGTATGTACGCTCCATTATCAAAATGCATTTGACGAGCACAACGTAGCTGCACATAAACTGCATTAAAGAAGGCTTCCTTCCGCATATCCTGCCCCTGTCCCTGATCCTTTTCCCATTACCTGCCCCTATCCCAGTTCCTGTCTCCCTGCTAATAAATATAATAATAGCATGCGCCCAGAGCATGTGTGAGCATGCCCAGAAATGGGGCTACAGTTCCAGTTTCAGTTGCTGCTATGTACATATGTATAACTCCTGCTCCTACTCTTGATCCTGCTCCTGCTCCTGTTTCTGTTTCTGTTTCTGTTCCTGCTGTCAGACTGAGCTGCCTTGTCAGTCAACCATTCATCCATCCATCCACACACCAATTGCCATTATTCATGTGCCTGTGTGTGTGTGTGTGTGTGTGTGTGTGTGTGTGTGTGCGTGTGTGTGTGTGTGTGTGCGCTCAACTATTTCAAAAGTAATTAAGTTGGCAAAAAGGCGGCAACGACGTCGTTGTAGAACGTTCAACGTCGCCTTCTTGTTTGTGACGTAGCTACATTTTTCCAGGCAATCTAATAATTCACAAAACAAAACATACATATACACACACACACACGCACACACTCATACATATGCACATATGAATTTGCATATTCCTCATGTTGTTGTTGTTGTCGTTGTTGTTGTTACTATTTGTTGTTGCCGTAGCATGCTAACAATTCGTTGGCCCGAGTTTTTGGCTTGGCTGGGCTTTTGCCTTTTCAACGTCATTATTGCAATCGGCCAGGCCTGGTCTGGTAATATTTGTTATTGTAGCTGTTGTTGCTGTTGTTTACGGTGACACCATGGCATATGCCAACAAACAACAAACAACAAACAACAAACAACAACAACAACTCTGTTGCAATTGCAGTAGCCGAAGCAGTAGGCGGCATATTTAATAATGCCGCTGCCCCGGCAACGCAATCTGCCAACACAAAAATAAAGCCAACACATTTACTAACACACTCACGTGCATAATTCATAGACTCACACATACATATAGGTGAGCCAGTTTTCTACCCTAATTTGGCTCACATTTCAACTTCGTTTCCCGCGTAGTTAATCAAATGTTGAAACGTCTGAAACGGTTATGAACCGGTTACTAAATTATTATTATGCAATAAATAGCAGAAACCATAATTAATTTTTGCGCGCTAAAGATTTGATACCCTTGTAATGATGTAAATTTTTAAAAATGTTTAAGCATACAGTAAAAAAAAATATTGTGTTTAATTCAGTTTAACTAACTTGCAGAACGAAAATCATTTTCTTAGGAACTATATAACAAATAAGTCATATTTTAAGCATATACAATTAGTAAGCTTTGAATATTGTTAAATATGTAAGCTCGTTAAAAAGACAAATTTCGCAACAATATTTGCTCTGGAATTATTTTCAGATGCAGCCTAAAAGTATGCAAATCATTTTATTTAATTTCATTAGAATTTAAGTAACTACGTCGAAAATTAAAGAAGATTTTGCTTAATTCAGTTTAAATGACTTGCAGAACGAAAGTGAAAGCTCATAGGAGCTTTATAATATAGTAAAACCTTTTGCCCTCATAAATTTAAATATTATTTTAAATTTTAGTTCTAAAAATGAGAAATACGAATCGAAATTTGTGTAGGAATCATATTCAGATGCAGCCTAAAAGTATGCCACACATTTAATTTAATTTCACTTGAAAGAGAGGAAGAGCACAACCGATTCTCGACAGAGATACACGCACACAATCGTAAATTTAGTCACACACACACACACACACACACACGCACGCGTGTTTGTACGCACACAAGCACATAGACACACCCAATTGTTATGAAACAAACGGGTCGCTGGCAAGTGGCAAGTGGCAAGTGGCAAACGCAGTATAATTAAGCATTGCATTTTAGTAAAGCATGTGGCTTGAAACCCAATGCCGCCTGACCAGAGACTCGTCATGGACTCGTGTGTGCGAGCCAAGGTTGCCAATCATCGGAAATGAGTTGGCAACAATTTGCTGGCGGCATTTGCAAGGCGTAAACAGACGATAGTGAATCTGAGTTGGCTGGCGACAATCCAGTTCGAAATTAAGCAAACGCAAACGCACACAAACACATACATACATATATATATATATATATATATATAAATATAAGCGCATGCAACGCAGCGGAACCGGAAGCGGATGTTGCAACGGGCGTCTGGCCAAAGGCAAGGGCAACGGCGACGGCAATTGCAATTGCCAAAGTCTGCAGGCCAACAATGTTGTACAGTCAGTTAGTCAGGCAGTCAGTCAGTCACGCCCACCTGCACCTTTGATGTTGTAGTTGTTGTTGCTGTTGTTGCTGTGTCGCTTGTGTCGTGTGTTTTTGCGCGAGGCAAAAAGGCTAAAATGTAATCAAACGCACGCCTGCGAGCCTCTCTGATGGACGCAAAGGTATGGGCGTGTCAAACAGGATACAATCGCTTCACGCTCCTGTTTGAGCTCCAAGCTCGAGTACAGTTGCAGTCGCAGTTCAGTACAAGTATCAGTACAGTTCGGTTCAGTTCGTTTCAGGTGACAGTGACAAGGCGGCTGGGCGTCGAGTGCTTGTCAACCAACTGTCAAATTGGCAGCACAGGACATACTCGTACCAAAAATTCTGCGGTCACTTTGAAGTGCCAACGGGATGCGATGATTTGAAGCTGGATCGGAAGCAGGAGCTAAAGGGTCTCTCAAGGGCTCACATGACACGACAGCATTTCAGGCATTCAAATTAACAAGTATTTCCACTCAATACATCAATTTATCAATTATCTACAACCGCACTGTGGATAGTCTATAAATAGATGAGTATTCGTAAACAACCAGAGCTGGAGGGAGCACACTCGTATTTGGCATATTGATTCGATACTTCTACGTCGTGCCAAGACCCAGATTGCTGTGAATTTGAAATCTGTGCGATAAATAAACCCGTAAATAACACTGTACAGCTTTTTAATTCAATTAAAGTGAAACATTTATTATGCAAATTTGTAGACTTTACAACACTGAAAAGCACTCCCTTATGACAGCCGATTGTCAATTCAGCAAGTAAATTATAGATCGAATTAAAAAATAATTCAAAATTTCCTTTAAACGTAGTTTCCGATTTGAATTGGCCAAGTTTATAAATTTAAAATGAAATTTGAATTAAAGAGAATTTTGTATACGAGTATGTTATGTTTATAAAAATAGACAAATTCCCCAGAAAAAGTTTTGAAACTGATGAACTACTTTATTCAAGCATTTCCAAGGAACAAAATACTATTTGCAGAATTCTCAGAACTTAGAGATAAGCTTAAAAACGAGCAGTGCATAATGATGCGAAAGTCAGTTTTAAATGGAAGTTGGAACAGGTACGTAAATATTTTTTGCTATAATGGCATCTGATTGAGTTTATTCCAGGAACTGAAGCTCTGCGAGTATAGGGATAATATGCAATGAAAAAAAATGAAGATTTATAAAACAATTGGTGTACATTAAAAACTCAAACTCGAATTCCGATTGCTAACAAAAAGTTACTTGGAAAAATGTTTCAAGAATTTCATGGCTCAAGTCAAGAGCTAAGAGGAATTATTCAAGTTTTCTACTTACGACAAAGTTGCAAAATGTTGCAGAAGAATTTACAGTTTGACTCTTGGAATCGATCGTAACAATAGTCAATTTAAATCTGAAGCTCATTAGAATTTATTTATAGACCTTTAAAAGTCACAGAGTGCCCTTACGGCACCCGACACCGATTTCCAACTGGGTAGGGGCAGGAACTCCTCCACCAGGAGGTCGGGGGAAATTCGTGGAAAAGCACGCCAAAGAGAATAGAAGAAAAGCAAACTGGGCAATAAGTACATGCTACTTATAATGCGGCAGTGACAACGGGCAGAAACACAATTATGTTAATGTTTACTCGACCGTAATTAACTCAAATTTATGATATTTTAATTTCGCCACAGCGACACGGACAGCGACAGGGACGACGGGGGCGTTCGGGGGCGTGGCGCCCCGAACGACGACAGGCGACACTTGAGAGCGCAAAAGTTGAAAACGTTCAAAGCAAAGCGCAAAACCATAAGAAGCACAAAAGAAATTGCGTTATAATAACACACGTAATAAGTTTTTCCTTCCATTTTCGCCCCATTTCCCACTTCCCGTTTCCCACTTCCAATTTCACATCGTCGCTCAGCAGCCGGAACCAGAGCCAGAGACAAATACAATTTTAATGCGAGCGCGTTAAGCAAAGCAAAAAAACAAGAACACAATGTTTGTATTAACTATCAAAGATTGAATACCCTTTAAAGGTCGATCAATGTTTCAATTCAAAACACTTCCATGCAAAATCGACAACTCGAAGCGATTTTCAAGTACATTAACTCGTTAATATTTTTGTCGACAACGTGACTTTTGTTTTTATCATTTCGATTTACACCTCAATCCATAATTAGCAATTTTATATATTTTATTAAATTAAAGTCTGAATTAAAACAATGTTTTATTTAAAGGTAAGCGAGTATTTTGTATTAACAAACTCGATTTGAAACTCGATATATTGGTTATATCTGCTGATCTATCGACAACTGGATTTTTGAGTTAATGACTTTGAAATTTCAATTTAAAACACGATCCATAATTTTAACTTACATCACTAACACATACATCAGAGAGGTTCTAAGCTTCATTTTCGAAATGCGTAATGGGTTTCTAAGGCAATTCTTCCAATAAATAAAGGAAAAACTTTTATCAAATTTGTTTCCAGTTCTGTTTGAGACTCAATATCAGTAATTGAAATGAAAATCGACTGGTGTAAATCAAATAGGTAATTTGGATTTAAGGTTAACTGTCAAACATAGTTCTTCGAAAGTGAAAAAGCACCGCATTGAATCGTGTCGATCAGGAAGATATATGTATGTACATACATATGCAAAACATACTTATTGGTATGCATATGAGTAAATACACATTATTGGGGTCGGAAGTGCCCGTTTTACGGTTAGAGTATGGCAAACTGGGAAAAACGAACAATTTATTGTTTGCCAAAGTCGCTGAAGAGGCGTCTCAAAGTGCTGCGGAGTCGCCCCAAAAAGTAACTGTATGCGAAAGAGGCGAAAAGCAGCAAGTAAAAAGTGGGAGAAAGAATGGAAATTATGTTGTGCATGTTAAATGCGGACAGGCATGAAAACAACACGTAGCAAATGCAAGACAAATAGTGAAAAATAGCCAGCAAAATGGGCAGAGAATGGACTGAGGCTGGAAGATGTGTATGTGTGTGTGTGTGTGTATGTGTGTGAGTGTGTGTGCCATGATGTGGGTGGAACATGTTTTTTTTTGGAGTAACTGTGGACGAAATGGCGTGTCTCGTTTGCTTCGGATTAAAGTAAGTCAAAGTTGAAAGTTTCAGCCACACACACACACACACCTAATCATACTAAAAGTGCCACCCACTGTCACACACACAGACACACTGTCACACTGTGACTATTATTTATGACTTTTCTACGTTTTTGCTTTTCTGTGCATTTTTCGCTTTTTGGCATTTAATTTTTTTGCGTTGCGGCTCAATTTCAAGTGTCAAAGCATACTAGTAGTAGTAGTAGTAGTAGTGGTAGTTGTGTTGTCCTGCCACTTGATGACTCAGCATGTCACACACACACACACACACACACACACACACACGCACACATACGCATACAGCCTGCAATTGCGTAGGTTGTTTGGTTGTGTTGGGTTTTATCGCTTGCTTCTGGCATTTGCCATTTAATTTCAGCGCTTTGTCTCTGTTCCGTTTGTAGTACAATCCTATTCAGAGCAGGAATTCATTGTAAACACACTCACACACACTCACACACACACACACACATACTTGTGATTGCCTGTGTGGCAATGGAATGTCTGAACTTAGAGTCATATTAAAGAGATCTGCTTGGGAGGGGGAAAAACAGGGAGAAAACATGAAACGGCTCAAGAAAATGGCTCGGCTGCAAAATGTTGGAAAACTCGAAAGCTCGAAAACTGAAACTTTGCCAAAAACTTTTGTGCCAAATGAAATCCGAAAAATTCCCAGCCACTGCACTATGGGAACTATGCACTTTTTTTTGAAAATAATCAATAGCTCAAATATCTACAGGAAGTTAGTGAGAGTAAGAAAGTAAGCATGGCACCGCTCATTTTTCAAAAATATCAAATGCGAAATATTAAGATGTTAAGTCCGGATCGAATAAGTGGAATTATGCTGTGACAAAATATAATCTCACAAAACGACATCTTTGCATTCCAAACAAATGTGCTTTTACTTAAACAAGTTTTCGAAAAATGGATTTATTTCAAAAGTTTCCATCGTGCTCAGCTGCTTCTTCCACTTCCTTAACTGTCGCTCAATGTGTGTGTGTGCGTGTGTGTGTGTGGTATGCAGGTAAGTCGGACAAGTGATTGCTTCGACAGAGCACACACAAACACACACTGACACATGCAGATTTAAATTAATTTTCTACCAAGAGCCTGCAACAAATTTTTTTCGGCAACTTTGTTGCTTGTCTGTTTGTGTTAATGTGTGTGTGTATGTGTGTGTGATTATGCACTGTGCTTCTAATTGACGTTGCAAAAAGCAGTTTTAATTACATTTGCTGACATTGCTTGAGGTGAGGTGAGTTGAGGTGAGGAGGTTGTGATGTTCATGCCGCCACATGTGATAGTTGCCCCATTTTGTTTACATGTTTTGTTGTGCATCTCATAATCTACTTGTCACTAGCAGCAATAACTAAGTAACATCATCATCATCATCATCATCATCATCATCATCATCATCATCATCATCATCATCATCATCATCATCATCATCATCATCATCATCATCATCATCATCATCATCATGATCAGCGTCATTATGCTTTTTGCGTGTGCCCTGAATAACAGTTTATCATAGATACGTTGGCATTTCAATTACATTTTTATCAGTCAACTGCACTTCCACTTGCAGCTATCACAGCGCTTATCTAATTGATTTTGCATAGTCTCCTAGACAGCAGCATCCGCAGTTGGAACGCCAACAGCAGCAGCAGCAGCAGCGACTCTTCAATTATCCAACTTTGGCCAAATGAAATTACCCAAGTCCTGTTAAGGCACTTTTTTTTTATTCCCAAACTGGCGGTATCCTCTTTTGAATCCTATTTGAATCCGACTTCTATTTGCCCAATTCGAGTCTTTAGTTTATATGGGTTATGCCATCCCTTTCCCTCTCTTCCTTCTTTCTCCATTCTCGCTTCTTCTGCTACTTTTTTCCTTCTGCAATTGCGACGATATTTCAGTTCGTTATTTGTCGATTTGGCACAGGTCACCAACACGCCAAATTGCCTCTCGATTCGTTCTCTCTCTCTCTCTCTCTCTGCCTCTCTGTGTCTTTTTTCTGTCTCTATATCCACTTTCTTGTAGCACACTTTTGAGCTAATTGAGTGTGATTCGAATGACCGAGGATATGCGCCGAGCTAGATGGAATTTTCATGTGCGTTTAATGTCCTTTAAATTCCTCTGATGATGATGAAAGAAACGTGCTAATGATACTGCCGCAGTGCAAGAATAATGAGATATCGATTGATTTTTATAGCACAATCGAGTTATTCACTTAAAGCAAAAGCTAAGTGGACATTCTTCTTCTTCTTTCATAACATTAACACACACATATTAATGACGGAGAGCACTCTTGAAGCGATTCAAAGATAATTATAATGCACAATTTTTTGAAAATATCTCTGAAATTAACTCTGTTGGTTTGCAGATTAAAACTAAGTAAAACTTAAATGTGGTTAAAATTACATACAAAAATCGACCTTTCTCAGAAATATGCAATTGGAAATCCAATCAGTTTTTAGTTGAAACAGTTTTGGATTTTAGCTCGGAGCTGGAAGAGAATTGAGTAATAAGTATGTTAAGTTCTTTTCATAAAGTATTTTTGACTTTTTTCAATTCTTAGCTTCTTTTGGCAAATCATTGTATAACCTTTGGGCAATGAAATGTCTTATAATACAGCTTTTAGTGTCCTTGGCTGAACAATGATTAACTGACCATTTAAACTGCCCAAATTCACTGGCAGCCAAATGGCCCGAGGGCAAAGTCGGAGGGAGCTGAAATGGCTGTTAAAAAAAATTAAGTAAATAAAAAACAAAAGAAGAAAAAACTGAAAATTAAGTCCGCTGGAAATTATTGCTGAATCAGCAAACCAATCAGCAAAATTACATAACGAAAATGCTCCGGGTGCGGCTCGGAGTTGGTCATGGATCCTGTTCCGAATATGTGAGGAAGGGGTAAGACCACGACCATGACCACGTTCGTAAACGAGTATATGTTTGGCATATATATATATATAGAGCATTAAAGGCCCTAAAGTATTCTAAACATTTCAATGCATTGCATTAAAATTGGGGCTAACAATATTTTAAGCTGGCCACAAATTGTTGGGGCTTAAGCGCTGTTGGCCCAAAACAAAAGCGTTTCATAATAAATATGATTAATTTTACAGGCTCAACTCGGCTATCTGTATGACTGTGTGTGTGTGTGTGTGTGTGTGTGTGTGGGTGTGGTGGGGACAGTTGACCACAAAAGAGAGCCGGAATATTTGCAGTCAAAAAATGGTCGAAAAATGAAATTTCAAATCAACAAATTTATGGAAAACTAAGTGACATTCAATGCCAGCAAATGGAAGCTTCACGGTCGAGCCATTAAACAATAATACAATTAAAAAGAATATTATGTAAAAGTAGAAAAAACGACGTAGAGAGGAGAAAAGACGAGAAAAGTGGAAAAAGAAAAGTGCTGCATGCTTTTTGGCGTTGCGTCCATGACGAAGCATTGCAATTCAATTAAGTGTAAAAACTAATTAAGTGACTCTGCGATGGATCGAAGCCTGGAAAAACGATGCTTTTAAGGCCCCAGCTTTTGAAAGACAGCTGTATGTGTGTGTGTGTGAGAGAGTATATGTGTGTGTGTGTGCGCGTGTGTGTTTGTATATGTTGGATACATTTTGGTAAAACTTTGGCGTGCGTCAAATATAAATTGAAACCGGAAGCAGCCGCCCACACACACACACACACACACGCACACACTCACACACACTCACACACACTCACACACACATACAGTAATGCAGTAAAAAAGCGAGCGAAAGAGAAGGAGAGAGTTAGAGTGAAGCTCGTGCGTGTTTCAAGATGGCGACTTTGACAACACTTGGGCCTAATGGCAGTCTGACAGTCAGGCAACAAAAACTTTGCCCTGACAGCGACTAATTCTCATTCAGTTGATGCACACAAACACAAACACAAACACACACACACACACACACACACATGTACAGAAATCCAAATCCATTTCCATACAAGCTTCCACACTCCTCATTTCTCCGCTTCCTCACTTCTCCTCATTTTCATTTTAATCGCAAGCGTAAGCCAAATGAAAAGCTTTTTCAATTTATTTTCTCACATCGTGCCTTACCTACGAGAAGAGCTGAACAGAACAGAACCGAACAGAACCGAACAGAAGGCACTGTAAGCCTTTGATGCTTAATCATTTGGCACGGCTGAGGAGCAGTTTCTCGACTTCAAGCTTCAAGTTGCTGCTGCTGATGCCACACTTAATATCCTGTATAGCACAACACCAACACAACAGGAACAATGGGGCAAACAAGATGAAACTGTGGAAATTTGTGGGAGTATGCGAACGCTTGGCATAATTTATGCTCTTTACAATATTAAAGCGAGTTTGCTGCATATTGGAGATGGCAGCAGTGAGGCGATGCAAATACGGTAAATGCATAAACCTGAAACTTGGCTAAGCTTAATACGAGCTACCGATAAGCTGTGAACTCTGCCATCCACCCACCGCCCGCAGTCAAAGTCAAAGTCGTTGAGCCAACGAATTTCCAGCTACTAATTGCATCGCACCCGCCACTCACAAGATGAGGATGCAGCTCAGCTCAGGTTGGCTCGAGTACAGGACATGCACAGGAAAAAAATAATTCAAGATTCTAATTCATCATTTTAGCATTTAATTTATGTATTCAGAATACTATTGTTAAATAAAGACAACTTGCGTAAAATTATATATTTATAAAAAAAATTTTATTTCACTGAAACAATTTTTAAGGAGCCCCGATGGATACAATTTTTGCGGAGAAGGAATTGAAAAATTGCACTTGAATCAGGTATTTATTGAAGAATTTCATAGATATGTATTTCCGAACTGTTGACACCGTTTGACATTGATTTAGCCCGGAATCCCGAATTATTTTCTGTGCAGCAGAAAAGAAAATGATAGAAAGAAAAACTAAAACAGACAGAGGAAGAGAAAGAAACGTCGACGATAGACAGAAGCCATTGCAGTGGCTTTGATAAACGCTGATTTAAGCTTTAAGCATTTCACGCTCATTATATAGAACAAGAAAGAGACAGAGACAGGGAGAGAAAGAGACCCTCAGAGAGGTGCTCAGCCATGGCGCTGACGCTGGCAGCAAATAAAAGCGGTTAAAAGCCATGATTGAATTGCCTGGCAGTGGGTCGAGTCAGTTAGTGCATTATATCAGCTTTCGCCTAAGACTTGGCCAATGTACAATGTATATCCAACTGCAAAGCGTAGTTTCTGTAGCTGTAAATGTATCTGTATCTGTTTATCTGTTAGTCTGCGTTCGTTTGTCGTCTTTGCACTTTGTATGCGATTTCGATTTTTCTCCCCTCTCGAAACGTTTCTCATTATCTCTGTGAAGCGAAGTCAATGAATTACACACTTACACACACATGCACCCGTTACAGGGTAGTTAAATGCTGCTTACGTGCATAAATTACAAACAGATGCAAAGAATGCAAACGAATGCAAAGAACCCCAACTGGCACATGGGGCGTATGCGCAATTTGGCGAAAATGTCGACAGCGACAGCGAGGTGTTGGCAGTAAGACAAAGAGGTAGCGAGACCGAACGAGAGCGCGACAGACATGCAACTTTGTTACTCAACATTGGGCCAAAAGGCGCCATTACAGTTAACAGATTTCACGCGCTGCAAAGGCCACAAAACTTCAGCTATTGCATTTTGCGGCTGCGTATCGAATTAACTTGCAAAGCACTACAACAGGTTACCACAGAAATGGGTAAAAGGAGACGGCGGGAGAGGGACAGAGAGAGGTTATTGCCAGAGTGTCAGAGGTTGTCTTCCGGTCGTCTTAATTAAATGTTAAAAAACACACACACACACACGAACCAACATCTCAAAATAAACGAGCAGCCAAACGAACAATGGGATTATTTCACATGCTAATTTCATATTTAAGCCAGACAGACTATTCGAGCTATAGAGAGGTTATTTATTTGCTACAAATACCTTTCTAAAGCTAAGATGTAATAAAGATATCGATTCAACCAGAGATCAAATTTGTGATTATAAAATGATCTCAACTCACAGTAGTTAAGGTCGGTGAAACTATTACTGAATAGCTTTGATATTGTATTAAATTAAATTTGTAATTATCTTTAGGCTTTCTTTATATTCTCAATTTGTATCTTAGCTTCAATTAATGCTTCTCGAACAAGTAAATAAATAAATGTTGAAATCTTATATTTAAAAAAATGCATTAGTTTGCAAAACTTTTCTCCATATGATTAAGTCCTTACACCAAGAACTTACTCAACTAATCTTAACTGCATCTGCAATTCTCTTTAATCGATCTTACTGCGATATTTATCGATAAGTTCTGCTTTTGAAATCAATTACTTGTCGTGTTTGTCGATTGTTGCCCATGGTGCCAGGAAGTTGTCGTCGTTTTGCGTTCTTGGGTTCTTGGGTTCTATCTATGTTAATGGGTCGTCCTCAGAGGGGCGTGGGTGGAGTCAGCGTTTCCATCTTGTGTCTCAGAACAGACATTCACACACACGCGCACACACAGACACTCTTATAAGTACACAGGATATAACGGCAAAATGATGATGATGGAGTGCAATTACTTGAGGCGGAAGTGACAGAAGTTGCTGCGACTTCAACATCAGGGGCAGATTTTCGAGTTCGAGGGGAACTCGAAGCAGGAAGTGAAGGTGGAGGTGGGGCTGGGGCTGGAGGAGTCCAAAGTGCGCCAACCAAATGAACTTTAATTAAATTCTTTATATGCATACTTGTGCGTTACTTCTTTCATTCTGCTTCTTCGCAGAATGCCATTATAAAATGTCATCTGCTCAGAAGAAGGAGAGGGAGAGGGAGATCGAACTGAACTCAAGTAGAGCCAAGTGGAGTGAGGTGTACTGACTTAAAGCTATTTTTTGGGTTTGGTAACAGCTCTACTCTTAGCCAATCCCAGCTGACCGACATCATCAACAACTTGCACTTGCAGTTACATTTGCAGTTGCCACTAGATCCAAGGTGTGGCGAATAACTAAATTAAAATTGCAACTTTTTCTTGTTGTTGTTCTTGTTGTTGTCGTTGCTAACTTTGCAGTGAACTTTTACACCTGCTTGTAAGAACTTTTAGTGCATCTTTCTTGCGCCTTCGCACAAAGGCCACAGAAAACTTTTTCGTTTTTAATTTCTGCACTTTTTTTCGTATCAATACCCATTAAAATTTGTTAAAGGGGTATTGAAAGCTTGCATTCTAATAAAAATTTTTGAATTTTCAGGCTATGTACATATTTTCAAGCATAACTGAGCTACAAAGTAAAGTTGCGATGGTTGTTCTCTTCTATATATATATCAGACTTCTTAAAATAGAGAGTAAAACTGAAAAAAACGAATTATTTTTCATTTACATCATTTAAATACCAAGACAACAAATGGCGTTTATATTTTCTAAGGAATAACAGGATTTCGACAAATTTTCAACAAGAATGTAATCCAATTCAACACGGAAGTTATTTGAAAAGGCAGATAAAAATGTATCTTGCAGATACCTGTGGAATAAATATTTTTATTTTTTTTTTGACAACTGGCTATAAGGTATTGACATGCCGAGTACTTTCTACGACTAAAATCCTGCTAGTAATTTTTTTAAAATTACTTTGTGTCAGCTTGACGCCATTTTGTTTTCTTATTTAAACGCTCTTTACAGTTATAGTTATTTTTTTTCCATTCTCTCTCTCTCTCCCTCTCGCTGTCATTAAATATTTGTGCATATTTAGCAAAAAGTTGCGAAACAAAAAAATAAAGGGAATATAATAAAAAGAGGGAAGGGAATAAAAGAGTGGAGAACTTAAAAATTAGTACAATTAAGTTTAATTGACGTAATTTTTAGTGACGCCAGCACCAGAAGGGGACTATGTAGAACCGGCTTGGACAGTTGGATAACTGTTCCAAAACTGTTGGAATGGGCTAAATGCTCCGTGGGTAGAAGGTGGTCTGGGTCTGGGTCTGGGTCTGGGTCTAGGACTGTGACTAGGATTGGGGCATTAACAAGTTCATAATGGCGAAATATGCAATTTGAGCTGTGCGCCTTAACAGCAGTTGGACACTTGAATGGCACCCAATTACAATGTGAGCAAAGTTACTCAATGGCACTGGTGTGTGTCTGTGTCTGTCTGTGTGTGTGTGTGTGTGTGTGTGTGTGTGTGTGTGTGTGTGTGTGTGTGTGTGTGTGTGTGTGTTCCGGGGACAGAGATATCGTAGGTTATATAGGGCGAGCTAAAAAGTAGAGGTTAGGGGTCTAACAATAAGTGTCGTACCATGAGACGATTATGTTTTGATATGATATGGTAGGAGGGAAGCCATGGCAAAGTAGCGATTTTTGTTTTGTTATCACGTTTTACAGCTGCAAGTTCTTTGAAAATATGACAAAGAGACAGCGACAAAGATAGGGAGCGAAGTTGGGAGGGGGGGAATGGTGAAAGGGAGCTGGCAAAAGTGGTAAACATCATTAATGAACACACTGGGAGTTTGCTGTATGATAGAGTCGAGGCAAGAGCTGCAGAGCATCGATTGATCGATATATGTAAATATTTGTAAATGAGTCGATCGACAATATAATAATAATCAATATTAGAATTCTTTGAATTTTCTTTTAAAATATTTTCATAGTTTTATAAATCAAGAACAATATTTAGATTATAGTTCATAATTTAATTTTTATTAAAATTAAAATTGATTAAACTCTTGCTGTTAGTATCAGTTAATTACTAAATTAATTACAATTAACAAAATGAATATCTTATAGTTTTAACAGCATAGGACGATTTAATCTGACAATTAAAAGAACTCTCTGCGCACAACTAAGATGTTTTGAAGAAAAGAATTCTCTGAAGTAAATTGATTAGAAATAATTGACATATTTCAATTGATGATTCAGTTTTTTGTAGCTGCCAAAAGCGATTCTTCTAGTGCTTATCGATATCATTATCATATCATATCATATGGTGTTCTAATGTTGCTAAATCCAGACTGTTGGGGTTGACAGCCTCTCAGCGGTTCTTCATATTTTTATTGTGCTTATAATGGTCTTTGCCTTTGTCTTTTGTACATATGTATTTGGCTCTTGTCCTTATCTTTTGTTGTTGTTTGTTGTTGTTATTCTGTGCGCAGTTTCATTCATTACAAAGCTCAAATTGGCTTTGTTGTGACTTCTTTATCTGACTGCGGCTTCTGTACATCTTGTTTTTCTTGTTGTAATCTGTAAAGTCTGCATTGCTTCAAAATCCCCAAGAAAAACAACACAAACAGACATATATATAACCTATATACATATTTATATATATATATATATGTTCAGAGATATTCTTGTGCGAAGACAACAACCCCAAAGTCAAGACAAATTTCCTTTGCTCGTTGTTGGTTTTTTCTTTTTGGTTTGCTTTTTTTTGTTTTTTTTTTTGTAGCTGCTGCTCATTTCATGAATGCTCCGAGAGACGGTTGAGACAGGGGGGAATGGAGTGGAAGAGGGCGGCGTGTGGGCGTCGATGGGCGTGCCGCTTGGTACAGCCGAAAGGAAGTTTACTTTGTCGCAGTGTCATTTATTTTGGCATTTTTGCCACTGACGTTTCTAGCTGTTATGATTCGTTGTTGTTGTTGTTACTGTTGTTATTGTTGTTGTTGTTGTTGCGACTGCTGCTTTTGTCGTCATCATCATAATCGTTAGCTTCGCCTTTCAGTCGCACTCATTGCGACTCCCAAGTCTCATTCCTTGCACGCTCTTCCCCTTGCCGTCCCGCCCCGCTGGCGAGTTAAGAAAAACCCAAATATGTTGCCCCAACTTGTGTCTGACTCTGTCTGTCTGTCTGTCTGTCTGTCTGATTGTGTGCGTTTTTATGACTCTTATCTGCCTTGTTGCTCCAGCAACCAGTTTGCCACTTCCCCTGCCAACTTTTCCCGCAAGCTCGAGCTCAAGCTCAGCTCAGCTCAGTCGCGTCATCAGGCAGAGTGAACAGCCCCCTCACCCCACCCCCCTTTCTCGCATCTCCCCGCCAGTCCCCCTGCGCCCATCGCAGTTCCTCACTTCCCTCACGCTTCTCGTGTCTCTCTGTCACTCTTGTATTTTCCACTTTTGCATTGCATATTTCAAGGCGCAATTTTTCGTGTCAATAAAATAAAATCGATATTTTTCCATGTCGCGTCGCTTTGCCTGCTGTTTCGTTGTTGTTGTTTGTTGTCGTTGTCGTTGTTGTTTTTGTTGTTGTTTTTGTTGTTGTTGTTATATCAATTCAAAGAGTTCAACAACTTTGTGCCACATACACGAATTTACCCGCATTTTGTCTGGCAGCGACAGTCGCTTGTCATGAACCAACTTTAAAATACACACACACACACACACACTCTTATTACAAACAGGTGTGTGTGTATGTGTGCTGCTGCTGTTTGGGCATGACATAGAATCCCTTTTGGCTACGTAAGTCAAAGTCCTTTAAATAGATGAGCTACAGCTCAATAGACCGCAACAATGCCAACAACTCTGCAGCTACAGTAAAGCGTAACTATGACGCAATGCAAAAGAAACAACCTCAAAAAAAAAACTACAACGAAAGTGTAGAGAGTGAAAGACAAACGGAACCAGTTTTAAGTCCCTTCTAAATTCTTTAGCAAATTCCATAAATTCAACAGGAGACGCGTTGCGCGTGCTAAGAATGTTTTACTGTACAAGTAAATTGTATGAATTTCTTAATTAAAGCAAGAACAAGATCGCATTGAATATTTCGCTGGCCCACTTACCACACAGCAGCAGCAGCAACAACAACAACGGGAACAACAACAACAGCAGCTGCAAAGTGCGCACAAATTAAAAGCGTATAAAAGTAAATTTGAAGCGTATTTAAAATAAACAACAGCAGCCGCAGCCAAAAGCAAACCACGCAACGCCAACAACGGCAACAGCAACGCCAACAACGCCAACAACGGCAACAGCAGCAACAACAACAGCAACAACAGCAGCAACAACTGTAACAACCCCACGCAACGCAGTTATACAATGACCGACCCAAATGGGGAAGCTAACTGGCAGGGGATATTTTTGGGCAGATTTTGGGTGCGACAGAAGCGTGGGGAGGGAGACGGAGGAGGAGGCGTTGTGTGTGTTGTCGCTATGCAAAAGGGCCACGTAACTGTCAGCGTTGAATGCCTGAAGCAACAACACACACACACACATAAACAGGACATTGCAACAGCAACAAGAGCAACAACAACACACAAAACGAACACCATACAATTTTCAGCTAACGTAAAATGCTAGAATAACGATAACAACAACAACAACAACAACAGCAACAATAGCAAAATCCCGTAGCGCCTTCAATGAATGCTTGAAATTGGTTTTTTGTATTACAAGCGCTGCTGCTGCCAGCAGAAAAGTATACTACAAAATATTTCACACACACACAAACACACACACACACACACACACATAAATACAAAGAGAGGGAGACAGGTAAACCGAAATACGAGTAAATTCGAAATAATTTGTGTAAAATAGACGAGACGAGCCAAACTTGGAGATGGGGGGAGAAAACTGTAGCTGCCGTTGAATCTGGAGCTGAAAAGTTGGTGAGTTACTGCTGGCAGGCACTGTGGAAGCTGGCCACATTTAATACACTTTTCGCAAGTTTGCAAATTAAAGAGTTTTCAATCCAAAACCTGAAAATGTTATTTGTATAACAGTTGCTCAGCTTAGCGGTTTCAAGTGATTGTTGTAACTGTATAAAGCTTGCATGTGTCATACTCTGAGTAAATAATTTGTTCTAAATATTATTCGGTATTTTTACGTACTTCGTTAATAATTTGTAAAATTAACAAGTGCTCTCAATGATGTACTTTTTGTAAGAAAATTGAATTTTGTAAAGCCTTACAAAGTAACTCAAGCACTTGATAGTTGTCTGTCTATATCCATTTTATCATATTTTATCTATGGTACAGTTTAAAAGACACAATAACAATTTGTCGTTATAGTTAAAATGTGGAAAAATCGAAAGTATCGAACCTATTTAGGCAATGTGTCTTTGGGGATTTTTAGCTATACAAGAACTCGTCTCTTGGCAGATTGCTTCTAGGTCGGCTTTATACAACAGTCGTCTCTGATCTTAAAGATTTGTTGTGCAATATACCAGTTACATCATGTCGCTGGAATCTGCTGAGTTTAGCTTAGATATTTTGGAAAACAAAACATAATCATGTTTAGTCAAAGAGTTTTTAATAAATCCCAGAAAAATATACAAAGCGCCCATTGTGGCGTGTGGTGAAATTGCCGGCGACATCGTGAATCCACCACAAACGTAACGTTAACTGAAATCCACCACGGGCCATCTCGCCTTACCTTGCAAGGCTGCCCAAAATGTGTTTCACAACAAGGCCAAAAGAACGAGACAGCGAAAAAGATTGAAGTTGAGAGAGAGAGAGAGCGAGGGAGAGAGAGAGAGAGGGGGTGAATGGGAGCACAAGTGTGAGCTGAAGCCCTGGAGGCTCATAAGCAGGCACAGATAAAGCGCTGGCATTAGCAACTCTTGAGAAAGTTGCGCTGCGCCAAAGGCGCTGAGGTAAGTGTATACACACACACACAGACAAACTCGTATATATATATATATATTATACATATACAGATGCGTATATACAATATCATAGATTGTGACACTCACAAGGACACGCATTTGCATTCATTTATTATACACATGGCATTTGCACTTTGATTTAACCGATAGTACCCCCCCCCCCACCACCTCGTTTTTCAACCAAAAGTTTCTCTTGAAATGAATTTTCATTTCATTGACTTCATTTAAGATTTCGTTGAAGTCATAAAACTTTAGAAAACTCACAACTCAAAACTGACAGAAAACTTTTATTCTTTTTTATTTTTTGAACAGAGATGAAACGAGTCAAAGGTTACCCTTCAATCCGCTGCCCTCCCCCTTCTGACCGCTCTCCCATGCTCGCTTTACGGCCGCTAACAAATAAACTCATTTCAATTATGGAGCAAGTGGAAGTGAAAAGAGCCCAAAAAGATCATAAACTAAAAGCGGGAAATCCCGTTTCCGTGTGCACATTACAATCTCTCTCTATCTCTCTCTTTCTCACTATCTCTTTCTCTGTCCCTCTGCAACTGTGGCAGTGCCTTGTCTTTGCTGTTCGTCTTCATTTTCTTGCTGTTCTTGCCACATTTCACTTTAGCCGTTTGAACCATTCACAATAAACATGAGAAATATTTTCCTGCCCAAAAATTATTTCTGCTTTGTAATTTCCTATGCTCCGAGCAGGGCCCAAAACGAAAAAAAGGTCAGTAAAAAAAAGGGAAATCAAGTCAAATGCAAATAGGCGAAATAACTAAACAGAAAGCAACAAAAACAACAAGAACAATAAAACCAAACAAAATGGCGAATCGTGCGAAACGATGTCTCGAAATAAAAGGCAAAATTTAAATTAAAAAGACGTCGACATAAACATTTTGCCAACAGACACAGACACAGACACAAACACACACACACACACACACACACACACCAATACACATTTGCTCACACATACACTCACATTGCCAGAGGCCAAAAGCTGTTCGTGAGCTGCCGTTTCCTTGGCTTAGGTCACTGCAAACCGTCAACAACAACAGCAACGACAACAACAACTGTGGCAGCACAAACATTAACAACAACAATAGTGGTAGTGGTAAAAGGTAGACCCACCTGTCTCACCTGGACAGTGTGCTCAAATCATAGTCGTATATTGTTCAGCATTTCATATTTACATTTTTATGCACAATTTAACTACCAATTTTAACTTTTCAGCTTGACCGTAAGTTAATAAAAACCATATTTGTAAAAGCTTTTTATAAATTTATGAAAATAATATTTATTATTAACCATTTTTTTCGCAAATGTGCATTTTATATGTGTTAAACTAAATAGAAAAATAAACAAGTCGATATCATTACTTTTTTTTTTGAAATATATATTTTAAATGTTATGTGTGCAAAAAGTATCTTAGAAAGGTCACTTTGAAGCGAGAATAAAAATACTTAAGATTATTGGTAAAACAAACTAATGATATTTTGTTAGTTTAGCGCAGATTTAGTAAGTCAACTGTATCTTAATGTAATTCAATATAATATGTAATAATTTCCTCTTTTCTTCCTTTTAATATAAATAATTTTTGTTTTTCTGTCTAATTATTAGAGAAGTATTATTGATGCATTAATAATAAGTTTTATTAATTAATAAATAAATAAAGAGCTATAAATCAATGCTGTCGATTTGTCGTTCAACTTATTCAAAACGTTTCGGTTCATTCATTTCTCTCTGACATAAAGAAGTTAGAGTCTAATTAATTAGTAGCAATTATCGATAAGTGAGCGTCATTAATCGATTACTAGCTAAAATCCACTCAGCTGTCATAAATAAACTTGAGTACGCTTTCACAAACTCACAAGCTCAACAAAATTGAGTGTTGTTCAACACTGTGAATGGTACAGTTTTCACAAAGCACAAGCTGTAAGATAGATGGGCGGCTGGACGGCTTGTCGAATGGGCGTGGCTGGTGGTTGCGGCTGTTGGGAAATGTGTGTGTGTGTGTGTGTGTGTGTGTGTGTGTGTGTGTGTGAGTGTTAGTTAGGGTTAGTCAGTTAAACGGACCAATCTATGAGTGCTAACCACTTAATTTTCCGTATCATTGAGATGGCATATTAAAAAGGATTGCCAATAAGTACTTCACAATTCTCTCTCTTTACACAGAAACAAACACACACTCTTATATGTACATGTATATGTATATGTATGTACGCATGTGTAGTAAATTCGTTTATTTCTTTTGGCAAACAAATTAACTTAACTGTCAACCGCAAAATCACAACAGATGCAGTCGCCACTCAATCACTGTGTGAGTATTTGTGACGCTTCAAGTGCTACACGTATGTGTGTGTGTGTGTGTGTGTGAGAGGAAAAACTAAAGCGGCTACCGACCCCAAATCAGCATGAGTGAGTGTGAGTTTTGTGTTCCGGGAGGAAGGGGGAGGCAAAGGGTTGTATTGCTGGCGATAAAAAACACTTTTTATGCCTTTGGCCTGAGCTCATAATATGACAGCGCGTTCAGTTTCCTGCCTTTCCCCTCCTCCCAGGCACTCAATATCAATAGCGCTTTATTTACGTTAAAAATCATGCTCTACACAGATACAGCGAGCTAGCTCTGTACTGTGGGAATTTTGCAAAATTTTTTTAATTTAACTAAGAAGTCAAGAATGACAATCGATTTTCTATTGCATTCGACTTGTGTACAAATTCGAAAGAAAGCGGTCTTTTAACTTAATATATTAATATTATTATTAAACTATTATTAAACAATTGACCAAATCGAACAACTATATCATTGAGCTCAAGCACGAGTTTCTGTGCAAACAACAATTTTATAATCCAAATTATTTTCATTTTATTTCTATGTTTTTATTATAGAAAATAAGTAGTGATAAAAAAATGCATCGAATTGTTGACAACTCGATACTTTTTTATATGCGTTTGTATTAAAAATATTTTTAAATTGCTAAAAAATTGATTAATGTCAGAAAACTGGCAATTTTCCCATAGTGCGCTGTGCAAAAGGACGCATAAACAATTTTGTAGCATACTTTTGAGCGCTGAATAAAATAAAAATCAGAATTTTGTCATTGTTGCTGTTGTTGTTGTTGCTGGCTTCGCTTTTTGCCTATATTCGCAGAAGTATTTTATTTTTGGCGCTTTATTTATTTGCCAATACGTCAGTTCCACACACACACACACACACACACACACATTTTTCACAGTCTGCTGAGGGCGTGCCAACACAGGGGCTGCGGCAAAGGGGGATTGCCAAGTGGCGAATGGTGAAACTGGGGGATGCAGTCTTTGATTTGGACAGTTTTCGAGTGGTTTCTAAAAAAGAGACGAAAATAGAAAGACAAAAAAAAAAGGAAAACAACGAACAAAGAAATTGAATGGAAACGCCCCCATCCAAAGGTTTTGCCAGCCTCAGTGCCCGTGACCCAAGAGGCTTTCGATTTTAGTAAATTTATGATGCTGCTCGCTGGTAGATCGTATATACATATATACACAATATATATATAAATGTGTGTGTAGGTGACTGTGGGAGTCGTTTTTGGGCGTGACCCTGGCGGCAGGAGTTGTTTGCTGCTTGGTTGCTCATACGACACGTTCAACCATAATCCAGGGCAGGACAACATTTAATAATAATAAAATGAAACTCTACAGCGATAGAGTGACAGCGAATGCCGAACGGAGGCAGACAGAGAGTGCATGTTGTGAGGGGGTGGGGAGGGGCAGGGGGTCAAATGTTGAAAGTCATCAAATTTAACGCCTGACTTGTGCTCAAGTGCCCAAAAGTATCCAAAAACGTTGCCCCATATGCGTATTAATATAAAGAATATGAAATACGATTGGTGATTACGTGCTCGAGATGTGTGTGAGTGTGTTTGCACGGGGTTGCACACAGATACAGTTATCGATAGTCACTTATCGATAATGCGCGCGCTCGCCTCATAGAGACGCCGCATTAATCAATCGAGCGCACAAATCAGCGCTTAAATGGCAATTGAGTTTTATAGCCAACCCCCCGAAGCTCCCACCCCCCACCCCACTGGCCTCTTTCCTTGTCGTTGTTACATGTGCTCGCCGGCCAGAGGGCGCCACCATGCATACATACATATGTATGTATATATGTATATGTACATATATATATATTATATATATTACATATTTATGTAGTAGTTCGAGTAGAGAACGTTGAAAATGTCATCTCACTTTGGCTGTGCTGCTGCATCACTAACAATTTGTCTTTGGCCCGAGTGCGGCAAGGGGTTGGCGGTGCGGTGCGGTGGGGTGGGGTGGGGTGGGTGAGTGGTGCGGAATACTGCGTCTGCTCGAGTCATTGTCGCATACAAGTGGCACATAATGTGCCATGCCACGCGCTGCATGCCGCATGCCGAGACATGACGATATTCGCCACGTTGTTGTTGTTGTTGTGTCTGTGCCACACTTGAAATATTTAAACGATAAAGTAACTGTGTGTGTGTGTGTGTGTGTGTGTGTGTGTCCGTGTGTTTCTGTGTGTGTGTGTGTGTGTGTGTCCGTGTGTTTCTGTGTGTGCGCGTTGTGTACTTGTGCCTAATAGAACCCAAGTGACAAAGGCATAAAAACACATGCATCGGACACAGCAATAAGAGAGAGCGAGAGAGAGCGACTGTTGTTTAATGGGCAGCCAGAAAGTGAAAGAGAGACACGTTTGGGGCTGTGGTTGTTGCAGGGCGGCGGATGAGGGAGGGGGCGGGGGTCGGTTGCTTACCGTGTAGATGTCGTCTCGTTGTTTGGGCTTTTGGCCATTAACTTTTTGCCACAGCTGTGCATTGCTGGCAAATTTTAGCCACAAACAGCAGAGTTTAATAGAGCCGCCCACGCAGCCAACTCACTTGCATGCTAACAGCAACAACAACAACAGCAACAACAACAACAACAACAGCAACAACAACGACAACAACAATTATGGCCAGCTAAAGCTACAACAACAAGCTGTGTGCGTGTGTGTGTGCATGTGACATGGCAACAAACACAATTACAGTTGACACCAAGCACACACACTCACACACACACACAGACACACGCACACACACGCACATACATAGATAAACAACACTCGCAGCTATTATGCGCCGCAACGCATACAACATTATTTTATTAAGTGCGTGGCAGGACGAAGGACAAACGGGTGACAGAAGAAGCAGAAGAAGAAGATGAACAACAATGTGCGTTGACTCGTTTTGGACATGGCTGGTTATGTGTGAGCCAAGCGAAAAGTGCCAAGTGCCAAGTGCCAAGCTCCAAGCCACAAAGTCAGCGGGGAAAGGAAAAGGGGCCAGGCGAAACTGCAAATGCCACAGGCGACACACACACACACATACACACACACGCACACACACACAAATTTACATTCCTCAGAAACAAGCTTGAGAATCTGCTTACATTTTTTTTTGCCTTCATTGTTGTCTTCACTTAATTACAGGGAAAATTCTTCCGTGCTAAATAGAGATGCCATTTTAGCTATCAATTTTTTTATATCACTTGAAATTTTGATGTGAATATTCAAATAATTCTGAATTTCCATTTTTTGTTCATTTTATTTTTAATACAACTCTGCTCTGCCGTACTTAAATTTAAAAACATTTAAAGAGTATAAAAATAGCTATCCTGTAATCTTCTAACTTCAGTTCTTGAATTTAAAAAATCTAAAAAAAAAATTTGGCAGTTATTTGAAATTTTGTCAGATTACTGAATGACTTTAATATATTTGAACAGATAAATAAGAGTACAGAATTTTAAAATAATTCAATGAATTTGGTAGATAATAGTACACGAGTAATTTGAATGCAGGTAGATAAAATTGTGTTGCTGCCAACTTTGATATTCAACTGAAGCAGCCAAATTATTTAGAGGTTTTTTTATTCATTGGGCTGTGTCCTGCCATTAATAAACTCTTGCTAATTGTGGTATTTCTTATTTAAAAAATCCGCTAAGCGATTGCCGATAAATATAATTAGTTATCGATCATTATTACTGAAGATGATCAATGTCAATGTCAATGAAGAAAAAATGTATCCATTTGCTATTAAATGTAATATTTGCATCCATGCTAGAAATCGATATCGCACCTGCCCTAACTGAACTCAACTTTATCGTGATTTCGCCAATTAACGACCCAATAGAATACAAGTAAATATGAATAAGTAAATATGCCTAATTGTCCTCATCGTTATTTTTGTGGTCGTCCTTGTCGTTGTTATTGTCTGCAATAAATTGATTTTCATTTGTGCACTTTTGTATATTATTCCTTAGTCTTGGCCACGTCGCTTGCCCATTTATTTAAGTCTATTCCCCCCATCTCCTTCTCAATGTCTGTCTGTCTGTCTGTCTGTCTGTCTGTCTGTCTGTCTGTCTGTCTGTCTCTGTCCGTCTGTCTGTCTGTCTTCGTTTATAAATTTCATTATCTGCAAACGCGGTCATAAAATTTGACATCAAGTCAATTTTTGTAGCGCATTTCCAACAATTCCCTACATTTCTCCTTTCTCCTGCTCATGTGAGTCACAAATATCACTCGAATATTTATTTTTTTTTTTTGCTCATCGTATTAATTTTTTGTTCATCCCTTGCAAAATATTTGTGTTGGGTGCACGAGTTTCTTGAATGAATGTGCAAATAAAATTGTATTTAATAGCAACTTTGATGTGACAAATATTGCGCGTCCCTTGAAACTGCCAGCATGATCCACACTCTAACACTTGTACACACACACTCACACTCACACACACACTCACACACACACACACACACACACACACATACAACTTGAACACACTCATGGTGTGCATTACCCACTTTTATGACCCTCAAATGGTTTTGGAGCGCGCTCAGCTCTTCGATTTGACAAGCGGCTCACGCCCTTCGACCGCCACGCCACGCCCCGCCCCGCACCGCCCCCTGCTCTTCAGAGCTGTCACCTATGATTCCCGTTGTGCTGATAGCCAAATGGGATTTGGGGAATACGACGAGCTCACAGTCGAGCCTGAGGATGAGAAGGATGACGAAAAGTTGGAATTGGGATTGGCCTTTGATTTAGATTTGGCAATGTTTCGGGGTCAAGTGAGCTTCAATTTTAAAGCAAGAGCTGAAGCTGGGCAACCATTGATAACTGCCCCGGCGGGGGATGGCCAGGAATGAGTTCAAGCCAAACTCAAATATGTACAATTCCATCTCAAACTCAAATGAATTCATTTCGTAGTAGTAATTTTAATGACATTTGCTTAACGCACTTTAGCACGAAGCTTCATTACAAGAATTTATTTATTCTAATGAAACTAGAACGTAAAGAGAGAGCGAGGGAGAGAGAAAGAGAGAAAGCGAGAAAGCGAGAGAGAAAGAGGAAGGGAAGGGATGGAGTGAAGAAACCCAAGCATGCGAAAACTATGCCAATTGAAAAATAAGCCAAACGAGAAAAGGCAAAAAGTGGAAAATGAATGGAAATGGAATTGGAGGTGGAAAGCTGAGTGCGATGGAAAAAGGGGGGGGGGGGGGGAAGAAAAGGCAAGGTAAGGCTAGGAAAGCAGCATAGTCCAAAAATGCAATATTGCGATTTTATAACACAAATTGCTTATAATCACCCAAAAACAAGAACAACAACAACAACAACGTTGGCAACAGCAAAAAAAAAAAATAGAGTCAAAACGGAAATGCACGTTGTAATGGCCTGGAAGTGGGCGCACAAGGCGTGGCCCTCAACAGTGGGTCGGGGGTGGGGGCGTAGTGGGCGTGGCATAGCAGCAGCTGCTGCGTTAACTGCTCCACGGGCTGCCCATTTTGCATGGGAATGGCATAAAAATCATATTTCCGTTTTATTATTTGCTGTTAATGAAAATGCAAATAAAATTGGATTTTCCGTGCCGCACACAAAAAGCCAGCTATATAAAAAGTTGTTGCTCTTGCCAAAGTGCTGGCCGGAGAATTGGGCAAGGCGGGGAGGGGCGGTGCGAAGAGGGGCGGGGGGGCAGGGGGCTCGATGGGAGAATGCTCCAAACGTATTTCCTGGCGCACATTTCAAATAAACATTTTTGGTTATCATCATCAACATTTTTTCTTTTTTTTTTGCAGTGTTTTTTTTCTATTTTTTTACCCATGTTTTTCCAGTTAAAGGCAAAAATTTTAAAAGCCAACGTATAATATTTCTATTGCTGTATTTGAATGTGTTAGCTTGTGTGTGTGTGTGTGTGTGTGTGTGTGTGTTTGGAATTAATTGGGTCACGTAATTAGCAGCTTGTTTGTATGCTATGTGTGTGTGTGTGCGTTGCGTAGGAATTTGATTATTTGCATTTAAGTGAAGCATTTTATGGGTAAAACCTGGCAGACAACTTGTCCAACAACCTGACAGCCTGATTCGGGGAATTGCAAATGCTCCCCAAATCCCAAATCGACTTGAAAATGCCTCGAATTACACGACTCAAACCCCCCATCCCCCTTGCTACAGAACCACTCCAAAGTGTTTGGTGTTTTCATTTCCTGTGCCTACAAAATAAAAGACGCCATTCAATTGGAAGCTGTGGCAAAAACCCGATAAGAATAAATTATTATTTCGAAATACTTTTTGTATTTCTATGACAGCAGATGAATCAAATCGAATCAAAAATTTGCATGTTATAACTGAACTGAAGTCGAAGAAACGTGTTCTCAGCTTTACTACGAATAAATAATCCATGTACAATATTTTGTCGTTTTACTCTCAAATACGATTCCTTTTCATAGTCTCGTTAAGTTGGCAGCACCCCGCTGCCAAGTTGACAGGGCCGGCTGAAGAAATTGTTAATCATTCTTAAATACATACCTAAAATACCTGATTTTAGCTATACCTATTTTCAATTTCAAATATGCTAAACGTCTGTTGTATTTCAATTTTTTCATTCGGTGTGGCGTTAAGTTGGCAGCACCCCGCTGACAAGTTGGCAGGGTGCGTTGAAGAAAAATTTAAATCATTCTAAAAGTCATATTCAAAATTCCTGATTTGAGCTATAATTATTTTCAATTTAAACTGTATAAAAACTGTGCTGTATTCAAGTTAGCACTGACACAATTGAGTTGTCTGATATCGAATATCATGTGTACAAAAATGGTATTATATGGAATTTGAAAACATAAAGAATTTCCGTATATTCAAGAAAGTAGTTGCACAACAGGATAGCGATATGGAAAGAATGCAAAAGATCAAATTTGACTTGAATTGGAGATGGGAGTTATCTCTACAAAGAATTATGCACATATGTTAGCATTTGATTGTTCATTCGAAATGAAAGACAATGTGGGCGAAAGTAGATAAAACGGTTACATTTGTATGCAAGAGGTTAATAATTCATTCATTTATTCATTTATTTTGATTTTATTTTTTGTTGCTAAATCTTTGCGGTTATTTATCTGTAGCTAGACAAAGTGCGACCATTTCCTATTCAACAACCACTCTGTGGTAGCGAGCACTTCAACTCGACACATGGCTAATGAGAGCATCGATAATGATGCCATTTGCCATTTGCCATTTGCCAGTCAGCATTCACTATTCACTATTCGCCAGTTTGCCAGTTTGCCAGTTTGCCAATCGCCGTTTGCCGTTTGCCATTTGCCATTTGCCAAACTGACAAAAGCTTTGGCAAAACAATTCGCCTGGAAAAGTCAAGACGAGCTTCATTCTCAACCGTATGCAATGGATTGTCATTCAACTACGGGTACGCGTAGCTCCAACCGTTCCCACTTGACTGAGCTTCTCTCTGCCATTAGATTCACTTGCCACCCATTTTGCCTTTTCTCCCATTTTCGCCCATATTCCTACGCTGCTTTGTGTGGGACGTGACTCGTGAGAGGCGATTGAAAAGCGCCATGCGACTCAAATGAAATCAGCAACGAACTACTGAATATGCCAGTAACTTCGAGACTGGAGGGACTTTAGCGACTGACTCTGATACAGGCCACACCCACTACAAACCACTCGAACAAATAATGCAATGCATGCGGCTAAAAGGTGAGAGGCAATGAGACGGAGAGACGGGCAAATGGGCAGACGGGCAGACTGGAGGGTGAAGTCACAACAAGGAAAGTCGTTCAGGCTCAGTCAACAAAATGCCAAATTCAAGCACCTGCCACAATTTCAGGTTGGCACGTTGTCGCTGACGCTGACGCTTCACGTTCCCAGCACCGATTTGGCATCTGCCTTAGCCACGTTCCTTAAGCCGGGCATTGAGCGAGTTCTCGTCTACCTTATACGGTTGTTCCTATATATTGTACACATATATATACACATATATATATATATGTATATATATAAAAAGAAGACAGGCGAACTTGTATTTTTTCAACTTTTCTTTCTGCTTTTCCTCGGGCTTTTCCTCCGGCTATCAATGAGGCCTCGGCCTCGGCCTTGCCTTGTCGCCGTGCCAACTCCGAGCTGCTGCTTCTGTTTGCATTAGTTAAAGCCGCTTCGCTGGAGTTTCGTGCACCCTTTTTTGGCCAGGAATATTGCGATGCGGCTCTCTCTCTCTCTCTCTCTCTCTCTCACAGTCGCTCTCGCTGATTTCTCTGTCTCTGGCACTTCAAACGCAAAACTTACGCTGTGTGTGTGTGTGTGTGTTTGTGTGTTTAAAAGGACTTTTGCAACGCCGTTTTGCTTTTTATGTCTTTTATCTTATACTTGTCTATATTTCTCGGCCTTCTTCGTCTGCACATATTTTTTTTTTGCACCTTTTGCTTCTCTGCTTCGTTTGCTATTCATTCTGCTTCATTTGCTCAATTGTGTGAGTCATCAGCATTATCATCTAGCATCGTCATCATTATCATCATTATCATTTGTATCGCTACGTCTCTGCATGTCCTGCACCACATCACACATCCTTTGTGGTTAGACTTCGGCTTAAACCAACTGAAGAGCCGTCACCTTGCGGTCGCCGCAGGATAAGTGTTGTTGACCCACGTGGCATTGGATCCTCCACCCACCTCCCAAGCCATTCAATATCTATATATATTTCTATGTATGAGTTCAACACTTAACCTTAATTCCATGCAACTGGCTTAGGCCTGAATTTGCCTCAATCTGGCAGCATAATTCTTTTTCTTTTTTTTTTCGTTTTGCCTATCAACAGCGGCCCAGAAGCCAGCGAGTGACATTAGCCTAAAACAAAGGCAATGCGTTTGGTCAACGGCTAAAAGGGGGGTGGGGAGGGGCAGTCAATGGGGGAGGGTGGACAGGGGATGATGCGCCTTTTGTCAACGTTGAAATGAGCAAAATGCATAATCGAAAAAATCATTGAAGCGTAAACGCTTTGTAACTGAATATGTGTAAGGATGCGATAAAGGGACACAGAAGGGAAATGTGGAAGGGGCAAGGATCAAGGGGGCAGGGGGCGGGCAGAAAGGGACATGCCACGACCACAAAGTCGGAATGAAACCCCAGCCGATTCGCTGGACTTGCTAACATAAAACCAAAGCTGCACAATCCAAGTGACAGCAGGAAGAACAAAAACAACAACAGAGACGAAAGCAGAAAGAAAAAGCACAAAGAAGATATATATAATCGAGTCCCCGACTATACGATACCCGTTACTCAATTTAAATACATTTTAATTGCATCTAGAGCTTTAAACTCGAACGGTTTAAAAATATATTGCATACATTTAGGCGCTAGCTTTTCTCAAAGACTGAAAACAGCCATAAGTACGTTTATATTTGACCGATATTAATGAAATTATCTGAGATGATTGAAAATAAAATAAAAAAGAGCGCTCTAACCTGAAAACTGTGGGTGCGGTTCGTTGTCTGCGATTTACAATATTTGGTTAGTCTAGTTTCTCACAGTTTTTAAAGTTTCTGATCAAGAATACATATATATATATATTTACTTAATCTGCTACGTGTACTTTACTCTGTTACATACATGGCAACGAATATATCCTTATTCTCCTCGAGTAACGAGTATTAAAAGAAGGAAACAAAGAAAGAAAAAAGAAAGGGAAAAGAAATGGCGGAACGAATCCAAACCAAACCAAACGAAACGAGTCGAGTTAAGGATTCGAAACATGGCTGAAGGACACAGCAAACAAAGCCAAAGGCAGAAGCCGAGGCAAAAGCACAAGCAGAAGGATTTCAGCTGTGGCACGGGAAATTGAAAGGAAGTGGGGTCAGTGCACAGTCTATCTGTCTCAGTGTGGATGTGTGTGTGTTTGTGGATGTGTGTGAGTGTGTGGGCTATGACACCACAACTAATGAATGTGCCCGAACAGCAAACGACGACAACAACCATTGATGTGAGCATGAACACGAACGAGGACGAGCACAAGAAAGAGAAGGAGAAGGAAAAGGAGAAAGAAGAGGCGAGGACAATCGTCAGTGAGGCAGCAAACGACAACGCTGACCAAGTTGTTTGGCATTGCCAAGCCTGACAAATGCTAAAGGATTGCGAGGGTGGCTAGTGAGTTCGATTTGTGAGGACACTGCATACGCGTACAGTGGTAACCAGTGCAAGACGAACCCCTGCATATGCCATGCTACGGATGCGAGTCACCAAATGTGACAGCGGGAAAAAATCTCAGAAAATCTAGCTATAAATGTTAAAAATGTTTTGTTAACAGTCTGCTTGATGAATATTCTCCGAAAAATAATGAAAAGATACTTTAACAACAAAAAAAACGTTAGGAACAATTTTAACAAAAAGCATTACAATACATTACATAACAATATTTAAAACTTTTTAAATTCTAATTTTTACTTTCCGTTTAAATTTGATTAACATAAAAATTTGGTTCTTAATTTAATAATTAAACTAATTTTACATTTTATTGGCGACTGTTTATAGTTGAGTATATACATAAATAAATAAAAAGCAACAAGAAAATTGAATGAATATTTTTTGAAAATTATGATTTTGTTGTTACCGAAAGAGGATCAATACATGTTGAAGTCTGGTTCAATATGTGCTTTAACTAAATGTTAAGCGAAAACTTTCCCAAAAACAGAAATGTAGAAAAGCAGGTTCGAATATTTACCGAGATATAACATCAAATACTTTGTAGTTTTTACTTAAATATCGTTTCACTGTATCGATTCACATCCCCATCCCGTGCCCAGTGACTAAGTGCAGGCAATGAATGCGAATGCGAGCGTCCACCCATGATTAAATGCAAGTGGCAGCCGCATCGGGGAGCGAACACAGATATACATATGTACATATGTATAGATAACAACAACCACCCAAAACAACAACTAAGTACGACTTAATACTACAGCTGCAGGACACGCACAAAGCATTAACAGCAAACGAGTTTTTATGGCCAATGCTTAGGCACAGCCCTTGGGAGCCACTGTGATGACCCCACAGTAAAGCCCTTGGGCAGGGTCAGTCATTGGAATGCATTCGATTGAGCACTGGCCCCATCATTAGTGCATGACATGGAGGTGATGAGTGTCACAAGCTTTTAAAGAGCATTCGCAGGGAGAGAAAAACAAAGAGCGAAATAAAATTCAGTTTAAATTACCTTAAATTAATTACAATAATTGCTTACTTTTAAAATACCTATCATTTCTATCAAGTTGATTTATGTTAGACTTCAAAAGTGTGTATAACAACGAATATTTGAACAACCTATTTTGTAAAATTTTAAAACAAGATTGTGAAATCTTAAAACTTGTTGGGAAGTAGTTCGATGGGCACTGAGAAATTAAGACCATATCTTCTTCACAAAAGTGCAACGGTAAGCTGAATTCTTTCGGTGGTGAGCAAAACCATCCTTAATGTAAGAAAAACCATTTTTATGCACCTTTATTTCGGCTAGGAATGAAGGGAAACCCTTGGGAAAGAAGAGTATTGGAAAGAGACAAACTCCTTTCGCTTTAAGAAATATCTTAGATTCTTAGTTATTTAGTTATACTAAATTCATGGGCTTGCATATGAATCGAAAGTCGAGAGGAAAGGTGCAGACTAAGTGGGTTTTAGTTTTAGTGGACTTAAATTGACTTTCCTCTCCCTCTGTCTCGCATTTTATTGTGCACCCCCTGTTAGCTGATTTGAGTCGAACTGCTGTAAACATGGCTTAGGGGTAGCTGAAGTTAAGCGACCAGCGAATTGACAACTTGGTAGTTGGAAGTTGGAAGTTGGTTGTTGATGGTTGCTAGTTGCGAGCTACCAGTTTACAGTTGTTGGCCCGGCAATCAAATGGCCAAAGCGCAGTTATCAACCCCCCACACCCCTCTCACACCCATGACAACCCCCCTTGTGGCGTGGCACGCTCGTAACTCTAAGGGCTTAAATATGTGACTAGACCTTGTATGGGTTGTATACAACAGGAACGGGATCCGGAGAGGTACCAACTGATGGTTGTTGGGTTGTTGCCTGGACATATTGTGCTTCGTGACTGCCTGCATGGCGTATGAGTCAGACACGCGTGCGAAGAGTCCTTTCAAACAAAATATAAAAAGCAAAATCTAGTGGGAATGGCTGCGGTCGGGAGAACCCGACTGTGAGAGACCCTGGAGTTGCTCCGTAAAAAAAAACCCATACACAGACAACTGTTCTCATCTTATTGAATATATTATCTTGAAATCTTGCGGATGCTTCGGAACCACGTTTTAAATGTATGCTAACTATGGTGTAAATTTAAATTATGAATCTAGTGATGTTAGTCAAAATTATAAATCGAGTTTTAAATTGAGTTTTCCGTTTATCGCAAGAGAAACATTATCGGGCTGAAATTCTTTAAAATCGAGTAAAAGATATATTTTTATATCACTAGTGCCAAGACTTTAGCCCATAAAATGACTTCCATAATTCTCTTCCAACTATCGATTTCGGGAGCCGGTTCAAAGCCCACAATAAGCTTCAAATGCTTAGGAACTAGAGGAATCTACCTAGTTTGGTGTGTCTATCTCTTAAAGACTCCGAGATCCACAGGAAAGCGGACATGGCAACATCGAATTTTGATGCTGATCAGAAATACTTTTATATATATACTTTTTTTTATTTTTATATATATTTTTTTTAAATCAGTAGAACCTTTGTACTATTTTAAGTACAGGGTTCAAAAATGTGAAATAGTAAAAGCAAAAATGAAAAAAAAATACGTTAAGCCCTACGCGAAAGGAGGCAAAAGTGGAGGAGGAGAAGAAGGCAAAGTGAACGTGAATGAAACGAATGGACGTAAGCAACCACCGACAACAACGACAACAAAAACAACAACAACAACAACAACAGGAACAACAACGACAGAAGGATGACGGACGATGCGTTTGTCTGATAAGGTGCACGGTAATGTTGACGGTTCGCTGACGGGCTGCGAGTAAGCTGAGCAGGATGAGGATATGGATATGGATATGGAGGGTAAGGATATGCATGGGGGGGGGGGGGGGCAGCTAAAATGGAGACGGGGGTGGGAGCTATGCATGCAACTGCAATCGGAACTGAAGGTGGTTGTATAAGTTAACTGTGACTGTGGCAGCCACAGGCCTCTGCCCTGGGTCACTCATAAATGGTTGGCAACAGCAACAGCAACAACAACAACTGCAGCAACTTACATGTATAGCGGTATTAAAGTATCAGGCAACATAAAGAAAGGAGCAAGGATTGCCAAGGGGGGAACAGAGGGAACAAAGCAAATTTCAGGCACATCGAGAGACACAAGTCCAAGCACCTGCAACGTGCAACGTGCTACCAGAAACAGGCTAGCTTATAAGGCAGCTTAAGCTAAATCCAACCCCCTTCTCCTGCTGCCTGCTTGAAGTGCTCGCTTGTGAGGTATCTTGTCAGTCCTGTCGGTCCTGCCCCCCCCCCCTCCCCTCCTAAGCCCAGCAAACCCCTTGTGGTCGACTCTTTTTCTAACTCTTGCTTCTGTGTGTATGAATTTGATAAGGTTTTTGTTTTTTTCTGTCTTCAATTGCAAGTTCTCAACAACATGTGTGTGTGTGAGTGTGCGTGTGTGTGTGTGTGTGTGTTTGTGCTTTGTATTGTCCAATCCGGTATATTTGCATTGTCCTGTCTGAGCAAATTGCTTTGAGTTATTTAAGTGCAGTAGAATTGATAAGGCAAATTGTTTTTCGAATTCATTTGAATAAAGGCATTGACGACACTGTGTGCATGTGTGCGCTTGTGTGTGTTTGTGTGTGTTTGCTTATTGAATGTCTTGACCAACTGATCAGCTGCCACAAATGCCACAAGCCAAATAGATACGTACGTATGTAAGTTAGTGTGTCAGTCTGAGCAAAGTATTTATTATGGAAGCAAACCATTCATTTTATACTTTTGTCACTACAATCTGACTGATATTCTTGTGGGTTGAATCAAAAGTACTAAGCGATATCATTAGTTAAGGTGTCTTATCTTTCACTTCTTCTCTCTCTCTCTCTTTGTCCCACCACCTATTTTTATAAATTTTAATTCGCTTTCCCCCCACAAATGAGATTGTACGCCAGCTATTTTCATATGCAAATTGGTTGGGTGCGTGTTGTGTAAGTGTTGTGTTGCGCCCGCTTTTGGGCAACCAAAACAAAGCCAAAAAGAACTGAAAAAAACTGTTCAATTAAGCCAATATTTGCGCACACTCGCACACTGGCAAACGGCGAGACCTGAAGCCAGAGTCTCTTTTCCCGTGGCACATTTTTGGTTTTACACCGAAAAAAACGCTTTATGAAATTCTAGTTAAAAATTCATGAAAAAAAAAACGTATTTTAAAGCAGAAATATTTTCAAAAAATATTATTCTATCTTATTTTTTTTTTTTTTGAATACGACAACTTTTAGTAAAAAATACAAGGAATACCATCTTAAGATCAACGCATTTTCTTTTATCTTTAGAATCCAGGTTTTCAGCCATTTAAAAACGAATATTTTTCGAATAAAACTAAGAATTTTTGACTAAAAAATGCTTTGAAAACAAAAATCAAATGACAATGACTTATCATTTACTATAAATAGGTAAATAGGGCAAAAATAATTGATTAAAGAGAAAAATTCTTATGAGTAACCTAACAATTAAAATGTTTGCAAAATGAAAACCCGTATTTAAACTATGTATTTTGTGCTGGGGTTAAAAAAATTCGAGACCAGCGAACTTTTAACAATGTTTGGGATTGAATTTATCGGGGAATCCAGGATTTTTTTCGGTGTAGCCAACATTACATTCCGCTTAGGCCAACAAACTTTGTGTGCGTGTATGCGTGTATGCGTGAGTATGTGTGTGTATATATATATATATGTGTGTGTAGGGCTGCGATAGGGAAAGGATTTCGACAGTATGACTCACCTGAGCAGTGCCAAGAAACACGACGGCGGCCCAAAGGCTCCGCAGCAACAAATTACGACGCAGCGAGGCGCACATTTTTAGCACTTTTTGGCTTGTCGCGCTTTGTCCAATTGTTTTCTAACGCTTTTCTCGCCTTTTCCAACGTTTCTTATTCAACTTGATTTTCTTTTGTTTTCCTTAGTTTTTTATGTTTTTGTTTTTGGTTAATTTGTTGGTTGGTTTCGTTTGCACATTGACTGTGTCTTTGCTTCGCTCTGTTAACTTGGCTTTAACTTTTGCTTTGGCTACATCAGACAACAACAACAACAACAATATTAACAATGAGATAAACAATTATTTGACAAAAAAATCAGAGAGAGTTTAAGATTGTATAGTTAAAAAAAAATATAACACTTTTTGACTGTTGTTGCGTTGCTGTTGCCACAAAGTTGATGTGTCTTGTTTCCTTTGCGCTGCCTCCAAAAACTATGCTACGAAAAGCGTCAACTATTAAGTGTACATATATAAATGTGTGTGTGTGTGTGTGTGTGTGTGTGTGTGTGCGTAGTAGTATTTGATTGTAGAACGTAGTAGAAGCAACTGTCAGAGCGAGAGTGGGCAAGCGCGTGCGAGAGACAGTGAGAGAGATAGAGAGAGATAGATAGAGAGAGAGAGAGAGAGAGTGGAGCATACGCCTGAGCGTATGCTTTGACCTCCTCACCACCCCACAATCTATTCGTTAGTCACAAGTCGCTACCCGATAACCGTTATTCAGCGCTCTCGTTACTCGCTATTGTCAGTGTGTACTCGTCGCTATATTATATTGTACGTCCAAGAATGGCATTTAATAATGAACCAAGTCCAACATCTTTTCCGACCGAAACTCGACAGATAATCATTTAAGAAAGGACAGATTCTTTTTTTACTGGCATCGCTTTCCACTCTTGAGAAAACAATTTTGATTATAAAGAATTTGGGGAATATGTAGTTGGAATCGAATAGAAAACAGCTGAAGTCAGTTTTGGTCGCCAACATTTCGCATATCTTCACTGTATTCCTTCCACTCTTTCTCTCTCTCTCGCTATCGCTATCTCGCTCTGGGCTGTCTGTCTCGCTCCCGCTCCCGTTTCACCATAGATTGTAGAACAACTGCGCACGCACAATTGCAAAGAAATCGCACAAACACGCACACCACTTCTCGCTCTCTTACTCTCGCTCTCTCACTCTCTCACTCTCTCACTCCCCACGCTTTCTCGCATTGCGCAAAAAGGCACAATAAAAAAAAAGAAGAAGAAGAAGGAATTTACGATTGGAGGCAGCACAATTATTGGAAACTTTTGAAACTTCATTTAGTTGAAACACAACAACAATTTGTGAGGTTCGTTTGCTTAATATGATTTCGTTATTTTGCACTTTGTTTCTCTTTTGTGTTTGTTTCATTGCTTTCGACACGCACTCGAAAAAAAAGAAAAACATAACCAAATAGAACAACAATTTTAACGCCGACACTTGAAGAACAGCAAAAAAAAAGATGGTGAGCAACTCTCTCTGTGTGGTATACTCTCTCTCTCTCTCTCTCTTTCTCAGCTCTCTCTCGGAACCAGGTTGACAACCTTGTGCTGTTCAGTCACAGTTATGGTTCGAATGCGCCAGGAAACTTAAAGAGTACCTTGCGCTGCGAACGCTCACAAACGACTGCAAGAATCGCTGTCTGCACGGATAACTCGTTGGCTCTGGACCCTCCACTTGGCTTCGGACTCGGTTTCGGACTGGGACTCGGACTCGGAGTCAGTTCTCGGAATCGGTACTTTGAACTCGTCAACGGGTTCGACCTCGAACGCGACTGAAGCTCGACTGGGGCACGAGTTCTTCGCATGCGCCAGTCCACAAATCAATATCGAGTCCGAAACAACAATTTCAACCTGCCACAAGGGGGTGGCTTCACCCTTGCACGGCTGCGTTTGTGTGCGTGTGGCAATGCGTGTGTATGCGACTGCCTAAGTGTTGGTTTGACAGCAGCAGCAGGTGCTATGTGCTTTCAGGGATGCAGCTTGAAAAGCTCGCTCCTCAATTCAGTTCCAGCTCAAGTTCCAATTACAGCCTAGCGATAGCACTCCATAAATATGTATATCGAATACAGACGAGTCCTCGTGCTATAAGTTTAAAATAAAAATAAAAAGAGAAATGATATTGATCATAGCGGTTCCCATACTAATTTCGTATTGAAATGGAATATTTTGGGTTTATTTTAGTTTTTATACAGCTACAGTTTTAATTTAAGCCTGAAATCGTGAATTTTATTCTTGAATTTCTAAATGCATTTTTTTTGCGTACTTGCAAATTCTAGTAAAGTTTTTTTCGGAAACGTAATGAGGCGTGGTAGATCCATAAATATATTTATTACGTTCAGGAAATTAACTTGTCCGTATATCGATACGTTTTTTGATCGCCTGTTTCCATCCGAGTAAATGTTTAAGTTTAGAAGCTATCCTAATGAAACTTAAGGCAGTTCCATCTATTTGTCGGAGCCGATCAGATACTACTAAAAATTCATTTTGTGAAGTCTGATACATCCTGATCGGTCGATCATACTAAGCCAAGAAGATTTGTATAGTTTCTTGAGATATCTCAGTCTACTAATAAAACTATGCAATTCGATTCTAACGAGCTAGAATCACTCAATAAATATATAGCTTAAGCAGATCAAGTTTTGGAATGTGCATCCCTACTAATCAATAAAATTTCCGAAGATTTATTTACTTACATAATACGTACATATGCTAGAACTTTTTTGAGTATGAAGTAATTTTTAACTCAGCTTATTTGCTTATACTTATAGATGAGTACGTACAAGTGCAAATAAGGTTTAGGGTTGATGAATTAGCTTTGCAATACTCTGTGTGTCTCGGCTTAGCTTTATCGTTAAGTAAATGATTCGTTAAATTAGAAAAATTCCCTGAGCGCATGAGTTTCAGTGACTAAAAGCTTTAGATAAGAAACTTACCCAGAACTGTGTCTAAATAAAAGCTTCGTAGAGCTTCTTTGTGGAAATGTATGAAATATATTTTTTGATCGGATCCAATATATACATATTTTTTGATGCAATGGTAAATTTCAAATCAAAATTCGTTAAGTCTTCAATTACCAAAAATTATATATTATTTTGTATTTACAGTCAATTTAATGTGTATAAGTGAATATCTAAATCTACACCATTTGAAGGCATACAAACTTCAGCAGAATAAAAAAAGCTGGTGTATAATAATGATTATATATAAAAAAAAAGTCAATAATTTCTAATCGTTAATATGGAGGGATACTATGAGTGATTCAACAATAAATATTCGTAAGCGTAGTCGAAGACGAGCAGCATGATGGCACCGCCGGGACCCAGTCGCATTACCTTGGGTACCAGACCCTTGTAGAGGGCACGGAATCCCTCCTCCCGATAGACAATGGCTATTGAGCTGAAGGTGCCGCGGTACTTGATCTGGTTGGGCACTGGTTGTGGTCCCTGGATGCGGGACTTGGCCACGTCGAAGGGTATATTGAAGAAACAGGCTAGAGTGCCGGCCGTGAAGCCAATGGTCACCTTGCGCAGGAACTCCCAGGTGCTATCCTTAGACTCGGGCACAACGTTCTTCACGCTGTGGTAGAAGCCGAAGTAGACCATGTTGAAGACTCCGTTGCGTCCCATTGTAGCGGTCACGCCTTTGTTTAGACCCCGCAGCCCAAAGCCGTCACGCTTGACAATCTCCCGGGCCACTTCGAAGGTGCCAGTCATTTTCTTTTGGCGATTCGCCTGCTGTGCCACCTTTACAACCTCGAACGGATTCACTGCAATGGCCTCCAACGTGCCCGCCGTCAAGCCCGCCAGCGAGAATGTCAGCGGCGTCGGTGTCGGTGAGCCGAACTGGAAGAATTGCTTAGTCTGCTCGAATACCAGGAACTTAATGGCCCGCTTGGGCGTTTCGGCCAGAATGGGCGGAACTAGACCCTTCCAATACGAGGTAATACCCTCCTGCCGGTACATCTTGGCGAAGCAGTCGAAAACGCCAGTATACGTTCCCTACATAAGTATAAGTATAAGCATGAGTATAAGTCTTCGTATAAGTATAAGTAATTCGAAAATTGACAGTATTTCGCATTTCATGGAAAATTGAGAGCATTGTATATATTTCGAACACTGTGCTAATTGGACTCGTTTGGTGTACGCCAGTGTGTGTGTGTGTGTTTTTATTTGCATTTTGCATCTATTTTAATATTCCGCTATAAATTAGTTAGATTCTTTCGCAAGAGAGAAATGAACAGAGTGGAACAGAATGAAAATAATATCATTATCTAGCCTAATATCTAACTAGAGCAGAGACTGAAAACACTCGAAAGCCTTGTTAAACTTCTTGAAAATCATTATAAAAAGCTTATGTCAAATTTGAATGGGATTAGATAAGGAGACGAAGAGACACAAGATTAAAAGATTATAAGAATAAGTTCTAATCAGTCTCAAATCAGCTGATAAAAGAAGTATATATATGTATTAATTTTTGTTAATGGTTTCCATTGATAAGGGAAGACAGCACGACAACAAATATAAATAAATAATCGTGCTGATTAAAGTATAGACAGACAGAAAAACTCATCAGCTGAGGTATTGTTTTGGGCCATCTAAATATATTCAGCACGCATTGCGAGAGAAAGAATTCTAATTGACCTTGACATGACCTTTCCAAATATCTATGCTATAAGCTGGTTAGCTAGCCGCCCTCCTCTTATCAACACCTTGAGGCTGATACCTGCAACACGAGCATGAGTCAATGATATCAGTCTGGGAATCCACTTGAGCCGAACTACTTGAAAGCTCTCTCTCTCTCTCTCTCTCTCTATCTTTTCCCTCTCTCTCACTGTCTCTCTTCGGCTAAAGCTTTCGCTGACTTTTCAAGCTTCTCTGTTGACATTCTCTTAGAGCTGAGCGCGACTCGAACGATATTAGACTCTTCCTAGACTCACCTCGGCTGTGATTGTGTTGGCGGGAGTACACTGGATCTGCATGCGTGTCTTGACCACGTCCAGGGGCTGCATGATGCACACCTCGAGGAATCCGGCGGAGCCGCCAGCCAGCACCTGGAAGGCCGCTCGTCTCGCTGGCGATATGTCGTGGGTATTGTTCATGTTTTGTGATTGGAATAGCTGCCAAAAATCAAAAGTTGATTTCAGTGATTTTACAAATATTAGCAAGTATGCACATATGTATATAGATATCCATATATACACACATGCATACGTATTTGCATATGTATGAGTGTGTAAGATTGTGTATCTATGTTTGCTTGGATGATATGCCTGATCTGAGTCAAAATCTAGAGCAACACCAACAATTTTGTATGGGACGCTTAAGGCAATGCTCACTTGGTCGCTTAATAATTCGTTTGACTTTGATTGCGATTGCCACAACAAGAGCAATTAACGCCACAGTCCACACTCTCGAGAATAAAGATAAAACAAAACAAAAACAAAGATAAACAAATTCCACGTTCCACAAACGCAGCCGCCGCGCGCCTCGACAACTCAATTCGCACTGAACCCGAGCAGGCAAATTGAATTCTGCAGCAGCAGAAACAATAGCAACAAAAACAAAAACAACAACAGCAGCAGCAGCAACAACAAACACACCCTCTGCTGGAATGAGGGAACGAGAGAGACGGAGACGGAACAAGCCGAATTGCTGGCAGAGCTTTCAGTGACGCAGCTGGCGACAAATGAGAGTGACGCGTGCTGGAAAAGCTTTCAGCTGCCGGTCGTTGCTAGCAGATCTGCCAGAAGTCAAAAGCTCTCGCTCAACACCAACAACTTCGTTAAACGACACATTTAATTACACGAATACGCTGTGTAGGCATATTAAGTTTGTGCGAAATATGTAACAGGAGGATGAAAGATCCAAAACAACATAAACATTACGAGTATACATACATATGTATGTATAAATTTACATAGATATATCCGTCTGTCTTTCACTAAGAAGTTTAAGCACAGTCAAACTCTGTTTGCTATGTAAAGAGCTACTTTTTTTTTGCATTTTTATACGTTTCAAATAAAAACCACTTGAATAAATGTTTCTAAACTATTTGTACAAGAACCACTTAGGTATATGCTAAATATTCTTGATTGCAGTTTAGTACCTTTGAGAACCTTTGAGAATATAGACCACATAAATACCTTATTTAGCCAAAGTAAAACTTAAACGTATCAATACCGAATATTCTCAAAGCCAAGTAACTCTCAGTTATCAATAATCAAAAACTATATTTCTTTTTCTGTTGTTTTCTTTTAACGTAGAAACTAATTTTTGGTGGTTGCAGCCCAGTTCGAGAAAAGCCGCGAGATTCCAGCTAGAAAACTAAAATCTGAAAGCTCAAGCTCTCACGAACTAAGGGCTGTATGTACAAATTGTTGATATCGATTATCGATTCTTATCGATTGATGTGTCTTCTTGACATACATTTGTACGTTAAATAAGCGTAAAGTGACTAAATAGTTAACAATCCGATAACATTTTCTCAAATATATTATTAATACTGCTCTCGTTATAAATAACTTTTACATTCTAGAAAAAATCTAGAAATAATGCTGGACTTATACCATTTAAACTGTTTGCTTATATTTACATTGTCAAATAAATAATTAGGATGTCAAACTTAAAGTGTTAATTTTACTAATATTTATGACCTCAGACTTTCAGAATTAGGCTTTTAATATAAACAAATTTGTTACTGAGATTGTATTATGTAATTTTCTGTATTTATATAATTTACAATAAACTTTCCAATTTCTTAAAACTATATTATTATCTGTAGATAACAATGATAGATCTTTCTCTGAACTCATCAATCGGATTATTTTTACACTTATCGAAGCTATTAGCGACAGTCGTATCAAGCTGGAAAGAGGGAGGGAATTAAAGTATGTGTACTATTAGGAAAGAGACAAAAGAATCGTTTGACATTTTTGTATGTGTATCTATATCTAAATACGTGACTGCATCTGAATCTGAATCTGACAGATGCATCTGCTCATCTGGCTCTTGATTAGTTTATTGTTTAATTTTCATAGTGCATCGTATGCGGCGCATCAATCAGTTTGAAAAGAAAGATGAAAATAAAAACAAAATATGAGTGCCAGGTAAGAGCGATTGTCTCAGAGTGTAACTTTCGTATCTGTCAGATAGATTGAGGACAACTTTCATTTGCATAAAATGCATTCTATAACAAATTGACAGAACAAATTGCTGGTGTCAAGACCCAATGTCAGATACGAGTTTTCGGACGGGCTGTTAAAACCTATGATTTAGATGCCTTTCATTCCATGTAAGTCTCTCGGAATGAGTATCTGTATGTGTTTTATGACTGTCCAAATATTTCTAGCTGTTAATTATAGGCACGAGTTAGCGTGAGTGATAGATGTGTGGAATTTACGATAGATGCGCTACGAATATCTTGGATGGTAAATTACAGAACTTGAAACGCATCTCTTGGATGCAGTCGTATTTTTTTTTTTTGCTTTTGCTTTCCAGCGAATTTAAAACGCATTAGAGTCGATTAAAAACTCGTAAGGCCAAGGGACTTGCGTTCCAATTTCATTTCCATTTTCGATCTAATTATGCTGTAAGGTCACGCAATCGAGCAGCTTATAGTAATGGAGTTGATCCCCAATCGCAATGATACTATAAATTACCACCTAAACATAGCACTTAATAATCAATGGGCATGAATGAAAATTGTTTTCGATGCCTTACAGCAGCAATTTTGTTAATTAGACAAATTCCGAGCCTGGAATGTTGCAGAGGGCTACAAAGAAAATAAAATAAAATCACTAAGAAAATGATTATGTTTTTGTAATTAACCGACGGAACAGGGGGACCAGCAGAGTAGCGCCGATTGATCGATCAAAGCTGCGATACAGGCTAATAAATCATTTTTCCATTCGCATTCTCAATCTGATTTTCCATTTTCCATTTTCCATTTTCATTTCCATTTCCATTGCTGCAGTTCGTCGACCAAAGTGAGAACTCACGACCGCCCGTCGCCGTCCAATTGTCTGTCAAAGGCTATTAACCCCATTTTTGGCGCGGCCGTTCCACTTGTTTCACTCCACTGTGGTCATGTCGGTTTTCCCTCCCCCTTCCCTCTCCAACACGCCCCTCTCTCATTTACTCCCTCCTGCAAGTTGTCCAAATTGTTTTTCCAAACACTAAAAAGTGGAAGCGGAGCGCCAAATGTGAAACAAAAGAGCAGCAAGCACTTTGAGTTCGAACCGTCGATTTGACGGACCGTCGGACCGTCGAACCGTCCCGCCCATTAGAACTGCAGTGGCATGCCACGTTTCCATGTTTTGATGAGGCAACGGATGGCAGACAAAATATTGTAACAGGCCAGAGATGGAATTGACCACGAGAGCAACAATAGACCACTGCAACCGCAAGAAAGCAAATCAGTTAGAGTGTTTTGATTAATGTCAGTTTTGACAGCTGTCCATTTTAGGCCCCCCTCCGCCTTTACTCGTAGCCTTTGCTTTGTTTCCAATACTTTAAAGGTTCAAGAACTGCACTCAAGTTCTAGCTTCATTACGAGACGAGAGCAGAGATCGAAGAAAAGAAACCTCAAAATTAGCTTGAGATCTAATTAACTAATTACTTTTTTTTTATTTTCTATTTCATTAATAAATAGGAATATATTCCACAAATTTCGACCGATTTTGATGGCAATTAACGTTGAAAGCAACTAAAGAAATGTCAGTGATTTTATTTATCGAACATGTTTTCAAAGTATCAAAACAAATCAATTTATTTGAAATTTGAAGTTTCCAAATATGAAGTTTATTTTCTAAAATAAATTATTTGATTTTAAAAATCTATTTTCATTCAAATTAAATATTAATTTAGTTTAGTCAATATACTTTCAATTTTATTTCAAAGCATTGGTTGCTTGATTTCAGATACACTGCAATCTTGATAATCTAGTTTGACTTTGAGAGTCAGAGTCTCTTGGTTCTAAAGCGAAACCTTCCTTATGAAGATTCTCAACTGTCGTATGGAATTGTCAGCTCAGTTGAAGTGTCGTCACGAAATGTTAACCCTTGGCGAAGTTGACCAGAATACTCGTCTTTATAATGCCAGTGGAGCAGCTGATACCAAGAACCACAAGATGAGCATGAACATGGCCCAGAACCACTTGCAACCAGCACAGCCAACATACAGTGAACTCTTTGACCCGTTGAGAACAAGTTGGGTGATTTTTGCAGGTCACCAAATGAAAGTAAATGAGAGTAACCGCAACCCAAAAATAAAACCCGAACTGCCAACTTTGTGGGGCCTATAAAGACGCCGGTTGACAACGCTCTGTTGGCCAGTCAATTGGACAACCCGCATGCGAATGGAGGCAACTGCCGGCTGGACTTTGGCGCTGCTGCTCCGCCTGCTCGGAGCGGTTCAGTGGAGCTGGGCATGGACGCCGGCAAGGACAGCGTATTCGCCAGCGCACAGCTATCTGAATGCGGCGCAACGACCGCTGTGGATACTCGAGGATGAGCTGATGAAGCATCAGCGGATCGACCGATCGGAGGCGGACTTTGACACCCCAGCTCGGCTGAGGGTGCGGCAGGATCGAGAGCTGCGACCACCGCCCATTAGAATTGTGGTGCGACCGGATGAAGCCCCTCCTCCTCCTCCTCCTCCTCTTCCCTTGCAGGAACCGCAACATCAACGACCCCATCGCGTGCAGCTACCGAGTCACTACGTCCAGCAGCGTCGCCAGACTTCGTCCTCCTTCAGGCGACAGCCCAGGACGCAGCTGCGACGTCGACAGCCGCAGTCGTTGCCCGTTTTCGATAATGCACCCGGAGACAACACCTTGATGGCTACCAGCTATCCCATCTTTGTCTACAACGGCACCAGGGGTGAGCTGCTGGTCAACACGATGCTCAGTGCCCAACGGTATCCGATGCAGGAGCCGGTGCCGGGTCAGATACTCTATCCGCCGTCGACGCCCATGTTTCGACCCAAGCCAATTGTCGAGCGCTTCCGAGTGCCCGATCAGAGGCAGTTGCTCAACTTGACGCTGATTCCCTTCTACGCACATGAGGCGATCACGCCGACAACGTTCACAGACTCATCCACATACACGACAGGATCAGTGACTCCTTCGGTGACTTTATCAGTGACTCCATTCGTGACTTCATCAGGGACTTCATCAGTGACTTCATCAAGGACTCCATTAGTGACTTCATCAGTGACTCCCTCAATGACTTCATCAGTGACTCCTGTCTGGGCTCCATCCGCTCCAGAAGTTGCTCCAGCACCCACTGTAGCATCCACTCTGGCATCCGCTCCTGCTCCCGGTCCCGACCCTGCAGCCGATACGACTTCTGCCTCAGTGACCACTTCGCCGAGACCCTACGAGACCCAATTGCCCCGCAGCAAGCGCAGGAGGAATCCGAAGAAAGCCAAGCAGTATAACGCCTATCGATCGCCACAGGAGGTGGTGCAACGGCAGCCAGTGCTGCATGGATCTTCGGCACTGGCAGCTCCCCACAATCATCGTCATCAGATTGTCGAAGAGACGGAATTCTCTGAGAGACCAGAAGAAAGCTTGGAGCACATGTTGCTGGATGAGCAGCTAGATTCGGAGTTTGAGGAGCCTCTCGGCGAGTTGGAGCTGGAAGAGCAGCAGCCCCTTGAAGAGACTGTCAGCGATGAAGGTAGCAGCTCCTTGCAGATCGTCTACAGGGACGAGAGCCTCGAGTCACCCACCGACACTCTGGACAGCACCACAGCGGTGCCTCCTTTGATTCGCCAGAGCTCTCGTTATTCCATGAAGCGCGAATATTTTGCCTTTCCCGTCTACACATTGGGCAAACTGCTGCAGAATCCGAATGGCGACCAAATCAAAATGGGACACATTGTGGAGCTGGATGACTCCAGAGAGCATGAGGATACTTGGTTCATCTTGAACTCACGGTGAGTCCGTCGATCTCTTTCAATCCTCGCCCATTGTCTCATTCATTTCATTCTACAGCTATAAAGGACCCCATCACAATGGCCAGAAGAAGGGTCAAAATAAGTTCTTCACTTCAAAGTATATACAGAATTCCAAGGGGACCAGGAGCTAATTCTACCAAAGCTCTGCTGACTGTTGAGATTATCTTATAATAGTAGAAAATATGTTTTTTTTTTCCTTTGTATAATAGGTTTAAGAATAAAACGATCGTTACATGATCTAACGATCTTACAAATGCTGTGATTTGTATCTCACAGAAACTCGATAAAAGCTATTAATAATATTATTTACATTTGAAATAAAAGTGATTTTCACTTCAACTGTTATCTCCGATCTTGCAAGACTGCAGCATTATTAAATCTAATTGATCTTTCAGTATATAAATCTTTACTCTGATTCGTTAACATTCAGCTCTGATTTAGCAAAGCCTTTTTCTAAGTTCGCTTTTTTTTTAATAATGATCTGGCAGATCCACTGATCTGATGTTTTCCTAAATGATCATGACGTGATCATCTGATATGCCCATTAAATACCCCCCTAACGACTCATGAGCTGCTCGGCACTGTAATTCAAATAGTGGTCACATTAACACCTCAATGGTCCAATATACACTCATAATGTATGTTTATAAGTTCGTGTGTATTGTCTGCTTTCAGTAAAAGTATTTCAAAGGTATATATGGTTTATTTATACGCTTTCGGATGCCATAAAATGGCAATAAATTCCTGTTCGGAGACAAAGCAAAGGCTGTGCTCCCAAAGGGTCAGCTAGAAAGTTACCACATAAAAATGAGGTTTAATGTTCGGGCGAGTCAATTGGTTGCCATAAGCCTCCAAATAAGATGCAGGGAAATTCGGTTACATAAGTGAGCTGCATGCAAAAAGAATCACAGCGCTTTTCTACAACAAAGTTATCTGTGACCCAAATTTCAAAATCTTAAGAAAAACTCAAAATCCAATGTGTGAAAAGACGAAGAAAAAAAACACAAAAATAAACGAATGGAGAATCAAAACACATACGAATAAAACCAAAAAAATAGTCATCTACACATGTTTATGGCTAATTCAATGGGTTGTAGCCCTTTTGGACAAATAGGAAAAAAACTGAAATAATACAAGTCCAAGATGGACCCCGCCCCCGTGGCCCCGTCAGTCATTCATTCAATCATTTTGTCAATGATGTTGCTTTCTATTCTAAACGCATTATTATTATTGATTTCCCAACTTATTTTTTCGCTCTTACGACTTTTGGGATTCTTCAGGCCTGCAATTAATTTTCTCGCGTTGTTCTATCTTCTCCTCCTTTCTTTCTTTCCCCTCTTTCGGTGAAACAAAAGGCAGACGCGCGCCATGGCATCTTTCATGTTTTACGAACATTGCTGGGGGGCAGACAGAGCCGAGACCAAGATCGAGACAGAGACAGAGATAGAGACGGAGACAGAGACAATTGAACCTCCGACCCTTGGGCCAGCTACAGTCCACGGTATAAAAGCTTGGCCTATAACTGTTTTTGGGTTTAGAATAAATGCAGCTGAGCACGCGTGCAAACAGTCGGAAAAGTCGAAGAGTTAACACATTTTCTTTTTTTTTTGTATTTTTTATTATATTGAAAAGCCGTTAAGGATCAGCCCAGATCCAAGGACAATCAAGTGAAGTGTTGTGAAGTGACTCGAAACCGCACTCAAAAATGTGGCAATACTTTGTGGTAGGTGTATAACAATATTTCCCAAAGATGCGAATAAAATATTTAAATAACTCGCGAACAGAATAATAAAATTGAAATTATGAAAAAAAGGAAACAAAAATAAACTAAATAAAACCAAGCTAAAGCAAGCCAGATGTTTTTTAAACGGAGCAGGAAAATTAAATGAAATTGCGATTACATAAACAAAAATTGTTTTTTTACTCAATTTTTTTCGCATTAACACAATTCAAAAATTAAAAAATTTACCCTTTTTGAAAAATTGCTGTACTTTATAAGTCTTAAAAGGATAAAGTTGAGTGTGCGCGACAGTAGGACACCCTGTGTCAGTTTTTTTAAAAATTAATTTCTTGATATACGAGTATTTTGAAAAAATATGTGAAATGAGGTAGAAAAAAAATTTTTTTTCATATGCAAGATAGCCTGGTGGAAGTTACCCAAAAATTTGAAATAAACTTGAACTGCGTAAGTTATACGTACATACATTGCAAATTTGGTGTCTCTAGCTCGTATAGTTGCTAAGATCGACGCGTTAACAAAGATGGATAAACGTTTATACAGAGAATCAAGAATGCTTCTGTGTACAAATATGAACCTGATAAATTTTATTTTTCTCACCTTCAAAGTATAATAACCATCTTATATTAAGAGTATATAAAATGCAGAATACTTCCCCCTTCAAAATAAGTGTTATTATTTATTGATGATGGAAAAAATTTAAATCCTTTTTTATAGTTTTAAATACAATAAAAACTGTTTTTAATGTTTTTCTAAAATTTTGACATTTTTGACTTCTTGCCATTTAATTACTAACATTTTGATAATTACAACAATTATGTACAGCGCAGAAAAATAAGATAAGAATTTTTGGTTTGAATTTTTTTAGAATTTTCAAGGATTATAAATTCAAAATATATTTGAAAACTGTGTATAAAAGATTAAGAGATATATTTAAATGAAAAACAAAGGAGTTACTATAGCACAATTTTTACAGTGGATTTTCGTGGATTTTCATCTGTATTTGAACGTGTTTCTTTCTCTCTTTGCAGCTGATCGCTATCCTGTGTATTTTTCCCCCGCAGAGCAGCGCCTTTTGGTGGCCCAAGACGACGTACGTTTGCAGCTGAGTTTCAATCTGTTTGCTCTTGGCCCTAACGAATTTTCCCCTTACCGCTTACAGAGAAACTCCGCGATCCCAGGCGCTGCAACAGATCCCGCTCACCTACTTCCGCACGTACACGTACCAGCCGTTGGCGGGCGAGACATTTGGCGTGCCGCTCTTTGGCTTTGGGGCAGCGCAGACGCCGCTGCTGTCGGGGCGCCATTACAATCCGTATGCGGTGACGAGCTATGCGGCGGCACGGCGTCAGGATGCTGGTGCTAAGACGGGCGTGACACCGCCCGCATTGGGCAGCAGCACCACCTCAGCGCCAAAGACGACAACGACAACGACAGCGACGACGACGACAACAACGACGACGCCGGCACCAACAACTACAACAACTAGCACAACGACTACAACCAGTGCTCCTCCTGCAGCGACCAGTAGCACGACGGAATCATCATCGTCACTGCGCTATGCTGAGTATCCGACGTACACGCGGCGAGTGAACAATCTGTACAATACCCGGCCGCAATATCCGTATCCGGACTACTTCAACTATCAGCCGCCGAGCTCGCTGGCTGAGAAGAGCGGAGCACGCGTTCAGTTTGTGCCCTGCATGTGTCCGATCAGCATGCCCAGCATATCGAGTCTGTCGGGAATGGGTCTGAGCAGTGCCACCAGCACGGACCTAGACCGACCCACGGGAGGAGCCATTGCCACTCCCACTGCGGTGGCTCCAGCAACTGCGTCGGATGCTTCCACTGTTGTCTCTGTACAGGCGCGTCACATGGAGGCCGAGGAAACCGAACTGGAGGATGAAGAGGATTCAGATGCATCCTCTGTCTCCAGGGAGGATATGGATCCTGAAGATGCTGCTGTTGACTCGAAAGTTGCCATCGAACAGCAGGACACCACGCCTACTCTCGATACCAACAGCCTGGCTTAATTTCGCCCACCTGCCACGCCCACCATAGTATTAAAAGACGCCTAGACTGATTTGTGCAGCTCTCTTGGGGAGACCAGTTCCAACGGCAGTTTGGCATTTCCCTTATAATCATTTTTTTAACTGTCAAAATACATAATACAAAATAATACGAAATAAATTGAAAGTCCATTAACTTGAGTTTGTAATTTGTCTGTATGAACACATAGAATAGATCCCAGAGACTATAAGAGCTAGAGACATTAAACTATCTATGTAGGTTCGCCTATATTCTCAGCTGATTGGGTAGGTTATTGAATGTGGCTACGCCGCTGAAAATTTAAGAAATAGAATAGCATTGTCAATTTGTAAGCCATTAAATTAATTGAAAACTTAACACTTTTATTATAATGGATATTTTAAGTTTTGTTCCCAAGTCAAGTTACTTATGGTGAATTTCATTTAAATAGATTATTTTATACAGTCGAACCTCCACAGTTCGAACTTCTATTACTCGAATTTATTCTAAGTCGAAGTCTCCATAATTCGAACTTCTTCATTGGATAATGGTGTTTCGAGTTAGGGAAGTTCGACTGTATTTGGCCTCGATTGTGCAACACTTATTTTACAAACTTGCTTCTTGGCTAGTTTTTCTTGCTTCTTAAATATTTCGTCTGTAGTATTTGAAATTAAGCCTAAATAATATTAGTACATCTTAATACCTATTAAGTAAATATGTACTTAAGCACACATGGTCTCGTTTATTTATTGTATAAATAAGGTGTTTAATTACTATTGAAAACATATTTTGACGTACAATTTATTGAAATTAATGTAAAATTTCAAACAGCCCATACAATATAAGTACTTTTATTATCTATATTTTTATAAATTTTTTCCGTCGTTTTTAGTTCTCTTATTTCCAGTTTATAAGCAATACATATTTGAATTTATTGAACTACAAAAAATTGAATCTATTGAATTACACACATTTTAATTTATTGAGGTTGAAAAACTAACAATATGATTTCGATGTGTCTGTCCAATCTCAGCTCTAGCGATCAAAGCGTAAAGCTTCCAGGTTTGAATTAATGTTTAGGAATGCGCTTTCCTAATGTTCTATCAAGTCGTTCATGTGGTTTGAGACTTCGGTAAGCTTTCGAAAAGTAAAGCTTTACAAAGATCGCTTTCGATTTCATTTCGTTGTGCGACTCTGTTAGGGTGCGACTCTTAGCTAAGCGAGAGCGAGCGTCGTGAGCGATCTTCGGTTCTCTCGGCACTTCCGTTCGTCGACTTTTTCGTTCAGTCGTTCGTTAACTCTTAAGGTAGCTGAATATTTTGAGCATTCGGTATTGCTGAATCGCTAGTATAAGCCATAACCCAAATTTGTTCTTGAAAGAGGCATCTTGACTCTTTAATGTATATATAAATTTTATTGATCAGATTGTACAGCCAGCATTAGCTCTAAAATTAATATTGCAATCAAATTGTTGTTTCCTTTTGAGGTGTTGGAAGAGACTGCTCAAAATTAGAAAGCAAGCTTGACCTGCGTATGGCCTAAGATAGAATTATCTCTACATTTTGTAGTTTTAGTTTGCAAAAATAGTTTCGAAGATCTAGGTGTTTATATTTAATACATACATACATATGTATTTAATGAAAAAAAAAATAAATTATGCATGTTGGTTGGATTAGGCACAGGGTCCATGGTAGTCGACCCTGGGCCGTTTTCAATGTTCAATATTGCACTTTGAAATCACAAAGAACGTCAATGTTTTTACGTCGAAATCTCAATCCGATTGTATTCTGAAAAACAAATCGAATTAATAAAAACATTGTTGTTTTTTTGTTACCAACTGCAGTTCTACATAATTTGTTTACCACGTGCTAACCAAATTGAACCCTTTAAATTAAAATTGTATATGCACATACATTTCATATCAACTGATCATGAATGAATGGATTGATCTCAACGATGTCTTATGCCTATTTCTAAGATTTTTTAAATTAATATAATTTACAAGTCAGAGTATACACCATCAATAAAATATATGTTTTTAATACTTGCAGATCCAAGGAAAATTACATTTCAAAACTCAAAAAAACATTTTATAAGACTCCCGAGTAAAATGGTAATAATAATATAAAATTGCGGCTTCTTCGCTGATTTTTCTTAACTCAATTTTCCAAGAAGAGTCTTTGAACACCTGTTAAATATCTGCAGCAACCCCTTTTGAAATCGAAGAAAATAATCATGATCACATCTTTCGGTGTTATCTAAGAGCTGGGACGATTGGGCCCAAAAAGATAAAAGCATAGCTTTTGAAAACTTAAGATTTATGCCTGGGAAGGATTTATGTATCAGTTGTAGCTTCAACATGGCCAAAGCATGTATTTTTCAACATTTTTTTTATTTGAAATTGAATTTTGAATTTATAAATATCCATTTTATTCACTCTCTCTCTCTCTTCCTCACTCTTGCTCCCTCTCTCTCCCTCTCATTATCCAAAGAAATAGTTCGAATTATGGAGACTTCATCTTAAAGACTATGCTTTTTTTTTGAGTGTGACTTGCACACCTTTATAGCTTGTAATTATAGGGTCTCTAAAGGTAAAGAGTAAATTTTTCTCATATTGGAAAGGGCTATTAGAGCGAACGATCGTCTAAAACGTTTGTGGACTTTCTTGATTGACTTTTTTATTGCGAAATGAGGAGATAGCGACAGGGGAAGAGAAATACAAACATAGAGAACAAGAGGATGGAAGGCACAAGCGGTTCTCGAAAACAATAACAAACAAATGATGATGATGATGTATATATTTATATACATGTGTTCGTATGTCTGAACTGAGTGCGAACAATGATAAGAGCTAAGCTGATATATTCTGGATGATCTGGGCGATCGAGCAGCAGCCGTGGCGCCGATTGACGTCAATGGCGCAATGAAATCCTGGGGGAAAAGTCAAGAAACTAAAAAACCGGTAAACACCTTTGCCTTCAGACTTTGGACCCGAAGTCTGAGTCCGCATACCATTCGGAATCAGAGACTGAAGCCGAATCGGAATTCGAATCCGAATCCATAACGAAACAAGCGCAACGCGCTCTAATCACTGATAAGGTCTCCCCCCAGACATTGACACCACCTGCAATGCCGCCCACCAATCGAAGAGCTTGACACACTTTCAGCTGCCGATTGGCGAATCGATAAGACCCAATAACAACTGTACAGTCAGTCAGTCTGGCCCTAAGTCTGTCTCTTCCATTATCTCTAAGACCATGTTGCTTTTTTCAGCATAGTACTTTTTTCCCTGTTTTCTCTCAGCTTCAAAAGAGTTGGAAGCTGAAAGACGAATAGAAATAAAACCGTTACAAGTCGTAGTTCATCGTAGTCTTATACGAAGTTTCTGTCTGCGGCACCGCGACTTTGATCTTCTGCGCCGTTTCGCTGCTTCGCTTATCATTGAAAAATGCATCAAGAGCGAGCGGTTGTACTTTGCATCTGTGCATCGCCGTCGACAGCAACAAATGTGCGAGAGGGGGCAGGGTTATCTCGCAGGGCTAATGGCCCCCTGCTAGCAGCGGCAGAAACGACGCCCATGAAGCGTCGAGCCGAAGCTCAACTTGAGTCGTCGGGTTGATCGATCCGATGCGCTGCGATGCGATGGGCATAAAAATTGCGTAGCTCGCAGCTGATCGGCTCAGTGTTGCGGTGGTCGTCAAGCGGACAACACGACAGAGAGGAACGCTTAGAGAGCGATTAATACAAGAGAACGTGAAAGTCAAAGTTAACGGGAACGTGAACGAGAACGAGAACGGGAACGGGACACAAGCACGAGAGCGAAACGAAGGAAAAAGAAACGGATTGATCCGGGCAACAAATGAAAGAAACGTGCAAAGCTTAAGTACACGTACTTAATAAAGACATAGAGACTAATGATAATAGACATACGAAGTGGACGAACGTCAAGTGAACAAGCAGACAGACAGAGAGTCGCAAAGAGACAGGTGCACGATAAGATTAGCTTAACTTAATTAAAAAAAATAATAAAAATATTCATAAAAACTACATCAAGACGATTTGTTCAATAGCCATAAATCGTATGACCAACTACTTCAGTTAAACCCTCTATCAATAAAAAGGAAATAAATAAATATATGAACTAAACTATAAGTGAACGTGAATTGAACTCGCTCGTTTAGTTCTTGGCTAAAATGTAGACTGACTGCAACACAAGCAGCAAAAGCAACAACAGCAACAACAACAGCCACCATACGAAGCGAGACAAAAACAAGAATCAGTGCAAAATGTATGTGGCCAATACCACAGGCGGCCTAATGCTGCAGACAATGCTCTACTTGGCGAATCACACAAGTCGCGCGGCCGTCAACACGCTAATCGATATGCCCCCAGCGACCAAAAGTGGTAAGTGATCTGGAATTGCAGGTTGGCCAACAATTACTTGCGAGATTGGACGGATTAATTACTTTTTTTTTTGTTAACGGCTACTGACTGTTTATAGAACATTAAAATGTCGTAGTAACATTGCAAGTTACCCAACATCTGCACAGATCGATAGTTATATATATATATTTAGTACTTATACGAGACTTGCTAGCAATGATACAATGAGTACCTACAGTCGGAAATACCACTGCTAAAACGAATTTTTTTATATTATTTCCCTGCCGATTCACCAATTTTTGGGAAAATTTTCAAAACTACGCAGAGCATCGATGATTGGTTTTTTTTTTTGTATTTCTTTAGATTTACTTCTAAGTATTATTAGTAATATTCTTTCAAAATCATTAAAAGAAGTGTCACCCATTTTTTAAATTTATAACAAGCGACTTGGAAGTTGCATCCACCTGGAAAATTGAAAGTTTTTCTGCATTCATTAGTCAAACGGGAAAAGACTTTGGACTAAGCCCCGTCTCATATGAAGTCTGAGAGCATCATCAAGTGGCCGATTGTGCAAACAAATTCTGGTTTCAATGGTTCATTCAACGCGTTGCGATCGTAAAGTGGCTTCTTAACTGGGCTAAATGTGAATGCATCGTTTTGACTAGATCGTTCAGTTGAGCGATATATGTATAAAGATTTTTCACATTTCGATCGAAGGCCAGAAGACGTCACATTTGCCAATTTCGATAATCATTCGATTACTTATTGACGACAGGTCCGGCGCTCACGCCTATTTAATTGAAAACTTCCGATATAAAAATAAATAAGACACCATCAAACGATAAGCAATATGACAATGGCACCACAACAGCAGCTAAAACGATAAAAAAAAAATAAAAATAAAAAAATAACTATGACGGTATTGATCAGCCGAGCGGAAGACCGAGACATTTTCTGACTGCCACGCAACGTTGGGCAGTCGTTGAAGGCTACCGATTTGCCCTATAAGTAGCTGGGAGGAAATACATCTGTACCTCTTAGAAATGTTGTCCACTTCTTGACTATTAAAACGCTTGAGCAACATTCAATGACTGCTTAACTCAATAATTATCGTTGTTTCAGCATTTGCTTAACATCGTCTTAAAAATTCAAAATCAGTTGTACTTGTTTTCAACTCTTCTCTGGTAATTTAAGAGTACATTTCCTGAATGTAGAATAAAATAGATGAATTCTTAAATAACTGCCGATCTTACTAACTTGATTTCGATTAGCCCTGCAATTTAATAAATAATACATAAATCTCTGAATTTCTGCATAATCAACGTATGTCTGTTTGTTCTTCAGATATATTTTGTAATTTTTATGAACTGATCCTAATATACATATATCTGACGAACTCCAAAAAAGCATATTTTCATCAGCCTTCGGTGTCGTTCAAAAATCCCCACTAGAATAAAGCACATTTATTTTAAATTGTTCAGAGTGTGCCCAGATTGTGCAAAAACAAAAACTGATGGGATTCTGATTTATAATGCGATGCGAATAATGCGAATGTCAAATTCACCGCTGGTCAAAAGCGGTCGTCTGACGCCAGCTCAAATATAAGATGAAGTCAGAGCAGTTGGGAATTGTAATCATGTTAGAATCAGTTAACATAGAACTGTTATTAACAGTGCTCCTTACATTTACAGCATCCTCTTAAGTAAAACTTGAAGAAATATTGAGAATTTGTTATCTACTTACAGACATAAACGAGGTGAAATGCTTTGGAGTCTACGGCTGCTTCCCGATCAACGGGCCATGGAATACGGTGACACGCACGATCAGTGTGCATCCACAGAAGCCATCGGAGATTGAGCCACACTTTACTCTGCACACGAGACGCGCCATGGATCAGCCCAAGTACATTGATCTCAATGATCCGGATAGTGTGCAGGGATTGGGGATTAATGCGCGTGGCCGACTCTATTTGTTGGTACACGGATATTTGGAGTCGGGCGACATTCCCTGGATGCTGGAAATGGCCAAGGCGCTGATGAATCACTGTCCGGAGAACGACTGCAGTGTCATTCTGATCGATTGGGGCGGCGGTGCGAGTCCTCCGTATGTTCAGGCGGTGGCCAACACTCGACTGGTGGGCGCCATAACGGCGCATGTGGTGCACATGCTGTACGAGGAGCTGCGTCTGCCCAATCTGGATAAGGTTCACATCATTGGCCACTCCCTGGGCGCCCATCTGTCCGGCTATGCGGGCTCCCATTTGCAGCGCGACTTTGGCCTGAAGATGGGCCGCATCACTGGCTTGGATCCGGCGGCGCCTCTGTTCACCGACACCGATCCCATTGTGCGCTTGGATCGCTCCGATGCCCACTTCGTGGACATTGTGCACACGGATGCGAATCCGCTGATGAAGGGCGGCCTGGGCATCATTCAGCGTCTGGGCCACGTCGACTTCTATCCAAATGGCGGCTTTGACAATCCAGGCTGCGACAAGAAGCTACAGGATGTGATGAAGAACAACCGCAAGGCGACACTGTTCCTCACAATGCAGGAGTTCCTCGGCTGCAATCACATACGCAGCGAACAGTACTTTACGGAGAGCATCGAGGGCAAGTGCCCCTTCCTGGGGATTAACTGTGACTCCTTCGATGTAAGTCGATAACAAGCAACTTATTTATCGAAAGATTTTTTTAAATTGACTTATTTGTTGCCGCTGAATCGAGCTTAAATAGTTACAAATTGTTACCACACATTTATCGATTCATCGACACATTGATTTATTCTTCCCCCGATGAGTCGATTTACAGTAGTAAAAAATTGTTTTCGCAAGTATCGAGGCATTGATTTTTTCCTGCCGATTAATCGTGCTTAAATAGTTACAAATTGTTACCACACATTTATCGATTCATCGACACATTGATTTATTCTTCCCCCGATGAGCCCAGTTACAGTAATAAAAAATTGTTTACGCAAGTATCGATTCATCGAGGCATTGATTTTTTTCTGCCGATTAATCGAGCGAAATCAATTTTCATAAAAAATCGGCATCTTTATATTTAATTGTTTAAAATTGCTAAATGACTTCAATCATCAAATTTTAAGTCGTGCTTATTAAGCACTTTAAATAATATATTATTATTATAATATATCATATTATTTTTATAATATATATCATAATAATAATATTTTTTTTTATAATACGAGTAACATGCAAGAAATTCTAGTTGCATGTTTTCAACATTTTTTTGTTCTACAAATTAAGACATTAACGAGCTCTAAAATAATATCAACAATAATTTATCGATTAGTTGATGTCAAATTTTCTCTGAGTCATCGATAAATCGATCTTTTCATTGGCAATGCTTAAAATCAAATCTTAAATTCCAACCAATCTTCAGTACGCATCATCTGACCACATTTGCTTGACTAATCTTATCTTTTTTATTTTTGTTGTCTCCGTAGAGCTTTAAGGATGCCAAATGCAGCAGCTGCGATGAGCCAGGACGTCTGTGCATGCGCATGGGCTTCCACAGCGAGGAGGACTACAGGGAACACCAGTCGCGGGGTCTGATTAAGGTGCAGGATCCGCCTCCAGTTTTCTATCTGATGACGGGAGAGCGCAAACCCTTTTGCCGGCTGCACTACAAGATCACAGTACGCGTGTCCAGCCACGACGAGAGCACACTGCATGGAGGCGAGATTGGCACGCTCTCCATTCGACTGCATGGGGAGCACAGCAAGAAGAGCACCGAGCGGATGAAGTTCTCACCGAAGCCAATGTATTTTGAGCCGGGATTCGATTATACAGCCTTGCTGCCCGGCAAGGATCTGCGTGATCCCGGTCATGCGACAGTCTTCTGGGAGTATCAAACGAATATACTCAATCCGCTCACCTGGCGTCTACTCTCGTCCCCGCGCATCTACCTGGAGTACATACTCATCGAGTCCATGGAATCGAGCGATACCTACTTAAAGCTTTGTCCCCTCCACGAGAGCGCAATTCTCTCTGGCACTGAAAACGTGCTCCACACACGCTACTGCAAGGATTAGCCGAGACAGCAACCAATTAACTAGACAGCAATTAACCTAAAGCTTTACTGTGACATGCCCAAAAGGCGGCAACACATTTTTGCGCTTAGCCCAGACAAAAACCACCATAACCAAGTCAAGTCAATGCGGTGGCTTTCTTCGCTAACTGTTCCCGCTTTTTTCCCTGCCCTCGCACCAAACTCCCATACTGCAAAGGCAAAAGAAAAGCATTTTGTATTTTATTATAGTATTCGTTGTATGAATTAAGATGTGAAATTTATTCTACCATAAATTAGAGCACAGGGAGCGCACAATGTTATTTATATTTATCGTACATGTATACGTAATTGTTATTTATATAATCTTTGCTTTAATTACATTTTTTTTGTTTTTTTTTTTTAGAGTATTTATAACTAATTGCAAATAAATAAAGAATGGAATATAATATTGAGTTGGGAGTCGACAAATTTGTACATACATATATGCATTCGAGGGGTGTTTAAAAAGTTTCTAGTCATATCAAATAGAAGGTCCAATCATAAGAATAAAGATAAATATGTCTATATAGCCTGATTCAGAAGTCTTTTTTTAAATACTTTTCTTAATATATTCTTAACTTAATTTTCTCAATTTTAATATATTTTATTTAGTTAAATACTTGTTTTTTTAACATATATTTGTAACTTATTTTTCTCAATTTTTCACTTTTATTTATTTATGTTTATTGGCTTCGAAGTTATAGGTACTTGGCTTCTTACAGTCGATCCACAATGAATTTCACTTTTCATTTCTGGCATTTGTTTAAGTTTCAAATATTATGATTCAAATATTTCGAATATGCAAGTGAAAGAATTCATTCTGAAATTTTGGTTGCTGTTTCAGTCTCAATCATTGGGGTATGATTTGAATCAGCTTTTGTTTCTAATGAATTATACAGATACAGATTCAGAGACACACACAGATACATATATATACGCATAAATTGATCCTTGTGCTGTGTGAGGTTCTACAAAGTTGTTGTTGTGGGTTGTTGGAGCCGTTGTCAACTGTTGTTGTTGTTGATGTTGTTGTGGTTAATAATTTAAATGCTTATCTCGACGAATGTATCTATCGCATGCGTGTGTATCTTTTACATATAATTGATATTATCTGCATTTGATTTGACTCGTTTTGGTTTTCTTGTTGTTTCTCTCCACATTTTGTCTTTTGTTTTTACTTCATTTCTGTCGTCTGCTGTTTGTTTGTGGTCCGAAACACATTCCACAGGTTAGTGGCACTTGGAGAGGCCCAAGGTCTGCCCCTCCTCCCCTCCACAAACATAAGCACAACACACACACGCACACACACACACACACACCAGAGAATTTGGGCATCCAGTAGGGCCAGTTGATGATCATGTTGACAATATATGTATGTATGTACATATGTATGTATATTAAGCTGAGGTTTGTTTCATTCTGGGTTTGTTTTTTATTTTTTGGGTTTTCTTGGAATTGAAATTGGTTTTCAATTTTTGAATCGTTTTCAGAACCTTTTCATGTTGCATGTTGCTTACCCCCCCCCCCCCCCCACACACACACACACAAGCACACACACATAACTCCTGCCTGAATTATATGCATTCATTAATAATGTTTATCGATGTCGATTGTGACCCAAAGTGTCACATTCTCTGCCGTTGAATGTAGTGGCATGGAAAGTGCCACACACGCACACACACACACACACACACTGGCACACCCACAGCAATTAGCATTTTGGTGCACATTGAAAAAAAGCGAATCCTTTGCTCTCTTGCCGTTTGACATCTTTCAAATTGCCTGCAGCTGTGGGGCATGCAACGACCTCTAAGTTCCATCTTAATTAGTTGCCCACCTTCCCTCCCGCCTCCCCTTGGCCAGTTGCTCCGCTGCCGCGCATAAATCAGCGTCTTCGCAATGCCAACCGAGCGCCGGCTGAGCGACATCAAATGAAACTCAAATCAAAATGTCATAACTTCCACAAGACGAGACACAAGCGACAATACGTCAACATGCCCCACGCTCAGCAAACAACGCACCCTTTCACCCCCCCCCCCCCCCCCCCGCTTTCTACCCCCTCCCTTGACAGCGTCACACCGTCGCACGGTAGCGCCTCCGTCCGTTTAATTAGTCGCCCGTGCCTCCGTCTTCGTCTTCGTCTTCGTCAGCCGCGTCGGCGTTGCAAACAAATCACATAATTATGATTGAGCGCAGCCTCCGCCACCGCCAACTCTTTTGCTCTAGACTCTTACGACTCATCACTCTTTCCTCCCTCAACTGACTCCCTCTCCCCCTCTCCCTCTCTCTCCCTCTCTCGCTCTCTCCCCACCTCCACGGAGGGATCTGTGGCGCAGTTTTGGGGCTTTCTTTATGGCGCGTGCATATAAATAAATCTGTCCGGCTCACAGCTGCCGTAATTGAATGCAAATGCCCATTCAGAAATACGTACACCGAAAATAAAAGATCCATTTAGTGTTTTTTATAAGTACGTAGTTAGGATATTTTTTTGTTGTTAAATATTAACACGATATGCGGATTAAAAGGCAACCAATCGATCGGCATTGAAACAATCAAAAACGACTTAAATTAACTAAACATATTCTTATATTATAAAGATCGGAGAACGAATTGAAAAATCGTTCATAAATCAAGTATTTCGTAGTCGATTTAAGAATTTCCGAAATAGCCGGAATTTTAAAAACGTTTGGTATTGATTTTACTTCGGAACTCTGAACTTTTATTTTCTGTGTAGCATCTATTGGACTTCTCCTCCTCCAGCACCTCCTCCTCCTCCTCGTCCCTTACTTCCCCTTGGCTTTCAGTCCTCATCTGCCAGCAGGCCGAAAGGCGACAATCTGCTGTAAATTATCATGTGTAGGTGCCGGTCTATCCCTCTCCCTGACTCTCGATCTGCACTTCTATGTGCATCTACCAGCCCAATCCGTATCCCAATTCCGTAACCATTTCCCATTCCAGAGATGCTCCATTGTGTTTGCTGACGATGCGTGGAAAACTAATTTTCCAACCCCAACCCCAACTCCAATCCCAATCCCAATTTCTGCTTTTCCTGTGTCGTTTATCTTGCGCACATTTTGATATTCATAATTTGTGGCGTGTGCTCCGGAATACTCCTTGTGTCATGTTGTTAAATTGCACCACGTGTTTTTGATAATGACGACATAATTATGCCAGTCCCTCTCCTCTGCCTTGGAGTCCACTTCTATCTTCCGCTCCAGCAGACGACGCAACGACAAATAATGTTCAGAGGACAGGATATGTTCATACTACATACATACATAGTTGCAATTGTTTAAGGTCGCTTTGGGAATTTTTTTTTTTTTAAAAGAGAGAAAATTGGAATATGCTTAGAAAAAGAAAAACACTCTCAGAACGTCTCAAACTTAGTTTGAAAAATAATAAAAAAAAATGATTGGAAAATGATTGCATTATTACATTGTAATTATAAATATTACATAATTTAAACTTTAACTTTAATTAAATTTTTATTTAAAAACAGTATTTGAATTTCTATATGAAATATATACTGTTATTGTTATATAAAAATAAAAGAATAATATAAAATTATAGTTATTTTTTTAGATCTCTTGATCAATAAAATGATTTCCACAATCTAAACACTCGAACCTGAAATAAATTCAAGTCAATGAAATGTATAATTAGACTATGTATATTTATTGACGACTACCAAGTTCCCATTCCGCTTTTTATTTTAGAGATAAATCAATATTTATCTCTAAATACATTATTTTAAAAAGAATTGCCATCATTTCATCCAATCCATATTTTCATACTCGATAAGCTTAAATGTAAATCAAATCATTTTATTCAAAGTGTCCTCTTCCAACAGTTTAACACAGAACCCTTTACTATTGTAAAACTCCTTCCAAAAAATAGTCTCTTTTTATACTTAAGTATAAGCCCAGATCCAGAATTGTAGTTGATTCAGCTGTTAAAATATTGACTTGAGCTATTTTCTTGTTAAGTTATATTTATATTATATAGCGTAGCTTGTTATAACCTGGCAGAGAGCTTATAATTTCGTGAACGGATCAGTCGGAAATAAGCTAACCCTAAAAAAAAATTGTCAATATTCGGAATTATACTTGATTATATAGCAGTCATAAAAAGATCATTCTTAAAATAAGATTTGGGATGAACAGCAGTCTTGTTTCTTAATCTTCCTCACAGATTGTGTATCTTATTCAAGCTGAACAAATAAGTATAAAATCGAGCTAATATATCACATAAATACTTTTCCAAAATTCTATGAACATGGCAAAAAAAATTATTTTAACTTAATATTTAACATATAGCAAAATAAGTTGTAGACTATTTTTTGTTATCATCATATGGCTGTTATAGGAATGATCAGTTGTAAATTGAATTTAGGGCTCTGCAGAGGCATTAAATCTAAATTCTGCCGAAGATACTCGAAGCTTTTCTTCTTCTTGTTGGCAACTACAGTCGCACCTCCCTAGCTTGAATCAAGATTTGAATAATCTTCGCATTATGGAGACTGAGACTTAGTTCTAAAAGTTCGAGACTGAAGCTCGACAGTATTTAGTATTGTAAGCTGTTACTCACATAACACTAGTCTGTTCAATTTAGGAGCTATACTTTAACATCTGTCCTGCGAGTAGGAAACATTTACGGGACTACATTTAAAACAATGCTTTCTGTTTTGAGGTCTTTCTCCCCTTTGAGGCACATGCATAATCCCTTTTCCACAATATGTGTACACATTAAAGGGTTTCTTGGGAATGTCAAGTACAGGGAACTGGGTCCAAATGAACTGGATGATATGTGAAGGACTTGCGAGCAAATAAAACAAAGAAACCGCTCGCGGTCATATAGAGGACTAATTTAAATATCATTAGTAAACAATTAAAACAAAGGAGAGCAACAACAAAAGGACGCGTCGTAACGTTAACAATGCGCCATTATCGCAGGCCGCCTGTCAACGCACGCCACGCCCACTTCTGCGGCGACAGGGGGCTGTTGGGTGGCAGAAGGGTGTGCGGGTGGAGAGGGGGAGGGGGAGAGTGCGGCAGAAATGAGAAAGGGTTTGCTTAAATGTCACATGACAACATCCAAAGTGCGAGAGAATAGAGAGAACGAACAAATCTGGGGACATTTTTTTGTTTGGCTTTAGGAAAAGTTGTGACAGGTCAAAGGAAACGACAAAAAGGACGATGAAAAAGGTTTTCGCCACTGGGAACTGTGACTCGATTCAGCTGCCTTTTTTAATTGCATTTCAAATATAATTTGTCAAAACACAAGCTGCTTCCCGCAACTCTCTCTCTCTCTCTCTCTCTTTCTTAGTCCTTTCTCAGCTCCTGCTCTGTACACAGTAAAAAAGTAAATCATTTCTAAATTCAAGTTTATAAATCATTAAAAAAAGGTTTTTTACAATTCATAACTTAAGCATGAATTTTATAGATATGAATTCAGGAAATTATTATTAAAGTAAAAAAAGTTATGCGGATAAAGTGGTAAAACATCAGCATTAAAATAATAAAAAAAAACCATAAGCCTTTGATTTTTCTAAACATATTTTTATAATATAAATAATCAAAATATTTGCGAAGAAGGTTTTGAAAAACCGCACATGAATCAAGTGTTTTGTGCTCGATTTAAGAATTTCCGAGATTTGCTAAATTTGAAAACCGTTTGCGGTTGATTTTATTCCGGAACACCCGATTTTCTTTCTGTGTAGGTTTAGGCATCGGCAGAAACATAAACGTGCCTTATCAGCAGCCGGGGGCGTGCAGCCTGCGGTAATTCACATGGTCCACAAGCAGGCCAACAAACAGTCCTATGGATGTGGCCACGTGCCACGGCCGGTTGCACGTTGCGCACTTTGCCACCAGCAGCAGCAGCAGCAGCAGCGGCAGCAGCAGCGGCAGCGGCAGAAATCGACCGCAGTCACCTGATGCTGCTTTTCCCATGCCAAAAGAACTACTGCTGCTGCTGCCACGCCCCATTCCACTGGGCAGTTCTGAACGAGATGGGCGTTGTATTGGTATTATTGGGCGGGGAAAGGGGGGTGGGTGGTTCGGTTTTAATGGAATAATGGGATGGCTTGGCATGGCATGGAATGGGATAGATATGTTTGTTTGTGTGTGTATATGTTAAGGTAATATGATCCTGCGTGCTTGAGCATAATTTGTTATTTTGGCTATCGCATTATGCTGCTCCATCCCCCCAGTCTCTTTCAGACAATACACACTGTACAGTACTCGCATCCCCCACCCCACTCATTACATCTTTTGTCAGCTCGAGAATCGTTGGCAAAAGCGAAAAAATATCGATTACATTCGCTGAAAACTTCTTGTCTGTCTTTCGCGACAGGCGGCTGAGGCTGGCAAAGAACTTGGAGAATCCATTGGGCCCATTGGAGGCCCGAGAACATAACCATAAATAAGGGTCATAAAAATGATGCTCAGTTGTCGCTGCAGCTGCTGATACCCATAACAAGCTTACAAGCTCTTCTTCTTTGCCTGCCTCCTGTCCTGGCTAAGAGCAACAAATAAATTCTTTTTCGGCGATCCGACAATGTCCGATACTCATAACATTAACTCACAGTCCGCACTGAACCACTGCAACTTTTAATGAGCCTCATTTTGATCACGATCCCATGGATCCCCTCGCTGAAATGCTCTTAATGTCCTTTTGGTAGCATGAAGATATCTCTGGGACGAATTCCCTGCAAGATAAGTTGGGTTAGTCGGATCTATGCACTGATATTTTGAGAGACAGCTAAGAGTTTTTTTCGATGAAATTCTGGGGAATAGATTTTTTTTTTTTGGTAAGTTCCTTAAATAATTTCCCAATAGGAAGAGACAAAGCTCCATTTTTTTAGAAGTAATCGAGACTTTATATGTCTACAGTTGAGTTTATATATATTATAACGGAGTATACCCTATTTACCTTTTAAGAACAGATGCTGAAAACATAATTAACTTTAATATTATGAAATTATTATTGTTTTTTTATTTGTTTTAAAATTAAACTGAAATAATATGTATGTAAAAATGTTTTCCCCTTTTAACTAACAAGTTTTTAGTTATTGAACTAGTGTGTAAGGGGTAAGATTTGGACCTATCCATATAAAACTTCCAGGATCGTCTTAGATCATTATTTTTTAACTATCTGTAAGGTTCGAAGAATATACGTTCAGAAATTTATAGATGAATGCATATGATGAATTGATGATAAAAACTTCTTATGTTGTATATTAAGGTACTGATAACTACAGTGAATTTGCTTTGTACATTAAGGTACTGATAACTGCAGTTAATTTTAGCGCGATCGCCTCCAAATCTCGTCTCGCACTGCTTAAAGCTTATAACTAGTATGCAGGAAAAAATAGTATTAATAAATAAATGTATATGAACATGAAAATCAAAAATTGCCTTGGGCTATTTTAAAATTTATTGCATTCAACTCTGTCTTAAGCAATCTAAATACAATCTTAATTTTATAAAAAAAAAGTAGAAAGACAGCAAAAAGTGAACATTTTATATTCGAAATTTTAAACATAGCCAAACACATATTTTATAATAGGGATAAAAACAGTTTTAGTAATTGCCTTGTTACAACGTATTTTGTTTCTCTAAGTCAGACTTGGAAGAACAAATAAATATACATACACATGGCTCAATACACACTTTTATACATGCATATGTGTATGTACATATGTATGCACATACGTATGTGTTTTATGTTTAGCTCTATCGTATACAATTACCTATGCATGGGTATTTATTACTTACAATGAATACTTAGCTGTGTAAAGTACTCAATTTACGAATCGATGCCCAATTCTTACTCTCTTTCATTCTCTCTCTCTCTCATTCAGTCATCTCTCACAGTTGAGCGGACATGCAAAGGAAGCCGCCAAATGTTCTTTTTTTTGCGCTGTATTTGTTTTGTTTTGTTTTCCGTTTTGCCTTTGGCTTTGCTTTGTTCTGTTGTTGTAGCTACCATTGTTTTGCCATAAGGCACAGGCAGAGGAGCATGAGAAACATGTCGAAAGCGGAGAGTTATTAAAAACAATATTCGCTGGATAAGCAGCCAGGCATGCAAAGGGAGAGCCAGTGTTGCCGCTTTAACTATTTTTTATAGCTAGGCTTAGCTAGTTTGCAATTGCGAAAGCTAGAGAATTGAAGAAATTATGTTCGCCAAAAGTCTAATTATAAATTAATTCTGACTATGACAAGTACAAAAATTCAGATAATTTCGAACGAAAATTTTGAAAATAATTTGGAAATTATTAAGTAATTTGAATAATATTTTAGCTATTTCTAGCAACCTGTGTTTGATCAAATTAGCAATTTTGTCCGTCGAAATTGTGGCAGCACTGGAAAGAGCACGAACAAGAGGAAGAGAAAGAAGCGGCAGCCAAAAAATAGAGTCGACTTTTGTTTTCCTTTTTTTGTGTTTTGTGTTAATTTTCTTTTTTTGCTGGATTTGAGGAGTGGGCAAAAGTGCGGCTTATCTCGCATCTTTGCATTAACACTTCGGGCTTCGCTGTTTGCTATTGTTGTTGCTTTGCACACACACACACACTCACAGAGAGACAGACTCACACATACACATGGCACGCAAAATGGCAGCCACTGAGGGCAGTCGCTTATCAGATCAACGCAATCGTCGCGCTGTGACAATGAAAATTTAGCACCTTGAATCATACAAACACACACACCCAGCGCTCTCTCTCTCTCTCTCTCTCTCTCTCTCGCTCTCTGTTTGTTGAGAGAACAAACTTACAACTTCTCAAAGGCATTAGCATTAGTGAGCATCTCACGAGTCAAACGCCAGACCTGCTTAGCCGCCTGCTCGAGGGCGCTGGGGGATTTGCCCTTGAACATATCGAGACTGGGTAGGAAATAGTGGGGACAGCGACGGTATTGGAGGCATGAGATTAGCTGCAGGAATATACCATTCAGTCGGTCGGCAATGCAGCTCTCGTCCCACTCAAAGTCACGCGGATGCTTCTCACACTCGTAGAGCAGCAGATTCTTCAGATGATAGGCGCTGATCGGATTCCCGGGCAGATCCAAGTGACGGTCACGCAGCGTTTTCAATATGCTCAGGCACCGACGACGGCAGCTGCCTTTGAAGATACAAGTTGGGTAAATCAGTTACTATTTTTTTTTTTTTTTTTCCCAAATTGCAATTGCATATCGCACTTAATCTTATTGCCGCCCCCTGCCACTCCGTTTGTGTCACCTACCTTGCAAGAGTCGATTCTCCGCCTCAAAGAAACTGAGCACCCAGGCATCGCCTTCCATGCTGGCCGCATTGTTGTTCTTGTTCTGCATGATGATGCTCTCCTTGGAGAGTAGATCAAAGCCCTCGGTTTTGACCTCGGCGACAATGTTCGGATGCGGCCAGGGGAGGTGTGGCATCGGCCAATGTGCCGCCGATCGTGGCCAGATGCCGGAGCATTTGAATGCCGGCGTTATTTGCACCACAAAGCGTTCCCGTATGCGCAGCTTCACCTCTGTGGTATCGCCAATCATCTTGACCATATCCCGATAGATGCTCTTGTCACAGGCCTGGGCCACCAACGTCTGGAAGCGTGCCCGAATCTTGCGGGACGACAGATAGCCCGATGCAGTGATGAACTCCACCCACAGGGACATCGATCTCTTCCGTCCATCGCTCAGCTTGAGCACCGCACAACCGGGCAGAGTGCCGTCATCGACAAAGTTAAACACGCCCATTTGGTTGAGATAGAGCACGATCTCGAACTCATTGGGCGAGATCACTTCAACGCCCTCAAATCTGAAAGAACACATTATTATTACAGTGGGTCCAAATCAATTGGCTATGCGTAATTCAGTCGACTGACGGCTGTCATCGTCCCACTGTGTGGCCCTCGAGCTGCCAGGAGATCGATATATGTACATACATATGTACATAAGAGCAATGTCGGATATCTTTTATCACATGAAACATGCAACGTCATTGCATGACTTGACACATGCTCCTCATGATCGCCTCAGATCGCCTCAGATCGCCTCAGATCGCCTGATGCGATATTGATTGCAACATCAAGTGGCAATGACAGTCTTACTCACGCCTTAGCACGAGTAGTAGGTAAATATTTTGAGTTCAGATTGTCATTGGAAAGAATAGTGAATAATTGGAATTACATATTGCCTTATTCACTTTCTCCATGAGCCAGTTATCGATTATTGAAAAAGTTAGTATGTCAGACGGATTTTAAATTAACTTTTACAATTTGTTAAATCTCATCGGCTTGGCATTTGCCTACCAGAATTTCAAATTGGAATTAAGAACTAAAAAACCAACAATTCGAATTATGTTATTAAGAAATGAAAATTAGAAAAACAAAATGGGAAGTAAAAAATGTCAAAAGTCCGAAATCATGGATGTTGCTCTTTTTCCAAACACTTTTCAAATTTAAAAATAAAAGTATTTGAAAAAAATAAAAAAATAAAATACAAAATCAAATCAAAGTTAAAAGCTTATTAACTTATATTCTTGCGAAATCAGTGAAAATATATAACCTTTCCAGATTTTACTTTATTTTCCGATTTTGTTTCGGTTATGTAAATTTATTAACAATTTAAAATCTTAAAGTAATAAAGAATATACTTACAGCACAGGATTTTAATTGTAGAAAATCATAAGTGTGCTATTCATTCTTTATTCGATATTAGATAAGAAATTCAAAACTTGACTGTTGTTAACAGAATTGTTACGAATTCGTTTTTGCCTTATTTAGGGATGGTGTAAGTATAAAGTCAATATAATAGACAAGTACAAATACTTGAAATATGTAGTAAAATTTCTAGAGAAACAAAGAACAGACTTTTAAGTCACATTGCAATGATAAAACAAATACTAACAACAAGATTTATGTGAGAAATTAATTCAATGACAAACATAATTAAGCTTAGTTCTAAAAAGTTAAAGACATGGATAAGTAAAAGTGAGGCTCACATTTATTTTATATAACTCGTAATCTTTTTTATTGCATCTTCCTATCTTTTATGTGTACTGTGTTAATCATTTTAATAATTATTTAAAAAAAAAATATATATATTAGTATAGGCAATTTGAACTACATAAATCTATCTCTCAAGTTTGTAGAGTCAATAACTTAACAACAAGAAAAGTTAAAGTGCAATCAGACAACTGCTTAGATTTGAATTTTCAAGTTATAAATAATAAATCATAAACTTAAGTTCGATTTTATACATTTACAAATTTCACATGCTCGCTTGGAGTTAAATATTGCCAGAGTAGATTCAAAAAGATCCGTATTGATCTCAACTCGAACGTATATTAGTAGCTGAGAATTGTATCTGAATGCGCGTACACTCACCTGCCATTGCACTCGACCAGGCTGGAGATGAATCGGGGCTCCTGTAGCTCCACCTCCTTGAGAATGTCCTGCACAATTTTACAGATCTCGCGAATGGCCGTCGCCGTCTTGAAGATGCGCGCCTGGACGCGTTCGGCACAAAAGCGATTCATCTGGTAAATGATTCGCGTCTGGGCGGCCATCATGTCCGGCGGCACCAGCATGTTGATAATATCGATGAGCACTTGATTCTCGAATCAGGACCTCCTCAACTGACGACTGACGACTCTCGGTCTGGTCTGGTCTGGTCTGGTCTGGTCTGGTCTGATCTGGCGGTCAACTACAAACAAAAGCAAACGCTGACCGTGACCCCAAAGGCGAATGCCAATTATGCGACTTTGAAGATGCGATTGAGTCTCGAAATCGGAAATTGAAATGGAAATGGATTGCGAAGCGGATTCCGAATACGAATCGCAGTGGATTTCGGAGTCGCGAAGACAAAGGAACAATTCAATTGTGAGTTACGTTGACAGGCCGTGTGGCAACAATGGGTTGCAACTGGAGCACAACACAAATTTTTGGTTTTCGTTTTGTTTTTGTTGCTGTTTATTTTTGCTTTTTTGCTTTTTCCTTTTTTGTGTGTTTTTGGTGTGTTAAATTGTGTTGGATTGAAGTCTCGGTCAGATATTGTATCTGCAGCTACATCGGTATCGATATCGGTATCTGTATCTGTATCTGTAGCTGGAGATCTGCCACTGCCAAAATCTGGCGGATTAGCCGCGTTCTACGGATGCGTTATGCGTTATTGCGAATTGGAGTCGTGTTGTCTTCTTGTCGTGCTGTCGAATGCTTGGCAACGATTCCAAACCAGCCGATACCGATTCATATGAAAAGATACGCAACCATGTCGACGTCGTCGTCGTCGTTGTTGTTTTTGTTTTTGTTGCCGTCGTTGTCGTCCGTCGTCTTCGTCGTCAGCGTTGTAAATCTCGCGGATATTTACAGCTTTTGCAGATAAAACGTTCGGACACACACACATACTGACTACCTCAGCAAAAAAAGTGCAACTCGTTGTGTGTGTATCTGTGTGTGTGTGTGTGTGTGTGTGTGTGTGTGTGTAAGTTTATCCGCCATCTCATGAATGGAGTGTGATTACACCCACAAATGCATTTGCTCATTTATGCTGCAGATACATTTTCAGATACAGGCGCAGATGCCAATGCAGATACAGATACAGCTACATAGATACAGATGCAGCGATACAGATGCAGATACAGATGCAACTGTCAAAGTGTCACGTGACAGAGGCCGTGTCATTGTCGCACAGTCTCGTGCCATGCCGCAGAAAAAAAAATAAGCCAAAAATGAAAAAAAAAAAACTATCTTTAAGATACTGTATCTGTGTCTGTGCCTGAAATGAGAAGCCCAAGCAGTGAGTATAAGTATAAGTTCAAAGCAAACAAAGCGGCGCTGTTTGCAGCCAATGTGAAAGTGTGTATCTGTATCTAAGTATCTTTAGCATGGTGTGCGTGTGAGTATCTATGTGAGCGAGCCATGGCATTGGCTGAAGCGGCGCACTCAAGCTCCGCCCAGTTGCAGACACACACACACGGAGAGAGAGAGAGAGAGAGAGAGGCAGAGAGCGAGAGCGAGAGAGAGAGAGAGAGCGGACTGTGCAGCGAGCCGTCGGTTTGTCGCTCCGTCGCATCGGGCAGACGCTGTCATGCCGCGGCGCGCTCTTTGAAGTCTCTCCCTTTCTCGCTCCCTCGCGCTCTCTCTCTCCCGCTCGCACCAGCGCTGTAAGCCTGCAATGCGAGAGGAGTGTGTGTGTGTGTAAATTTAATTTGTTAAATACATTTTGTGCCAGACGCCGTCGTACACGAATTGTGTGCAATAATTTATCTGAAATGTGCACTCATTTAGCAACGAGCAACGAGTAACCCTCGTCCAAAGAGACAACAACAACAACAACAATAACAACAACAAGAGCAACAACATTAACAACAACGCAAACGACGGCGATATCTTTATATCTCACGGATACACGAACACACAAAAGTTTTACATTTCACAGATACTCTCGCAGCCCATGCAACCAACAGCTACAAAGATACAGATACATTCATAAATATGTCGCCTGGATTAATGTGCCAGTTGGCAATTTTTGACAGCCTTGTTCCAACCAAACGAACGCCGTCTGCCCAACCCGCAAGCCCCGTCTTCCCCTCCCTCCCTCACCCCCCTCCAGGCACCCTCTATATATATACATACATAATTCAACAGCTCCTTTCCAGCGAAGCTTCAATAATATTACTATACAAGTACATATAACTGTGTATATGACTTTCTTATTTTATTAATTTAAATTGAATATTGACAATTAAACTAAAATTATAAATTCAAAACATAATTAATGTAAGCATTAAGTTAAAAACTGAATAGAAAAAGATCTAAAGCTTGTACAAATATGTATTTAAAGTAATTTCCACTTATGTATATCTGGAAAAGGCATCCAGAACGACATTGCAGACAAGTGTTCCGCATTTTTCATCCCAACAACTGACATCTGTGCTGATCAAAGCATTCGTCAAATTAGTTTTGTATCTTTCAATTAGGCAAAATTCCTATTCATATCGCACTAATGCGAAACGATGGAAACACAAACAGCTGACGAATAGCGCATAAAACATCAAAAACATGAATAAACAAAGAAAAACAGATAATAAAAGTGACAAAAAAAACACAGAAAAAAAATACAATAGATGAAAGTTGTATATACACAATGATTAGCTTAAATTTGTAAGATATATCTGGCCACTTTTATTTAATTTTGTAAGCAACATATTGAAAATGATAGATGACCTAAAGTTAAGTAATTAATCCCAAAATGAATGTGAAATATCTAAAGTAATTTTTATTGCAATATTTTGAAATGTTACCAAATTAAAAAAAAGCAAATAAACTTTATTTTACGTGATCCAAAATTAATATTTAATTTATCAAACTCGGATATTATTATATTTCCATATTTTAAATTGAGTTTGTATCAGTAATGAGTCTGAAAATCGATTGTTTGTATTGATAAAATGTAATAACATATGTGAATTGGAATCGTATATTGGAAAGAGCATAATAGACTATTTAAGTATATATCATATTATTCGCTTTTATGTTTTATAATCAAATTGAAAACTTATTTTAACTTATAAACTTTTTAGCAATTTGAAATATTTGAATGATAATATTGTTGGAGGATCAATTAGAATGTAAACAATGGGTAAGTGATATGGTAATAGGTCTTCAACCTGAAACAATATATGTTAAAATAATGGACATGAGTATTATGGTATATAATGGTTTTAAGGTATAATGGTATTGGGTGTTCAGTGATAATTAAAATATTAGATGTGGTATCCTTTTGATTGACAGATAAATTTAAGGCTCTCAGACCACAATTCGTAAATCCTAAAATATTCTGAGAATTGACAGCAAAATATCAATAGATCACTGAATCTATCCCGATTACTCGTATCAATGGACTTGAACTTGGGGCAGTGAATCTGTAAAGAATCGAGACCAGGTGCAAAAGTGGCGTTTTGGGAGAGGGGAGTATCTACATATATTTTCAGACGGACACAAAGAGAACCAAATGGTAAAAAGTGGAAACAAGCATGTACTATAAATGTTTTTCCCGTATTTATATATCTGTTAGATCTTGAAGAAATTTGAATATAATTTATGTGCAATCGTCGCGTTTTTCGGTTGGTTTATTTGCCTGCTCGCTTGTCGCCGGCCTTCGCTTCGCCCCTTCGCCCCTTTGACCGCGTGTCCCTCTGTCACTGTCACTGTCTCTGTCCCGATCCCTGTACCGGTTCGGGCTCGGGTCCGGTCCCAAATGAAGAACGATCCATCCATCTAAACGTTTGTCACTTGCTGCGTTGTCGCCGCAACGTTTGTCTTTTTGCTGCTCCGCCAGCTCTGCTCCTTCGTCTCTTTTGTCTTTGCCTGTGCTTCTCATTGTTGTTGATGTTGTAGTTATTGTTTTTAATTTTGTTTTTGTTTTTTGTTTTTGTTTTTTGTTTTTGTTAAAAAGCGTCACCGACACCGCGACCGTCGACCGTTGACCATCAACGCAGTCGTTTATCTTGTAGATATATCAGTCCGTCTGTCCTTCTGTCCAGTCTGTCTGAGAACCGCTGCTCAACTTCTCAACTGGTCAACTGGCCCAAGTTTCTATGGAAAAGAACAATAACGCAATTTCACATGCATCCATCCATCCCCACATGGGAATATCACTCATGTCGATCTCAGCATACAAATTTTATATACTATAACTATCGTCTCGAAATTCCACAAATCAATTTGCGAAACTTGAAACCCTATTCAATATTTGAAAACAGTTCACAAGCATTGTCTAAATATCATTTAAAGTGCTGGCTAACATTAAGCTGCAATGTTAAGGCGCTGTTAAACAAGCAACTTTTGCATCAGTTTCTTTAACATATTAAAATGCAAAAGTGAAAAATCTTATAAATTAGTAATATAAATAAAACTTAGAAATGGTTGTTAAGTCCTACTGTTATGCCTAACAGCTGCTACGTTAACATTAACAGTGCTACTAGAAATGTTAATTGATTTGTCATTTATATTCGTAGATCAATCACATGTTTATCTTACTTATTCACTTGCCACACAAGCACATGCATTGAATTTAAAAGAGACTCTCTCCCTCTCTCTCTCTCTCTCTGTTGGCCCGACTTCTGTTAGATAAATGCAAAAAGGCAATCGCTAAGCGGATTTGCAGAGCCATTAAACCCGTTTATTATATAGCTGTTCCATCTGGCGGTTTTTGGTAGTGTTGGTGGTGCACCGTACTCCACACATTCACATAGACACATACATACACACATACATATATGAAGTGGCCATCAATGGGAACAATAACATTGGTAAGCCTTGCGCTTTTTGCTTAAGTACAGGTGACATTTGACTACTTTATTGAATTATGACAGCGAACAAATCAGCGACACGAATCCTCAGCCACATCCGCAACCAACAACCAACAACCAGCAACAACCAGCAACAACCAACAACAACCAACAACCACATTCACATCCACAGTCAAATCCTCATCTACTGAATGGCCCCCAAAGCGGTCAGTCTGTTTTATTTTTTGTGGATATGAATTCGTCTGGGCGCTGTTTGGAACTCTCTCCCTTTCTCTTTCGCTCTCTATATCTGTCTCCGTCTACGTTGCAATCTCATTACGCATGCGACGCGTTGCGCTTGTAGCCCTGAGACCGAGTCCAAAACCGAGTCCGAGTCCAAGTCCGAGTCCCAGACTGAGATTGAGACTGAGACTGAGACTGAGAGTGAGCGAGGAATTGGACATTGCCTAGTAGCGTACATGTGTTTTGCGATCCTCTGCTTGGAATACTAATTACGAGTGCAGCGTACACTCAAAAAAAAATATACGTCATCATACGAAAAAATATGTCTGTGCTGGAATTTATATCGTTATTAATTAAGTATGAAACGATCTGAAATTTAAAAGTCCGACTTACCGTTCCTATGACAGCTATATGATATAAAAGTCCGATTTTTATCGGAATATATAATATCATGTCAAGTAATTGATTTGTGGGTTTGATTGAAATACCTTAAGTCTGAAACAAATTAAGATTTCTGTACTTAATATTAATGAATATGAGAATGCTCAGAACTAGAAACAAGTACATTTTGGTATAAGTTCAAAATTTTTGTGCACTCAATATTCTTCGTTCTTTAACGGACTCGAATTAGTCGCAAAACGAACTCAAAAGTACTTTCAAAAAAATCAAGTTTTAAGATTTCCGTCAATGTGAAAAGCAAACTTGTTAGACTTATAAATATGTTCAGTTGTATGTCGTAAATATTAATAATATATATAATATTAATAAAGTTGAATAAAAATTTCGAGCTCTGCCAGGTTTTAATCAATCGTTTTTAATCGAATATTTTAATTATTTTTTTCAGAGTGTATAAGCCAAATGCTCAGCCAGGTCATTTCCACTGCCCCGTTCTCCGTTGTTCATTCTTCATTCTTCGATTCTCGATTCTCCATTCGCCCTGTCGCCCTGTCGCCCTCTTAACTTACAAACTGGACGACAAGTGCACGCTAATCACGCATTGCTCGAACCCGGCAATGGCACCCAGGGCCCCTGTCATTTTGCTTAATGTTAATTTTCAATAATATCATAATTTATTGTTACAGCCAACTATCTCGCTCGCTCTCTCGCTCTCTCTCTCTCTCTCTCTCTCTCTCTCTCTGTCTCTTACTATCTCAATATGTATCGCTCTTACTTTTTGTCTTTGTGATATGAGACGAATTCTCATTTCAGACACGTACTTGAAATCGATCTCAATTTCGTAGTTCAGATATCACGCGGCAAACACACAGCCCGGAGATGTTCGACCCTTTTCCAGGCATGGGCACGCCACGTTCCACATAGTCCAGTGCCCCATCCAGCTCCAATCCCATGCCCATGACCATTCCGATTCCCATTGCCTTTGTATGTACATATATACAAACATACATACCTATATGGCCAATACAAGTATTTGAGCTGGCCAAGTCGGCGGCCCTTTTCAAGCTGCGATGATCACGTTGACATTTCGCTTCGACGATTGCGGGTGTCTGGGTGAGCGGATGCTTCTCTCTCTCTCTCTGGGACTGGAAGAGGGTTAGGGACTGGGACAGGGACTGCCATTGGGACTGGGACTGAGACTGCGACTCGGACTGGGGCTGTTGACATGTCGCTGGTTGTGATTGATTTAGGGCTCGTTGGCTGCTTTTTGTTTTCCGCTGAAGCGCAGCCGTTTGAACCCATTGTTTTTAACCAAAAATGGGCGTACGATTGTCACAAAGAAGACGACAACAATAACAACAACAGCAACAACCATAACATCAACAACATTAGCATTATGTTAATAATGGTTAAGCATTGCAATTGGACTTGAATTAAGTTTGAATTTACCCCCATATTAATAGATAGATACTTGATTAACTCAATAATCCAACTGGCAATCATAAGTATGTGATTTCAAAAAAGCTCTTATCAAATAAGTATTTACCTGGGAGTTCTTTGAGCCCAGCAGAGGAACATTATAATTATAACATCGTCTCTTGAATAATTTCTGCATATTCACTCGGTCATCAGATTAGCCAAGTTAAAGTTAAAGGATCGACTTTGACTTATTCTTAAGATATATATCTGCTGCTTAAACTCATTTGATTGTTAGACACATTCGCATATGAGGAACATATCTTCCAATATTTTACGTAATTTCCCAGTCTCAAATTTATTGTAATTGGCGCTTTGTAGACAATCTATCTTCAGCACTTATTATTTTTTGTAGAAATATACCCAGTTTATTTAAATATGATCACATCTAGAAGATGGAAAATAAAGATTGCCCAATGAATATTTTGTATACTCAATAAGCAAATAGTTTTTAAATATTAATAAATAGTTTTAAAATTATATAAATTCACATTCATCAACCCTTCAACAAAATCAAAACCAATCGAAGAAAACCAGTAAAGTTCCACATAGAAACAATTTAAAAAGATACCTAGGCAACTCTTGACACCTAAATACTACATATTTCTGGGGCTTGCAGGATATAAATATGTTTAACAGGCATTAATAGACTGAAGCTTTCTTCAAATCGATAGTTTCCCTCTTGATCTCTACATCGCTCTGGTTGTTTCCTCAGGTTTCTGACATTCATCCAGTGAAGTTCCATTTACAAATGCACTGATAAAAAAGGGTCAAAAATTAAAATTTGCGTCTCAAAACTTTGAATTTTCTGTTTAAAAAATGTTTGAAGAAGAAATTTACAAAAATTTAAAAATAAAAGTGATTGTATATTTTATATCTATCAAAGTTGTATTATGTTACAAATTAAATGTGTCAGAGGAATATTCTTAATTTTAGAAACCGGTCGTTTTTATCAGTGTAATTACAGGAACCATGTAACAGATTTCCAAGCGAATCGCGTAGTAGCAAAAAGTTGCAGTTGTTGTTGTTAAAGTTGTTGTAGTTGTAGCTGTTGTTATAGTTGTTGTCGTTGTTGTTGTTGTTTTTGTTGTTGCGGCTGCTGATGTGTAGCTCAACGTGAGGCAGCCGCATCGTTGCCTGCGGCGCTTGTGGCTCACCGTATTAAATTAATATTTGCTTTTTGTCAAAAGCATATAATCAAGCACACTGGCGATGACAGGCTAAGAGGCTCTAATTACAGCTTGTTACCCTGATGTACTGGCCACACAGGTCGTGGCTCACTTGGCTCGCGTTTTCCGCGATCGCGATCGCCGTTCACCGTTCGCCGTTCACCGTTCGCCGTTCACGGCTCACGCAAAGTAACGATCCTACCAACTGGTCTTCGATCGGTTCTCTGATGTTGCTCTTTCACTTTCCGTGCTCAACTTCATTCCGTTTATGCTAAGTGGCAAGCGCCGACGCAACATCACATCATGTGGCAGGCAGCAGCTCATCTCGGCCGGGCTTAATGCAACCCCCGATCTGGCCATACCCCGTTCTCCGTTCCCCGTTCCCCGAGTGTCTGCCACTGCAGTTTGATTGAAGTCCGCAAATTAAAATGACCAGTCAGCCAGGTTGAGCTTTGGGGCCCGAATGCAATTCTCACGATTTTGGCTGACCCGCGTCATTTGTTCTCCGGAGCGTCTGTCTCATCATCATCGTGTAAGCTGGTCATTTGGCTATCTGCAACATACGTACGAGTTACCAAATTCTCGAGTCCAGTTTCAAGCAACAAGCTGATCAAATTAACCATTTAAATGAAACATTTGTTTTGATTTTCGCTTAAAAACGCGTGTGTGTGTGTGTGTGTGTGTGTGTGTGTGTGTGTTGGAAAATGTGTTGGAAGGAGAAGAAGAACAGTGGACTGAGGAACATACATATATAAATATGTATGGAGATGGTGATGCCGGTTGACAGCCGTGCGCAAATCTCGTTGTTGGTAGCCGTTCCAGCCTCCATAATGATCATGATCATGGGGTCAGCCAAAACCGGAGCTACTCAATCTTTGAGAACTTTAATTCCAGATTATCAAAGCGTTTACTCGTATTTAAAGTGTCTTCAACTCTTGCTCTCCCTCTCCCTCTCTCTCGCTCTCTCTCTCTCTCGCTGTAGTTTTCTTTTTGCCAATCAAAATAAATAAATTAAAGGCATATTGTTTATAACAAATTGTGTGTTCAAAATGTGATTATGAGACGTTCATAAAAATTTGCTTCTGCCCATTAAATGAATATAAATTGCATCAAATTCATTAAGATACGGACCAGAAACAAAACCAGCACCACAACCAAAACAAGAGCAAGATCAAGAGTTGGCTAACAAATTGGCGCCAACTGACATCTGCTGATGATGATGCCAATGGACAGGCGACTCATATGGCTCGAGGGGCGTCTGGGAGGAGGTTGGAGGCAAGCAGCAATGGGACATTGGGCAGGGAGGGGGAATTATCATTTATTAATTGTTCTTTAATTTGTGTGGGAAGCAACGCATCAATGACATTTTTTCCCCTTCATGAATCCCCCTCTCTTTGCCTCTGGTGACCGAAAATAGAAAACGGCGACGAGCCAAAAACCAAATATCTTAACAATATCAGCAACAATAACAATAAAAATAACAGCAGAAATATAAAAGCAACCGCAACAAATAACAACAACAAATAATACATTTTTGGGCATATTAAAATGCAAATCAAATCCAATAAACAACAACTCATTAAAAGCGCAACTAACCGGCTAACGACCCGAACTGAATTTTGGTTCCAATCTTCTTTTTGCCCAATCAACTGACATGAGGCCTTATCGGAGAGAGAAAGAAAGAGAGAGAGAGAGAGAGAGCGCGAGAATGGTCACACGACAGGTGCGAGCTCTTCCAATTTATCCCGATTATAAGTTTTTCAATTTAAGGTAGAACATACAAATTATTTTATGCTTCTTATCCAAAAATATTATAATATCTTTTTAATTTTGTTGTTCTATCTTCGATTCAACTACCAAAATTCAATTTATTTTTATAAAATTAGAATGCTCATTCTAAAAGTGCAAGATCGTTAATAACGTCAATCTTTGATTGATTAAATGATCGCTGATTATTTAAATGTCAATTATGATTTTGAGCGAAAAATTAATTGAATTAAATTTACACCCTATTTATGGGTTTATTTAGTTTTAGCAAGGTATGTCACGGCCAGAAGAAGACAATCCATTCAAAAGAATTTGCACAGATAGTATTTTCGAAAAAAAAAATGTAGTCTACCATGTGAAAACTCAGACCACAGTTATATTTTATCAAAAATCCTTATCGTTAGATAAAATGTTATATTGCGATTGCAATTTATTTTGTAACCTATTTGAATTGAATATCGAGAGTACGTGTCTATAATTTCAGTCAACATTTCATTGATTGGAATAATCACATATTTGCACACTTTAATACCATAAAAACCCAATTGAAACTGTTGGTTTTGATTTGTAATTGTCATTTTTGGAAAATTTCGAAGAATATCCAATTCGGAATCCAAAACGTGCAAACATAAATCAAAAGAAAACCATAAAGTCCATCAATATCAGAGTATGTACGAGAATTGTAAAAATGAAGAGTCAACAACACACTAAACAGCAATAAATATATGAATTTCATGTTATTCAAATGGAAGACTCAAAGAAGAGTATACACGACTGCTATATACCGATTATTCTGCTGATCTAAGTATAAGCCTTATGAATTTACAAAATAAAATAACAAAATTAAATTTTATATTTTTCTTGAATTTATTTATAAAATTTTCGGAAACAATACAAATTCAAAGAAATCTATAACAATGAAAATGGCATCTTTACATTTGGTAACAGTAAAAAAAAGAAGAAGTTTCGTCCTGAATAGAGTTAATCCTTAAACGTGAATGCCAAACGAAAAAATAAGATATAGAACATTTTGGTAAATCCCCAAAATACAAATAAAAATAATTTTAGAATAAATTGAAAATAATCACTTTATTTAAAACGAAATCAAGCTAAAAGCTAAAACATTTTATGAAAGAAGTTTCTAAAACCAGTAACCAACACTAATTTGTATCCTAAAACTTAAATCCTACGTCGAATGAAGATTTAGAAGAATGTAGCCCTAAGATATGAAAATATTTTTGTATATTAGTGTGGACAATCGAATACCTTTATATGTTTTTGAGTACAGGGTATTGGAAAATCCGAAAAAAGAAAAAGAAAACGAAATGTTAAATACTTTAACTTATGAATGACATTAAATTTAATTTGACTGTTATGTCTGTTGCTTGAAACTGAAACTCACACGTGATCTAAATGTTGTATGCGCCATCGGTCGTCAATCGTCCATTGGGACGGTTGTTATTTGGACTTGGTCAGTAGCCTGAGTCAGGCTCAAAGTGGGCCGCCTCGACTCTTTATGGCCATAATCGAAGACGGGCAATGAATGGCCAATATTTTGCGACAATTGATGTAAAGTTTATTGGGTTTGTTAGCTGTCTGCGAAATTTCTTTAATGTCCCATTTAAATGCACAACGTGTCAACTAGAGACGCGACTGTCAGTCGCGCTGACATTTTCAATGGCCAAGCTGTCTGTCAGCCTAGCTCGACGACTTCTAAATATCGACCCATAAATTTGTATTGACCAAATTGTATTGCCGAAATTGGCACACGTCGCCGATGAACATCGAAATACATAGAGCCAAAATCCATACCCGGTATCAAAGTCAAAAGCTAAATTACTAATAGATAGAATCGATTATAATGATCAAATTTATCAATATTTTAACAATTGTATTAAACCACAAGTATGTTAAGTAAATGTTAGTAATAAGAGAACTGTTATCGGCATTTGTACATAACTTGCATGTCGCTGTTATTCACATAATACTCACATCGAATGGCGCTCTGTTATTAACCCATTAATGTGAAAACAAATAGAAATAAAAACTCAATTGGAACTTGTTGAAAAAACTTATGTTTTATTGACTAAACTCACAAGAAAGGCAAACACAAATAAATAATTTAAACAAAAAAAATTGATTTCAACCGCATTTGAGCGAGTTGAGCGCATCTAATTGAATCTTAACTTAAACTAAATACTTTAGCTAATTTTATTTGCCGCCTGGCAAAAATGTTTGCAATCTAAAAAAAATTGTAGTAGTTAAACTTAGTTTACTTAGGCGCTGTTTATTATATATGTATGTATGTATATATAGTTTTGTGCGTATTTATGATCTTGTTATACTCATACATAAGTATTATATGGTAGATCTATGTGGGTATTTGTATACGTATGTGTATTTGTATTTGTATTTGTATTTGTATGTGTATTTGTATTAATTAAATATAGGAAACTCTTTAAGCGGCGTATACTTTTCGAAAGCACCTAAGAACTAAATTACAATCTAATGAAATATCAAATAGTATTTGGGATAAATTTCCGAACTACCTCTCTGAGCGTTACCCCCCTTCGCTTCTACCCCCATTCTACTCTCTAATTGTATTGGGCCACATTTTGCGGCTTTTGTTTTCCGCTCGTTTCCCACAAAAAAAAAAGAAACCAAACATTGAACAAAACTAAAATGTAAATAAAAATAATAACAAAATGATAAAAAAAAAGAGGAAAATAAAAAAACTAAAACCATCACACTACTTGCTCAGGCACCCTACAACTCTTCCAGGCAGCGCACATTGGTCAGCATGATACGTGTGAGACGCCACACCTGCTTGGCGGCATTCTCGAGGGCACCTGGTGACTTGCCCTTGAAGAGATCCATATTGGGCAGGAAGTAGTGCGGACAGCGCCGGCATTGCAGGCACGAGATCAGCTGTAGAAATATGCCATTGATGCGATCCGCAATGCAATTCTCCTCCCACTCCATCTCCCTCGGATGCTTCTCGCATTCGTAGAGCAGCAAGGTTTTCAGATGGTACGACGTTACTGGATTGCCCGGCAGGTCCAGATGACGGTCCCGTAAAGTCTTCAATATGCTAAGGCAACGACGGCGACTGGCACCTAAAATATAAACAAAAGAGACGGTTAGGAATATTTTCAGTTAGATTTAATATATTCTTAATTTAATTTATTGCTTTCCTAGGATTTAAGATATATTAAGAACTTCTTTCCTCAAAGATTTGATAAAAGGTATTTAAAAAAAAAAGAGTGGCCTATAAGAACCCAAAAAACACTACAATGAAGTTTTATAACTATTCAATAGGATTGTTTAAAATCAAATCAAATCAAAATATTTATTGGACAATTTTATTTATTTTTTTTTTTGTCATATCCCCAATGATATTGTTGTATGAACGCTTTTAAGATAAATTTGAAAACTTGTGTATTCTATGTTAAATATTAAATATATTTTATATTAAATTTTGACAGTTATTCAAAGATTTAAGAATCAAAGTACTAATGTATTTTGTTATTAATTCTTTGTGACTTTTTATTTGACAAGTGGTTTAGTTTCAGCTTATATCAAATATGTTGGGAATCTATCAAGTCAGTAATAGAATAATCTTAATACTTAACATGATGATCAATAATTTCATATGTTTTCAGCAAAATTAATTTCACCATTTTCCATTTTTATTAACGTAGACATTGATTAATTTCAATTAAATGCGATTACTCATTTTAATAGCACTCAAGTGTCCAAAAAGAATGAAAAGTGAAAACAAAAACAAAAAACATTTATAAACTTTAATAATTGTTCAATGAACTGATTATAATGTCTTTTACGAGCTTTGTCTTTAATTTGTTGCTAATTGACACTATTTATATGTACATAGAAAGAAAAAAATCAAACTACCCCGAAAGAATTTTAAAGGTGATAATAATAAGAAGTCGGATCGGTAACTAGGCCTCGAACCGGTTTGATTGATCAACCAACACACATGTCAACCAGCACATAAATCATGGCCATGGAGTGTCAGACGTACTAATCTCGACCTGCTCCGATAATCACGGTGGAGTACATTTATATTTGTAGTTTTTCAACGACTATAGGCCGTTTAGATAGTGGAGAGTCTACTTAAAACAATTATCGTTAAACTAGAATTTACACTATAATTCTTTAAAAGCTAATGGTTAATGGTCGATATTTTGACAAGCAGTTGTTTTGGGATTGCAAACGGATAATTCCCGGAAGCTCAAATAAAAATCTTGTAAAATTGTGGAGAATTTCTAGAAAGTTGAACTCAAACTTTTAAAAAAAGTTTCTGGAAAATCGAAGGCTTAGTCAGATAAAACACACGAAAATGTAAAGAAATTATAAAACTTAAATGCACACTGCAAGTGCAGCATTCAAAAATTCGAGAATATCTTGAATATCCATACGAAATCTTGTTGAATAAGTGAAAGTGCTTAAACATAATCATAGCCAACTGATTGAGAACGGCATTTATATTTGAGACTTGTTGAAAACTTAATCACAGTATTTAAAACAGTGTCTTGTAAAATTCGTAGAAATGTTCAAGTAGCCAACTGATTTTGTCACTGCATTGACGCATAGTTATTCAAAAGAATTGTGAAGAATTTCTTTACGAAATGAACGAAATCTTAAAGAATTCTCAGAATTGTATGTACACACTTTACTCTTAAGCCATCATAGCATTATTCTCCTTAATTCTTCTGAAGAATTGTGTTGAATTTCGAGAAAGCCACGTGTATGGCGTTGGATCTGGAAGATTGTGAGTGCTACGCATGCGATATAAGATAGCAATAACGATAAAGACATTGTAATGGATACAGCCTGTATCAAGCAGGCACATTGACAGTTAGTCGGTCGACGATCGCAGCAAAATTATTATGCGCCAGCGCATTAAATTAAATGTCAAGTCGTTCGGATCGACTAAGATCGAATGAGAGTTCATAGTAAGATTGGTAGAAAAGGAAAGACGGTGATGGCAGCAAGGCACACACAACATCACTATGAAGGCTGGAGATTCGGTTTTGATTTCGATTCCGATTTTGGGTCTTGGTATTGGTTTCGCTTGTGGTTTAATTTCTATATTCGCTTTGTCGTCTCTGGTGGCTTTTGGGTTTTCTTTTGCTTTTGTTTTTGTACTGTGTGTTTTTATTTAGAATTTCTTTGGTTTTTTTTTTTTTTTTTTTTTTGGTAGCCTCTTGCTGACTGCGCGCCGTTGTTTTATTTATTTGTTGACTTTATCTAATCGCCGAGATTTAAAATATTTATAAAATCGTTTAGAAATTTATTTATGGCTCAGGCATTGGCATTGTTGATATCTACAGCAACAGCTACGGACCCGAAAACCCGTTTCTTTCGACCAAACGACTGACTAACAGGCTACCTTATAGCTATGGCAGCGACTGCGCTGCGACTGCGCTGCGACTGCGCTGCGACTGTGTTTATCTGACTGAGATCAACGGATTTGTGCGCGTGGAAAAAGGGGAGACACGAGGGTAAAGGGGAGAGGTGCGAGAGGCAACCCAATAGTTAAGTTTCTTTAGTCAGTGCAGCAATCGTCGCCCTGAACAGATTTATGATCGTTACCAGCCATACGGTCCCGTATCTCATTTCTTATCTCTCTCCCGATAAACGATGGATGCGTTTTCAAGCAGCAAGGTTTGCTTCTCGAACTAAATCGCTCGATCTGCTGCTTAAATGATTGTGAATTGATTGCGAATCTATTTTGAATCGATGGTGAAATTGTTGAACGAGCATTCATTTTAGGCTGTGATCAATGATCCTCATTGAAACCGTCAGCTAATACACACATATAGACGTATGTTTGTATATGTATGATCTGGCATTGTGATCGACTAGTAAACACCTTATCAAATGGATCTCGTAGAACGAAGTCGCCACCGATACGGGTATCTGCCCCCAACGATCTGATGGCATACTGATCGTCTGTCGTGTGACCAGACCGAATACATAATTTACAAGCAATTATATGAATCTACAGTCGCTGATTTGTTGGAAATAAATCAATTAAATTTAAGTGTGTCACTGATTGTAAAAACGTTAGCTACTCGTTTACCGTTGACAGTTTGCTACGAATACTCGTACTACCAAATTTCCGATTAATTTACAACCGATAAACATTTATTTTCGTTGTTTGGTTTAAGGGGGTGCTTGGTTTTTTCCAAAATTAGTGATAGATTCATTTCGTGTACTCTCCAAATTCCTCGAAATAGCCAATCATTGTTAGATGATATAAAAGTAATTTGAATCACAATCGATTTATTTGTTGATTGTTTGGTTGAACCCAAAAATGGGCATAGAACAATTATTTATAGTCTTGAAATATTTTTGAAAAGCTAATTGCAACTAGTTAAAAATTTGTTATTCTATACGCGAATTTATTTGTAGATGTGAACGAAGAATCTTTAAAAACATCAATATTTTAAAGTTTTGCGGAATAGTAATAAAAGTATTAATTTAATAATTCAATTAATAAAATATCAGGAATTTAGATAGATACATAAAGAGATATTTGTTATTAGATTTCTGTAAACTGAACAAATTATATTTTAGATTTATTCGTTATTCACTTGTTACATATAAAATTCCGTATTTAAAAGATTGTATCCTTAAAATAATTGTCATATATGAACATATGTTTAATTTAGTGAAGTAAATAGAAATATTCGAAATATCCTGAGGTACATTTTCATATTTGTATATCTTGTATACTCTCATGTGAAAATCCAAAGACTTTTTCCATTTCACATTAAGATGGTACTGAATTGAAAACTTTAAACTTTATGAGTTGTGACAAGCTAAGTCTTTGATATTAGTTTTATTGATAGAAACAGACTGTCACTGGATGTTTGAAAATCGAGTGTTTCGCCGTCGGCAAATTTGGACAAAAATTCAGAAGCTGAGAGGATGTGTAATTGGAAACTAACCTTGCAAGAGTCGATTCTCGGCGTCTGTAAAGCTAAGCACCCAGGCATCACCCTCCATGGCGGAGTTCTTGCCCTGGAGCGCAATGCACTCCTTGGATAGCATGTCGAAGCCCTCAGTCTTAACCTCTGCAACAATATTGGGATGCGGCCAGGGAATGCCGGGCAACGGCCAATGGGAGGCCGATCTGGGCCAGAGTCCGGCGCACTTGAAGGCGGGTGTAATTTGCACAATGATGCGCTCCCTGATCCGCAGCTTCACCTCGGTGGTGTCGGCGATCATCTTGACGATGTCCCGATAAGCGCACTTGTCGCACGCCTGTGCCACCAGCGTTTGGAATCTGGAGCGGATCTTGCGCGCAGATAGATAGCCCGATGCAGTGATGAACTCCACCCAGAGGGACATGGAACGCTTGCGTCCATCGCTCAGCTTGAGCACCGCACAGCCGGGCAAGGTGCCGTCGTCCACGAAATTGAGAACGCCCATCTGATTGAGGTAGATGATGATTTCGAATTCTGTGGGTGAGATCACTTCCAGTCCCTCGAATCGGCCGTTGTAGTCATTGAGGGAGGATATGAAGCGGGGCTCCTGCACCTCGACCTCCTTGAGCACGTCCTGGACAATGCGACAGACCTCCTGGATCTGCTTGTGGATCTGCGCCTTTCGCACCTGCACACGATCCGCACAATATTTGTTCATTTGATAGACCATCTTGGACTGTGCCGCGATCATGTCCGACGGCACCAGCATTATTGCCCCGGGTGACGACGTCGTGATTACAATCCCTCTTCTTCTTGATGATGATGATGATAATAACGTTGTATGTGTGTATTTATCAATCGATTTTTGTTGTATGTCGTTAGGAACTGTGATATAGGCAACTGTTTTACTTTAAATTTCAATATCTTTCGAACAAAACTGTTTTGTCATATTTTGCATTCACTTTTTGCTTTTCGCTCTTTACTTTATGTTTTTCTTGTTAATGCACTCGAAAAAAAAATATTATAACAAAATGCAATTGTTGTTGTTAACGGAATGACGACGTCGGCAACGGCGGCGGCGGCTTCTGATTCTCTCACGTAACACGCAAAGACACACAAGACAATTCGATTTCGATATTCGATATCGAGTTCCAATTCGAGTTGATTTCGCACTCGTCGCAGTCACCTCGTGTCGCGTGTACTCGCGCCATCAACTCCAAGACATTGACTGATTTCGTATGGCGTGCACGCCGCAAGAAAAGTATCTCTCTGCCAGCCAAGAACCAGCCACAGTCGCAGCCACAGCCACAGCCACAGTCGCAGCGCTGCCAAATCTCCATCTCTCCCCACGACTCGCCGGCAGCTCCAGTGTGCGAGTGCGAACGAAACAGCACTAAGCACATTTGTACACAACGCAGTTGCCTTCTCATTTTGCGCATTCGCTCTCACCTCGCCTTCGAGAGCGAGTATTAATGGCTGAGCAGTGCTCAGCATGTGCATGTGTGTGCGTTTGCCTCTGTGTATGTGAGACTGTGTTTGCATGTATGCGTTTGCCTTTATGTTTATTTTACTGTTTGTTTAATGCTCTTTTCATTGTTTGTTTGTTTGTTTGCTTAATAAAGCGTTACAATGGCGACCAGCTGGAGCTAAGAGCGCGCTCTGAGAGAGAATAAGGCTTTGGTGTGGCAAATACTTTCACTTACATACGAGTACATTATTACACAAATACCCTTGAATGCAAATACAACCCCTTCAGGCCGCCCGACGCTTCTGTGTGCGCAGCCTCTTTATGTTTTCATTTGCCTCTGTTGCTGTTGCTGTCGCTTAGCTCCGCCTCTTTTTCGCTCACGCGTACACACACACTGCCGGCAAAGCAGCGCGCCACTCACATAGATAATCACAAATACAGTTACAAGCAGCGATGTTTGCTCTTTGGTAACATTGTGTGTATTTCTTGGGGTTGATGTTGTGGGTGGTTGGACATGCAATGGAGTTACCACACTGACAAAAAAAAGTTTAACTCTTGGAGGTAAAAATAATATCTTCCTTGTATAGTCATTTTTTGCATTTTAATGCTTTCATTTTTATTATTGAAGATGAATATTATTTTAGAAGCCAGTCTTTTTTATCAGTGTAGGTGAACATAGTACATATTACATACAGAACCTTTATTTTAATAAATGTATAATAAAGAGCAAAGCTTGGCAACATTTCATTCTGAAATATGTAGTTAGATTATAAAGCTTTGCATTTGATTAAATAAATAATTAATTTACTTAATAAAGAATTTGACCTCTTTTTCATTTATTCCTTTATACATTTTTATATTACTACTTTATGTAATCAAATAAAATTAGTATGTGTTTACAATTGTTGGAAGGAAAGAGAGAAGGAATCGAATGTGGCCCGCTCTAATTACCAGAAGCAGAATCCACGAGCTTTTTCTATTCGTGTCCCGAATTAATGCATATCTAATGTGATTAATGGCCGTTTAACACGAGCTGCTAACGTGGCTAAATGGATCCGGCTGGGGCCTGTGGGTGGCGTCTAACAGCCATAAAACGGCAAAGAGAACACAATAGAAGAGAGGGCGAAACAGAGAGAGAGAATTCGACTGAGCGAGAAAAATAAAGAGAGAGAGAGAGAGACGGAAAGAGAGAGAGAGGAAGAAGGAGAGGAAGATGGTGTCATATCTTGGATTTTATGGCCAGCTTGGCTACATTAAGTTCCACTTTAGAGAGTGGCAAACAAATTATTATGTATAATTCAGTTTGAACTGTGTGCCGGAACCTGCATTAAGATAAAGCTAATTAACACCTCAGCCCTAGGGTCGTCAACAAGCACCGACTATATACATACATATATAGGGACTGTAGACTATGACTAGGGGCACCCTAAAAGGTCTGCCCATAAGTTAAAAACAAAGATGTTTTTCCAGCAATGCGTCTATCATTTTTCTTCGTCTGACTACATGCGATAAGCGAATGCGAATGGAGTTGGTACAGAAACTGGAACTGATCTCGGAAGGGAATAGGGAATGGGTTGGGGAATGAGAATCGAAATTGAACCTAGTCGTCGTCGTTGCATGTCATCGACTATGGAAATGAGGAGCTGATAATGTGCGAGAAAAATGCACTGGGAATCACTTTAATGGCCGCGTAAATGTGGAAAATTATCAAAGGGACACGAACTTAATTGCGGCCATTATCGGGCTTTATAGCATATAAATTGGAAATGAATTATGCAAACGACTGCGTTTTTTGTTCGTAACCAACGACTTCAATCCAAAGAAAGATCTTCATTAGCGTCCCAAGGTCAGAGATGCGAGCTGAGTCGATTCTACTCACATTGTAAAGTGATATAAAAAAGATATAGGAATCGATCGATGAGATTTATGAAAGTCACGAAAAAAAAGAGAGAGAGGGAGAGAGAGAGAGAGAGAGAGAGAGAGGGAGATCGATTCTGAAGTTTAGTGGGGCTGCACGGTAGTCGTCTCTTTAATTAAATTGTGTATGTTTTGTGTCCCGGTTAGCGACAACTTCATTCGCGGCGGTTTCCTTTATCAGCTGCACGAGATCAGCAATGATGAGCTGCTTCTGCTCCCGGTGCTGCTGCTGCTCCTCCATATGGCATTGGCACATACGCTTTATGGTTCGGCCTGACCAAATGAGCAAATGGCGGAAAGTTAAGTTCGCTGTGGCAGCAACAGCAGCAACAGCAGCGACAACTGCAACAGCCAGACTTAAAACAAGGCACACAAACAAAAAAGAGACAGAGAGAGAGAAAGAGAGGAAGAGATCGAGAGATTGCAATCGCTGGCAGCTCAACAACATCCCTTGCTCCTCCTGCTGTTGACGATGGCGATGCCCTTCTTGGTGCTGGACACCAGCAGTTGCAGCTGCTGCGACATGGCCACGACACTGTCCCCTTTGCCGTTTCCCATTCCCCTTCCCGTTCCCTCCACCCCGTTTCCCACATGAGTGTACCACTTTCTGTCCCAACTACTTGGCTACTATTTTGTGGTGACACTTGGACGTCGACATGTTCATTTGTGCTCTCAACTCGGGGCATTGCTGTCACATAAATGCAAGCAATAAAACATCCTCCAAGTTTTCCCAATTTCATAACAGTAACTAATTTCCAATTTGACTCTCCGTATATTAAATTTATTTTTAAATTATTATTAGAAATAATTAAACAATTATTAGATATTATTAGCAACAATCAAATTCTAAATTTTTGCCATAATTTAATACTTTGAAATGCAATTCCCTTGGGTAATATATAGAATTGCCTTGGGAATAGAGGTAATTTATTTTCAGCTTATCAAATATTTTTCAAGAATCATATATTATTAAGGTACATTCTTAGCATTATTAATTTAGAGTCTTTAAAAAGTTAGAATACTTATTATCAATCAAAAACCAAAAACAATTTAGAAAAAATTACTTTCCTCACAATCTTAAGCAAACTATTTAATTCCAATTTTTCGAAGAGGATTACTTTTTGATATGTTTAAAGTAAAGAAATCTTTCGATTTGTCACAAAAATATGTATATCTGAAAATCTAGTTTCTTTCAATTTATTCCCAACTAAAATTTTTGGTATGCTTTAAATTTGATTAGGAATATTTTAATCTGGAATAAAATTTATGAATATTAAGCTATTCAATATACATATTTTGTAAATCTTATTTTACATATACATATACATATTACAAAATAGAAATTAATATAAAATTTGAAACTATTTGATATTAATTTCTATTTTAATTTAATTTACGTAAAAATATCTTCTATAGCTTATCTACCATACTTTTTCAGAGTTGTACATATTTTTTGTAAATATTTTCATTATATTTTATTATTTTATTTAAGCATCCTTGTAAAGGAAGTGGTTAATTAGCCAGCTCTCAGTTTCTGCGTTGCATGCGTATCTGCAGCGGAGCACTCAACAGCTCGTTGTGTGGTGACATTGACGAGATACAAAGATACAAATTCAGAGAATAAGAATCTCAGAATCAGTAGCACCCGCAGTCGCAGTCGCAGTCGCAGTCGACCTTAATTAGGGCAGTGCCCGAAATGCCACCTTAGCCCGACTTATTGACAATAAGTGTGTATGCATGTGTGCATTTTGTATATAAAAAAAAGAAGGCGATCGGAAGAATGAGAATCTGAGAGCCATACAAATGTCAGGTCTTCTGCGGACCCATTTCAAGTGCATGACCATGATGCTACACACGATCATCGATCATTTTCCGATTGAGCTAGCCGAGCTCTGATAATCTCCAGGGCTGCCAGCACGCATTGCATTTCGCTGTGCAGTCGAGTTTGTCATTCGATATGATGGCAACGTTGACAGCAGCCCAAAGAAGATGAAGACGACGGTTGAACGGTTGGATGGTTGGACGGTTGGACGATTGGATGGTTGGACATTTAGATGGTTGGACGGATGGCGCCTTAACAGGCCAACTGACGACATCTGACCTCCTACTCCATGTTGTCGAGTCGCGTTGTTGTTGCTGTTGCTGTTGCTGTTGTTGTTGCATGTGGCATGTGCAAAGGTCAGCTGGTTGCAAGCTGCCAGATTCCAGCCAAACATCGAGTCAGGCAGTCAAACAGTCAGAGGCAGCGCGAGGGCATTGGCATTAACATTTACCTGTTGTGTGTCTCTTCTGCATGTTAAGTGTGTGTGTGCGAGTGTGCGAGTGTGCGAGTGTGTGTGTATGTGTGCGAGTGTGTGTGTATCTGTGCGTGTGCCCAAGTGGCGCCTGCATCCCGTCGCGCGTTGTCTGCATATGCGGAATATGCGTGAGCGTCGTCGTCGCCCGCTGAAGGGGCACGAGAAGTGAAACAAGCCAACGTTGAAGCTTGGATTGCCATGGCCAAAACATTACACCAAAAAAAACCATTCTAAAATTCAAGTTAAAAACTCTTGATTTAAGCATGCATATTTTTTTATAAATTTATTTCGATTCCTTATGCTACAATTACGCTTATTATTTAAGACACTAGTTATTATTTAAAAAAAACGATTTTAAAATGTTTCTAAGATTGAACTTCTCACAGTTAATAAGATAAAAAAAGAATAAGTATTTATAAGTATTTTGATGATTTAATTATAAATATAGTTTTAATCGTATTATTATAAATGTATTTCAATTTGAATTTATTGCCGGTTAAAGTGGAAGTTGAAAAACTGCTTCTCAGAATTGAACATTCTGTCACTTATGCAAGCAATATTATTTATTCTGGTTAACCTACAATATCTGAGTTTTTTAAAATAAAATGGCAAGCACTCTAAAACATTTGAATTCACTGAAAAAATGCGTATAATTAAAATATTTGCTAAATATGGAATTGAAAAATCGTAATTAAATCAAGGACTTTTAACCCGATTTAAGAAATTCCGAAAGTACCGAACTATTGATTGTTATATTATATTATTTTTTTCGGTGTACAGTCACCAGTCTCCCGTCTCCAGTCTCCAGTCTCCAGTCAACTGTCCAGACGGCAGTCGAGGCATAACATTCAAATCAGTACCAAGTTTTTAGCTGAGAATTGCGATGGAAACTATAGCCGAGGTCGGTTTCATCTGGAGTCCAGACTGAGACCGAGATCCACCGCAGTTGCAACGGCACACCGGGATCGGGGGCCCCCCACCTGTGATGCACACACATAAAATTCAGCGACATGCGGTTAAATATGCTTAAGTTTTCCCGCGGACAACTGGAAATTAAGTATATGCCACAGAGCACTTGAGCAGACACTCCAAATGGTTGCAAGCTGATGCTGCCAGTTGCTGTTCCTGTTGCTCCTTCTTGTTCTTCCTTTTTCTGCCTCCTGCCTGCCAGTAATGAGCCTCTGCCTCCGACTCTGCCTCCGACTCCGACTCCGACTCTGCCTCCGCCAGGTCCAATCTCAGTCCCATGCAGTTACCTTAATTTATATATTGTTTGGTCTGTGCAAATATCAACGCATTCGTGTAAACGCAGCTCCTTATCCATTTATTATGGCCATTAGGCTTTGTACCAACTCCAGTTCCCCTAACTTAGCCAACAAATCCAAATTCATCCAGTCTCCAGTCTCTTGGCCATTAATTTGGCTTCTTCTGTTGTTGCTCCAGTTTGCACTGCGACTTTTGATTAATTCTTATTCTAGACATGGAAGGAATTTAGCTTGTCATCGAATTGATTTCAGTCTGCTGCTTAGCTAAGATTAATAGATAATAAATATAAAATGAGAAAAAGAAGAAAAAAATTATAAATTAATTTGTGTAACCTATGTGTATACATATATATTAATCATCCGACTTTATTTTTTTTTCCGAAGTTTTAATGAAGTAGCAAAAAAGTTAATAGCAATTCGTGAAGTTTAATATAGGGAAAACTTTATTCTATAAATATTATTATTATTTAAAATAAATAAACTGCTTGATTTAAAATTTTGCCGAGCCCGCAACATTTAAACTTTTGCCTTTATACTTTTGCCAAAAATTTCGCAGATTGAATTCACTTGACATTGAGTTCCTAAATCTAAATTAAAAGGGAACAAATCTTTTCTGTCATTACTTGCAATGGGATTAAAATACAAATTTTACAATATTTGGCAATTGTTTAAAAGTGTTAAATATTTTAAAGAGGAAAACAAATTATTTATAAATAAGTTGTTCGTTAATAAATCTGCATATTAAACTATACATAACATTATCTTAATTATTTTGTTTTCTTATTGACCGATTAAGTTAAAATTTTTAGCAAATGTCCCCAAAGAAGCAAACATTTAGTGTGCCAAAGCTCAAGGCTATAGCTTTAAAACTGATGCTATAATTCGATTCATTTACAATTCAAATTACAAAATCCAAGTGACAGACATTGTAACAAATCCACTAACGACTGCAAATGTTCTAACACCTGAGAAAATTTTGGTCAAAGTGTCTCTGAATGATTGCAGTACTATAAGGGCGAAGGATATTCAAACAGTATTGGCAATTTAAAGTTAGCAACAATTTAGAATAGGCCTTCCAATTTTTGTGTTTATATTCATTAGAAGATCCACAGTGAAAACTTGTGTATAAATCGGCAAAATGTCTGTTGCCAAAGGCAAGACAAACTCGATAATGCGATGTACAATAAATGCATTTTGTTAATTGCCTTGAGTCAACTGGTTGACTGGTTGACTGGTTGCCTTCTGCCAACCAGAGTCTGTCTTATCGCGTCCGTATTTAAATTATGGCAGAGAAACCGACGACAGTCTCCAGAGAATTGGGTTGTGTTCGCTTCATTTGCTCAGCTCGTATTAATGCGGAATGGCAAGGATCGCGGATATACGAGTATGTAAATGGCAGATCGCAACATGGCATGGATGAGCCATTAGCCATTAGTCGCTTCTTAATCTGTGCGATGGCCAGAAAGAGAGACATTGTCGTCGGCGGCTAACCGAGAATGTTATGTTATGCTTGAATGTGAAACAGAGGGCTCAGATAATCGGATGGCGCCCATAAACATGAATTTGCTATTATTGCCCCGATGGGAATAGATGAGAAGAGAGACGGATGGACAGAGGGAAAGAGAGAGACAAACAGACTGAGGAGCACTTTGGGTGTTATCCGTGCTGATTAAACGGCCAAAAGTATTTGGTTATTCAATTAAGGATCGATTGAATATCCATCAATGTCGCCATCAGGAAACGGAATGCCGTGCTCTAAGTATAATCTCAAGCGTGATCTCCGAATTCCCACTGTAAACTCGGTGAATTTATGGCCATAAAAACATGTCACAATCTTCAACTGCACTGCCTCCGCGTCGTATTCTAAAAGTGTTTATTTTGATGGCCACCACAGTCGGGCGCTAATTAGGATGTGTTGCAAGTCCCACTCACAAACACACACAGACTTTGTGGCTCTAAGCTGCAAGATCCAAGATCCAGGTCCAGGTCCAGGTTCATGTCCAAGTCCGAGTGGGACTTCTCGTATCATTAAAATCAGAATCAAAATCATGCAAACGTTTAACAACGCTACAAAACAAGTCGCAACGATCTGCTCCAACAACGGTCAGATCTGCGAATCAGGAGAATGGAAAGGGGAACGGAGAACGGGAACGGGAACGGGAACGGGGTGCATTGGATCGTAAAAACGCGCCGTTACAAGCAGTTGGCACTTGGCACTTGGCAGTTGGCTCGTAAACTTCATAAACTGATGGCCAAGATTTTCACTGGAAAGTTAGCGTTTGTTTTGGCTGCTTATTTTCCCCCTGCTTTGCTTTATCTTCTTCTTTTTCCATCGTCTTCGTCTTTATTCCAGAAATGGCTCACAATTTGTAATTGAATGCATGTAAATTGATTTCATCTGCCAACAGCCATAATATCAAACACTTTATGGCTTAACCAAGCGCCCAAATGCCACCTGAAACTATATAAATTTAAAGCTCTGATCACACCACAGACTCACAGATGAAATGAGAGTGAGACAGAGACAGAGACAGAGACAGACCGAATGAGAGAGGGAGTGAAAGAGATGGATAGAAAGAAACAGGTAAGCCCTAAGTGATGCATATGTGCTAAATATTATCAGCAAGTACACTTTAGGCCATTAGCAGGCCATTTAACAGACGGCTTCGGACATTGCGACGACTCGCAATGAGATAATTTTGTGAGAGCTGAGCGCGTTGCTATCTTGAATTATGTCAGTTTTGTAATTTTATGCGAATCTTGTTAATTGCGCATAACGTTTCTGCCTGCCACTCCAATGGATCGATCCTCCAGCCCCTTAGCCCTTTGCCGCGCTCGCAACACGCACGCAGCAGGCACGCAACGAAAGACTTAGGCAACGAACTCAGCTTGCGACCGACACCGACAGCTGCAGCGACTACGAGTACAGGCAAAACGACCACAACAACAATATTGTCAACTGAAAAACTGAGATAAACAGCGAACTGCAATTCCAATCAGAATATTACGATTAAGTTCAGCAAATCCATTGAAGTGGATTTTCAATCTCTTTTATTTCTAAAACAGAATTATAGAATAAGCTAAAGTAATCGCCAACTTATTTGAATTAGTTTTTTAATAAATTTCGTGACATTTCAACTGTGCGTGCTGCGGTTTTCACAACTTTCTCTTATCGATATCTAATGAAAAATTAAAAATGATCAGCGTATGGTATACAGGAACCAACATGCCAAATGTGGTGTCTCTAGCTCTCATAGAGCCATCAGCGAAGTGCTTAAGACAAATTTTATCCGAGTCAAAATTTTAGCAGGCGTCTCCTCCCCCAAGTTTCCTTTTAACAGACAGTCTAAATATTCAAAAAAGTAAATAAATTAAAAATCAGTAATAATTTGTATGAAAAGTTAAGAAATTGTTAAAATTCACTATTATAATAAAAAAATAAAGGATTCAATTTTGTAATTTTTTTTTGTAAATTAACTTAATTTTAACATACCCTCTAATCTTTTTAATTTCTTTGGAAAAATTTTACGTAGAGACTGTACTCGTATTACGAATGGTTTAACAAATCAGTTGATCACCAGCCAAAGACGCACTTTTTGAATCAATTTGAAATGCCTTAGAGCTTGAAAAGTCAACAAAATCAATTTACTAGCACTGCATTTGATTTTGTATTTTTTTTTTTTATATATATAAATGGTGTTTTTTGTTTCTTTGCGGCGCCGGGGCAGTCTTCAAAATCGCATAAATTGCGGTTATTAACGCGCGCTTAGGCCACAACTCATGTCAGAATGTATCAATGAATCCCATATGGAGAATATTTATATTTCAGGGCTACTCTCGACGGTGAGCGCCAGGCAAGAAACCAATAATGGCTTTAAACTGGCTCCGGGCACCGATCACTGCACTGCTTGGGATAAATTATTTCGGGACAAGCAAAATATCACTTCGATTAATTCAAACAAAGGCATCGCCTCGACTCCGACTCCAACTCCAACTCCAAGTTTAGGTCCAACTCCAAGTCAGAAGACTGTGAAACGCGGTTAGCCGCACCCAATGCAAATAGAGTTGGCATATCGACAACCAGGGGAATTGAAAATCGCTGGCATCGCACTGAAACACAAGTGATGCCAGCAAAGAGAATGAAAGAAAAAGTAAGGTAAGGTACGGCAGGGTAAGGTAAGGAAAGCAAAGGATACACAAAACGCAGTCGTCCTCTTGTTTGTTTGGAATTGAGCTTAATTTGGACATGATAAGTTGCTGGGACGGCTTTACCAACTTCAGTCGGCTACCTTTCAAGTCTCTTCGATCGAATTGATGTTTTACTTGCAAATCCTCTTGCATTACCCGGGGGAGGAAACTGCAGATAAAACTCGGTAGAGTTGACTACTTTGAAGTTGAGAACCCCAAGCAATAGATAGATAATACTTGTATAAGATATGAGTACAAAGAACTGAATGAATGTATAAAAGACTTTTCAACTTAATTTCCGACTTCCTGATTTTCTGAGCAAAGATTGAAGCCTCAAACTCCTCTGGCAATAGTTTTAGATTATGTGTTCAAAGTATCCCATATATAATTCTAAATTATAATTAATTCTAGATTTCTTTAAAGTACGGCTTAAACAATCTAAATATTACTAATTAATTTGCCTACAGACGCTTAGAGTGAAAATATATACCCAAATATTTCCTAGTCTAGTATTTAATACATAGACGACAAATAATAGTTGTTTAATAATCAATTGGCTATCGAAAAATCAATTTTACTCTGCTCTAATCGACACAAGTTCAATTAATAATTGAAGCAAAGTTAAGAGCTGTTTACTTTGTATATTATCTACTATATCATCATAAACGATCCACAGTTTGATAACGGGAGTCCGCGAAGCGCCTTTTCACAGCAAGAGTGTCTTAAATTGCGTACCCGAAACACATGAAAAACAAGCAATTTAGAGCAATTTCGATTAAAATCAATATTTGCAAGTCACGAGCGCCGTGAAGCGTCAGATGCTTGGGTGGTTGGGGTTCTACTTGGATAGGGGCAATGAGGGAAAACGGGGAGTGGGGGAATGGGGGGTGGGGGAGAATGGGGGCAACTCGGGCGACTGCATTGCGCCCCAAAATTACGAATTTTAACATGAAATGTTATAAATAATGTGACGATGACAGAGAATAAGACAACGTACACAGTCAAATGCGACAATGGAAGGTGATTGACTGAAAGATACCCTCTAAATCACTTTTTTACAATTTAAAATAAAAAAGTGTCAATACAATTCCTGTATTAATATCTTAATATAATAATACATATTTATACATTGTGTATAAACAAAAATTTTAATAAAATATTATTAAATCGATTATAATTAAATCAACCATCATTCATGAATTCACTATAATTTATAAATTTTATACTTTTTACAAAATTAAATTGTAAAGTTCATGGCTATACTAAACCCGTATCTTATTAAGCCCTACTGCCTACAGGGTATTAAGAAGGCGAGCCAAACGGTGATCCAAAGTAAACAGTCTAAACCAGAACCTATGTCCGAGTCTTTGAGTCTTTCGTGCTGCGATCTGGAATAAACAAGGCAGTTGCCCTCAAGGCGCACGGCAGAAGGGAGACGGGACGAATGCGAATGCGAATGCGGGGAAAAGGCGGAGCGGGGGAAGCAGCATTTTGTCGATTCGGCGGACTCGGTGTCAGTCGTTGGTTGGATTGTCCTAAAGAGCTGTTGATGTGTCCAGGCCCTGGTTGAAATTGAGGTTGGTTGCTTGGTATCTTGGCTTCTTGGTTGGTTCGTTGGTTCGTTGGCTCGTTGGTTCGTTGGTTCGTTGGCTCGTTGGCTCGTTGGCTCGTTGGCTCGTTGGGCTGGTGTTGTTGGTTTGCTTTGGTAATCACCTTTTGTTATAAACACTGTAATTAGGGCTTCATTAAAAGGGTGGTCCCCGCTTGTCTTCGCCTGGCATGCTGGCATGCCAAGCGGCCAGCGAGAACGTTGATTGAAAACGTCCCGTCCGTTCCGTCCGGCACTGCGCTACTCCTGTACTCCGGTACTACGGTACTGCTTAACTGCTGTATGTAGCGCCGATCAACAATCCAGCCACGCCCACAGCGCACGCCTCATAAATAATAAGTGAAATGTGTGCGTGCGGGCCGAGAGTCTGAGCCACAACCCGCATCAAGGCACAGTGGTACCAGCTACCGTTTCATGTCATGATCTCGATCCAATATAATACAGTCGAAGTTCCATAACTCGAACTACTATAGCACCAACTCGAACTAAATCGAGTAGCAGCAGCGTTTACTTTACTTAAAGAAAAGAATTCCATTAGTCGAAATTAATTCGAACTTTTCCGTTGGATAACCGTAATTTGAGTTAGGGAAATTTGACTATTTTATTAAATTTTTTTTTAATCAAAAAGCATTACATTCTTAGAACAAATAATTGTTTCTTTCTCGCAAGTTTGCTGATTCACTGGTGAAAATGACCGAGCTGCCACTTATATAACTTTTTGATTGAATATAACTCGGATCAATTCCCCTCCTGCCATATTAAAAAAAAAATATAAAAAAATATGTCATAAAATATATACATATTTTTAATTTGTTAAGTATCAGCCACACAATTTAAATCTAATATTAATTTAAAAAAATAACAACTCACATATTTCATATTAATGAATTCCATGTTAACTGCTTTGGCTCCACTGTGCACTATTTGGACCACAGAGCAAAACAAATAGCAAGATCAACATAATTATAGCATGCACAAAGTGTTTTTTAAGAAAGGGCGGACAGTTTCAGCGCAGTTTATTCACCTGCCGTCCCACTGAAACCACTTGAACCACTTTGAGCCACTTTGAGCCACTCGGCCCCACACGAACCCACAACACAACAACGAGCTAACTTCACGCCTTGCAGCTATTTGCGAAAATCAAAATAATAAAAGTATTTAGTATCCGTAAGACCTAAGCCAGAACTTTGACTCTTAGTCGGACTCAGAGATGTATTTGCTTTGACAAACGCTGAGCGCTTTATCATTTTAGGTCGAAATAATTAAAATACCATCAGGTTCATTTCTGACGTCACACATAGCAGGTGAGTCATCTACCTGCACACGCACACACACACACACACACACACACACAAAACCGATCGCTTGATCAAGATGCGATAAGGTCGCCAAATGGAAAACTGTCACCGAATCAGCATATGATTTATCGTGCGGCAACAACCTGTCCACAGCCACATGAAGATGATGCCTCCTTCAAGCTGGGCCTTAGATACTTAGATACTGATAGCAGCTGACAGTGCGAGTAGACAGGGTAGAGGGTAAAGTGTGGACTATACTCGAACAGGGTATTGTAGCCTGTGTCCTTTGTGTCTTTTTTTTGTATCCCGCATAAAAAGCGAAGATTAGGAAATTGAAAATAAAATTAAATATACATAAGTTGTTGTGGAGAATATAAGAGTTGATCAAGGGCACGGTTGCCACATTTGGCGGTTTTGCGCCAAAACTAGCTATTTTTCCCCTGTTCGCACAGTGACACCTTTTAATGGCTTTTATCTTTATCTTTTTCTTATGATTTTTTTTATTAAAAAAATTATTTGAAAAATATTTTGAATGTAATTTAGATTTCGATATTGTTGCCAGCAACAGCAAAAATTGAGACCATAGCGGTTCGATAAAATACGGATTTGATCAGAGTAAAATCGCATATATAGTATAAAAATAATGTTAAATTATCTGTTTTCAGATTGCGCATTTTCAGCTCTAATTTTTTTCTGCATTTTTAACCGCCAAATGTACGTCTATCAAATGGTAAAAAAATAGAGAGTACCTAAATTTTGTTAAAAAACTACATAAATCTTCTTGAAATTTAATTAAAAAATATTTTTGATTTAATAAAATTTTAACAAAAATTACTGTACTAAATGAAAGTTAAAAGATATAGTTTTGTGTAAGTAAAATAAAATAATTTGTTTTTTTTATAAGACTTTAAGACTTTTTTTTTATTTTTTTAAGTGGCCACTGTGCTAAGGAAGGGGCTCTTTCCGTTATTCTTGATAAATTGGCGCCAGCATTTCGGTTACTCTTCTCTTTCTCTGTTACAGGGTCTAACAAACAGAAAGTAATCATTAAGTTGTTCTTAGGGAATGCACAATCTTACATAAAACATTACAGGGTATTTGTCATTCGGTGTTGCATTGTTAATCAAATATGGTTTACCTTGTGTCAGCGCATTTATTGTGCTCATTATGAATGTGGTTGTTATTGTTGCCTTCTTCTTGTTTGGCTTCAAACTCAGCGGGTTGTCCCACTGATGACCCACCGTTAACCATTGATAAGCGCTGCGACATCGTCTGGCGCCTGGGCAAAAGTCGCTGATCCAGCGGTGATGATACTGATCATAATGCTTATCTTCGTGTAGTATTGGAAGCGAAGTTGGAATTGGAATTGGAATTGGAATTGGAGTTGAAATTGGACTGATCGAACAATGTGTCATTTTAATGTTGTTCAAGATGATTTTTATTGTGCTCAATGGGCAACCGTAGGCGTTGCCTCAATTCTGCGGTTTGCCCCTTGCCCCTTGCCCCCTACCACTAACCGCTTGCCCCTTGCCGAGTCGTAAACATTTATTGGTTACGGCTCATTTGGAAACGCACAAACAAATAAACAAACTGACTGACTGAGAACCACCTGCCAGAAGCCAGTGGTTGGGTAGATGATTCGATCTCTGGATCGTGAATATTCAGTTGGATCGTCCAATCATTTGATCGCCTGAGCGACAAATCGCCAGGCATCCTTTCACTTTTAATGAACTTAATGAACAGCCGCATAAATCATCGTTTGAAAACCCACAAATGTCGTATGGTTGTCATGCTCATTAATAGGCACTAGGGGACACCATTGGATGCCCTTAGGACTACCCCTACCATTCAGCACCAGCCAACTCATAGAGTGGCCGGTAGCGTTTGGACCCAGTTCACGCTTCTTACCAACGACAACATTGTGAATCGAATGCTATCAATCTATTGTCACGAAGTACTTGGAAATTAACTTGCCACATCATTTCTTAGATGCTTTGTTGTGGTCTTCCTGTTCTGTTCTCATGTCCCTCCACTGCTTGATGGCTGCTCCCGTTGTGAACTGAGGCTCAGCAGGTGTCACCGGGCAAAATACTAGTTTATCAACCTGCCAGCTATGCACAAAGACTATTGTACATATAATAAGAAACGATAGTGATTACCCTTTGGAGACAAATAATTTTATTTCAATATCCAAAATGTTTAGTAAATTCACCTCTTTTTATTAATTTATTTATTTAAATTTTTAGGGCCTAGTAACTCTTACAATTATCAATTTACAAATATTGATTAAGATTAAACACTTTGAAGATAAAAAGAATATGAATTAGATTAATTTTAAATTTCATTTAATTTATTTATTTAATATAATTTTAAGTGAACTTTTTTTAAATTTATTATCTGTCTATTTTGGTGAAAGCGTTCCAAATAAATATTGAAAGTTATGAATGATTTTTTACAAAAATACAATTTTATGTCTAATAGTTATAATAGTTCCGATCGAAGGTATTAAACTTCATTTAGCACCAAAGTCGAACAATTCAATAATACTAACCAATTAGCCCTATTAACAAAACTTGTGAGAATTCAAATAGATCTTGAGGAGTGAAACGCACATAAGTAGTACGATTCTATTGTTGGACTCCTGTCGAGTCATTATTTCATATATGTATTAGAACAGCTGTGGCAATAACAACAGCAACGCCCCTCAATGCCAGGACAAAAGACGAGGAGAGGTAGCAGGAGCAAGAGCAAGAGCGAGAGCAAGCGGGAAGGACACGGGCGGCACAAAGGATGACAATGGGCCATTGTGGCAGCATCAAAAAGTGGCAAATGCGAGTGCTCGGCAATTGTTTGAGGCATGTCGCTTATCGGGCTTGTTAATCAGTTAACATCAGGCTCGCTGACTTCCCTCAATGCCCCCCTCCAATGCCGCTCCTCCTTCCACTTTTCCCAACCGGCTGCTGTAGTTTCTTATCGCAATTCGCGATTTCGATTGCGACTGCGATTGCGATTGCGATTGCCGCTCCTCTGCCTGAAGCCGAACTTGAACTTTGTTGGTTTTGAGTTACTATCAAAATTATGTTCAGATTTGACACGTGATTGGAAAACATCAAAATGCGAGTAACTGGACACTTCCCGAACTGCTGCTGCGTTTATAGGTTTACTATTCTGTCAATATTTCATATTTCTTTATACTTTAATTTGTTTAGCTCCGACCGCAGTTATGGTTGTGGTTGTGCAGAATTCATCGGTGCAACATCCTATGGAGATGTCATTAATTACATTCTACTAAACGTTTTGCGCAGAGTAAAATGGACAGTGTAAAGCATAATAATTCTTGATTGACATCTGAATCAACATCTAAATCTCAAAGTAAACATGTATTAAAATTGAGTATCGCAAATTTAAGTTTTAAAATACTTGTTTCAGCATTAGTTACTAATTAAGTGCAGTCATTTGTCAACACTAGTGATAAAAATCCAAATTGTAAGTCGAGTTTAATATAAAAATCTTAAAATCGACAAAAAATTAATCGAGCTCTCGAAATAAATATCTCTAAAAATTACCCATATATCGAGTCTACCTATAAAAAAATGTTTAAGAAATTATAAATAAAGAGACTTGTCGAGTTGCCAGGTCTAAAATCAGACAAACTTTAAACTTTCATAACTTTGGCAAAACATTCCAAGCAGAATGTAATTTTAATTAATTCATTTTGCACTACAATGTAACTTTTCCGAAAATTCATAATTTAAAATCATACGATGAACGATGATGAAATTTGATTTGATTAACTTGCTTCGCAAAAATCGTGTGGTCGGTTATTTTGTTTTTTCTTTTTTTAATCACTAGCCAACACTCTCTGGCATTATCCTTTTCACAGATCCAAAATCACTCTAATTATTTGCAGAACAGAGTTATTTGCTTATTTTAGCTAGCTTAAGCTGAGCCGAATATATAATATTGCATCACTTGCACATCTCTTGGCAACCGGTATGAATTGGGCCCATATATGGTTATACTCGTATACGATTACACACAATGAGCCAAGTTGAGTTGTATCGGGGCGTAAAGCGACATGTTCTTGTTCCACTTAACGATACGGCTGGCATACCACACAGACATATACACGCAATCGGTAATGCTACCTCTACTGCTGTCTGGTGCTCCTTGTACACTGAACAAAAATCGAAAAAACTACGAATTTTTTTGTCTTAAAAATGTGTAGAGAACCAAAATTAAAATGCGAAAAATATATTGATTTTAAAACCTCTTATTTTATGTTTAATAAAAAAAACATCAGTTCACGCTAGTGACGATAGCCAGTCTCGTGAATAGATATGTACTTCGTAAAGGAGTTTTTAAATGATAATTTAAGTCACTGATAAACATATAATACAGAATATATCATTATATTGAGACCACATGTTTATTTATTTTTTCTTATTTTAAAAATTTAAATTACGTGGACATCTGCTCACGCTAGTGATGAGTTATGTACCTCGTTAAGGAGTTTTTATATGATAAAAACACTGATACAAAAAATATATAAATAATGTAGACCAAAAAATTCGTAATAATAGTAGAGAAGAAGAATAACAAGATTGTTATTGATTTAGTTTTTCTTATTTTAAAAATAAAATTATTTTGAACGCTAGTGACGATAGCAAGTCGGAAGTTTTGGGAACAGAATAGACCGTCTAGTAATTAGACAGATCCGTCGTTAAGGTTTTTTATATGACATTTGGGATGAATATTCTTGCTTTTAGAAATTGTAGATCTTTTTTATCAGTGTAACTGCTACTGGTCCCTGCGCGGGTGCCTCTGACGTTTAACAGTGCATTCCAAGCACAACCCATTGCATTGTTATTATTGTTGTATCTGTAGTTGTTATTGTTATTGTTGCTGTTGCGCTGTGTTTAGTGTGTTGTTGTTTCGTGTCGTGTTTATTTGCCGTAATATTCGTGTGTGTTGTGAATGAATGTACGAGGTGAATTTGTTTGTTTTATGGCCGCATAAAATTTAATGCCGCATAAAGTTATCGCCTAACGAGCTCAATGGGCGCAACGACAACGACAACGCCAACAATGACAGTTTTGCGTGAGCCACCCTGTGCGCACGACCGGGACACACCCTGTACTATGGGACAGACGACTCTCTTCTCACCCGACAACGCGGCTCATTGTCGAACGTTTTGCGAGCAATTTTAATTTGCGACGCATTCTCATTGCCTTGCAGCTATTTTCAGGCAAGGCTTTAGCCTTTTTTTGCCTCTGATATTTTTTTGTTTTTGCCCTGCGACTCGATTGGCGTGTTGTAATTTGAGCGTAATTCACGTAAACAGCAAATTCCAGAGACACAGCCAAGACGCAGCTCATGCCGCAGTGCGGCACAGAGGCGTCCCCTAAAAGGGGGCGTCTCATTGGCTCTTCCCCTTGGCAGCTTCAAGTGTCAGTCGACTGCATTTTAGCTTTGTATGTACTAAGTACAGTGCACACTGAACGATGATCACCCGGGCCCCTCTTACAACTGCTTAATACAACGCCTCTGGGCCAACGTCTGTGCTGGGCAGTCAATTTGCTTGACACCTCACGTTCATCAATGAAGAATCAACAGAAGGTAGCCGCGTGCTTGTCACTAGCATCTCGCCTGCATCTCTCACTCACTCACTCACTCATTCACTCATTCACTCACTCATTCAGTCAGTTAGTCATTTGGTCCTTAGCGACAACATATCAATCTGTAGCTGTCAATGTGTGCGTAATTATTCCAGCAATTTGTTGCTGTGCCAATTGCAACTGCATTCCAACAACAACAAAACTATTTATCTCTCGCTCTAAGTCTCCCTCTTTCATTCACTCGCATCCCCATTCCAAGTCTTCTGCATTTCTCAGCTAATTCTCAATGTTATCACGTTGTTCTCATTTTCGCTGAGTTTCACTATTGGCGATTTCTCAACTATTGCTATCTCTCTCTCCCTTCATCTCTCATTTCATTACTTCTAACTATTACTACTTCTACCTTTTGATCTGACTGTGTTTTTCTGGGTGTTCCCCAATCCTTGCCACAAATTTTGGATCATTTATAAATTTTTTGAATATTCCCAGATTTTTAATTTTTAATTTAACTTTTTTATCCTTTCAGTTTAAAATTAAAATTTAAATATTATTTCAAAATTTTACTTTAAACAAACTCTTTTATATGCTTATTTTTAATTTAATTTGTACTTTAATATTGGTCAACTTTATTCAGTTTTCATTGAATAACTAAATAATCAACTTTTTCCCTAACTTTTTCTATGCTAAAAGCATTTTCAATTCTTGCAATCCCAAAGCTGCGATTACGTGAATGGGAACTCGTCTTATATATGTATATATGTATTTTTTGTTGTTTTTTCTCGTATTCCCTTTTACTCGATTCCCGATTCCCTGCTCTCGCTATATTGCTTCTATCTTTCCCTCTTGGTTGACAAAGTGCGTAGTCAAGTGGCAATTCTGGAACAGCTTTGAGAAGCACTTCAAGTATTTCAAACTCTTCCTTTCGATTTATTAATATTCCTCCAGAGGGTCTGACAACTTTTTCATTAAATATGTACCGCATTTAAGTGACATATTAAAATATTCTTGATCATCATCATGATCATGAGCTGAGTCAAGAAAGCCATGTCCATCTGTCCGTCTGTCCATTAGTCTCTTAGTTTAAAAACAATCATAATAATAGCTATATCAACCTTTAGTATGAGTCACTCTCAAATTGTGTATTAAAAATTGTCTTTTAAATGCTAATCGACTTTGTTTAAAATTGAACTACTTTATCATTTAGCTGCTATAGGAACGATCTTGCTTGTTTCTTAAAATATCTCTGCTAATCTCACGTATTTTGTGTATTAAATAATTCCTTATACATCAAATTCAAACTATGTATAAAACTAGGCAATAATATTATACAGCTGACATAGGATTGATCGGTCGAAAATCAACCTTTAGTATGAAAATCGTAGTTTATTCTTTAAATATTTCAAGCAATCCCAGTTATTGATGATGTATCATAACGCTACCTTGGGAAAATTAAAATGAAAATTAAATTAAATATTTAGTATGTAAATCTGTTTTGTCTATACCATAGAAACGATCGGTTGAAAATTAAGTTCAGTGTATCGAAACTTCGGCACAAGAACTATAACACTTCATTCTTATCTTATTTTTGTCTCTTTTCATTTTTATATTTTTTGTTCTGTTTCTTGTTGTAAAATGTGCGAAATTTATTGCCAGCAATTTGGTTGCATGTCATTGCAGGGCCGCGACTTGGCAATATTACGACGTTGCAATAATTAAAAGCGGAAACGCGCTGATAAATGGAACGCGCCCGAGCGTTGCGACGTGCAGCATGCGGCATGGGGCATGCAACGAAAATGGAGGTAGGGGTGGCGATGTCGCCACTAAGTGGGGCATAGAGGCTACTTTAAGGCGTATATCATTAGCGACTAATGCGCTAATCCATCAATTGTTCCACTGCCGATCTTCAGGAATCAATTTGGGCATGGCAGAGAGTTGAAGTGGTGCGGCGGATAATTGATGATGCGAACGTCATATATCAAAATAGCACCTGGCCGATCAAAAATACAGGTAGCCAGTTGTTGGCCAGGTAGCACAAGCGAACGCATATTGGGTCAATGGTTTGTGGCAAGACACCGGACATCAGATACAAGACTCAAGGGGCACGCGCGAGAGTCATTTATCATGCAACAACTCGAACTTCAACTCAACTCAACTCAGCTCCAATTCCAATTTCAATTCCAATTCCGACTCCAGCTTCGACCCCGACTGAGTTAACCTTTTATGTGGCTATTATGGGCGCCTCCTATATTGACATTTTGGCAACGCCCTCGCTCATTAGCCAACAAGAGACGCGACTAGCCCAACCCAACCCATTAAACCCCACGATTCATCCGAAATTCTTATGATTTATGCTGATATTTATAACGACTCTCTCTCTCTCTCTCGCTCTCTGTCTCACTTTCTTCTGCTTTCCTTGTCTAGTGCCGCTTCAAACGGTGCTAAATAGTTATATGTACGAGCCATTCAGATTACAAGCACACAAAGATAGAGAAAGAGAGAGGCAAAGAGAGACACAGAGAGAGAGAGAGGGAGAGGGAGAGGGAGAGGGAGAGGGAGAGGGAGAGAAGGGAGTTCCCACACACAATCGGTCACATTTGTTTTTAGTTGCGATTTGAATGCCGTTTTATGACTCTGGCGCCAGGTAGTCCGTCTTTAAGGGGAAGGGGGGCGCCCGTTGTTAGCCATAAAGATTTAATTACGGCCCATAAAGATGCAGGACATATTCCAAACTTAAGATGCCCAAAATGAAGTCATAAAAAGCATATAACAAAACGAAATGAAGTTGTTTCGAAACCATTTCAAGATCATTAAAATCGGTGCGTTGGGTTCCACGGACACAAAAAGCGAGCTTTGATCGGTTAGAATCGGTTTAGATCAATGTGGAATAGCTGCTGAGCATCTATCGATAGACATTGAAGCGTGAAAGCGAAATCCTAACAGAATGCCAGCGGCTGCATTGAAAAAACAAGGGGTAAGATCTTATACTCAAGACAGATCGAGAAGGTTTTAGGTTTTTGGCCGTTTCCTATTAACGAACCCAGCGACGACGAGACAAAAGCCAATCCACAACTGAATGTTGGATGTCTTGTTATCATTTTAATCCGCCGGCTTGTTGTTTATTCCCCTGAATGAAATCCAAAACCAAAATGCTGCAGCCTCCAGACACTTGCCGTGAGCAGTTTCAGGGCCCCAATCCCAGTGTCGAGCCCGACTTGGCTGCATACCCTGCACTATGCCTAAACAAAGCGGGTATAACCTATTGGGTGGTAAGGTATTACAGAGATCAGGGTGGTAAGGTATTTATCAGATCTCCGATCTCGACTTTATCCCCAACTTGGTACAATCTACTTATATTGTACTCATAAAAAAGACTGGGTCTTAAATTCAAATCTTTTTGGCTTTAATATTTTATTCTTGATATTTTATTTCACGATAAAAAACCGAAATTTAAAAATAAAAGTCTTACAATTGAAAAATATTATTTTACACATTTTTTGGAGTAGAAAAAAACAGTTATTTTAAAATGAGAGTCTTAAAATTCAAAAATATTTATTTTATTTTCACATTTTTAAGACAAAAATAATTTTTTAGTTTCCGACCGCAGCTATGAAGATTTGTACGGGGAGTTGAAAGATGAAGTGTTTGTTAGTTAGTTGAAGCTTTTTTTTTAAATTAAAAAAACTTTAAAAAGTTGGAGTGCAGATAGAAAGGTTTGATCAAAATGAATTTTAGGGGACACAAAGAACACTTAGTAGTTTTGCGATTCAGGTTAAGCAAATCATTTTTGAGTACAGGGTATCGCTCAGTCAGTTACTTCACCCTCTGTCGCGCACATTCATTCTTTTTGGTGGATTGCATCAAGCGTGAAAATACCGCGAAATTTCCTTTGTCTCTTCGATCTTTGTATGGTTTCTCCCGCTTGTCTCTGCGGCTCTTCGGTTTCTATTCGAGCCGAAAATGACAATCGACTGCAGGTTTTATTATTATTATTATAATTATTAATTTCTGTTCTCTTTCGGTATTCGTTCTTCTGCAGCCTCTCAAAAATTATCAAAATGTAAACAAAAAATAAGCGTTAACATGACAACAATGATGTCCTGTGGAGACTTTGAAATATTGTTATTATACCATTTTCTTTATGGCGCTGTCCACTTGATTGCCATCGTTATTAATGTTGTTGTTCTTGTTGTTGTTGTTATTTTTGTTATTATTGCTTATATTATTATTGTTGTGTCTGTTATTATAATTATCATTAGAGTTTATAGTGCTGCCCGCAAATCGTTTGAGTTCCCAAAAAAATTTAAATCTCTGAAATTTAAGAAACTCCGAGATATCAAATGGTTTTCTCAAAATCAATTCTATTCAAAATCTTTATGTGTGATACATTTAATTTAAAAAAAAAACAATTATGCCAAAGCAAATACATATGAAATACATCATGAATATCTTGTAGAATTTTAAAGCTGAATAGCATTAAGCGATTTGATCAAATTATAATTGTTTTAATGAAATAAAAATATTTTTCCACAAATTTGTTAAATTTTAAAAATATAATCATAACTAAAAATAAGGTTTCTTAGTGGATCAAGTGATTGTATCATTGCAAAAGGAATTCGTAGCATTCTTCTATACATTCTTCACATTAAAGTGCCGCTAATTGAGCATGTTTATCTATGGAATTTCCAGTACTTCCGGAATCTGCAGCTCCGACTTTGCCACTGCCACCGCCTCCGCCTCCGCCTCCGTCTCTGACATCCGCCTCTGACTTTGGCTGCAAGTGTCAAAATGCGCAACCTCATCAGCGTCAACAGTTTTAGCCATCTAATCAGAGATTAAAAAGCCGGCCCCCTTTGAGTACTACGCCCACTGATTGTTTCCGTCCGTACTCTTAACGCTTCCTCTCCTCTCGCACTCCAGCCTCAATTCGCCGTACTTCAGCCGAACACCCCTCAACATCCCTCACTTGTGTAATGTTTGCGTTGTGTCAAAATGCAAAATTCAATTGTTCAGTCGTTTGTTGTGCGCAGCAGGAGTTGAAGATGGAGGATGGAGAATGAGGACGAGGACGAGGACGAGTGTAGCAGTAATTTGGTAAAAATTGACATAAAAATCCATTTGTCAGCCCCTTCAGATTAAAATCAAGGATTTAAAGTGTAATTTGATTCATGGGTTAGGCAAGAGTCCTTTCGGCCAAGGGGAGTGCGATCAAAAGAGCAAGCGTGACCCCAGAAAAATCACACAAAAACCAGAACACACAGCTACCAGCCAGCAGAGACTGGGAACTGCGAACTGGGAACTGCAAACCAGGAGACAGGAGACAGGAGACAGGACAACACCAATAAATGACAACAAACACACCCCCAGCTAGCTGACTGGAGGGGGATGTTATATTTTCGAATGGGCTAGAATCGAATTCCTCTGATCCACTATGGTAAAAAAAACCGAAATTGTGGCATAAACTCTAAATATCGAGATATGGATTTGAAATTTGGCACGAAACTTAATTAGACTAATTTGCAATTTTGAGTTGTTTTTTTTTTAATTTGGACCGCGTCTTCACCTCCCCCTCCTTATCCGACTATGAAAAAAAAGGAAAAATATTTATATAAAATCGAAATAATAAGCTAGAGGCTTAAAATTTAGCATTAATCTTAGTTAGGCTATAGTGGAATTTATATTTTATTTGTTTTTTAATTGGACCTTGTCTTCATGAAAAAGTATACTTTTTTTTTATAAATTTATATATAAAGCAAAATATTTGTTTTTTTTTTGTACTAAAGTAGAATATACAATTTCTTTTGTTTTTCAATTTGACCGCGTCTTCATCCTTCTCTTTATCTGACTCCTAGATAATTCAGATTTTTGAGCATAAATTCACAACTGTAACATGTGATTTTTCACGAAAAGAGGCAAAAACGAGCAAAAAGTATTACCAACATCTGATTCTAGATGGTTTTGTTAATAACATTTAAGCAAAACTCTGCTAATATCAGCTGATATTCTAATGTAAAGCTTAAAAGGACAGGAATTCTTTTTTTAGTTTTAAGCTAAAAATACACCTGAGCAACACATTGGATAATTACATAATGAAAAGCAAATACTAAAAATCTTTATCAACAGCGTAATTTAAATACCTTTATCAACATTATCCAAATTTTCACCTTTTTGTAATGTTTACAAAACAAACACATTTCGCTTTGAAAGCTGCAAATATTTTTCCGCATTTTTTCAGTTGATATGGCAACTCTCAATCAGCTGACTTTGAGCTTCAAATATGCGCCTTGGAGTTTTTAGATTTAGAATGCATACAATTTTTTAATTCACTGAACAAAAAAAATTGAATTAATGCCAGAAAAACGGACTTTTTACCATAGTGCGATCTAGAGAACTGGAGCCAGAAGCTGAGAGCAGGAGCAGGGGCAGAAGGAGAAGGAGAAGGAGAAGGAGTAGCAGTAGCTGGTATTGTTTTTGGGGGTTGTTCGGCTGAAACGGAAGAGTGATTTTAACGCAACTCCTGGCGGTCAGAAGGATGTGAGGTCGTGAGGTTGCAAGGATGCGAGGGTGCGCCGAGAGCTCGATTCTCCCGAGTGCTATTTTATGCTGAAGTGTGCCAGACACAGACCCGCAGCACCCACCAGTTCCAGTTTAGAGGAAGCGGCTGCGACGGCGCCTTTTTCGAGTCTATATAGTTACTGACGGTGGGGGCAGGGGAAGCGGTGAAGCGGTGAAGAGTGAAGAGTGAGGGGAGTGGGGAGTGGGGCGAGTTTGTGCAACCGGTTGAGTCCATTAATCATTTTCTAATTTGTGGAATGCAGAGTGTGGCTGAGTGGAATGTCTCTCTGGCCCGGAGGGTCGTTCTGTCTGGTCCCCAAGGGGAACTGGGTTACTTTCTCATGTTGTTGTTGTTGTCTCTTCTCATTGCTACTGTTGCTGTTGTTGTTGTTGTTGCTCTTGCTGTTGTTGGGTTCTCTTGACACTCAAAATGAAATTTTCACATCTGTAATTTGTTAAGTGCGTTTGTTATTTCATAGAATTATTTCACTTTTATGGGTTAAGTGCTTTTTGAATTATGTTACTTGCCTCCGACATCCTTGGGGCTGCCTATGCGGCCGCCTGTGCGGCTATTAGGCAACTCTGGCAGGAAATATGCGTAGACCGTTTACATAAATTAGTTGTCTGGGAATTGACTGGCTGGCAATCCCGATTCTCCATCCGCTTCCTTTCCCCCAATGGGCATTCTAATTATGTTATAGCAGAACTTCCTCCCAGACGACTCCTATCCTTGGATTATCCAGGTCCTATACACACAGAAAATATACTTTTATTGGAATTATTTATCCGCCACATTAAGAGATTATTATAATCGATGTCTCAGTATCTCTTGCGAATTCCTAATATTGATATCATTGATATTGGATAAATTTGTGTTGCATTTTCTGACTCAGCTTAAATTTATTATTCATGGAATGGAAATACATTTTTTATTTCACCTAAAATAAAATATAGATTCTCATTCAATATATACTTATATGATTGAGTAAATTCTAATACAATGGTACGACCAAATGTTATGTTTATTAACTGGTTCCTATTTTAGTAATATTCTGGAACTTAACCAAGAATTAGTTTGGCAATTATAAGTAAAATATTTATATTTAATAAAAAGTACTTTATGCTAAATCTAATAATGCAATTTCAACTAAAATTTAAATTTTCTTACCAATTCTTCTTGCAATTGTATTTGTATTTCTAAAATAAAAAAAGCTTTAGTTATGATAAAAACTTTTAATCAACTGAGTGAAACAGTTTTCAATTTTGTCCGAAATTTCCTAGGCACTTTTCCGAAGTCCTAACTAGTTTGGACAGAATTAGCGAATCCCTTCAGTTCTATTCCTCATGCTTTGCAGTCGCATTAGGAATTGTGACTGAATCGACTGAATGATAAGAAAGCAGGCGCATCCAAATCTCATCAGGGGGCAGTCAACCCCATCGACTGGCAAGTGCGTAGTGGCAAAAGGACGAAAGGACAAAAGCAACCGAAGCATTTCCACTTCATAAATTTCGCCCCTCGGCTGAATTTTAAGTTGATTTCGCTTGATTACTTCATTTGCGACAGCAGCAACAACTAATGGCAAAAATATTGTCATTGATTTAGCGACAAGTGAATATTTGCGCATTTGTGCTGTCTCCTGCCCCTGGTCCTGGTTCTGGTACTGGTCCTGGTCCTGGTCCTGCCCCTGCTTGCAAAGGACACTTCCGATTACCGATTGACGATTGTCGAGGGTGTCATTTGGTAATTGTTACAAGCTGCCGCATATTTGGACAGCAAGCGACGCACTCAAAACAAACAAATGAGTCCGAGTGGCAAGGAGAACAGGATCAACCCTCAAAGGTTGCCTGTTGTAAGCGGATACACAGAAAAGGCCACAAGACACACACAGCAGCTAGAAAGGATCAGGCACAGCGGGGTGTGAGTCAGGCGGAGCAGAAGGAGGTGAAGGTGGAGGTGGAGGTGGAGGTGGAGGGTAGCATCAACTGCAAATGTCATTAGTTTACAGTTGTCTGATTCCAGTTCCAATATTGTGATCGATGATGACATCGTCTCTCGTTGTTAGTGCAAGTGCCAAGGGGAAATCCAACAAAGATGGAGGCAGATCATAGTGATGTACTTTTAAGAACGATTTTTTCATTATTCTCATATATATTTCATATCAATATCAATATTTTCCTTTTTTCTATATTTACCCATGCAAAACTTTAATTTAGCTTGATTTGGATAGTTAAGTTAGATTATTTACAAAGATTTCTTTTTATTAAACAATCTTACAGACTTAAAGTACACTGGAATGATCAGTAGACAATTAAGATAAATAGTGAATTTTTAGTTTAAAATTGAATCAATGGTTATAACCAGTAACCTTGCTCAGCAGATCGAACGATTAGAATAAAGCATATCCATAAATTATAAAAGCTTTAGTTAAAATGATTATAGATTTGATTATACTATTTGTTCCTCAAAGAAAATATTTATATTTATTTTCTTTTAACTCAGCTTTGCTTCCTTATAATAATTTACATAAGAATAATTTATTATGATACAGTTTATAAATATAATATCTATTCTTCATAGTTAGTTCAATCTCAAAAGCTAAATTATATATTTTAAAATGTAAGTCATATTCAAAGTAATCTTATTGCACTTTCAACTATTATATACTATGTGTTAGCTACTTTCTTAATTAAGTTAAGTTGGAAAATGTTATAATAATTCAGTTCTTTAAATTCTGTGATTCTACAGATACGAAAACTAAGTGGATTCAAAGAGACTCTAATGTGCTGACTGCGCTTTAATGTGGGGCAGTTGCATCAACTTTATGATCAGATCCCCGAAATGGCCCTCAAATGAACCGCAACATGTTGCACCCGCCTACAGTCAGCTTTTGAAATATGAAAAACTGACGACATCTGCCAAAGTTGTTGTTGTTGTCTGCAACTGTTGCTGCTGTTGGGACAAGTGACGCCAGCAACGAGCCGCCAGTCGATATGATTTGTGATTTACAACAGGTTTCAATTAACAAAAAGAGCCACTGCAAGGCGCCCAAAACGCTTTATCTCCTCTCTTCCTCCCACCCTCCCCGCACTCCCTCCCTTTTCTAAAATGGGCCGAAAAGTTGAGGGAGTTCTTATACCCTTGGGCTGGGTATGATGACGTTGTCACTCAGTTCGTAGTGCATTGCGAATGAAATGTCTGCATATTTAAGGTGATTACAGATTAGACTTTGAGTCCCAGCTGACAGAAGTCGAACAAATCCATAGAAATTTCAGCAATCCAATCACATAATTTATATAAAGACTTCAAGCATTTATGTTTAAATTAGGGACTGTAAATAATGATGTTTTTTTTTTAATCGCATACTTTTAATGGAATTAGAAAAAAATGGTTTACACCAAAAGTTTTTTTTTTTATCTCTGCATTTCCGCCATGATTTTTAATTATTTCTTCACTGCTAATAATTATTTTTGAGTAATTTTATAAAACTTAGACCGTAATCATAATTTTTGATGCTCAAAAAAATAGAGCTCAAAAATAATGCCTATTAATGATTTTTATTTTTTCGCTCAAATAAAACTCAACAGTAATTTACGGCTTCTGTATTAAATTCTTTACCTAGATTATTTTATATTCTTATAAATGGACCATATCTAATCATAACTATAAATTTAACATAATTCAATAGCTTATGATCATGCAAATGATGTCAAAACAAAAGTATAGGGATTGCAATTTTCTGCTTCTTTGATTGTTGACTGTAATTTCAGATATTTTTCAGCTAAAATAAAGAATTTTGGTTTTAAAAAAATTTATTTATAAAAGACGACATTTTTTATGAAACACAATTTAATAATTAAAAAGTTTTCACTTATTTTAAGAACTTTTGGTTGTTGATGCATTTTATAAACAAAAGGTCTTAAAAATAATATTTTTCGAAAAAAAAGAATACCAAGAATTTTGGAGTAGAGGACTGTGCAAGTTGAAGTTTTGAAAATAAGTTTAAGAGTCCGGTAAGGGTATATAATGTGCGGCTGTACAAAGCTAAATGCATTATCTAATAGATATATTTGAGTATTTTTTTGCATTTGGAAAAGCGAGCAGCTGAGAGGCGTTGACAGGCACATAAATAAAGGACGTTTAAGTATCAAGTAATGCTAGACGAATAGTTTGATTTCTGTTCGCTGGCGAGAGGAAGGGAGACCCACGGCAGCAGCGAGGGGGATCATGTAAGTGGAGATGTTGCCGCTGCGTCCCCGGGGGCAGCAGCAATGTGAAGCGGCAGTTGCAGTTGCCGGTTGCAGTTGCATTTGCCGAGCGACTAATTGAAGACAAGGCGGCAACGCTGGCGGCATAAATTAGAGAGCAAGTCAACAGCAGAGAACAGAAGACGCGATGGAAGAAGAAGAAGAAGAAGACGAAGACGAGGAAGAGATAGATAAAGAACAAAAACAAGAGTGCCATTAAGTGGATTGAAGTGGAGTGGGGCAGGGTGGGAGATAGCTAGTGAGGGAGGGGCAGGGGAGTGGATCCATTGTCTGATGGATTGTTAAATGTGTATGAAATGTCGCCGCGACATATTTCAATTAAAATGCACAGCGACACAACGCGACGAGTGGACGACTCATCTCTATGCTTCCCTCTCTCTTTCACTCCCTCTGCCACTCCCTCTCTCTCCCTCACCCTATCTCATTCACTCTGTGTGCAGCAATGCCGTTTTAGCTATTTAATAGCTAGACTTTGCTACAAAAATTGCAGAACTGCTGTTAGCTAGAAATTTGGCTATTTTTTCAAAATCATTCAATTACTTTTTCAGACTGTCAGTTAAATGCAATTTACTAAAGAAATTCAATAATTATTAATAGATAAAATATAAAAAAAATGTGAATATTGCATATTTTAATAAATAACGTATTAAGCATCTATTATCTTTTTATTTATTTATTGTTATTTACAAAAAAATATCATGCATGTACAATTCAATTAAAGCATCAACAATAAAAAAAAACGACTTTAACGATCGAATTTTCATACAAATTGTAAAAGCCTCAATGTGGTTAAGTGCATTTCAAAAAAGCTGATTTTTCATAGTCATCGATTTATTTCACTCGATTTAAATGAACTCCAAATAATTAATTACTCAATTTAATAACTTATATCAACTAAAAAAATTAGACAATTTCTTAGCTTTTTCTATAAGCTTTTAGCTATTAAAGCCGTTGGAGTTCTGGCAACACTGTTGGTCTGTAATCTTTGGGCTCATTAAATTCAAATGGAATTTGGTTAAGGCCAAAATAATCCGCTCATAAACATTTATTTGTTGCCCACCTTTGGCCAGGGGCTTCCCCCTTTTGTCAGCTGCATTATAAATCACAAGCTATTTGAAGGATTTGCTGACTTGCAATGCCCGCCACCCCCTCGCCCACTATCCAATGCCAGCACGGGAATCTGTAGCGCACTTAAGATTCGAAACGAATCCGTTTCCGAAGTCGAAGCCGAAGCCGAATCCGCAACTGGCCAATTTTTTCTACCAGTCAAAAATCTAATTTCAAGCACCAGAGCGCACCCAGTAAGCCCAGTTAAAATTGAGCGGGAGCTGGAGTTGAATCTGTTCCCAAGGCCGTGGTGAATTCATCTGTCTGTCTGTCTTTACGTCTGTCTGTTCCACATCGTTTGCTTAACGATTTTCGTTGTTGCCCAAAACTTTTTCAGTTGTCAATTTGATGTCTTAATGCCAACCGTGTGCCGCACCAACACTCCCCACCTCCCACAGCCCACAGCCCACACCCCAACCCAATCCCCGCCCCCATCGCCATCGCCACCCTGAAAGCCTGCATCGAACCATGAATGGAACCACCCTAGATGGCAGCATCATTCCAAAGTTCTGTCGCCTGGGCATACAATTTTAATCAAATGGATTTGTTTCTATTTTCTATCTAATTTTCCCCAATGCACCCCAAAAATAGATATAAGGAAACCTCCTCCTATCTATCTACCGTTCCCCTCCCGCTGTCATTCTCTTCAGACAGCGTTCGGCGTTTTCAAGAGGCGACAACATTGCGACACGATTTATTTGCTTTTTTAGCTGAGCTCCCTAGGTATTAACTGGCCTAGGTGCAACAATAATTCACTATACTCCCATTTCCCAGATCTTCAAATAATCGAATACTCCCAGAGGGAGGACAAATGGGTTATCGAAAATCGAATGGCATCCGTAAATGAAGCATAAATATTGTTAATTGTAAATTTTAATTTATGTAATTTCAATATTTATTGTAATAGAATATTATTTTCCAGTTAATTTTAATTTCAAATCACTTTCGATTATCTGCCCTTAAAATTTATAAGCTAACTTATTTTGTCAGTAATAAAATAATTATATAATTTTTGCTTTTTAATTTTTTGTGCACAAATTCAATTTCCCAATTAAATTTATTTGGTTTGGTTTTTAACTTTACAAGTTTTCTAGTTTTGCTGTGATATATTTTGTTTATTTCTTAATTGTAGCTATACAAAATTAACTTTTAATTTCTCAAACTTTTATCCAAGAACACTCTGTCAAATTATAGCACAACTAAATCAAAATACTGGGAACACAATTGATTTATCGCAGTTTCGACACCAACCATTGAAAAAGCTTTTCCACATTAAAAATTCCGCCTGAAAGTATGTTATATAAGTATAAATATTTCATATTCGAACCTTAGCTAATAACACAACCATAATTTTGAAAGCTACTACTAATATTACCACAATGTCAAAAACTGCAATCTGGCAGACATTGGTCGGCCATTCTGTGCTCCTTACCAGGTTGCCACACAGTTGCAACTTTATTGAGTGTTGTGTTTGAAATTTGGGTCATTCTAATCAGTCAGTTGGTCAGCTGCTTATGAACGATATGAATCGGCTACATTTGTTATTTGACTGAATTAGTTCATTCGTTCATCTTAATTTATTTGCACTTTTTCAGAACGAAACGGCACAACTCTATTCATCAGTATATACAAATTTAAAAATCCTGGACCCGGCATAGATGTTGGAAGTCGACTCGATTTATCCATATTCTCAAAATAATGCGCCATTCGAATTTTAAATTTGCTTGCGCTCGTCCCTTTAACGGTAAAATAACACGGATGCCACCTTGGCCCAAGTTTGAAAGAAAAAAACAATGTGGCCACCCTGGTCTAAGGCTACCACTGAAGAAAAACGAGGTGGCAGCCCTGGCAACGGTGTCCACCATTTAACTCCATTTATAAAAAGAATTAAATATGGTATTTGCTTGATTTTGAATCTATAATTTTTTTAAATTTACCGTAATTTTTGCTTAATTTTTATCGATTTTTTAACATTTTTCTAACTTTGCCACGCGAAGGGTGAGAGCACCAAATTAATTTTTAGTTTTAGTTTAGTGATTCGTCCTTTATTTAATTAATTCATTAATAAATTAAATTTTTAAATTTAAAAATTAATTGAAAAGGCACGAAATTTTTAGTTCAATTTGACGAACAAGTTCAATCGTTCATCTTAATGACCCGTTCACTTGAACTTTTTCTGAACGAATCGACACAACCAACTCCTAATATCAGCGGCAGTCGGTTTTTCACGCTCGTTTGTTGCAGGCCTGCAGCTCGTCATTTTTTTTTCGATTTAATTATTTTCTCGACGCGCTTGAATTTCAATTGTGGTTCGTTCAACTGACGCGAAGTGATTTTAAGTGTACTTAATAAAATCTGTTTACATATTAAATTCGACGTAAATCGTTGGCAAATCGAAAATTAAATACAACATTAAAAATGGCATTGAACAACCAAAGAAAAGAAAAGTGAAAAGCAATTTTTCTGCTACGCTTGAGAACCGAAACCGAACGAACCACAACACAATTGTGAGACGCAAACAGTAAAGAAAACGAAGACGAAGAAGCAAATAGCTGAAGAGAAGTACAGAAAAAAGATCATCATGCGTGCTTGATGACGACAACGGTAGCGACAAATCTGGCTGGGGGAGGGGGGTGATAACTAGTGTCAAACAATGCAAGACAGACAACAACAAAAATAACAACAACAAGAAGAAAAAAATAGGTACAACACCAACCACAGTATTTGTATTTTCCCATAATTGACAACGAGCGCCTGCAAACGTGAGCATTGCACGAGAGCATATAATAACAAACACAAGAAACCAGAGAAGCCACAAGAGAGCAAGAGAATTAGACGAAGCAACAAATAAGAAAGATATAACAACAACAAGAATGTTCAGCTCGAGCATCCGAAATATGTGTGTACACATACATGCATGTGTACATTAAATCAGTGTGTTTGTTAGTGCAAGTTTGTGTCTGCAAAGCTCTTTTGGCACGCTCAGCAAGTTGAAGCATTCTGTTAAAATTGAACGAAGGAAGAAGGAGATAGGAGACTTGACAATAACAGTGACAGTGTATTATATATAATAATAGCCAATATAAGCCTGCACTCATCACTGTTTAAAAAGTAACGGCACACAAATACTACTGTAGCCAAAATGAAAAGCTTTTGTCTATTGCTGCTGCTATTGCACCTCATCAATATCATATACAGTCAAGAAGAAGAGTCTGGATTGACAACAACGACAGGATCCACAACATCGGCGCCAACAGCAGCCACCTCTGGTCAGTCACGGCCCCCGCGTGTCACGCTGAACAAGTGTTGCCATCAGGGTGAATTCTGGAATGTGACCACACAAATGTGCATTGCCGGCGCCTCGGAACGGTGGGTGCCACTTGTGTTTTTGGTGCAGCAGCGTCGCTTTTATACGCCCGAGGGCGACAGGCCGCGTTTCATCAAATTCCAGCCAAATGTGCGGCCCAACTGCCAGGAGCGGGGCCAGAAGATGGAGCACTTTAGCAGTCGGCAGGCGAATGTTTTTCTCTTTCCCAATGGCACCATGTCGGTGCGAGAACGTGGAATCCACGTGGAGCCCATCAACTACTGTGTGGATCAGGATGTGGCACTCGTGTGTGTGGACAATGAGCCCCTTCCAGCGAACAAGGAGCGCATGCCAGGTGAGGCCAAGCCAACTGATGAGCAGAATGCTGCCATGAGCACGTTGCGCATGCGCAAATGCTGTGGCAAGCGGGGCATCTACGACAGCAGCGTCAAGAGCTGCACCTTGCAGACGCCAACTGACTCAAATGGTCAGCTGCAGTTGGAGCCGCAGCTGCCGCTGGGCAGCTATCAAACCACCTACGGCCTGCCCGAGTGTCTGGGCAATGGCAGCGGTTACGCCATCGCCGGCGATTGGCATGAGGCGACTCTGAATCGCTCGACCGGCTTCCTGCAGATGGCGCACACGAATCTGAGTGCACTGCAGTACTGCTTGGAGCATACTGAGCGACCGGGTGAGGTCAAGATCATTGTGTGCACCCAACATTTTACCCAGGACACCAGCAATACGCAGTATGTGGAGCGTGGTAGCCTGCAGAAGGCCGTCTTGGATTTGGGCATTATGATCTCGATTGTATTCCTGGCTGCCACACTGGTGGCGGGTTACATGTTGCCCGCGGTGCATCATGCCCTTCACTGGCGATGTCAAATCTATTATGTCTTCAGCCTGCTGCTCGGCAAGATTCTGCTGGTTATCGAACAGCTGAGCACGGCTCTGGTCCCAGGTACCGTTAGCTGTCTACTCTTGGCCATGGGCATGCAGTTCTTCTTTCTGTCCGCCTTCTTTTGGCTCAACACGATGTGCTTCAACATCTGGTGGACATTTCGCGACTTCCGGCCCAGTTCCCTGGAACGCAACCAGGAGACACTGCGTCTGCGCCTCTACTCCGCCTATGCGTGGGGCGTGCCCCTGCTCATCTGCGCAATCGCCGCCTGTGTGGATCAACTGCCGGAGACGGAGACCTCGCTGCTGCGTCCGGGCTTTGGCCAGCTGTATTGCTGGTTCGACAATCGTTCCTTGGCCATTTTCGCCTACTTCTATGGGCCAATTGGTCTGCTCCTGTGCGCCAACATCATGCTCTTCATCTCGACGACGCATCAGCTGACCTGCGGCTTGTGGAAGCGGGACGATGTCAAGTCCACATCGGAAAAGTCCGCCCTGGGTAGGGTGTGTCTCAAGCTAGTCGTTGTCATGGGGGTCACCTGGATTTGGGATATTATCTCCTGGCTGGTCGGTGGTCCACATGATGCCTGGCTGGTCACGGATCTCATCAATGCACTGCAGGGCGTCTTTATCTTCATTGTTGTCGGCTGCCAGCCGCAGGTGTGGACCGCCTGCAAACGGATCTGTTGCCCCCGACTGACGCACGACATCACGAACACCACCAATGGGGTACAGCACTCGAGCAGCTCGCAGGGATTGCCCTCGATGGCCGGTTGTGGCACCGAATTCACCCAAAATACCTCAATGAACATAACGTCAACAACCCTTGCCCCAGCCAGCCCCAGTCCCAGTCCAGACGATGCCACTCCCATTTCCACACCCACTCCATCAACTCCCACCTGTGCCGCAACGGCAACAGCAACGGCAACTGCAACAGCAACAACAACAACAACAACAACAACTACAAAAATACCAATGGAGACTATTTGCTAAGGTAAGTGTTTGCTCACAATGATAAGATTATGCTGTGTTATGGGTAAACAGGCGCAGGTAAGTCTGTAATCAAGACACACCCAAGATAAACACCTTTCTCACACATACTTAGACAGTACTTATAGAGATTGTTCTCAAGTTTACACACTTTCTTCACAAACATTCTTGAAATCGAGAACTTGACACAACAATTGCTAATCCCAATCCCAACATAAACTGGATGCTTCTTGATTGTCTGAAGAGTTCTCAGATAAGATACGAGCATTTCATCTTTATGTTGATCTTAAGTGACTCCAAAAAAAAATAGTTTGATAACCTTTTCTACTTCAAATGTAAATCTTCAAAATTTTCGACAAGATTCAGTTCAAATATTAAAAACATATAATTAAATATATGTTTTTGTGGGGTATTTTTAATTTTTTTTATTTATGATTTGAAAATTTCTTGTACAAATCAAAATCTAGATATTTATGACTTTCTTCAATTACGATCAGTCCAACATCAATCTTTCGGATAAACAACTTCTGTATATTTTAAGACAATGATTTTCACTATTTCAAAATCAAGATAAAATATAATGAAAGATAGTAAAATATATAAAATTATGAAATTAATGTAATAGATTTGTTTGAGCCTAAACTTTATATAAAGAAAATGGTAATTTTCTGTTTCGAAAGATTGGTCGTCTTGATAGAATTATTACTTGGCTTTCTTGTAAGTTGTCACTGTTAGTCATAAAATCGTTTACCTTTGTATTACTCACTTGGATTGTAGCTTCTTTAGTTGGTTTTCTTACACATTGAAAAAGTAGCTACAAAGTAACATGACAAGTGATTATGTGAAAAGGGAAAAAGAATAGAATAGAGAATTGTTGGGGCTTAAGCAGACGATTCTATGGCTTCTTTGTGCATCTATCTTTTATTGTCGACGGTTGATTGGACCGCCATCTTGACAAATGTGGGGATTTTCCAACACTGCTGGATAAGGCGCCGCGGCGCCTGACGAATGTTTTTGGCATGTTTCGACTATTTGCTGTTTGTCCCAAGTTCCATTGTTCGATGGTCTGTTCTTTCCATTTTCCAAATGGGTATTTTACTCATTGCCGTGTTGTATGCGTACATACATACATACATATGTATGTATTTAAATGTGAATGTGTGTGTTTGTCCATTTTCTAGCATTGTTTAATTGCTTTACGGCCATGCGCCAAGTTAACAGCTTTGTCTTATACTTGGACTGTGTCTTCTTCCTGCACTGCCACTTGAGAATGCCATAAAAATGTGAAATGTTTTTCAACGTTTTTCTTTGGAAAACATCGTCGACTCAGCAGTCGCCTAGACGCCGTTCGCAATTCGGACATTTCCTGTAGATTTCCACATGGCCATAAAATAATCAACGCAACCCTTGACACACACACATACAGACACAGACTGAGTGTGTATATGTGTGTGTGTGGTTGCTTGGCAGCCTCTTGATGCCACAAAACGAAATAACGCTTGAAGCATTCGAGAAACAATTTAAATATAATATGTATTCCATATTGATAGAGATGGACACACTGTGCACAGTGTCTGTGATAAGCAGCTACTTTTCCCACCTTACCCCAATGACACATTGTAACAACACACACAACACAACACAACGAAATTGAAATTGAAATCGAAATGAAAATGATGCAAACTGCGTCATGGACTCTGCAGAAACAGATGGCGAGGTAAATCGAAATTACAGCGGGTAGAAAGAGGGGAGATCAATCTGTTTACGATGCCAATAATCATCAACGATGCCCCCAATCAATGACTGTACACATGTGTGAGGTTTTACCAAAATCATTCGGACTAAACACCTCTCCTCCTCTTTCCATTGCCCATGGGCCATTAACGTCTTGTTACGCAATCGAATTTTGGGCAAGCAAATAACATTAATAAAAAAAAACCCGGCTCAAAACTGTGCCGGGTCAAGATGTGTTAACGTTATACATATTACAAGTGGAATGTCTACATATGCATTTACACACTCACACATACTGAAGCACTCTGTCTTACCAAGCACATGGGCCACCAGTGCTGCCAGAATTTCAAGGGCTAAAATAGCCAAATTTTTATTAAAAGTAGTAGATAAAATACAATAGATTGTAATATTTATATACCGACATATTTATATACATATATAGCATTTAAAGATTTGTTAAGTACTTTCCTAATTGACAACAATTATTTAAGTGTTACACAGTCTTATCTGTTCAATATTTCCTTTATTGAAATAATGGAATACCTCAATTCTGTATACATGTATATATATTTTTATTTTTAAATTTAAATTCTAAATTTTCTACCAAGAATTATTAATTTGATATATTGAAGTTATTTGAAAAACTGATGAAGTTATTTTAGAAACAGACAGATTTCCAGCTAATAAGATTTCCCAAATGTGTAATTTTGTGTAGTTACAAAATAGCTAAAATGACAACACTGGGGCTTCACACTCCACTCTACGCCACAACGAGGCAGCAACTCTTTCAACTCAGACCCTCAGACTAAGACAGTGTGGCATAGAATATAGAATTCTTTAATTAACATGTCGCACAGTGTGACATTCCAGAATAATGTGTTGATTAACTCATATTGTGCTCAGAGAATATATGTTAAATAGAATTGCAGTTAATCCAAAGAGAGTTTTCATGATCTGAAATTAAAGGTTATTAAGTGATTTCACGTTTATGTGAAACTTTGAAGATCTCTAAGCCACACTTGATTTAAATCTGATATTACTTATGATATATGTATTTGTACTTGCAATTAACTTTTTTTACCTTCACATAATCTTAGTACCTCTGAAATCTTGGTGTAAGTTATTATACAAAAATATGTTTCAAGCCCGTAAATTTATTTCAAATGACTCTTTCAAATTCATTCTACTGAAATATGAAGCATATTTTAGGGATCATCTTAAAATTAAATAAATGTAAGGAATATAAACGTTTTAAATTCAAAACTTACTAAAGAAATGAAAAAATCAAAGCACATCTCTGTAAAACTCGTTTTGAAATGAAGCTTAAAAAATGTGAATTGATTTATTTTTCGGGTCTCGTATCTCACCTAAGCACTTTGGTTGTCAGTAACCTGGTTGTCAATCGCTGATGTTTACTGTAATCAAATGTAATTCCATTGTTTACTATAGACTACTAGAAATATTTAATGGTTGCTCCATTCTTTGTTTATGTCTATTGTTGTTTATAAACAAAATTCTAGATCTCTTGATTCGGGTTTTCAAGTGTGAATGCGTTTCAGTATTTGTGTAGATTTTCGAATATTTACACAAATTTGAAAGCACATATTTGTGTATTGGTCCCACTGTGCATCCGCAAATGCGTTGATGTTTTTTTTAGTCCGCTTGTCTGTCGATCTGTCCGCATTGCCTGCCACAGCTGTCTGTGCCTCTGTCTCTGCCTCTGCTTGTGGCTGGCAGTTGCTGTGCAATTTCTTTTCTTTTGCATAATCCCAGGGCAACGTGTCACCGTCACGCTCAGCCGTGCAGCAGCCGTGCAACTTGCAACTGGCAACTGGCAGTCGATCCACAGATCATGTCGACCCAATGGAGTTGAGCTCTATGGGATCACAGAGCGGCTGGCGGGAATGGAGAACGGGAAATGGCATCTTTCGTCAACCGGTACGCGTATATCGACATGATTTCTTGTCTGAGCCAAAATGTGTGTATCTCATGGATACGAATACGAATACAATTGCGAATGCGAATATGAATATGAAGACGAGTATCCGGAGTGCGAGTATGCATCAGTACGTTCAGTTCTTTTGTCAAATTAGCAGAAATGCGAAACGTTCCACATTCACATAGATACATACTCACACACACACACGTACGAGGGCAGCTCATTAATTGAGTTTAGCGGCAATTTTAATTTTTACGTTCTGCAGTTTTTCAAGTTATAATTGCAATGTGGCCCATTTACATTTTACGCAAAGCGGTTTCAATGCCCTTTCAAAAGACATTATACTTTTACTGCCCATTAAGCTCGACATATCAAGATGATTGAGATTTTGGAGCAAATCAGACAATTGCTTACTCTCTACTATACATAGCTATATAAATAAATATTTGTATGGTATTCATATTTGGAAGATAGACACAATCTACAAGAGTATTCAAATTTCGGTGGACTTTAGCCAATTGTTTTTTCCGTTTTTAATTTACGACTCGACCACTACGAGACTCGTCGAAGTTGCTCTGTCTTGCTTTTGCGAGGGTGGCTTCAAATAAATGACAATATAAAATATATTAAGTATGAATAGTTAGTCATTAAGGCTTAGGCAAACTAAAGATAATTAACAAAAAAAAAAAATATTTTTAAACAAAGTAAAAACTATTAATTCTGCCTTCAATATAACAATAGCAACAGTAGAAAATATCAAGACAATTTTGCATGCTTTCTAATGAATGAATGTCCGCTTGACTAAATGCAAAACATAATTACTATCAATTTGGTAGTGAATGGCAAATGTTTTACACAATATAACATTAAATTTGTAATTGACATTCATTTACTAAAGGAAACATTCACTCATTCGTGAAGTGGAAGAAAACTCATAAAATGATCTCAGACGAAACTCTTGCAGCTATTTTTCACATTTAAGCATTAATGGCTAAAAAACAATGTGCCTACTTTTCCTTTTGGTAAATACTGTATTCAAATTTAATTATTTTTTTACTTGATTCATTGCTTATTTTTATAACCTTTTAAATAAACAAAAATTATGCAAATATAACGATTATCGCCCGTAAAACGGGTTTAAGGAAAAAACGTTGTGACATTTGCTAAGAATATTAATATATAAATGAGGACAGTGATTTTTGCTTATAATTTTTTTCAAGGTACGTGAGATTTTAAATGGTTATAACTATATTTTAATGGCAATAGAAATAAAAAAAACTTGGTCTTACGATTTAGAAATTTGTTGTTTAGCTTATTAATGTACCCGAATTATAATCTATGCTGATGTAACTATCAAATTTAAAACTATTGTTTACACTCCTAAATTATAAATGTAATTTTTGGCTCCGCTAAGTCTACAAGCTACCCTCGCATTTACGTTGATATGTATGTCTGTAATCATTTGTTGCCCTTTTGTTTCTTAACATTTTGCAGAAAACTGCGACAACAGAAACAACCACAACAACAATGACAATGAAACGGGCCGACAACAACAACAACAAAAAGCAGTCACACTTGCGCAATAGTAACCACAACAATAGCAATAACAATAACAACTACAACAACAACAACGGGTACATTCAGCATTCAAGCACGCGCAATGACCGAGCGGCCAGCAACAAAAACAACAACAACTGCCCAGCCCAGTTCAGCTGGCCAAGCTTATTTCTTAATGTAAGTAAATTGTGTAAGTGTGTGTATGTATGTGCATTTGTGAGCCGTAATTTTTTGTAATCAATTTTTAACCGACATCACAAGAGCAACAAAGACACGAACAAACACATACACATACATACATATCTATGTATGTAGGTATTATACTACTTAACCTGAGAAGCATACAAAAAGAAAATCTTTTATTTGTAGAAATAACGGTTCGCAATGCAATTTAAAGGTTTAAAGAGCGAGAGAGAGAAAGACAGAGAGGAAGTGTTTGTGTGAGTGAGCGAGGAAGAAAGAAAGCAAAGGCCGAGCTTAACATTCTAATTGAAAAGACAAGAAAAGACGCAGTGTTGCAAAACACTGCGAAATGGAATGCAGTCGGCGTAGGTGGCAAGGAATGTTAAATTAAAACAACACAACAACAAAATGGCAGACAAAGCGCTGCCATTGTTCAAAAACTTTCAAATGCCAATACACACATACACATCGTAGTACATCAAATGTATGCATGCATGCATATAAACATTGATATATATGTGTGTGTGTGTGTGTGTGTGTGTTTTGTTTATACAAACGTAAGCAGCACCAACAACAACAATAGCCACAACAGCGATATTCACAAGGAATTTATTGTTGAGGCATTTTTTCTCAGTTAGGTTTTTATTATTTTGCTTCGCTTTTTCTTCATCTTCATCTTCATCTACTCTGCTGTGTTTTGTTTTTAAGTGTCTCTGCCGCTGCCGCTGTTGATGCTTGTCAGCCACAAAACGTTCGAGTGTGAGAAATCGGCAACATTTAAATTAGCTGATTCTAATTTGGATTGCGGCTGGGCTGCATTTCACGTCATCGCATTTACCCACACATACGTAGGATTCATGTACACACACACACACACATATACATAGGTGTCCGTAACCGTGTATTGGTGTGTCGCTGTTTTCTGTCATTTCGATTGCTCAATTATTTTGGAAATTTCTTTCCAGTATCTTTTTATGATCTTTTAAGTGGGGATTTTTTACTCTCTCGACTGAAATAAATAAATAAAATACACTTTTGGCTGTTTAAATTTTCAATTAGTAGGCTTTCTAGTGCCTTGTGTATATACTAAATACAGACTTTTCTATATATAAAGTGTATAGACATACATACATATGTATGTATATATGTATGATTTAGTTTAACCTATCTGGACCTCGAAACTATGCTGAATGAAAGAGCTGAAAATCTATCTTTACGATAAGACTAATGTGAATTACGTGACTTTCATTTTATCATTTTTCATTAATATGCAATTGACACAATTGTTAAATGATTACGCTTTTTGTGAATGTAATTGTTTTGTTTAAATTAAGTTCAAGATAAATCAAGTAAAAACGTTCTAGTCGACAGTGCACGACTACAAGATACCCGCCACCCAGACACTTAGTTACGAGTACCATAAAATATGTATATGTTTATCCATATAGTATAGCGTATTTGACAAAGACGAATTTAACTGAAGATATTCTCGCAATTCTCCTTTTCTACTGATTTTTTTGGAGGAACCATAAAGTAGTTATAATCCTAGGCAGGATACTGAATTATAAGCTTTATAACTTTCGGTATTGAAATCGCATTTTATAATAAAAATCACATTCGATACTTTCACGGATATGCTTAACTATATTATATTCAATATGAGTAATGTGACTTTCAATAAAGTACTATCGAAAGTTCCTAAAGTTTACATCGCTGTGAGGTAATCATGGTGTATTCTGCAAGAAATAATGCACTCATCTCTTCCTTTGTCGTATGGTCCTAAGTTTACTAGATACTATCTCCACTGATTCTTCTTTGTCTATTATTTACTGAATTTTGTGTGGCTTTAGATTTGCTTTAAGGTTTACCTTAAATATGTTTAACCACTGACATGGGGTCGAAAAGGCTTTGCAAATCTTCTGGAATGAGTTTAATGACGGTCTTTTGAGTGTTTAGCAAAAAACATGGAAGCAATACGAATTTCAGGTAAAAAAAAGCTTTAAATCATTATTTAGGTGACCTCGCTTTGCTCCTTGGCTGAAAATTTCGAAATTGTTAATGTTAGTGGCATCTGGCAAAATAAGAATCATGGCAGAAAATTTGACTAGTGTTTTTCGCATAATTTCCACTTAAATTTTAATCATTGCCGTCTATTTGTAATTCTTTTTCTTGGAATGGTTAGCTTATGTTGAGATTGCTTTGAAATGTTTAGCTTTTTGTTTACAAGAGCTTCATTATTGGCAATTCTTTGAATTTTACCTGCAAATATTAAAAATTTAAGTGAAAAGTTGGAATCTGTTTTTTTCTGTGCTTATTTTTTATATAAATAAATATCTATATATGTACATATATATAATCCGCATATCAGTTCCTTCTATACAAATTGCCTATCTAGTCTAATGTTTAAGAACTAAAATTACACGAGGCCATTATTAACAATAAAACTATACATATTTAATAGATACATCTTTAAGTTTTGATTTAAATTTGTGCTTTACACTTTTTCCTCGTTAACACATATTTTAAACGCTTTATTAAATTCTTCTTGAAGTTGATTATTTACTCGCATTTCAAAATCTATGATTATAAAAACTTAAACCAATTTAAATATTCTCACCTTCTTTAATAACCGAATTGCATAGATTTTCACTCTGAGTTTTGGAAAAATCACAACGAGATTAACAGCCCCCATGGAATTTTTAGGGACATTATTTATTGTCATTGTCATACCAAATAAATTGAAAAACATCGCAAGAGGTCAATAACTTGTTTTCTCTCTTTGTAATGAAGACCAATTTAATTAAATGCACTCACATATAAATTTGGTTTTGCTCTTTGTTTTATTTTTTGTTAAGATTATTTTTTGGTTGTAGGATCGACAGTAAAGTTAGTTTCGTTAATAACACTAGTTAACAAAATTGCATTTTAAGTGCAGGCTATGCTATAACTATTGCTGTGCTAGTCGAGAAGAGTCTCCCACTGAGACCTCCTGCGATGATTTCCATGATTAATTTATGGGTATTTAGTTAATTGAGTTTCTTCCTTACAATTGAGTACAAATCAATACATGAATATATGTACATATTTACATACTCAGCTTCTTCGTATTAACTAATTGTTTTTTGCTTTCGACTTTTCCTTCCAGCTCATTTGTCTATGTATGTGGGCAGCGCAAGTGGATCCTCGTTGGGAGCGGCGATCTTTCCAAAAACTGTTGATCTGATGATTGTAAACAACAAAAGTTTATTTACTGTGTACGCCTGTGTGTGTGTGTTATTGAATGTGTAGTTCTGTGAGTGTGTATGTGTGTGTGTGTCGTGTTTTCGGTGCGCATAAAAGCGCGCGTTAATTAAACAAACATTGAACTGGTTAATAGTTTACTTTGATATATACATACATATATATGTATATACATACATACACACACGGACATACAAATAAAATATCAAAAGTACACACACACACACTCACACACACGTACAATCGTTTGCATTTACATTTATCATCAAAAGTTCAACGCAACGAAACTGATCAAGGTTAAATGGCCTAAAAAGGCAACAAAACATAAATGGAAAATAGAAACACAAAACGTAAACAGATAAAGAAGATGCCAATAAGAAAGCACGTTTAATTAACCGGACATTCACACACATAGACACACACACCTACAGGTCTGTAGAAAGACGCGATATATATAATGCCGTTAGTTAGTTAGCCCAACAGCGTTGCCAGATCTGCTCAAAATGTTTGTCGACTTTACTCTTACAAATTGTATTTTTTTTATATATATATATATTTTTTTTAACGCAGAAACTAAAAACAGTACAATTATTAATACTTTTAATAACATTTTAATTTATTTGCCTTTATTTTTTTTAAATTATATTGTGCGTTTAACGTATGTCTAAAAATGAAAATGCGTTTTGAAAACCGACAAAAAAAGAATTAAAACAAATCAAAGAAAGAATAATCTTATTTTATTTTAAGAGCATTGTATTATGATAGTTTTTATTATACTTATAAATATGTACTTCCAAAGTGTTCAGGCCAAAAGTAATGTTTCCCTCTATTTGTTATAAAACGAGAGTGTACGGTTCAAGAAATTTGTCTGTGTCTAATTGTGATTGTATATAATTAAAGTATATATGTATTTTTGAAAAGTTTTTCAAGCAACCACAACGAATATGAAATTCTTACTGACTGAGGCGAAAGGCAGCGAATATATGCTAATTATGTATTTTTACTTATTTTATGTATGTATATATATATATATATATATATTCATAAGTATCAGGCATACTATTTTTGATACTACTGCAGTCCGCAATTAATTGTATATATAAGTAGTATATATTTTTATGTATTTTAATTAAACAATTGAAATTGATAATTGAAATTTCAAAGCTCTAATTGAGTACTACAATGCATCAATGCATATCATCATCCCATATACCGTTTAAGCATGTATTATATCTGATCAACGAATATTGACTAAGTTTACAAATAATTTATAGTATAGAAAGATAGTCTCTAGTTAGTAATGAATATTTTTTTAAACAAAAATGTGCCCTGTTCTTTTACTCCTTGAACTAATGGAACTAATTAAGTATTCAATTCTTAGACCGAACAATTGAAAATGAAAAGTCTGCAGTCCTTTGGAAAATTCAGTAGTCAACCGCACTCCCATCCCAATATATGAATGGGAAGTAATGCGAATACAAATATATAAATAGTATATATATTCTTCGAATATCTTTTATAATAATTTATGAAGCGCTTGTTTATAAGGCGCTCCCAATCATTTTTCGAAGCGTGTGCGCTATTTTATTTCTTTTTTTTTAATTTATGGCGCACAACATTTAATGCGGAAATTTTGTCTGAAAATGGGCAATTAAATGAAAGCGAAACTGAAAACTCAGCAAACAATTTGTGCAGCCACTCATATATTTATATATATTGTATGTATGTATATGTATAGGCTAAGTATCTATTTTGCTGGATGTATTATGTAGTATATCATGATGTGTTACTATAGTATAGTGCTTTATTAAGATCACTTACTAGCGCTGGCAACTATAATATGTATTTTATTTATATTCATCAATAAATATCACCGTAAAAATAAAATCTACAACAAAATTGTTTTCTTAGTTGATTGGAATCTGTTTTGGGATTTGAAGTCTTAAGACTTTTAGCCCAATTTTGGCTGGAGCTTAAATTTGTCATCTTTTGCAATGCTTTTGTATGTAAATGAGCTGCAGGTGTGGCAATTTTGTGACGTAATTTACCTTTATCGCAATGCGAACCGTGCAAAAACCGGTTACAAAATACTTTAGCAAGCGACATCATTTTTAAAAATAAAGATTACTGTAATGCACCAATATATGATAAAATATGCCTAGCATCAGTGTACCGAAACTAACATTCCCTATAAGCCAATATTATATTGTACAGTAAAGAATCTAAATGATACTCACTAAACAAGGCATGAGAATAGTATTGAGCATCATCCAAGCATTTTATGCGGTTGGAGAAGATATTTGAATTATTCTAAAAAAAAAAAAATTTATACAATGCATATTTACGTATGCTTTGGGAACGGACAGTCTTTCGATTGGTCAGTGTAGTTGTTGTGTATGTATTTGTGTATTATAAAGTTGTATATATACATAAATTAAAATAACAAAAAAATCATATCCGAATACATTAGATGTGCTTGAATGTGCAGTAAAAACAATATTTAAACATATATTAAAGACAACACTTTACATATTGATAACAAGAAATGCATATACAATTTGATCTATGTACGTTACATAGGTACATATTAAAGGTATAACAAATAAGGCAATACACGTCCCATATTCCCAGTGGATTGGCAATCCCCAATTGGGAATATGTTTCCAAGACTTCCGACTAAAGTATATGAATGTCCAGTGCCTCCGCCAGCTAGTCCACATGGTACTCGGTGCGGTGCGGAGAGCCTTTCCGTTTCTCGGCGACAAATGTGCCGGATATGCCGGAAATGCTGGTGACCCCGCGAAGTCCAGTGCTGCGGAAATAGATGAGCAAATATTGTTCGCCATGGCGTAGGTCCACGTCGTCAGCAAAATCGAGACGCACCAGCTCCTCGTTGGCATCTTGCTGTCGTCGTAGACGCTGGCGATTACGATGCTGATGTTGACGACTACGACGACGCGGCGCCGGAGCCGGCGTCTCAAAGTATTCTCGCTCTGGATTTGAGTCGGATGAGTTGGGCGATTCAGCCTGATTCACATACTCGTAGGCCACATAGTCGGCCAAGCTGGCATAGTCAGTGGCATATATGGCGATCCAGTCATTGGGGCCCTCCTCAAACTCCGGTTGCTTGCGATACTCCACGGTGTTCTCATCGCCTATGCTCCAAACGGCAAGCGGTGAGAAATTGATTCCAGGTGCACGATAATTGGGATACAGTTTGATCGTAAAGTCACTGGTAACTGGCTTGTGATCGCTGATATTATAGGCGGGATGCGATTTGTACGAGCACTGCTCAATGGCTAATTGCAATCCCGGCAAGCGGTTCAACGGTTGCACCGCGTACATGATGCGATCTGTCCACGCAGGGCGACGTTTCATGTCGTACTCGGAGGTGCCCTCCTTGAACTTGAATGTGGGCGGAAAGGCGGGCAGTCTCTCATTCATCACCTGGAACGCCCGCTGCAACTTTTCTCGTACCTGATACAGTTGGTCGCGTTCAATGAGCGAATCGTGCTTTTTGTCATCCCGCAACGCGTCCCGCACTTCGGTGGCTGAGTCGCTGCCCTCCAGCCGAAAGTTGAGGTCACCAAACCAAAAGACATAATCATGATCATAGATCTCACGATATCGCTTCACATGATAATGATGATTCTCAAGTATCTGCTTGTAGTCCTCAATGCGCTCGTCCAGCTGATGATCGTGGGCAGCCAGGTGGGCCACAACAAAGGACAGACCACAGCCATAGAGTGTGAAGCGAACGCTCACCGCTCCCTTATTGCCCCAAATGCCACCAAAGCCAGTGCGCGTAAACTCCGCTTCCATGTCTTTAATATGCTCAACATGTGGACGCCGGACAAACATTGTCAGCAGTAGTCCCTGCATTTGTTCCGTCTTGACAGCCACATAGTCGTAAAATCGCAGCAGCTTCTTGGCCTTGTGAGTCCAGGGATCCTCCTTGAACAGGCCCAACACCTGTTGCTGCGGCTGTGCGTTCACCTCCTGTAATCCAATTGCATAAATATCCGGCAGATAATCGGCAGCATCACCACTGGCATCGTCGTGCAGGCCCAGCAGCTGACGCAACGAGATGTTATCTGGGAATCGACTGCCCACATTCCAGGTGACCACATAGACGCGATACGTCTCCAGATGTTGGCGCGCATTCGATTCCGCTTTGGGCGAGGCTGATATCGCTGCCGCTGATGTTTCTGTGTTGCTCATGATGCTATCGAAAACTTACACACACACACGCGCACACATATATAAGAAACTTGTTAGTATTCTCATCCGTATGGCTGAAATCGTATTATTACTTACATACTTTAACAAGTTGTTTTTGCTGTTTTCACTGTTTCAACAATTCGAAGTCGCAATTACCTATCGCTCTATGTGCTTTATTGGTGCAATTGTAGTTTGATTAGCGTTGGTTGGTTACTGGGGTCTGTTATGAAGTAATAAGCGAACAGACGCTCAGCGCATAGTAAATAAAGCGTAAGCACCACAAGAGCCCGTTTTTAAAAAGCAAGTCCGATTTCGTCATAAACAGCTGTTTTCTGTACACCCAACAATCGATGTCGCTGGTCTTTCGTCGATTCATCGATAAGTGTACCTGTGATGCCAGACGTTAACGGACATGCTTGTGCTCATGGCTTTCACACTTGTACCGACTCTGGTACATTTTATTATTACTTGGTACATTATTGACATATTTATAAATAAGTGTATTTTCTAAAACGCTGAATTTATAGCTTAATAACAAACAAAAAACTTATTCTTTAACTATGTGGTTTTCGTTTAAGCGCAAAGTAAAAATATGAAAGTATTGTTCGAAGATCTAATTGATTTATTATGTACTACACATAAAAAGTTGGTACAATTTACCCTAAAATCTTGTACAAAATAGTTTTATTAAGTGGCAACCGTGTTAACTGCTTGTGCTTTCAACAGCTGTGCAGCCCTGTCGCCAGTTTTGGGTTTGTTTTTGTTTTTGTGACACACATTTTTTTTTTTATTATTTTATTGATGCACAATTGATAAGCGCCAATAAAGTGTACATACATATACTGATATACATATACATACAAATCAATTCTGCAATGAACGGACGATTAGCGTTTGCGTTTAATTGAATACAAATCGCCGATACACGGCGTTGCGACCACGGAATAAAAGGCGAGCTACTAAACTAATTTTGGTTCTGATTTGTTGTTTTCTTTTTTCATCGCGACGTTGGCAACCGTTGCTGTTGTTTGTTGTTGTCGCTGCTGCTGCTGCTGCTACTGGTATTGTTTGTTGTTGCTGTTGTGTTATGTAAATTCAGCAACAGCCAAATGTGCGCGCAGCATCCTTGAGATTTTCAACGAGCAACTGGATTTTTCACTGCGTTTAGCAAGTCACGAGATCAATCCGCTTAAAATTTTAATTTAAGCAACAACAAAGATCGTCGCAACGAAAACGTAATTTGGCCAGTTCCCAATAAACGTGCCATTGTTGGAACTGTTAAGGTGCCTCTGTCGCACTTGTATTATGCGGGCGAATAAATTAATGAAATCAACGAAAATTAATTAAGTTTTTTATTGGTCTTTTTGCAGCTGAAAATGCCCGCAGCAGCAGCGACCGCAGCAGCCGCGGCGGCCATAACCACAGCCAGTGTGACCAGCCCCGATGGCAGCACTGTGGCAACATCGGCGACTGCAGCAGGAACAGCAGCAGCAGCAGCGAATAGCAGCAGCCCCGTCTCCAGTGGACGCCACCAACTGCGACCAGTGAAATATGATTATGCGGATTCGTTTGCCTGCACCTACGTTGTATCGGTTGTGGCCGCGTCCATAGCCGAGTTGGCCACATATCCGCTAGATCTTACCAAGACCCGACTACAAATTCAAGGCGAGGCGGCGAGTTTGGCCTCAGCTTCGAAGACAAATGTACGTAATGTTTGGCATTTCCCCAATTGTAAACTGTTGCTCTTCTTTTGTTCTTGTGATGGTCTCTTGCATGTTAGTTTTGTTACCGGCTTTAAATTGTTATTCCCTTGCAGTACCCACATTTAATAACCTAACCTTTCATTTTACATACTTTAACCAGAAAAACCACATTTTAAACCGCATCTATTTTGAGTCCATTTTAAATTTTATTGACTCTGAACATTCTTTCAAAAAAGCTTCTTTTTTCAAAGATGAGCTCGTAATTTTGATCATTACTTGAGAATGTCACAACTTATTGTTTCTCAATTCTTCGGTGTCTCTCCATCGATTTGTATAATAATTCATTGATCTTAATTACAAAAGTTAAGTAAATAAATGAATAAATTTTAGTAGAAACTTAAAGTAAACCATAATTAAATTCCGCACGATAAAACGTAGTTTTCTTACTTCAATATAAATAAATTCTAAACAATTGAGCTAAATTTAAATAATAATAATTCGTAGATTCCGCAAAGGTTGCCAATTTATTGCTGTTAACGCAAGATTAACATCTCCGTTTAATTTTGGTCAGCAATATCCATTATCAGTTAGCTACTGATAAGCTCTAATATTTGTACAGCTCTCAATTTGAAGCTTGTTTGTTTTTTGGGGTGTGTCAATCTCCCCGAAGAGATAGGGATACAGATTAAGATCGGCTGATTGTGATACCCCACTTGCCCATCGGTTCTCCTTCATGATCCCCAGTTTCCCATTATCCCATAATCCCATTGCTATGCGTGTGCTTAAATGTGAGTCTTGTTACCATGCTCATGTTCAGTATATAGGAATATATGTTCTTTTATGAACCACATATTATGTAACCAACAAACCAACCCCCCCATATTACCAGATGCAATATCGCGGCATGGTCGCCACCGCCTTTGGCATTGTACGCGAGGAGGGCGCTCTCAGATTGTGGCAGGGCGTGACGCCGGCGCTCTACAGACACGTCGTCTATAGGTGGGCAAAATCAACATATCATTGACAATACAATCGTTCGTGTGGTTAGAGTTGCAATACTGGACTGCGATTGCCACGGACGCCATAAGAGGCCTCTATGTTAAATGCCAAGCAGCCAACTAATCTCGTATCCTCCTCGACAGTGGCGTGCGCATCTGCAGCTATGACCTGATGCGCAAGGAGTTCACGCAGAATGGCACCCAGGCATTGCCAGTGTGGAAGTCGGCGCTGTGTGGTGTCACCGCCGGTGCCGTTGCTCAATGGCTGGCCTCACCCGCCGATCTGGTCAAGGTGCAAATCCAAATGGAGGGACGACGACGTCTAATGGGCGAAGCACCGCGTGTTAACGGAGCAGCGCATGCGTTCCGCGAGATCGTCAATCGTGGCGGCATCAAGGGCCTGTGGAAAGGTAGCATACCGAATGTGCAGCGAGCTGCGCTGGTCAATTTGGGCGATCTTACCACATATGACACCATCAAGCATCTGATCATGGATCGCCTCCAAATGCCCGATTGCCATACGGTTCATGTGCTGGCCTCCGTCTGCGCCGGTTTCGTGGCGGCCATCATGGGCACTCCGGCGGATGTAGTTAAGACGCGCATCATGAATCAGCCCACCGACGAGCTGGGACGGTACGTATCCAAGTCGACTTTGCATTGAATCTCATTCTGAATCCCATTTTTGTTTTGCATTGATCTCCGTACAGCGGTTTGCTCTATCGCGGCTCTGTGGATTGTTTGCGCCAGACTGTGGGCAAGGAAGGATTTGTGGCGCTCTATAAGGGATTCCTGCCTTGCTGGATACGCATGGCGCCCTGGTCGCTAACTTTCTGGTTATCCTTCGAGCAGATACGCAAAATGATTGGAGCCTCCAGCTATTGATTCTGATAGGCTGATGCGACAACCGTAAAATAAGAAGCTTCGCGTTCGCCAGCTAAGAACACTGAGTATCAAAACCAATTGCAATCGATATTTTTTTAAAGAATACACAACATAGTATGTTAAATCTGAATAGCTTTGTTCGGCAAAGTAAACAAGTGCTATTATATTGGTACAACTACCCCAAGACTGTTTCCATCACAGCACAAACCTCATACTACTGAAGGTAGCTTCTTTCAGATCCTAAAGTTATCCATGAGATATGTACAGTTAGTTGAGTAACTATTTTGACAATTTAAAAAAAAATTCGTTAAGACTTTAAGTTAAAAATCAAACTTTTATTGTTTAGTCAAAAAAGTTACTTGACATACTGTACATGCAGATTGGATATGCCACATCTAAGTAAAAGGATTTAAAATACTCATGAAACGTAATCCAGGTTCCTCTGTGGATTATTTTAGAACAGAATACGGAACAAAACTAGTTAAACCTAATAGACGAGGCATCTTAGACTGACACTAATGTTTGGTATATGTACGTATTGTTTATATAAAAAAAAAGGGTTAACTGATTTTACCTTGGCTTAAACTACGATTGTTACTCACTTTTCCTGAAATCATTATTTTTATTAAAAACGGTTTTGAGCTATTTTCTCGAACAACTTAGTTTTAGTTTCGTATGCATCTACAAAAAAAAAGTAATCAGATTGAAATTAAAAATTAAACTGATCACATTTATGCATGTAAAGTAATTAATAAAAGTTTGTCAAATATTTAACTGCAGTTTTTTAAAAAAAAATTTAAGCTTTTATCGTTATCAAGTTGATTACTCAGAATATCGATAAATAACGAAAATTCAACTCTAATCGAATATTGAAAACCGTCTCGTTTATTTTTGGTATTGAAAGTTTTGGTCACACTGCCACAGACGGGCATCATTTCATGTAGTGTATTTAAGTGCGAATACAATTAACATCTTTCAGACAGTCCAAAATGTTATTCAAATCAGTTATACCGCTTGCCATTTGCGCGTTGAGCTTGTCACCATTTTTGGTAGCAGCGACCGACGAGGAGCAAAAGCAAACAGATGAAAAGCAATTTGCCGTCGAACTGGACCCGGAAACATTTGACGAGGTTATCGGTGCCGGCAATGTCTTTGTGAAGTTCTTTGCGCCATGGTAAGCTAATTTGCAAAATTTTTTCTTCAAAATTTGACCAGTCCGCAAATTTGATTTGTTTTTTCGGTCATGGCCGGCTGACAGTTGGAATTTCAGTTATACGTTGGAATTAAACATAGCCACGCATTCTTATTAGCCATCTGTACATACATACATATGTACCAAATGTAAATTTGTACATTTGTACGTACCGTACCGTACATATGTGTACGACGACCATTTGAACAAACATATTTCCTTGTTGACACACACACTCGCACACATAACCACATATATAATTAAGAACTGTTTCGGCAGCAACAGCTGCTGTTTTCGGTGTCATTGACGTCTCTTTTTGAAATTGAACACGTATTATGATAAGGACGTTCGAAACGGTCAAAGGGGCTTTGAGAAAAGTCAAGAGCCACACTTGATTGACAAATACTACATGACTATGTATACACATACGAGCACTAATACATGTACTAAGTTGAACGCTGACCGGTCGTCTTATCAGTTTACAATATAATACTACCAAACCATACTCATATATCATGTCCGACGCCAACTCTTTCAATTTCAATTGCCGACCCGAAATGCGTTTTTTCAATACGTCAGATCTATGTACATACAGATGTACATATGTATATGTACGTCTTATCCAATAAAGTTTCACTTTGCTTACATCCCCGAACTCAAAGCGAGTTTACGTATACGTGTCTCTATCTAACATGGTAACAAATGACATATGGGCAACCATATATGTCTAATTCTTCAGTCTATCGTTGAGCAGACACTTTGACCTGCTAACTAAAACTCAGATTTGAATTGAAAACTGCTTCAGAATCTCTTTGAAATGCTTCTAAGCAGCTGATTGTTTTTATTGACTGATAAGAACGAGCTTATCTAAAACTATATAGAACTTTACTTTATTGCTCTATTCCTTTATTGTCGTATTATTTAGTTGATAAAGCGAGCCAGCTAAAAATCCAAATCTCAAGAATTAGAAATTTAGTTAATCAAAAAAATAGGAACAAAATAATTATTATTTATTTTCAAAATCATTAACATTCTCAATAAAAATAAAAATACCCAGGAATACAAGACAAATCTTTAACTTGAAAATTATTTATTTAAATCTTTAGTTTACTTAAATTTCATATGATTTTACCATAAATTTGATATATTTTTGAGTTTGTCTTGCTTTTAAAATACTTTTTAAGGATTTCTATGATCATTCTTATACAATTTTTGAATTCAGCACGGCCTTAATTTTCTTTGTTGGAATTGTTCTTGTTTTCCGTCTTCACCTACATATTTAAAAATTAGTTGGCACTCACACAATCAATCAATTTATTTACATAATCTCTTTTAGAAAAGAATAAAAATATATTTTTTACTCATTTTACGTGACGGGTTTCGCTTTCAAGCGCATTAAACAAATGTTTATGGTAGCGTTTAAAGCCATCCGTCTTAAGCCAACTTATAAAATTGGTAATTATTGTCGACTTTTGCAGGTGTGGTCATTGCAAGCGATTGCATCCATTGTGGGAGCAGCTGGCTGAAATAATGAACATTGATGATCCCAAGGTGACCATTGCTAAGGTGGATTGCACCAAGCATCAGACACTCTGCGCCGATCATCAAGTGACTGGCTACCCAACCCTGCGTCTCTTCAAGCTCGGCGAGAAGGAGTCCGTTAAGTTCAAGGGGACACGGGATCTGCCAGCGATAACCGATTTCATTAACCAAGAGCTCAACACACCCGCCGAGGAGGATTTGAGTGAACAGAACGCTCTGGATGGTGCTGAAGCAAATCCCAATGCTGGCAAAGTTGTTGATCTGACTGAGGATACGTTCGCCAAGCATGTGTCCACTGGCAATCACTTTGTCAAATTCTTTGCACCCTGGTGCAGTCACTGTCAGGTAATTCACTTACAATTCCTTTATCCGATTAAGTATTAATGTTTTATATTTACAGCGTCTGGCTCCCACTTGGGAGGAATTGGCAAAGGAACTCATCAAAGAGACAGCTGCAACGATTTCCAAAGTCGACTGCACCCAATATCGTTCCATATGCCAGGACTTTGAGGTGAAAGGCTATCCCACATTGCTGTGGATTGAAGATGGCAAAAAGATTGAAAAATACTCAGGCGCCCGTGATTTGGTAACGCTGAAGGGCTATGTTGAGAAAATGATTGGTGCCCCCAGCGGCAGTAATGATCTAAATGATGCCGCAAAAGATGCGAAAGATGAGGCTAAAAAGCAAACTGTGCTGCAGTTGAATGGCAATAATGAATTCGAGAAAGCAATTGCCGAGGGCATTGCATTTATTAAATTCTATGCGCCATGGTGTGGCCATTGCCAAAAACTGCAACCCACTTGGGAGCAACTGGCAACTGAAACAGTTTCCAGCGATGCCGGCATTGTGGTTGCCAAGGTTGATTGCACATCGCCAGATAACAAGCAAATCTGCATAGACCAGCAAGTTGAGGGCTATCCAACGCTGTTCCTCTACAAGAATGGCAAACGTCAGAATGAGTACGAGGGCAGCCGCTCGTTGCCGGAACTGCAGGCGTATATCAAGAAATTCATCGGACACGACGAGCTTTGAACTGTGTCTAATCATCGAATGAACAACAAAATCACATACACATACGAATGTCATCGCCAAAGTAACATAATTTCTCAATGTTCGAGCCAGCTCCTCGCTCAGGTTTTGTGAGGAAATTGGTTGATAGTCGTGCCATTTGGAACGAGTAGTCATCCATTTATAAAAGAAAAACAAAAAAAAAATGTTTAAAACAAATTTCATTTGATGTGTTTCTCCATAGTTCTTCTTGTTCTGATCCATTTTTTTATTTCTTTATAATTTTTGAAAGTTTAGTTCACTTGTGCCAAATATCTAGAAAACACTTAATCACATTTTGAATTTAATAGACTTGAAGTAGAGCAATTTATAAAATTGCTGCTATTTATGTACTAGAAAGCAAGAAAACGAATATCTTACAGGATATCTGGCATATTTGATCTCAACTTTAGACTTTCTTATTAAACACTGATTTTAGTTTAATTTAATTTTTGTAATTATGTAGCTCAAACAAAATCAATAAATACTGATTTGGGAATGGAATTTCTCTGCTTTTTTAATTTAATATTTATAGTTGAAATAAATAGTGGATTAATATTTAGATCGGATAGTGGATTTTGCAGCTCATCAGGCTCTTTCCGTTATGTTTGGACGAGCTTTCGATCAAGGTACACTGGAAGAATACAGTTTAATTGATGACTTTGAAATACATATTTAATATTCATCATCTTTTCAGTATAAATTTTTAAAACAATTTTCCAAATATTTGTCTGATAATTTTGCATAAGTCTGAACATAAATTAACAAACTTTCGTTTCACTTGTATCTTCCCATTAAAAGATAGATTAATTTAAAATTTGTCATATGTAAAGAAGTGGTACAAGTAAGCTGGGAGCCACTGTACATATGTATGTAGGTACATACAGTTAGTCAAGTAACTGTTTTGACACATTACAAAATACTCATGTTTTATTTTACAAAAAAAACTTTTTTAGCGTTTTCTCTTATTTTATTACAGTTGTTTATTGTACTTAGAACAAGTTAATAAAAAATATATATTAAAAAAAAAATACAAATGCGTTTGCTTATTTGATGTCAAAAGAGGTTTACTTGACTTACAGTATGATATTATATTTCCGAAAATCTATGCTGAATACTTTCATGGCAAGCTAGTTTTAAAAACACTTTATATTATTGATCTTAAGAATTAATTAAAGCAAACTTCAATAGACTCGATTTAAAAATGTATGTGCTTAGCGCTTTATCCCCTTTATGCCAATAGCACTTACTATGCGTTACATTTTCGGTGTTTTTACCTTTGCAGTGGACGGTCACACTGTACACACAAACGCAATTTGTTGTTTTCGATAGAAGGAAATTAATGTTAACATCACTTGGGCATGTCCTCCGTAGCTCGTGCACGAGTGATGTAGTAGGCGTACGTATATCCAGAGCTGCCAGATCGATTAATTTGGAGTTGAACAGTGTGACAGGTGATTTGTTCAGCTACACAGAAAACGCTGACTGCGAGCGCGTGCAAAGTTTTTTATGAACGGAAACAATAACGGAGGTGCGGCCGCCTCTGCTGGAGCTGCTGGTGGTGGTGGTGGTGGTGGTGGTGGTGGAGGTGCAGCTGGTGCTGGTGGTGGTGCAGCTTGTGGTGCTGCTGTTGCTGCTGTTGCTGGTGGGGGTGGCGGCGGCAGTGGAGCTGGCCCAGGCCCTGGAGGCGGAGGTGCAGCAGGTGATGCTGGCGCTGGCACTAGTAACAGTGCAATCAATGGCGCCAATGGCACCACAAGCCTCAATGATGATCAGGATGCCAAGCGGCGCAAATGTTTGGAAACAGACGAAGCCCAGGATGGCGCTAGTACCGTGAGTATGCATTTGTGTCTTAACCGCCCCGCTCAACTGCCCATATGTCTGTCTGTCTCTTGTTAATGAAATATAATGCTTACATATACATATATACTGCAGATGATAGATGCGAACAGCGTGCTCAATAAGATAGCACATCTCTATGCGGATCAGCTGATGTCGGACATTGTGCTGCTGGTGGACGGCAAAGAGTATCCCGCACATCGAGTCATACTATGCGCCAGCAGCGATGTATTCCATGTAATGCTCATGAATCCGCAGTGGAATGAGAGCAGCAAGCATGTTATTGAGCTGCACGAGGAGGCCTGCTGCTCGGCGGTGTTTCCGCAGTTTATTAAATACCTGTATGTTGGCCACATTGAGGTCACTCTGCAGACAGTGATGCCGATGCTGGCGTTGTCCGACAAATACAACGTGCGCGATCTCATCGAACTGTGTGTGGGCTATATGATGAAGCATGTGGCCAAAGCGGCGACCAGTGGATACCTTGTTTCTTGGCTACAGTATACGCTGTCGTTTACGTCCACGCATAATGATCTCACCGAGACGCTAAAGCGTTTTCTCAAATGGAACCTGGGAATGGTGGCCGAATCGAAAGATTTTGTCGATATGGATCCGGCCATACTGCAGCTGCTTCTTCAGCAAAATGATCTTGTTATCACCAGTGAGTACAAATTGTTTACCATATTGCAAACGTGGCTGCTCCATAGACGCGAGCTAATCGAGTCCACGCCCGGAATGAGCGCTGAAAAGAAGGTCAGCAGCTTTATGGAAATAATCGAGCAGACTGTCATGCATATACGCTTCGGGATGATGACGCCGCGGGAGCTGGCTCATCTATTGTTTGTCCCCCTGGTTGAGTACCACAAGGAGTTTCTTGTGGAACGCACGGCCATTGGCTTGAGCTACCAATCCGGACAGGAAGATCGAGTGCGCGAGATTCGCAGTTCCGAATGTGGTGAACTGCAATTCACGCCAAGACTCTACTGGAACGACACGTGGAGCGTTGGCATCGATGTACCCAACTTTGATGAGATTGAGGACTATAAAAACTATGTAACCTGCTTTTTTTCGCAACGTCATATCGCTGAGACTGAAGACGGTGAGTTCCAGGACACAGCTGATTTATCTTTCAATCGGTTACCTACAGCTCATCTCTCTTTCGTCATCTTATGATAATATTTTAATTAGATCCGTGCATGACTTGGGAAATCGAATTCTTTCCGCGCGGAGTCAAGTACAATAAGGCCAAAATGGTTTGCGGCTCGGATGTGCCCGGTTGCTCACTCAACACCGTGCGACTCCGAGTCACATGCAAGCATCAGAAAATTGAGGAGAAACGTTTCAAGGTGCGTAGTCCATGAATTGCAAGTGTAATGCCAAATGCTAATGTATTAATAATAACTTCTCGACAGATTGCCGTGCTCATCGTTGGCATACAGAACACGATCCCGCATATACGGACGGTTGTGGAGCGAACGGAATACTTTTCCGATGAGTCGCGAGTCATCAATTTGGATAACTTGTTACCGTACGAGGAGCTCGAGCATTCGTCACCATCGTTGAGCCCCCATTTGACTGGCAATCAGCGCAATACGCTTTCCCTGCACGTGGTCATAACGCCAATGGATGCGCACACCTGTCGCGATTCGCCGCCATTTCAGTTTTGAGTTTGACCAACCTATAAATCCGTAATTCGATAACCCAATAACCTGATAAAATGATAACCTGATTATCCATAACCATAACTATAGCATGCAAACTAAGATATTTATATATATATATGTATATATAAGTATGTATAGTTTTATATGCGTAATTCGTTTGAATATCCTGATTGGCATGCAATGCTTTAAATTGCTCGTCCAAGATCGAAATTCTCGATATCACTTTTGCCTGATCTTGGCGAATTTACATACTTTGAAATGTATTCTATGTGTGTTTGCATCGTAGCTCTACATTATTTCATTCCCTTGTGAAAAACATATATTTAGTGTTGACTGTAATACTATCCTTTTTTTTATTCTTATAAATATGACCTTTTTCTTATGTCTTGGACTTAAAAAGTACAAGGGATCAAAAATGTTAGCATAAATAGCTTTTTAGTTTATTTGCCGCTCGTAATGCAATTAGTAGGACAGATTCGATTATGATTATTTATTCAAGTTATTTTAGAATCAAATTTAGAGAGGAGTTGAGAAGAGCACTGTCCCTGCAACATACATACTTGCGGCATATTTATTATTGAAATGTGTTATTGACATTTGTATTTTACCATAATTTGCTTTTTTACACAATGCGAGCTGGGTCCCTCAAAGTCGAGCTCGCTTAACTGTAGCCTTTCCTACTTTTTTATTTTTTTTTTGTTATGAATTTTAGTTAAGCAAAAAAGACCATTTACTTGGTGCTGTATTTGGAATTGCCTTTTACCACTTGCATCAATCATTATGTTTTCTGGTCGCATCGCAAAGTCAATGATTGACTTTGATTAAAGCTATATGACTATGGAAAGGAATTTTTCTAATAAACCTTGATTTGTATAGAAAAGAATGCGAGTCGTCTTTGACTAGGTTTCGGTCAGGTATGAGTATGTATATCGAAAGACTTTCGTTTTCGGTTAATCAGCAAATGCTTATGTACTATTTAAGATAAGTAACACTTACCTATATGTAAGACTTCTTTCAACTGACGTTGACGTTAAAGTAACCTTTACCATTAAAAGAAAGATACAAATGTATCTGTATCTACTATATCTGTATGAGTATTTTTATATTTGTATAACTGTATATAAGATGTTATTCTTAAGTCGAATCATTCTGTTTAGCTTAGCTCTTTTACTTATTCATGCTTTTTTTTGTAAATATTTATCAGCCAGGTCTTAACTATCTCACTACATGGCTTTTGTTATAACATATACCTAAATCTTCATAAACCGTTAGCTACTCCGTAATAGATAAATAGATTGCTGGGTTGAATGTGCAAATGACTGTCCATACATAAGAAAGGTGTGGCAGATGCAGAAACACGAATAGAGTGAAATAGAGAAATAGACAGAGATAGAGAGAGAGAGAGAGAGAGCGTTTAAAATATACATATGTGTGTATATAAATTAAAATACAAAGTCATCTATAAGTACGCTGCAAGTTAAACTGATTACTCAAACAGATAAATATCAATCAACATATAATCGTATATCATAATCCCGATTGTTAATAAATACCAGAAGAGGGTTTCTTGCAATCCATTCTCCCTTGAGAATAAAAGTATGTGTACCAACTTCAACTATATAATATTGTCTATAATTTATTTCTCGACTTTGATAAGTTTCAGGGTACGAGTTAATTGAACCTAAGATCTGTGCCATTATAACAATAATACAAGAAATAAAAAGTCTAACAAAACATTATAAGATTGAACTTTAAATATCTGATATGGTAATAAAAACAAAGCGAATGTCAAGTTTAATCCTTTGTACCTTGAATAGAAAGTGAATGCAGATGTTGTAAAATCGTGAGCGGTCTGTCCTTGAAAACAGCTCGAGCAGTTGCTAAAGTTTTTAACACGAATCTAAGATCTGAGCACATAGAAACTAAAGCACTTAATCCGTAGTACTTATGTGTAGTATATATGCGTAGTGTATAAAAGCATTTACTTATTTATTTTGGCATCTTTCAAGACAACTGCTGGCTGCTAAGAAAAAAAACTGGCACCACCAACAACCACAACAACCACAACAACTACCACAACCACAGCAGCTCTTATGCTAGAAAGAGTGAGAGTACTTTAACCCACTGCTGCTGACTTGCATAAAATATTATAGAGTTTCTGTTCTTAAGTTTACCCAAGCGGTTATTAATGTTTTACTGTCAGTTAACCCATGCTGATAGTTGCCTGATATCGCATTTTAATACCCTTTACCGTCGAATGGGGTCTTCTATACAATACATAGGTATCATTGTCAATTTGTCAATGGGTCAATGGTGTACAAATTAAAATATGTATTTTAACCAATCTTGTACCCTTGTTGGCGATATTTTTCGAAATCTTTGACAAACTTGTTTAACTTTGGGAGGAAATATAATATTTTTTTGAAAATCATTTCCTTGTTTCAAGGTATTACTTAGCATAATTCAATCATAAACCGTTTTTTTTTTTTTTTTTTTTTGGAAATATAGTCATTTAATGGAACTTTTCATTAAAATTCTACGGGACTCTGAAGGGATATCAAAACAATATTTCCTTGACAAGTTCTGTTCGATTCCACTAAATATTCGAAGTTATTTGATGTTTTCGAACAGATTTCAGCGTTCCATGTTTTGTTCGTTAAAATTAAAAACTTTTCAACCCTTACTGTATTTGATTAAAATATTCGACAGTGAATATTAAAATTGATTTAATCGTGATAGAAGAATTTGTTTCAAATGCTTAAATGCGTTTAAAATAATTGTTTGCGAAGTTTTTTATATAGTAACATTTTCGAGCAATTGATGTTCGCGAGTAGTAAAGAGAGAAAAGTGCTGGGTATCTACAAGTCGGGAAGTCTTGACTCTTGCACGATTTGTCAACTGTTTTTGAGTTCCAGCATTTAAGTTATATTTGTATCCATGACAACAAATGTACATATGTATGTATATTGTACATCTCGGGTTTTACAGAACCCGATAATCGGTCTTTCTAATGAGAGCTGAATGTAAAGCATTACTTGAAGATAAATTTGGGTAAAAGGGGCCGAATTTAGTTGCAGCTCTGCCAGTTTGATTTGAGCACTGCCAGCAGACGCATCAGTATCTCCAGTATCTGTCTTACCATAGTTAGTAGACTGTACGATCTGATCCGATCTCTGAGCTAATTGAAGTGTATTTTATTTGATTTTTGTTTTCAATTTGGGATCAACGTTTTCGAACTACAGTTAAATGGATAATCCCGGCTATGTGATCGACGTGATCGAGCGCGAGTTCGGTGAGTTAATTCTAATCGATTATTAGAAAATGAACATTTTATTATGCTGCGTTAGAGGTGTATCAAATAAAAGTGAAAAATACGAAAGTGAAATTAGGCGAAATTAAACTGATAAACTTAGGGTTCAAGTCTGTATTACAACTGATAGCTGAGCCATAATGTGTTATAAAGGAGCAATTAAGCCGACTTATCTTTAGTATCTGAATTTGCTGATTTTTTATTATGTATACAAATGGCAATAAAAATGTCTAAATAAGGGAATCATAAAGTGATATTTATTTATTTTATGCACACAACAGCAAACCCAATAAACTTAATATAATATATAGTTCTTGAGCGGTGCGAATATCGCGTGCAGATAAAAGAAAATTTGAACGCAATTTAGAATTATTCATATATTTTTTGTAATCTTAATTTTGATTGTCATCTTTATTAACTGATTATACGAACCCTTATAATCATTACTATCTTTGTTGACTCCTAAATCTATTAGGTATTTCATTTTTATATAAGTCGATTTTAATTCGCAGTCATCTCTATAGAGGACTCGAAATTAGACCCGTCAAGTGTAGCCCCATAATATAAAAACAAAAGATCGCTAAATTTATACTTGTTTACTTTGTTCTACGCTTTATTATTGCCGAAATGGGTTCATTTAATTGTTTTCTAAGTACACGGATGTATTCATGTACATATAAGTTATTTGCATATGTCCATCAGATACAGATACAGGATTCAATTCTATGTCATAAAGCCATATACATAGTTAAGTGGTACATTTATGTAGATATATCTGCCATTATATTTCGTTAATACAATTGTCAAGTGTAAAATGTGTGGAGTGTATTTGAGATATAAGTTTGTATGAATGTATTTCAATTTCCGTTCCTTAATGCGGTTGCAGTTCCTTTATGCTATGAGTGATGTGCCTCAGCAGTACGCGTTGTGTTTGGGGTATATGTTCATATATGTGTCTATATATCTAGTATATTCATATGATCTTGTTTTCTCTTTAAGCGCGAATTTCGCTGAGCATGCAGAAAGGTGTTCGCAATTGACGTGCAAAAAAAAGAATCGTAGAAGAATTGCAGAATTCTCAAGTACTTTCTCTATACATACAAGAAAAATTCTGATTCAAGTTCATTTCAGATATTTGCTTCGCGTCGTTCCAAAAAATTGCTGCTTTAAAACAACAATCTAAAAATGGTATATTAAATCATGATTTGAAAACATTTTTTAATTCGATGCAATTTGTAACATTTTTAACAGGTAATGATACAAGAAGTGTAAACCGAAACAAATTCAAATTAATAACCGATTTTTGACATAATATTCTGACATATTGCGTGCTATTCACAACGTTTTCTACAAAACAATAGATCCAACATCTGAAAGTCTACAATAAAACAATATATTGTAAATATTTCAAGTTTCATCTGATGATTATTTTGTAATAATTTAAAGCTTGTCGCTTTTCACAAAAGTTTCTATGTAAAAAAATGTTTGAACACTTTAAAAATCGATTGGAATTGAACAGAATTTCGATTCGTTGAAGATCGTATTTTAATATTGTTTTAATCACATTTTCATTTTTTTTGTTGTATTCAAATCTTAAAAAAAATATCAACAAATATGAATCGAATATATATATATATATATATATATATATATATTATAATTTATAATTTCTATATAGTTGTCGAGTGCCGTGCACTTCGCTTATGTATGTACAAAATACCATTTAACTGATATATATCAATCTGATCAATCTAACAATAATGTGTTATATACTCGCTTATGTGTATATGTATGTACACATATACATACATATTTATGTATATATGTATATCATGCAGTTTTCAAGCTGAACCCGCTCTCATAATGCTTTTTATGCCGTTGCCGATGCTGTGAGTTAGTGTGATTTTGATGGCTGCCATTATTTCTGTGTATTGCATTGGTTAGTTGTATACTAAAGTTAACTAACTATTATTATTATTTATTGTAGTTGGTGTAGCATTCGCTAGCTGCCTTAAAGCAGTGTCCTAGGTGGGGTGTTGTTGCTTGCCGCTGTGAGTGACGCTCTATTGGAGTGGGTCCCGTAAAGGTACAAATGTATGCAAGTACCTAGCTATCGTTTAACTATCGTTTAACTATCGTTTAACTATCGTATGCAGTGGTATTTATCTATTATCTATTGTAGTAATGCGCTCGCCGTGCCTCTGACCATTTATCTGTAGGTCTACATATATGTATGTAACTATGTATGTAATGCCCCTCTATATAATTTATCTGATATATGTATGTATGTATGTATATATGTATGTACGTAGGTACAATAACAATTGTATTGAAGGTGTTGTAGTGTATGTATTGCATTGCAACGCGTTTTCGAGTATTTTTCGATGACAATTGTACTCATTTCATTTCTGAGGTATACCCTATACAATTAATTGATACCCTATAACATCGATTGTATCGCTGGGGTAGATTAACCGATTACCGATACTTTAAATGAGAGGAGTTTTCGACTCATTTAATGAATTGATTATTCACCTAGTGGAATTTGTCATTGAGAACTATCTTTGATATACATATACATATGTTTGTATCTGAAAGGATATCTGATATATCTGATGCTTTTGCCGTGTCGATATCAATTTTTTTTTTCTTGGATTTTGGAATATTTTTAAGTACTGTATATGTTAGTCGCTGTGTCTGTGTGATATGACAGAGTCCGAGTCTGAATTCCGTATCCGAATTGCCACATCCGGCTCCGGATTGGCAGATACCAAAAGTAACTGTACCTACTGTACATACAAATCTTTGGCCAACTATTTAACGTAACTTTTGTAAAAAGAAAAAAAAAATTCGAGATCTAAAAAGACGAGGGTGTTTACTTCTCGAAGATTAGCTCGCCGGTGAGGAACGGATTGAGATATGTCCGCGCATCGTAGCCGGACACGGTGGCCGTGGTGGCGCGTCGACGCGCTTGCGCAGCACCACCACCACCGCCTCCTCCTCCTCCGCCGCCGCCGCCACGCCTCTCGCCGTGAACATGGCTGTGGCTATGATGAGCCGGACGCTTCTCGCTGTTGCTGGGACTCAGTATGAGCGGTATGGGCATCGAGGTATACAGCTGCAACGGCTGTTGCAAGATGGTGCCAGCCGCCGGATTGAGTGGCGTGTCCATGTAGCCGTGTGGTGCCGCTGCCGTTGGCTGATCCCCCAAGGCAAATGCCGACGACGACGACGGGGTAGTGCTCAGCCCGGAACTGGCCGAATTGGCCAGCTTCTTTAGACCAGAGCCGGATCGCGCGCGATGATGTTTGTAGTGGCCACGGTGGCTTTTACGCTTCAGGTGCGTCATGCCGGTCATGTCCGCTGGCGGCGATGTATCTAGCACTATGGGCATATGATGGGTCGATGAACCGGACGATTCCACGTCCATTAAGTTGGATGGCGCCAGTGGTGTTTCCAGGCGAAAGGCTCCCGAGTCGCTATTGTTGTTGTTGCTGTTGTTGGACGACGGGCCCAATGATTTCTTGAGCGGATCCCGCGAGTGGGAATGCGGATGCGAATGCGCCTGTATAATGGTGGCCGTGGCGAACACCTCCTGGAAACGATTGCTCGCCTCCAGTTGCTGCAGCTGAAGGTGCTGCTTCTGCAGGAACTGCTGGCGCTGCTGTTGTAAATGGCTCAGGATGCGGTACTGATCGAGGATGTGCTTATAGAACTGCTCCGCGGTGACTTCCGATGAGTTTAGTAGGCGTATGGCTATTTTTTCGGGTATCACAATTTTGTCTATATTCCCATCGTTTAGCATCCATCATTCAATATCATGTAAATAAATGTAAGAAATTCCGATAAGATTTTATCTCAGAGAATTTTTAACCATTGATAGCATGAGGTATTTGCCAGATTCCAACAAATCAAAAAACCACTATAAAATATTTTTTATTTTATGAATTTTTTTTAAAACAGTTATGTTAAAACCTTTTTTTAACGCCCCCCTTGAGTTTTTCAGAAATTCAAAATTTTAAATCTCAAGTTTTAACTTGCAATCATGCGAAGTTTCTCATGTGATAATTCAACTTTAAACTTTCATAGCTTTGCTAAAACTGTTTGAATTTCCAAGCGTAATTTAAAAAAATATTTTGTCTCTTGATTCATTCCGCATTCAAGTTTATTTAATTTCGTTAAAATAATTTTACATTTACAACTTTACAACTTTACAAGGCTCCAAGCCGCCAACATTTTGAAAATGTTACTGTTCGGTCGTTCGAATAAAAGAGAAAACTTTAGGTTCGGTTTGCGAACCGGTTAATTCATTTTTAGATTTTTCATGGTTTTGGTTCGAATTTTGATTTTAAATAATTACATATTTGAAGACAAAAAAGCCAAATTTCTTGAATAATTTAACATAATTTAATGTTTTTAATATGAATTATTTTCTTTTGATTTTTATTAAAAATCTGAAATAGTGGCGCCATATTAGAAAATCATTGAATTTATTGCCCCGATTAATTTAAGTATATTGAGAGTCCGAGCATCAACTATAGATAACTATTTATTTACATATACACATGCATCAAATAATGTTTAATATTTATGAATTTTATGGGTGCTCCATTTAAGGAGATTTGAGTATTCGGTTTGCTTCTGTTGATGAACCAATTTCATGGTTGGTGACAAAGCGTTTATTGAACCGCAAATGCCATGCAAGCAGATTACACACACACACACCCAGGCACACACACACACACACACATACATATGCATGTGTGCACTTGTGTGTGCACGAGATAGCCCATTGACCTAATTTCGAGTTGATTTACAAAACTGAAAAGCGACAACAGCAACAAAAACACCAAAAAAATGAAGAAGAAAAAATACTCTGACGCCCTTTCCGGTCTGAACAGCAACCACCCTTAGCCACCCCGAGCCGACACGTTCCGAGCCGTTACCGTTATTGTTAGCCCCATTGAGGGAGGGGGTGATGGGTGTGTGGAAGGGGTGAGATGCAATTTAACAGTAGCCTAGTTCTTGCTAGTCGAAATGTCCCAGTTCGAGTCCGGCCCCTAATGGGCCCAGCAGTTGACCACATTCGACCACAAATGGCATAAAAGCCGCACTGTTCCGCCTCCCTGCACCCTCCTCCCTGCAGCCCTTCCATTGCCATTTGATTGGATTGTAGGAGTCGTTGCGTTAGTTACGGAAGTTACGGAATGAATATAGTAAAAGTTACGGGGCCAACAGACCCAAGCGACCCTTAACCCAGGCGACGATGCGCGAGAGTGACAGTTTAATGTTTGTTGCTGTTGTTGTTGTTGTTGTTGTTACTTACCGCACTGATTGGCCTTGGTAACAAAGGGTCGTATGGATGGATCCCAAATGAATATATAATATAGGGAGAGCATGATGGCCGCCAGTGAGACGCATAGCACATAGACGGCCACCGTTAGGATGCGGATGACCTTACGATTGCTCTGCTGCGGCTGATAGCAACGGCTTATTGTCTCCGTGGGCGGCAGTTTCACTTTCTCCTCCAGCGAATTGACTTTGGAATTCATATTTGCTTCTTTTTTATTTTGTTATTTATCTTATTCTTATTTGTAATTGTTGTTAACCTTTATATTTTTTGCTTTTAACAGCTTTTTGTTGTTTGCTGTTTTTGATTCTCAAATATTCGATGCTCGATTTTGATTTCGATTTCGATTCAATTCAATTCAATTCAATAGGTTTTTGATTGTGCTCCTTTTTTTTTGACTTGTGTGTTGTTTATTTTTTAGCACTTTCTTTTTGATATGTTCAGCTTTGTTGTTGCTTCTGGCAGTGCACCGTTAGTCTAAATGTTGTTGTTTCTTGGTAATTATATATATGGTACATAAATGCAATGTTTCTTGTAGTTGTTGCTGCTGCTGCTTATTATTGTTATTGTTATTGTGACGCGTCGCTCTCTTAAAGTGTTTACAGTTGAAAATTGAAATTTTAAAGCTTACAGTTGCAGACAGAGAGAGACAGAGAGTCACTGCTATGCATAAAAACGCTGCCAACCGACGCGTCGAGCGAATGCAAGCGAAATGACGCCCCAAACGCAAAAAGCTTCAACCAGAAGCAGAGCCTTTCTGCTGCTGCTGCTGCTGACGTCGCTGCCGCTGCTAGCGATGCCTTTGGCTCCTGCATCGTCGGCATCGGCATCGTCATCGCCATCGCCTTCGCTGCTCTTTATTCTTTCGTTTACTCGTTCATTCGCTCGTTCGCTCCCTCGTTCGTTCGTTCCCTCGTTCGTTCACTCGGCTTAGCCTTCGTGTTTTGTTCTCATGTTTTCGTTGCCCTGCGATCCTCAGCCTTAAATCGCTGCTGCTCTTTTCGCTATTTTCGCATATAATTTCATTCATAAAATGACTGTTTACTCCGCGCCAGCTGTCGTCGCTCTCTTCTTCTGCTGCTGCTGCTGGCTGTTGTTGTTGTTGTTCATGCTTCATTTACATACACAATTTTTTGACTGAAAAATGCGTCGGCGTTAGCGTCAGTGTCGGCGTCAAAAAGCGGCTGGTTGCGGTCCGTTTGTTGTTGTGTTGTTGCTTCAACTGCAGCTGGCACGCGCCGTTGGCATTCCAAATAAACAGGCAATGGCTAATGCAGTGGGCATCACGTCGGCACGTCTTGCGGCCTGTCACTGCTTTATGTGTCAAGAGCGAGCAGCCCGCCCACGCCAACGTCTGTCCGCCCATTAAGTTATGAGTCAACGGTCAGCGGTCAGCGTTTTTCTTGACTGCACGTGGAAATGCAAAATGCGCGCCTGATTTTTTCCCCAAATAAGCTAAAAAAAAGAAATGAAGGAATATTTGCCAATTCTCATACGAAATTAAAACACGAAATCAATCAATTGCCCGGCAATGAAATCAATGCCAAACACTGTAACAATTTTGTTGGTGAAAATTGCATTACAGTTGCCGTTGCCGTTGCAGTTGCATCTTTATTCCTCTGTTCGCGTGACCATGCCCAGCGCAACCTTCGCAGGAGGCGTCGCGAAGGACACCGAAGGGCAGGTAACTGTTCTTGTTGCTGTTGTTTCTTTGCGCTTTGCTTGGCCAACTTTCGCTGTTCGCTGAGTCCTGCACCTTCACTTGCAAGCGCCATGCGCTGCTTTATTGCTTTTTGTATACCCTGTAAGTCAAGTCATCAAAATGTGCATGCCCAACGGCTAACAAGCTGCTGCATGTAACAGGTAGACAAAGTTCTGATTCGAAACTAACAAAATTCTTCTATTTTTTTGAAAGGAAATAAGCAATAGATACACAGTTAGTTAAGTAATTGTTTTGACCAAATAAAAAATGCTCACTCATATACTTAAAATGAATTTATGACGTCAAAATACAATAAAAAAGTACCATATAATCATATGATATCATATATCTTAATCATTCCAGTAATATTGTATTTGGTTTTTTTTTATTTTGAAAAATAGATAAGCCAAATGGACTTTATTATTTTTTTAAATTGTGTTAAGAACCATTGGGAAATAATATATCATAATCAAATAGAAAAATCTAGTGAAGGTATTTTTTTTTGTAATATAAGTTAATAAATGTAGATATAGTGTCAAAAAACTTGAGTCGAACATGCACCAAGATACAAATATGTGAATTACACATATTCTGTTAATTCTCTGTAACGAATGCTCTAGCTGTTAAGCTATCTCCGAAAACAGTTCTCATTACAGAGTATCTGTTAGTCGTGTATGCGATCAAAGGAAGCACTCTTACTTGTTTTTTTTTCTATTTTGATTCGGCAATCGCTCGTCGCTGGTCGCTCGGTCGTCGTTGGCTGGAGGTTAATAATCTGCAACTAGGTCACTAGGACAACGAAGCGAATGCAACTGAAAGCCGAGCGAGAGACAGATATAGAGGCGCACCGAGAGAACGAAAGAGAGAGAGAGAGAGAGAGAGAGAAAGTACACGGGCATCGGCTTGGACTACGAGCGATTTGCAACGTTGGCCATTGATTTTGTTGTATAAGCTTTACTCGCAAACAGACACACACACACACACACACACACACACACACACACACACACACACACATACACACATGCACATTCATCATGTTGGCTCGCTAGAATGTAGGCCAAACGCTTTCACGCCCAGTTCCAATGCTGCCACCCTCATTCCACCCCCAGCCCCTAAGGGCCGTTATTCGAGTATTGACTGCAACATTATTTTAAAATGGCCCTCAAGGAATCTTCGTTGCCGTCGCAGGTGGCGCGTCGCTTTCAACGGCCTTCTTGGACACAACAACAACAACAACAACAATAAGAATAAGAATCTTGAACTAAGAGTTATCCTGAAATCGAAATCTACCCATGTAAATATTTGCACATAAAACAGTTTAAGATTTATAATCCGTTTTGCCTGTTTCGAAGTAAAAAAACGTTATTTAAATTTGAGAGTTGACGACTCGAAAATACCCTGTTAATTTTATAAATATGCTTTCTTAATGCTTTAATTAACAGCAAGGCAAAAATTACACAAAATCTTTTCAGCTGACATTTATAAATAGATAACTCCTTGTCCTGACAGACTGACTGACTGAAAGTCAACAAAACGCCCAAAACGGCAAGAACTAGAAAGCTGAAATTTTCAGAGAACAAAACTTTTATTCGATTTGCAAGTGGGTCAAATTCGGGTTAGTATGTGAAAACTTAGTTTTTTGAGACATCCCAGCCAAACTCACGAATTGCGAGCTTAGTTGTATCTTTAAGATATTTCAAGGAAACTTACAGATTGCGTGTACCGTCTATCAATATTATTTAATATTTAAAATAATATTTTTTAATATTTAAAAAATTAGAGAAAATATGGGAATGAAAACGTCTTAAATTTCTAATTTCAAGCATAAAGATAGTCGTATTAATCTTTTATCTGAAAACAAATCTTGAGTTTCTCAGTCAAGTCTAGAGAACCAAATTAGCTAAATTACATTACCTAGTCGCTCACATAATCTAATATTATTTTCAAAATTAATAATTAGGTTAAGCTGTTCTTAATTCAAGGCAGCAAAGATATTGAGTGGTTAACAACATGAATTGTCCACCACTTACCAGTGTAGTGGTCACGGTTGGAGTTGCGATTTCGAGCTGATTGAGATATTAGCCAAAGGCCGGGGACTTCTTTTGACCCTTGAATACGGGTGGCATGCGGGAGTCCCAGAAGAATATGTGGTAGATGGACAGAAGGAAGCCGAGGCAACAGAGGCCGCACAGGTAGATGACGATGACAAAGTAGCGAGCAAAGCGCTCCGAGCACGTCGGCTCGGCAAACACAATCTCGTCCAGCTGCGGTGATTTGGGCACATAGGAGTAGGCCGAGCGTTTTGGCGTTCCGCTGCTGGCAAGGCGAACACTTTTGGAGCCCACTGTTTGACGATGACTGGTGGGCAGCTCCTCATCTCCAGCATTGCCACCGATCAGATTAACGATCTTGGCCAAATTGGCGGCAGCTGCTGCGGAGTTTGCCTCGCTTGACATGTTAAACGCTCTGAGATTCTAGATTTGGACCAAGAGTCTAAAGACACTTGTCATCGGACAGATGGCGCACCGTTTACTGATTTCATTTAATTGCATTGACGCTGACGTCGATTAAATCAAAATCGGATGACGCAAGCCGGAATGGAGGAAGGCAATGTGGAAATGGGAAATGTCCGGGCGATCCAACTCTGCGATTTGGGTGGAACGTGCAAAAGCGGATTAGTTTTGTGCGTGGCTGTCAACTTTTTTTTATACGCATATCAGAGACAGACACCCGACCCATGGCCCACGACCCCCGACCTCCCCCTGCCATTCACCGCGTATTTCATTGGGCGCTCTTCGGGCGCCGAATTAATCCCAGTAGTGGGTAGACATGGGGCCTGACCTAAGGCAATACACTCACCAAAATATATATCGATACTGATGGCTGCTATGACAGGTTCGCTCTCTCTCTCTCTCTCGCTCTCGCTCTCGCTCTGCTTCTCCCTCTCTGTCTGCGCTACTTAGCCAATTGGATGCGTATGCTTAAAGATGGGCAACGGCGGCATTCGAGAGTCCCAAATAAACAGATAGTAGACGGCTAGCGTTAGACCCATTCCACTGACCCCGCCCATGTAGAGGATCAGTGTGAGGAGACGGAAGGTTTTCGATTCAAAAAAGTCATTGGACTTGGGCACTTGAATCTCCTCGTCCTTCGCCTCCTTGACCACAGCGGCCAGATTGGACATTGTGGCGGACATGATTGCGGATTGATGAAATGGCGTAGAACGCGGTTAATTCTTAGTCCGTTCGAATCGGAAATAATCAGGCACTCAACAAAATAAATATACAAAAAAAACCCGTTGAAATCTGCGGTCTTCCACGGCTTTGCGTCTCTTGCGGCGCACTGAATGATTGTTGACTGCGACTTTGCCGATTGTCCGTTTGCCCAGTCACCTTTGCCGTATTTATTGCCATGTTTTTTTCTTCTTCTCTATGTTGATTTGTTTTGCGGTTTCTTTACAGTTGTTGTTGTTGTTGCCTGTATCGAGCGTACGAAGGTTCGTTTGGGCCCTGTTCAAGTTCTAGAGAGGCGTCTTGGCCGCCACGTTAATAAGATTCGACCATCCCAACCCCGTTATGTCTAGCTACCCTCCACCCACCACCCCCCGCTTCCCTTCCGCTCCTTGGCTCGCCCACATCAGGTGTGCACTTTTTTTTAGCCACTTGACCTGGTTTGATTTGTTGTCAACGTCGTGTCGTTGTTTGTTTTGTGTTATTCGTCTCCGCTTCATATGCAGTGACTGCACCCTGTAATCAGCAGTCTCAAGAAGGGTATATCGAGCCCTAGCAAAAGCAGGAGACAGACAGTTCGTGAGGTATCTTAACGTTAACTTTCGTTTTTATCAGTCGTGTAATCCTGCGACAGATCCTCAAGATTTCCTTGGAAATTCTCATGCTCATCATTATCTTATAGATTTAAAAAGGAAAACTAGATATAGAAACTATTCTCTCTGAAATGCTATCATATGCTAACTTTATGTGTTGAAATGAAAATATAGTTTTAAGGTTCTTGTAGATTTGCCTCCCGCAAAACTCTTTAATTTCTAAATATCAGTTAAATTTTAAGGGTTAAAACCAAAGGATGGAACTTTTCTCTCTAAAATACTCTCACATCCTTACTATATAATTATACTTACTTTGGGTGAAATAAAAATATAGTTTTTAAGTTCTTGTAGATTTGCCTCTCGCAAAAGTCTTTAATTCCAAAATATCAAGTATATTTTAGGTGTTAAAGATCAATAGCTGTAGCTTTTACACTAGGTTGGACTATTCTGCTCTTTAATAGGGTCTATACTATATTTATATTTAACTGGTTGGCTAAGATTAACTGACAAAGACACTTCTATAGGAGATTACCTCGTGTAAACCATGAATTAATCCTCTATATAACCTACTTGTTTATTTATTTATTTATTTTTTTTTTTTTTTGTTGACTACTTTCTAGAGCTATAACTAGGAGTACTTTTAAATTGGTGCACTAGTCACACTTTTTTCTCTTCATTAACTTCTCAGCTCTCTTAACATTAGAAATAACTCTTCTAATTTGTTGTATGGATTTCATGCGAATGGATTGAGAAATGACTAGAAAGAGCTCTTCCCCTATTTTGTTTGGGTAACGTGAACTGACATGTTAGAGAAATAACTACCCGACTTTCCCTATCAGCGGTTACAGGGTCGACGCAAGTCGAGCAGTACCAAAAGTATTTGGTCACAAATCCAATTAGACTTGAGCTCGTATGTCTGGTGTGGGTTGACCAGTGTGAAGAGTGTGAAGAGTGGTGGACGGGGGGTGTATTGACTCACCTGATTGTCACTGGTACTCGTGCACTTTCTGCACCGGATGGCCGCCAATCGAGACGGGGAACTTGAGATGAATGTCCGGCATGCGGGAGTCAAAGAAGATGAGATAGTAGATGGCCAGAACCATGCCCAGTCCACTGATGCCGCTCACATAGATGAACAGCGAGATGAGGCGAAACGTTTTCGACTCGAAGAAAGCGGACGGTGGCTGCTCCTTGGGCAGTTGGACATCGTCCGCCAATGGTTCCGTGGTCTTGGCTGATGTCGCCATCGCGACATCATTCGAATTACTCCGGTCCGTTGGCGATGGCGTTGCTGGTCTTATGGCGAATTCCAATTCCAATTATGCAAATGCGAATGAGAATTTAATTCGAGCCGACATCTTGATTGACTTTGATTGACGGCGATTATTTACACGTTACCTTGCCGTCTCCGTTGTTGCAGGCACCGTCGAGAAATGCAAATCCACTCAGAGGGAATACAGCTTCGAGGAGGCCATCACGCTGACAGGTGTCGGCAGGTTTCACCTTAAGCTGCTGCTCATCTGCGGACTCTGCTTCATGGCCGTCATGGTGGAGATTATGGGCGTCAGCCTGATAATGCCGCTGGTCAAGTGCGATCTCCAGTCGACGATCGAGCAGCAGGGAATGCTCGCCTCAGCCGGTTTCCTTGGCGTCGTGCTCAGCTCCCATGCGATGGGCTTCCTCGCCGACACCTGGGGCCGTGTCGCCACATTGCGCTATGCGATGATGTTCAGTGCCATCAGCTCCATCGTCTCCGCATTCTCCGTTAGCATCTGGATGCTGATCGTCTGCCGCTTCCTCACCGGCTTCTTCATCTCGGGCGGCCAGGCGTGCGTCTTCAGTCTCTGCGGCGAGTTCCACGGCAACAAGTCCAGGGTGCGACATGTCACCCTGCTCTCCTGCTTCATGTGCGTCGCCATGATGTATGCCCCAGGTGAGTTGGCCGCACACTGCAAGAAAAATCTAGTCCGTTCGGATGTCAGTCATGAATTTTCGTTGTCAAAAGTTTAATGATCAATGATCCTTAAAGTCATTGATCCAGCTACGAAATTCTCAATTTAAGAACGGCTTTGAAACTTTTCTAACAGGTTTCAGGATTGTTTTAATTTTGAATATGATAATTTCCTGTCATATAAACTTATTTGAAGCTCAAATTGTTTTTATATCAACAACTTTTACGCTCAATGGAAGATTTAAGCAGATTTCATTTATATTTAATTTTTATTTGCATTTTTTCAATATAAAATATTTTTGAAGCAGTTATTATGAGCAAATTTTCAATCAAATTTTCAAAATCATCAGGATAATAAAAAACTGATAATAGAAAACTGCCCTACAGAGATGATCCTGTTAAATATTCTTAATTTCACAGTAATATATGAATTAAAGATCTTGATTTGCATTTTTTGCAAACTTGTTTTCTGAGTCAAATCTGCGTGCCAAAATTATATAAAAAATGCGTTTGATCAGAATTGAGCTTGATTGTATATAAAATTGAAACAGGTTTAATTGAATATATATTTTTCTTGATTAAGAAATACTTGAAAATAAATTCTAGAACTTGTTTTTTATGGATCTGCATTTTTCTGAGTTTACTAATAAATCGTCCTTTTTAACTTGCCCTCCATTGACAGCTGTGGCCATTGGCATCCTTCCGCTGCAGTTCGACGCATCGCTTTTCGGCATGGCCATAAGCTCTTGGCGCATCTTCCTTATAGCCGACGTGTCCATTACGGTCTTGGCCTTGTGCGGTCTCTACATGCTGCCGGAGACACCAAAGTATCAGCTGGTCCAGGGTCAAGTGGAGGTGGCCCTGGAAACACTGCGTAACATATACGCCCAGAACTCGGGACGACCCGCCTCCGATTACCCAGTGGAGCGCCTGGCCCAACAGAGCGGCGGTGCCAGTCTGTCCAGTGTGCACGGCTTCTGCGATGCAGTGCGTCTCATTTGGCAGCAGACGGTGCCACTCTTCTATAGGTCACGGGTCGTGCAGACACTGAACATCTGCTCAATACAGTTCATGATCTATGGCATTGCCCAGGGCATCTTCATGTGGTTCCCCACCATCCTTGACGAACTGGGCAAGGTGACCGACCAGGGTTCCCTGCTCTGCACTGTGCTGCAGGGTTTCAGCTCATCCCAGAATGCGCCGGATGAGGGTGCCTGCCTCGTAGCCCCCGATCTCGCCACCTACCAGGTGATGATCAGCATCGGCGGTGCCTTCACGATCATTTATCTTATATTCGCCTACACCATCGATCTGATTGGCAAACGCAATCTACTGAGTAAGTAAAAAGTATCTGTAATCATTAAACAATCCGGTTTTTGGGCCACCCTAATCGGATCACGAACTGATACTTTGAAATGGAAACCAATTCCAAATGGAATCACTATATTTTTATTTTTCTAATTATTGAATTGACAGGACAGTACTAGGTATGCTTTGCGATTCATTCTTATGAATTTAAAAGAATAGTTTTTTAAAATAAATGGCGGTAATGAAACAATTATTTAAGACTGGCCGAAACCACTGGGAAAAAAATAATTAGATAAATTACATAGTTTTCCTGGGATTAAAGCATTAACCGTTAACCTCGGTATTAACCGATTGAAATTGGTAACCGTAACTGAAATCGTAACCGATGCAAAACTCTTCTACTATACCGAAACCCAAGAACCGTAATTATATAAACCGAAATAATCGTTAAGATTTAAAGAAAATAAGTGCAAATAAGTTCAAAAGTACGTTTCTACCCTAATTTTATCGCTAGAAGTCGATAAGATAAATAAATTTAAGATTTAAAATTTTTCAAAATTTTCGAAAAATGTAAAGGGGTTACTATGCAAAAATTGACAAATTTTCGAAAAAAAAATTTTGTCGCAGAAGCATAAAATTTAAATGCAAACTTAAAGTAGGGTTAATATTATGAAAAATAAGGCATTCCTCATGGAAATCGGATGAGCTTTAATAAAGTTGTGCTTGTTGAAAGTCCACAGAGTCAACATTTCTCAAATATAGATCATTTTAAATAATTGACACATTCCGACACACAAACTTTGACGAAATCGGACAACGATATCATATAGCTATTTCAGACATTGATTTAAAGTCGTAAAATTATATTTCTTATTTATTTTATAAAATTTAGTTGAATTATTTTCAAAATTTGCATTTTTTAGTTTAAGAATTGAATTGATTTAAAATTCAAGTAAAAGGAAAAGCAATATATGTACTTATGTACATATGTATGTGATCAGTTAATTGGTATACATTAGTCCTTGATCATTGAATATATGTATGTGAGTAGATAATAACCAAATATAGGGAATACCTGGTTAGTCTTTTGTTACACTACATTTGTTGTATTTACAATCATGAGATCCATTCCTTATTGTAGAAATTGATCACTGGGATTGATTAAAAGTATCGTTTAGCTAATTGATCTTGGTCTCTTTGCAGTTGGATGGATGATGCTGACATTAATCTGTCTGGTGTTGTTACACTATGTAACACAGTTTGCACCGCTGGTGATCGCCCTGACCCTGGTGATGGCCATTGGCAATTGCGGCGGAGTGGTGAGCACCATGGCCATGGAATTTTACCCGACTCAGATCAATGCGATGGGCATGTGCTTTATCATGATGATCGGTCGCCTGGGCGCCGTTGTGGGCAGCAATCTGATGGGTCAACTGCTGTTCAACAGGTGTGAAGTTACCTTCTGGACGCTGCTCGGATTGGTGATAGTGCTCACCTGCATGTCATACTTTCTGCCAGATCGAGCCAGGTCCAAAAACATATCGCCAACGTCGTCTACGACCCAAATTAATACTAAGTAAACTGTTCAAAATTCTAGTTAAGGTTTGAGCTAGACAGAGCTGGGAATACTGATTAACTATTTTAAATAAACACCTCCTAACAAAAAAATTGTATATATATTCATTCGTTAAAAACAAATTCGTTTAACAAATAATTCAAAAGTGATTGAGATAATATGCTGAAATATTAAACTAACAACATCAAATAATAATTTATTTTTTATAAAAATGTTAATCAGTACTCTTAGCTAAGGAGCTAGATCTCTATTATATACATACACATATATACATACATATTTTTTTTGTTAGAACTATAAGTATTGAATTTAGTACGAATCAAAATGTAATTTAAAATAAAAACTTAAATTAATGCTAATTCATTTTTCTTAATGGTACATTTTTGGTAATAATCTAACCCAATATAATTTTAAGAATATAATGACATACTCCGGTAAAAGCTAACAGTAAAAATTATTTAATTCTAGTGCTACTTAATTTTAAAAAAAATGCAAATTTCAAAAAATATTACCTCGCAAGTCAGCGTTACAAAATTCTTTATCCAGTTTTATCTGACGATTAGTGGTGTAAGGAATAACCAGCTAAAAACTTGGTACTGATTTGTGAACATGCATTATATTTATAGAAGCATTTTTAAATATTTTATATGACATAATGATGTAACGACATCCTTGAATCGCTTTTTGCCCAAGAAATATATTTATATAATTTTCTATTATTATTTATATTAATTGTTTTGCATCACTTATTTCGATCAGGACATACATTTGTACTCTTTAAGTCAGGGTCTAAAATGTCATTCATAATTTGAAATTCTCTCAGAAAAATATTCAAGCTCCAGAATTGCGACCTTGCTCTGGATTTGGCAGAATTTTTACTTGTTTTGCTGTAAATAATTGTAATTTCTAATGGGGCATCTGCAAAGTGAAGCAAAGTGAAAAAAATAAATAAAATAAAAAACTGGACTAGTTCTGTTTAGAACGGGAACGTGAATGGGAATGGGAATAGAAATGGGAACGGGTACGGGAACGGGAACGGGAACAAGAGCAGTTGCATTGGAAATGGATTAAGTAAATGTTTGTGCTCATTTCTACAGTTGTTGTTGTCAATGTTGTTGTTGTCGATGTTGTTGTTGTCGTCGTCAATGTTGTCGTTTGCCGATAGCTGTTGTGGCTGCATTAACATTCTTGGCATTGCCTGCCAGGGAGAGATAGAGAGAAAGAGGGAGAGAGAGGGGCAGATGGAGGTGGGTCTTGAGTCGCCACTAAACGCATTCCAAGTGCCGTCTGCATCTGCAATCGCAAGTACGACTACGCTTTTTATTTATTCAGTGAACGGTGTTTGCTCCGCCGTCTGAGCCGTCTTTAGAGTCAGCCGAGTCTGATCCGCCGCCACAGTTTGAGCTAAAGTCAGAGACAGAGTCAGAGACAGAGACAGAGACGGAGACAGAGACAGAGATAGAGAGTTCGAGTTGGAGCTGCCAATCATAAATACGAGTACGTAACACACACGTTGTCACTGGCATCAAGCAGCATCAACTAACAGGAGGCATGGCCCAGGCATTGACCATAGACTTGCCTAACTGCGCATTTGTCGACTTATATGGCATAGACAGATAACCACATAACAACTGCTAGTCCCACTGCCAGTCCCATTGCTAGCCAACAGTAGTGTCAGTGTAGTGCCAGTTCCATTAGACAGTCCCGTTTGCCATTCTCCAGCCCCTTTCCCGCGTCCGCCAACTTGGCGACACTCTTTCTGGCCTCAACGAGTACTTATACTCGTACTCATACTCATATTCGTACTCGTACTCATACTCGTATGTAACCGACTACCAAACGGAGTAAATTAGCCCACACCCACCGACCGAGTGGATTCAGCACAGCATCATTGTCTTCCGGCTCTTCTGCATTTGGCTCCGGGCAGTGTTCCATTTTGTACCAGTTTCAAAGGTTCTAGCTACACTTAACAGTCAATCAAAGAGTTTTATCTGGATTAACATTATTGTTATTTAATAAATCTAACGACTTAAGAAACTACAAAGAGAGAATTCTCAATCAACAGTCAGTGCCCAAGATGATCTAAATTTATGCTACAATTAATGATTAAATTATTATTCGATTGTGCTGAAATTTTCAGGTCTTCTTCGAGCCATAACTCAAACTAACAGCTCTCAGCTTATGAGGATATCTGCCCACATATCAATTTTGGTGCTTCTAGCTCTTATCAATTCTGAGATCTGTTCGTTTTAGGAATGTCGAGAAAGAAATAAGTTTGTGTTTATTGTAGGGCTGGAGAATGTAATTTTGAATTTACTATTAAAAATTAGTCAAAAAAGAAGATATGGGGATGATAGATTTTAATGTAATAATCTGTTTATAATATTTACATATTTAGTAAAAATCCCTTAAATAACTAATTAAAAATCTTGTTTTCTGATTTTGTTATAAGTGTTTGGTAGATGTAAAAATCCGTCGATCAATCGATGATTGTATAAGAAATTTTTAACAAATTGAATTAAATGTTTTTTTCTCGATGAATCGTGGAAAATAAATCAATTAAATTAATTCACTCAAGTTCTTATTTTTTTTCTATAAATATTTTTTGTTGCTACAAAAACGAAGATCCATAATAAAATAATTTATAAAAACAATGCGATTTTTTCTTTAGAAATGCTTTATATCAAACTTGAATCTGTATGTTTCGTTTGGATTTACACAAAAACAATAATACTTTCAACACAGAGTAGAACACAGTAAAATTGTAATCTTACTTTTGTTAAGCTAGTTTTTGAAAAGCTTTAATGCCAGTCGATCAAAATATCTAAGTTTGCCAATATACTATCTGCCTACAATATAAAGCCCTGGCCAAACTGTTCAGATATTACACTCCTACAATGTGTATAAAAAAAGTAATGTACTGAGTACATAGTAGTAATGAAAACTGTGCGATTTCTTTTCCAATTAAAAGTTTTTTAAAGCAGACTGTCAGTCTGTCTGTCTGTCCGTCCATTAAGCTGTACATATGTATCTAATCTATGCTTGATTCACTGCATCCGTGGGTTGAACCTTGTCGCCAGTGGGCCATGATTACTTTCACGGGCGTGGCGTGGTCAATACGGCTCAATGTGGGCAACAGTTGCAACTAATGTCGCGGCAATTAAGTGGCAACAACTGTCGTTCATCAATCATTGGGCATTGCGAGTCTGTTGACCCGAAAATCGCCCCAAATTAGCGGTAAATTTTGGGTGGCCATGTGTGTGTGTGAGAGCCAACAATTGGAAAAAAAAAATATAAAAAAAATGGGTAGATGCATGTGACGCTCATCTACGTTGATTGACTGCCAAAAGAACAAGAGGTAGTAGAACAACAACAACAACAATGACAACTGCGACGTGCCGTGAAATAAAATCAGAGATAAAAGTCGCACATCCAAATGGAGCAGCATCTTCTGGATAGGCAAACGGCAAAAATAGTTAAATAGCCGACTTAGGCAAATTGGCACGAGGCGACGGCAATGGCAATGCCAATGCCAACATCGATGCCAACTGCAGCGACTACACAGAAAGAAATGGTTTTCTTAATTCAAGAAGAATCAAATTTTAAAATATATATATATAAGTAAAAAAAAGTACAAAAGTAATGACTTAATATTCATAGAATAGTCTGACATAGAAGTGTCATATACTTTAATGAAATTAATAACTTAGAGAATTAAAATGTGAAAAATATTAATTTTCATTAGTGCATTAATTTTATAAGGAAATCCGTGTAGCGCTAGGATATGAGATAATAAAATTAAAATTGTATTAAGCACGATTTTTCAATTTCTTCTCCGCAAATATTTTAATTATCGGCGCTCTATAAGAATAAAAGTCAAATTAAAGGTTTTAGGTCTGTTTTACTATTTTAATGCTGAATGGTTTGCCAATTTAACTGCATATTGTGTTAATTTAATAAAAATATCCCAAATACATACTTAAAAAATGCAAGAATTTTGTATCTGAATATTAGAATAATTTTTTTTTTTTTTGCTGTGTACGGCCAAGTTTAGGAGCAAGCTGTGGCAAGTGCGTTGAGGAATTACAATGATGACAAGAGTTGCGGAATAAGAAGAAGACGAAGACGAGGATGAAGCCAATGCCGATGCCAAAGTGTGCTGTTCGACATTGCGATGCCAGTCATAGAAACAGGCGACGTTAATAGATTTACACGCCAACTGAAGCAAGAAAGAATTGAGAGAGCGACAACTACAACAGCAACACACGGCAGCAACTGTTGCTCATGATGCCAAATCCAAAAAAAAGCGGACTGCGCATGCGTAGAATGGCAATGAGAATGAGCACAGAATCAGACTCAACTAGAAGCATAAATACTTGTAGCTCAGATAGAAGTACTCGTACTCAGACAGTCAGATATAAAGATTATGATGACGACGACGACGACGACGACTGGCCAATGCTGCCAGTGGCAACATTGTTGCCTTGTTGCCACAGTTATCCACCTCGTCATCTACAGCTAATGAAGCGGCCGGATATTCGGTTTACACGTATCGCATAACACGATTCTCGTAATTATAACAAATCAAAGTCAAGCCTTTGCTTGTTTATAAACAAAACACTATGGCCTCAAAATTTAATACTTAGCATTTGGGTAAGTACTGAGATTAACTGAGAGATATTTTGACTTAAATTTTATAGATATTAAATTAAATAAAAATGTACCCACAATTGCTCAATTAATTCTAAGGCTCGTTTTTTCACCATCAAGTTAATTTTTTATTTATCTTTCATACCAATACAAATTTGACACTAATTTTTATGCATTTTACTTCAAAATATCATTTAGATAATTATATGAGCTCTAAACTTGATTTGAATCGAATAAATGGGCCTAGAATTCTAAAAGCAAGAAATCAGACTAATTTTCGATTTAAGAGAAATATCTAAAAAATGTTGCATGTATTAAATATATTAAATATTACATATTAAATATTGATTATTAAAACCAAAGCTAAAATAAAGATAAAAAAAATTGTATGCCAAGTAGATAGAAAGTTGAAACAATACCTGCTGCCGTTTGAAGGTTATATTTACTTACTTTACTTACAGATGATTAACATATCTTAGGAATAAAAATTCATTATATATCGCAAATCGAGAAAACTTAACAGTTTTTTATAAAAAACTTTTTTATTTTGGACAATGAAAGATTCCAATTATAATTGTCAGTCGTCCTATTTAGTCGCATCAACATTAGTTAAATACAACGGTTGTTATACTCATTTTAAATTGAAATAATTTTCAATTGATAATACAAATTTTAATTATCAATTTTGTGTATTCTTCATAACATTTGTCAAATATATGGGGAATCTAATTATGTGTGTCAAGACAATAAGTAATGCCAGCTAGCTTAACACAGTTCACAGCGTTCATTTACAGGGATATGAGAATATCGTGATATGCATGTACATTTGTATGCTTGTATGTGTGTCGCATAAACAAGGTAAGTGATGACGACGCGACGCTTACAGAGATGAAAACGCAGACGAAGACGTCGGCGTCGACGCCCGCGAAGTCAAACGTTATTTAATCAGAATCGCAAAGGCAAAGGCACAGAGATAGACGCACCGACAGACACACATACACAGAGTCGTCACACACACACACACACATAAAAGTACACAAGTCTCAGCAGCGTCTGCGGCAAAACGGCAAAACAGCAACAACGACAGGTGCCTGGCAGCGACAGAGGCTGCAGTAACGGCAACGGCTGAAAGAAAAATGCAGCAAAAAATAAAAGCTGGCGTGCGGAATATGCGAACGCGACTGCAACTGCGACTGCAGCAGCAGCCGTCGCCGCGACGGCCAATCAATTCTGAGAAATGAAAACGCCGTCTTCGGCATCGGCATCGGCGTCGTCGTTGTTATTTTTGTTGTTGTTGTTGTTGTTGTTGTTATTGTTGTTGGCACAATTGTGCGATGGTTGCCAGGTTGCCAGTTGCAGGCAAAGCAAAAGCCACAGCCACAGCCACAGCTACACATACATAAACATACAAGAATGCGAAGAAATGCAAAATGCAAACACCACGAGCCACTTTCCAAATGCATTCATGATGTTTACCGTTGAAATGCGCCCAGTTGCCAGTGTGAGTCTGCAATAGAGAGAGATAGAAAGAGACTGAAGTAGCAGTCACTCTACAGCAGTCACAACAGCAACAACAGCAACAGAGACTGCACTGGCTCTGGCATCGGTCAATTCAGTCAGCAACAACAAAGGAGGAGAAAAGCACAAGCGGAGGAGCAGCAGCAACTTTACGTCCACTACACACACATTTGAAGGTGGTGACAGCAGGGTTGCCACTTCCACTGATTTATATCAGGTGGAAATCAGTTTATTTTCTAGACTAGAACTATTTAAAAGTATTTTATGTAATTATTTATTTTCATCAAGGCTCACTCTCACTCTTCGGAACCATTGAATATGATTTCGCTTGAATATAATTTAATAAATATAATAAAATTATATTATTTCAAAATTGTTGTTAAATTTTTGTAAATTTTTTGGACCTTGTAAATTGTATTACATAAAGATTGAGAACTTTTTAAAGAGAATAATTTGGATTATTAGGTCTATTAAAATATAAAAGAGTAATCAATCTATTTAAACCAGGGATTAAAGCCGTAACCATAACCGTAACCGTTAACCGCTACTAACCGAATGAAATAGGTAACCGTAACTAAAATCGTAATCGAAACTATTCCAAGAAAAAAAGTGGAAATAAGTTCTAAAGTACTTTTTTAACTTAGTCTTATCACCTGGTGTCGATTAAGAGAAAAAATTAAAGATTTAAAAATTATGAAAATTTTCGAAAAATGTAAAGGGGTAACTATGCAAAAATCGATCAATTTTGGAAAAAAAATTTTGTCTCAGAAGCATAAAATTTAAATGCAAAATTAAAGTAGGGTTAATATTATGAAATATAAGGCATTCCTCTCGAAAATCGGATGAGCTTTAATAAAGTTGTGCTTGTCGAAAGTCCAAAAAGTCAACATTTCTCATATTTGTATAGATCATATATCAAGTTCGTGTAGATCATCTTAAAAACAATAAAAAAAACAACATATAGTTAACAAAAGTAACAACATATTCATAAATTTATTCGTGTTATCGTTGTTAAGATAATTAATTTATTATACTTTTAGTTTAATTTACTTAGCATCCATTTGTTAATCGCATATTTTATTAGAATATTGGCAACTCTGTTAGCAATACGGCGCGTCTAAACAGCGACAACAACAAGAAATTAGCCAATTGCAAAGCCGCAAGTTTAAATTCAAGTTCAAGTGCGTGTTTTCGTCGACAGCGCTGTCAATTTGAAATGATCCTGCAGGAGCTACTTCTTCTTCTTCTTCATCTGTTCCTATTACCATTTCTGGCGCCCAATTGTCAAATGATTCTGTTGCATTTGTCCATCTAATCAGTCCAACTGAGAAGCAACAAGTGCTAATTGGAGCCTGTGTGTTCCAATACGAGTGTTTTGAGTTCTAAACTGCTGCTGCTGCTCTGCTGTGCTCATTTGTGCAGTTGGCGTCGTCGTCGCGTCGCGCCGGCGCAGCCAGTCACAGGCGGCTGGCTGCTGCTTCTGTCTCTGCTTCTGCTTCTGTCTCTGCTTTTGCTTCTGCTTCTGCTTCTGCTTTGACTTCAGTCGCAGTCTCAGCGTCAGATTTTGCTGCCCATGTTGTCTATGTGTGTGTGTGTATTGCTATTGTGTGTGTGTGAGTGTGTCTGTGTATATCTTGTCTTGAATTTCTTCTTCTGTTCCCGACAGTTACATTACGAGGCCAAAGAAAGTATCTTGGCTGGCTCGCGTGTATTTCGCGTTCGTCGCTCGACGAGTTCACACGTCTTTGGCTCGCTTGGCGCATCTTGCACAGAATCAGATTTTGATTCTGTATCCGAATCCGAATCCGAATTCGAGTCCGAATCCCGCATCCGAATTCGAGTCTGAATCCCGCATCCGAATTCCGCTCGGATCGTAAACGAGTCTCGTTTTTGTCTCGTGCTCTTTCTTGCCCAAAAGTTGCCCAGTGTCAGTGTCAGTGTGTATTAAATTCTGTTATTTTTTTTTGTTCGTTGCTGTTGTTGTTGCTCTTTTCGCAATTACCGTTATTCAAGTACAACCACGCATCATAGACACCAGCAAGAAGAGATCGCAGTGAAGTGAGTGTTGTTATTGCTGTCGATGTAGATGTTGTTATTGTTGTTGTTGTTGTTGTTGTTGTAACTATTTTTTTTGTTAGACATACTAAACCCAAGTTAACCCCTAGATAATGATCATAAACTCTGAAAATTGCATTTCAATTGGGGTTTATAATTTTTTTTATATTTTTTTTTTCATTTTTTGTGCCAAACTATTGAACTAATGTGTGCGCTAAATGATTCCAATTGGACTTCGGTCAGTCAAAGAGGACACCAGCAATAACAACAACAACAACAACAACACCAACGAGTTGAAGAAGTTGATGGAGAAGCGCCAGCTGCAGCTGCGGCTGCGGCTGCGACTGCGGCTGCATCTGTAAATAGCGCTGCAGCTGCGCAGCCGAGCCGATTAACCAGCCAGGCAGGGGCAAGCGGACTCGGCGTTTCATGCTTTCTAATTTTTTCCAATTAGCACAAAAGCTGTGCTCTCTCTCTGGCCGATTGAGAATCGAAATCAAAATCAAAGATTTTTCTTTTGCGGATGCAAAGCTTTTTCAAAACCGCAGTTGCAGTCGCTGTCGCTGTCATTACAGTTACAGTTACATTTGCAGCAGCGACAAAAAGCTGTGAACAAAAACAAATGAAAAAGTATTAAGAATCATCATTCATTATACACAAATCAAAACAATGTGTAAAAACGAAACGACAACAATAAAAAGTGACCTGTCATGAGCCTCTCTCCTCTCTCGACGTCACTCTTTACGCTCGTTACTGATTGACAATGCAACATCAATGCCATTCACATTCCCATAAACACACACACAGATATACGTATGTTTATATACCTGTGTGTCTGTCTGTTCTTTTTGGCGTCTGCTGTCGTTGTCTCCGGCTTTCGTTGCCATTGATCCAAATACAACAAAGCGCGAGAGCCAGAGAGAGAGAGAGAGAGAGAGGGGGATAGATACACATATACAGTTAATCAAATAATTGTTTTGACAACGATTAAAGCTTACATACATATTCGATTTTAAATTTAAATTAGCTAAAATCAAGGGATTTTATTATAAACAAAAATAATAATCCAAAATAAGAATTGCATATGTGAATTTTTGTTTGTCAGAAGAATTTCTCGACTAACTGTATATGCTATGTACATAATATGTATGTGTCAAATGGCAGCTAATCACTAATCAGTTGCCATCATCATAATCATCAGCAGCAGCAGCATGGTGAATGATATTCCCCAGACCCGAACCCCAACACAAAACCCAACCACTTGTACAATTCGAGACCCAGTCGCACTCCTCGCAGCATTTCACCAGAGTTTCTTGCTTGCTTGGCTGCTTCGTTCTTATTTACGAGTACGTTACGTGTTACGAGTGTGCAGCGGTCTGTCGATTTCACTTCATCTTCTTTAACGTACTTTACACGTTCCTCATCTTTGTCGTCTTCTTCTTCTTCTTCTTTAACATCCCATTTATTTTTTTTGACGTTACTCGTATTTCATTTATTTATTTTTTTGTTGGTTTTTTTGTTGTTGTTTTTTGGTATATTTTATGCACTTGCTGGACGCGCACAGAGTTTAGATTTAGTCAGAAGAGAGCACATAAATCGTTGACTATACAAACAAACAACTCACTCTCGCGTATATACATCTATACATACGTCCCTACATAATACGTAGAAGCTCTCATTAAGCGGAGCTGAAGAACGAGAGCGACGAAGAGTTAAACACGAGGACATTTGCTTTATACCGGTAAGTTGAAAAATCATAAATTTTCAATCATTGACAGTTGATCATTGATCATTATTCCTTGGGTTATATGAAGCAATTTCAAGTTATCAAATCTAATATATAATTATTAAGAAAAATATAAAAGGACTTTAAACTTTTGAGAATCGTTAGTGCCATTCTTAAGTTAATCTTAATTTGTACTTTAATGATTAAAAATGCAAGGTCACCTCTAGGAAAATACTTTAAACATGGGTCACCCCATGTTTTAGAAAAGGTGTTTCAAAAATTTCAATTTTGTTACCTAGTGTAATCGATGGTAACATTTCAACACTATTACCATTCAAAAAGATAAGAAATAAAAGTGTAGTAGAATAGAAGCTATGACAGCTGAACCTTATTTCGTTGTGATCATTATCGAGTACACAAAAGTTTCGTTCAGTGTAATTAGACATTAATAAAGCTAATGAGTTCACATATCAATCAATAGCAAACGAATCATTTAGCTAACAATGTACAAACACACACAGACACCCAAAGGTAGAGAGCGAGAGAGAGAGGGAGAGAGGGGGAGAGAGTGGGACAGCCAACAAGAGAGCGGTGTTAAATGCATTTGATCCGTCTTGGAGCGCATTAAATGCCCCGTTAACTACTTCGAATTCTAATCAAGCTGATGCGACAAACCAAAGAACCAAAGAACGCCGCGCGGTGGCACAATAAACTCAATTCCTCGCGCCAGTTAGAAAAAAAAGACCAAGTAGAAGAAAAACAAACACACACAGACAGACACAAACACATGGACACATTAAGAGAGACAGGTAACAAACACGCGACATGGCCATAAATGCAATGCCAAGTTGCAAGTTGCAAGTTGTTGCCGTTGTCGCATCTGTTGCAAGTTGGCAAACGGAGATCAACAGCAACGGCAACAGCAACGGCAACGGCAGTCGACAGTCCACATCTTTAACTGCCTCTCTCTGTGTGTGCGTGTGTGAGTGTGTGTGTGTGTCTATGTGTGTTGGCCTCAAATCATTTGCTTTGGAACATGGGACACCCTATGAAGACGTGACTTCCATGCGTCTGCGTTGAAGTCGCTGTCTGGGCTGCCTAAGTCATGAATCTAACTCGTACTATTTGATCTATGAGCATACAAACATACATGCATACATACATACATACATACATACATACATACATACAGACATACATACAGACATACATACAGACATACATACATATCTATGCCCATTTCCTCTACTCCTCTCAACTGTTTTTTTTTTTGTTTTCTTAGATCTTTTGCATATATGTATGTATTCATTTGAATTTCATTCATTGCTTGACATCTTTCTTGCTGTGACTTTCGTTCGCCAACTGCCGGCAATAAACAACATCAACATCAACATCAACATCAACCTTGTTGCCCTCTCTTCACTTCATTCCCGCCCTGTCGCATTCTTCGCCTTCGTCTTCCTCTATTTGATGACGCATAGTTTAAAAGCTAATTCGATTTTGCCCATTGGCATCTTTTCTTTAGCAGCTTAAGCCATAAAAGTTAAAAATGCAGATACAAATACAGCTATAGATACAGGTACAGATACAGATACAGATACAGATACAGATACGGATACAGATACAACATGCGATGCCTTTCTTTGAAAAATGTTAATTTGCACTCAACAAGCTTCTTTTTTTTAAATTCAAATACAATTTTCTTGTTCTTCAGCGTGTTCGTCTTCAATTTTCGAAATCTCAACCGGCGTCTAACTGTTCTTTTGCCTTTCTACGGTGCACAGACACAAAAAACTAACATAAAAAATTAACTGTTATCAACTCTCCTCTCACCGACCCCGCGACGCTTATCGCACAGCATTCCAATAATGAAATGGAAATTTTCTCCGACGCCTTCTCCGTGATTCTCAATGCACCCGATAAAAAGGGAGAGTGACGATGCCTTCAATGATATTATTGTTCACATTGACAGTCAAAATTCACTTTTAACCCAGTTAATATGTGTAAAGTAAGGTCTAAGCCCATTGTTGTGATTAAAGCTCTTGCCTCATTATATTCTGTGAAAGTCCGTCTCTATAGTCAACTAAGTTGAATATTGACTAATAACAAATTCACACAGTTTCTATATAATTCCATGAAACTTCTGCAGCTTAGCATTTGGCCAAGAAGTTCAATTAAATTCGTATCGCTTAACTTGACTCGAGTTGTATGTGGAAAATCTTAAAATTGGGACAACAAATAATGACTTACCTGATTCCTTTTTTTACACATAATTTCCTCCACTAACATTTTTTTTATATTATTTAACAGTTTTGCCATCTTGTCATAGCTTTATTTACCTTTTTTAAGAGAAAATCTCATTAAGAATGAAGATCTCAAAATTGATTTATCTATTTGATTTAAGTCAGTTAAAAGCAGTCGACTAAAAGTTGATCAAATTTAAGATAATATTACAAGCTAAAGTTTTGAAAATAACAACTAAAATGATAAATCAAACTAAAAAACTGAATAAAATAAAAAACAAAAATGTTTGCATAACTTGATTTAAGACAAGATTTTGCCTATTTCCTGTCCCTTTCCAAATTCAGTCTCATTCTGCCCGCTAAACAGTTATCTTTTTACGGTACCCAGACAGCCAATAGTCTTGTACCCTATACCCATTATAGCCACAACTAAACATATCTCAAAGTGCTGCTAACAATACCAGTTCGGGTGGCTAGTTTAGAAACCAGTTTAATTCAAATTGGGTCCAAAAGAAAGTGAACCATTTGGGAATGTACTCGTACTCGTATTTCATATTATTTGATTTTTGGATATTTTTGTTGTTGTTGCTGTTGTTGTTGTTGTTGATTTTCTACTTATGGCAGGTGTATTATGATGATTACTAAAGTATTTAACATTAATATGGTTATTGTGTTGCACTTTTCATTGTGAGATTCAAGTCAAAAAGAAGGCGAATGCCGAAAACCAGAAAATGGCATAAAAAAGAAGCTTTATAACTAACTGCGTTTTGTTTGGTGGTTTACCGTTTAACTGATTATGTGTGTGTGTGTGTGTTGTGTGTTTGTGTGGAAAAACTCAACGATTCGAAAGTGGTCTTCGAATAGCCATTTTCCCAAGCCAAACCGCCCAAATGGCTTTTGATATTTGGCTCAATTTATTGGCTTGTACAATAAGTGAGGCTGTGGCAAGTCGAAGTTGGTAACAGGGGGAGAGGCGGAAGGAGGAAGGCGGCGTGACGGCTAAAAATGAAAAGTGAAAACTGCACAAATACAGACTAACGAACATTCGAGTATATTGTGCGACAATTTTGCTTTTCCATTTCATTTGATCGCGGCACGCGGTACGTAAATGCGGCTTTAATGAAAATGCCGCTGCCACAAATAGGGCTGACTGAATTGGCAGCAAGGCGCCGATGAGATCAGCTCAGCTCTGATCAGTTCGCGCTCATATCGAGCGTGGCAAGTGGCTGGTTGCTGTTTGCCAGTGGAAAGCACCAACATTTGAAAATACTCATTCAAAATGCGATGCTGTTAATTGCAATGCGGCTGTGGCAGCTGCTTGATATTACCATTAATTAAGCGTTAGCGGAGCGTGCAACATGCGCCGCCAATGCCGCCAATGCCGCCAATGCCGCCAAGCCACCGCACTTTCTTTGGCTTACATATTTAGACCTCAGACGGCCGACAGCTTTTTAAGTAGATCCCGTCCAGGCGGGCCACTTAATTGGGCGCCATGGCGTGGCAGCAACCCGACTCGACGTTGCCAAGGGGCAGGTGCTGCACAGTGATGGTGAGGGGGGGGGGGTAGCACTAGCAAACAGTTAGACGCTCCATGGCACGAGTCTGATATTAAAACCCACAGCGTGATCTTGATTTTTCATCTTGATCTTGATCTTGATCTTGACAAACAACAGCTGACCGACCGCTAACTCGTGTGGCATCGGGCTCTTTACCGTTTTAGCCAAATGAGCAAGTGACCAACCGGCTAACAAATGTGGTCTACCAGCTCTACTCTAATTAGCCAAACATTAGCCAGTCTCACAAAAAATAATAAGCAATGAGTGAAAACGGCCAAAACGACAAACGACGACAAAAAAAGAGAAATTAATTGGGCTCAAATTAAATACAAATACAACAAAAATTTATACAAACAATTTACCGTTGTTAAAAGGCATTTCTATTGATTGTTTATGTTATTGTTGTTATTGTTGAATTTTTTTTTGTTATTGTTGTTGGGCTCTTTTCGACGTATTCAATTTACAGTTCTGCGAGAGATTCTGACCGCATTTTTGCGCTTGAATTGAAAGACATCAGTAACACAAATAATAATAACAACAACAACAACAACAATTCCGCTTAACAATAGCTTGCTCTTTAAATTGCCTGTGTATCTGTGTATCTTTCGCTGTATTCGTATCTGTATCTGTATCTGCACCTGCCCATCCGTCATTTGCCTTTGTGCAAACTGAAACTCACAATCGATTGAAAGCAGCTCCAACAATAATTTCGATTTCATTTTCACCTGTGCTTGTTATTGTTGTTGTTGTTCATCGCCTGCCTGCGGTAAAAGTGTGTAAACACAATAATAAAAATGGCATGGAAAATATAACTACGACAATCATAAAAGAGAAAAAGAATTAAGAGTTAAGATTTTTGTTTTTTGCTTTGTATTTCTTTTTTATTATTATTATTGCTCTGTGAGCGACGCTTGTGGGTTGGGACTGAGTGATTGACTGGCTTGATTGATTGATTGATTGATTCATGCCAATGTCGGCGTCTTTCAAACTACTTTCTTGCTACTTGCCGCAACGGCAGTGAAAGTGCAACTTGCAACGAAACGCCGACAGCGAATTCACAGCACAAAATTGAGCCACCTGATTACAGTTAGTTTCTTCAGCTGTTTCTCAAGTCTTGACAATTGGAACAGGGACATTTCGAAAATCTAAAGCTGATTGCAGACAATCGGTTCTCATCATAGACAGTGTTTATTTTCAGTTGAATAAATTCTAAAAAAATAATACATATTAAAACTCTCAAATCAAAAGGATCGACTTCAAGATACCCTTGGATATTCGAAAACATATTTGTACAGTCATACAGTCAATGGTGAGTGTTTCCGTCTCCGAAAATCCTAATTTTGTTATGTAAAACATGTGCCAAATCTCAAATTTAAGAAAAAGTTAAACCATAAATATTAAAAAATAAATTATAAATTTAATAACATACAAAGCAAATGTTGAGTGTCTAGCTCTTTTAGGCTCCTTCTTATTTACTCTCTTTCTACACCTTACAATATTATTAAAAGTTCTGAACGGTTGTCAGCCTATCCCGACAGTCTTGAAATTTAACTTTTTTGACCTTAACTTGTTATTTGACTCGGGAACTGACTTTGATTTATTGACAAAATTTGAGGACTTTTTCTAATATTGTTCATAGCACATTTGGTGTTTGGGTTCTCACAGTACAAACAAATAAATCTCTTGGGTCACCCACGATTTCAGGGGCCACTTAATAGCAACTTGACGGCGAAAATTGAACTCTGACCCAAGGCAATTGCCCATCCTAATCCAGTACCTGGTGTCCACCAAAAATTAACCGCAAGATCGTTTATTTTGACGCAGTGGTTAAGTGCAACCTCAAGCCGAATCGAGGTCGGGACACTGAGTGCAAGAAGTACGAGCACAGCGTGTAAAACATGATTAATCAAATGGGTCGCTTGAGTATCGTGGGAGAATCTCCGTTCTGATTTAATATCTGTGTAATTGATAATCCGGCCATACTAAGATCCTTCTTAATTTTCAGAAAGAACGACTCAATAAATTATCTATATTGCGTATTATCGCAGTAATATTGGGTATAAAAAATGCAACAGTATTTTTTTTTTTTTTTTAATATTTTAAGAATTCGGTGATATAGACAGATTCTCAATTGGCCAATTTATTTTCATTAGCTACCAAACGGCAATTAAAGCTGCCGCACAGTGGGTCAAATACTCTAGGAACTTGGCTACAATAATAATACAATAAAAAATTCCTCACCTTTTACCCATTAATGATTATTTAGCAATATTCTTCGTCTTAGGGCTGGTCAGTTATAACCGACTTTAGAAACTCTTATCAATCTAAAAAATGAAATCAACACAACAGAACTGAAAAATTGCAAGTAATATAATTTTATGAGCTTAAAGCGGCATTCTGATAATTTAAAGTGGATTTGAAGACAAGTAGACATATTGTTTTGAACAGATATCGAATTTATTGAGATATACCAAATAATAAGATGAAAAGAAAACTGCATTTATTCTTTCATTAGTAAACTGTTTAGAAATACAATGGATTTACTGTTTGCTGAGTGGTCTACAGATTTTTTTTTAATTTTTTGCGGCTTGTTGCAACATTGGGAACCACTGTGCGACTGCGATCATGATACAGCTGCCGCACGTGCCACAAGCCACGAACCCACATGTTGAATTGGCGAATGCCAATTGTAATGATAATGCTTAATGTAATGCCAAACTAACAGTTGCTCTCTCTTCTTTGTCTCTCTTTGCAGATATAGGTACAACGGCCACATCGTCAACATGTGGAGCCCACAAAAAGGTCCTACAAGGCTGTGGGACCTTAGATTTAGTAGCTGTATATTTATATTACATTTAATGGTAAGTCAATTAGGAAACTTTACTCTGTCCAGAAAATCAGAGAGAAGAAGATATATCTATCTTTTATATTTACAACTTTAAATAGTTTCACTTCATTTAAAATTTATAGAATTTCATGTTTATTTATCTATTGAAAATGTACAAATATTAAATACTTCACCTGATTCTCCACATTTGATATCTTATCTCTTGTGCCTACAAACTTACCTTGTGATAAGGCTAAGACCAGACTAATGATAGCAAATATATAAGTAAAGCTTATCAAAAACATATGATATGAATCTATACATACTTTCAATACTATTTCATAACTTTATAAAACGCTAAACTTGTATATATTTATTGGTTTTATGAATTCTCTTTATATAGTAGGATTATCAAATACTCTAAGCACATTGCACTTTAATCTTTACAAATTTTATTTTAACGCTTATTAAAGCGTTAGAAAGTTAGATTATTTTTGTATTTCTCTAGATGCATATCGAAAAGCATTATCATTGCTTTGATATGATATTATAATATAATGGAAACCTCCAATAGACAACATCTGACTTTTGCGCTATAAATAGTGCCAATCTAAAGATACTCGAATCAAAAATTGAAAAGAAAACCTTTTTTTTGTTAGGTTTTAGTTAATTTTTTTAATAAATATATATAGCTTTTGTGAGTAAAGTAAATCAACAAGGTGCCTCTTAGTTCGTAGAGCGCTTAGAATTTCTCACCCACGGGCTTGATGGTCAGCTCATGAATTTGAACATTTGGCGGCGTCAGGATGCAGTAGGACACAGCATCGGCGACATCCTCGGCAAGGAGCAGGGGAAATTCACCGATTTTGCTGAAAGCGTTCTTATCAATAATTTCGGTATCAACGGCGCCGGGACTAATGCTCTGTGGAGGAGGATAATAAGTTAAATGAATTGCAATGGAGAGCATCAAATGGTGCTTACGGTTATCTTTGTTCGTGTGCCCGCGGTAAGGAACTCCTGACGCAGGACCTCGGTGAGGGCGGTGATGGCGTGCTTGGAGGGCGCATACATGTTGAAGCTCATGCCGGGAATATGGGGCACCCGATGGCCGGCAATGCTGTTGATGATGACCACATGGCCGTCGTCGACCTTGCGGCGCTGCATGGAGTGGAATGCCTCCCGGGTGCACCACGAGACGCCCAGGACATTGGTGTCCAGAATGGCGCGCAGATCGGCGCTGTTGCCCTCACCGGTGATGGTGGTATGACGAGTGATGCCCGCATTGTTCACCAGCACATCGGCGCCCCCAAGGGTCTTATCGATCCAGGCAAAGGTCGCGATCACCTGCTGCTCATCGCTCACATCGCACTTGTGGTAATGGAAGCGCGCCGCCTGATCCGCCGGCAGGGCGGCCTTGATCTCCTCCAGGCGATTCTCGCGACGCGCCAGGCCGACAACAACCATGCCCTTGGCCACCAGATCCTTGCAACATGCCGCACCGATGCCCGAGCTGGCACCTGTCACCACAGCCACGCGATTCGACCAACGATTCATTTCCTTTGATTTTCGGATTATTATTTCTAGCTGCCGCTTTCAATTCATCAAAGCACCAACTGAAGGCTGGCCTCCTGTGCGGCGTCTCTTTTATAGCTCTGCGGCAGACTGAAACTTGTCCGCTTGAATTCGCCGCACACCTGCCCATTTTATGCCCCCCTGCCACCCGCCACCTGCCCCTCTCGTCGACACTTGTACAAAAGTACAAAGTCATGCTGATAGTTACTACTGTTGATCACACTGTCCACTCAAAACAGTCAGCAGTCCAAGCACTCTCTCATTTATAATACCCTTACTAAGGGTCTTATCATTTTGTCACGAATTTCGTAACGCGCTCAAAAAAAGCTAAGCAGATCACATAAAGAACTTCTCTTACTCGAATCAGAGTTCGAGTTAGAGAAAGTTCGAGTAACAATAGTTCGACCTATGGATTTTGACTGTATATATAAATTATCACAATATAATATAGAATAATTTAGTGAATCATAATATCATATTGAAATTGAATATCAGTCGTAAATCAACTTTTAGTTTGAAAATCGTATTTGCTTTTTTTATTTTAGTTTTAATCTCAACCACACTAACATATGGTATTATTTCGTACATACTAAATAGATTTGCATTAAACGGATTTTCTTCGTTATACTACTTAATTTAAAGCTGCCATAAGAACGAACGTTCAAAACTTTTGATTTACATCTATGAGTTATGCTGAGGTTTTATTATAGTTATTATATTATATCTTTTATCTCTGGAGATATCTTAATCAAAACTCTCGAATTGTATATTTGGTATTGTCTTATACATTATAGAAACGGGTATCAAGGGTATTTAATTTTCGGTGTGCCTCGAACAACACAACTTTTCTCTCTCGTCTAGTTCACTCTCTCGTTTCGTTGCTCTCGCTCTCTTTTGTGCTTTGCGATCTGATCAGCTGACGGAAAGCTCTTCCAGCACTAATTGGCATTTGTGAGAGAGTAATCTTCTTTCACAGCCCAGCGAAGAGTATGATCAGTTTGTGTGATGGGTTTGCCATCAGACGTGTATTTGTACCTGCAATCCGCACTATTTTTTTATTTAATATAACTTCATATTTCATATATACATTCATATGCATATCAATCGCTATTTAGATTTCAACTATATTAATATTGGTCAATACTAATTACACTACTTAAATTGATTAATAGAGGGTATTTAATATTCGCCATTCAAAGCATTTCAATTTGATTTTTGTTGCTTTTGCTTGTCATGCTTTTAAAGCATAAAAAAACGCTAATTTGAATTTAATTTGTTGTTATTCGGCATAAACTAATATTGTGAAATAAATTACATAGTATATTAGCTTAATTCAGTGAGAATCCAAATTACGAATTTATATAATACTTTAATGCGAGTTTTTTTTTAGCTAAGTTAGCATTTCAGTTTTAATTTAAGAATTATTTAATTTAATTTGAAGGTATATCTTTGAATAGACGCCTTGCAAGCTGAATCTTCCACGATCATGATCATGTTCTTGCCAATGATACTTAAGTGGTTCAACCAAAGTTCATGAATATCGTTGAGCTTTGATCGTGAACTCTTTTTTGAAATGATTTGGATCTAATTATTCATTAGTATTTTTCACAAGTCTAACTGAAATGGTTTCTAATATAGATTGCAATAAAGCAAATAATGATGGAACATTAGATCGACACTCGTATGATTTAAATACTTTACCTATACTTTAAATTTGCTTTCCAAAATTCGTACAAATTTGAGAAATAGGTGAATATATAGTTTATATATAGGAATAGAAATTTTACATTCTTGACTTGTGATAAAATCTAAGAATATAATAAAAACTTAGATGTACGAATTGAATATTCATCGCACCTAAATTGTAATTAGCATCAATTATTAACTACTATGTATACGATATATTTTTTTTTAAATTGATGAAAACATTTCATGATATGTTCATGATATATAAATTCACTGTGATCTGAAGTGCAGTGAAAATAAAATGTATGTGTATATATCGTTTATCTCTATGTTTTTAAACCAAGTCATAATACGTAGATATTAGAATGAATGAATGCCCAGCTTAGTAAGAGTGGATTTAAAAGAATTACTGTAGGTTATCAGTTCATTAATATATTGCTCAAAATCGAACAGCTGTTGCTGATTTACACTGCATAACATTTTGTGAGTTGTGTGGGACAGTGTAAGTTTCTTACCGGGGTTGCCGCAGACAATTTGGCACCATCTCTGGACAATTTGTGAATATCTGGTCAGCTGTCGCTCAGTGGGAGCCAAAGGCATTGGTGGTGGGCGAGAAGGGGCGGGTGGAGGGGGTGGTAGAATGGTACAACAGATTGGATATTTGAGTGCTGTTTTAGCATGGCAAGTAGAGCAATTTTTACTGTTGCCAGTGCAACAAGAAATTCCATTTGCAATTTGGTTGGCCACAACAACTTCGAATTTAACTGGCTTCGTTCGTTTTAAGCCATTTCAAAAGCCGCCTGGTCGAAATGCCCCGGAATCTGGCTCAGTCCGGCTCGTGTCTCGGCCTCGGTCTCGGCCTCGGTCTCGGACTTGGTCTCGCTTGCCTGCCACATTTGGCAAGGCAGCTTTGGGGCAAGTATGCAAATGGCTTAGCAACCAGCCAGACCCATCCAGATTCCAGATAGACGAGTTGTCGACGCCTCAAACTCCACTTGCAGCTGTCCAATGCCCCTCAACTTGACTCAACTTGGCTCAACTTGGCTCAACTTCCAGTTCCAACTGCAGTTCAGTTCCAGTTGCAGTTGCAGTCGCATTTTCCACCACCTTCCTTCTCCGGCTTCCGATGTGCTATGGAATTTGCTTTCTTATTGGCTAGAAAAATTGAAGCGGCATTTCGTTTTTATTGGTAACATGTTTGGCTGGCTAACAAGTGTAATTAAAATAAATAAAGTGATTAGCATTGAGAGACAGCCTCAAGGCCATCACATCAAGGCGACCCTTAATCACGGTAAGAGCAGAGGAAGAGAGTGAAAGAGAGAGCGAGAGGGGGAGGGAGAGACAGAGGCAGAGGGAGGTAGGAGGAAGGAATGCAAGCAACCAACTTAGCCAATCTAACTAACTTACCAATCTCGCTGCTTGTTAATTTAGTGCGCGAATTCCAAGACAGATTCGTCGTCGTAAGACGTGAAAGGGGTCTGCGGTTAGTCGGTCAGGGGGCAGAGGGGAGGAGGGGTGGGTATTCATTCCAGTTCAAAGTTGCTGCTGTGGCAGTTACCGGTCGGTGGGGCAGGTGCAGGAACAGCTGCAGCAGCTTCAGGTGTCAAGTTTGCCTGTGGGAATTGCGTTAATTAGAAATTATAACGGTTTACACATCGTTGGCAGCATCTCGGTGAAGTGATCTGCAATATGTATGCATGTGTGTGTGTACATGTGAAAATTAAGGATCATGACTTGATAAGCTTGAATTATTTCGCTTTAGTTCAACTTGTGTTTATTTCGAAAAGTTGTAATTACATTTTGGTAACTGGGTGATCTATGATAGTAATGTAGAAATGCATCGATAACTGGACAACTCGAGATTCTCGGAAGCAAATTTTAACTCGACAACTATTTGACGATATAAAGACAGCTCGACTTTTGTTTTAACGATTATAATATTTCGATTTAAAAATCGATTCATAATTTGGATTAACATTAACATTTAAATTTTTTAAACTTTATAAATGAGTTCACAATTAAAGTTTAGCTTCGTTTTGCTTGTGTGACCATTGTTTTCATAGAAAATGTTTGAGCTATGGGAAAAAGTCCGATATTTTGGCATAAATTCTAAACATATGCAAAGCTGAATAAAGACTTAAAATTTGACATCTACTTTACTTAGTCTAATAAGAAATTTCCTTTTTTTCAAATTCGACTTTACTAGAGACTTGAAATTTGACATGAACTTTGGTTGGACAAAACTACAATTATTAATTTTTTTAATTGGAGCTTGTCTAATAACAAGAAATTTAATTTATGCCCAACATTTTTATGAGTTTACTTTTGAGACTTTTTATTTATTTATTTATTTGTTAATTAATTAATTAATTTAATTATTTATTTGTTTATTTGTTTATTCATTTATTTATTTATTTATTTGTTAATAAATTAATTTTATTATTTATTTGTTTATTTATTTATTTATTTTATTTTTTTTTTATTTATTTATTTTTTTTTATTTATTATTTTATTTATTGATTAATTAATTTATTTATTTATTTATTTATTTATTTATTTATTTATTCATTTATTTATTTATTAATTAATTAATTAATTAATTAATTAATTAATTAATTTATTTATTTATTTATTTATTTATTTATTTATTTATTTATTTATTTATTTATTTATTTATTTATTTATTTATTTATTTATTTATTTATTTATTTATTTATTTATTTATTTATTAATTAATTAATTTATTTATTTATTTATTTATTTATTTATTTATTTATTTATTTATTTATTTATTTATTTATTTATTTATTTATTTATTTATTTATTTATTTATTTATTTATTTATTTATTTATTTATTTATTTATTTATTTATTTATTTATTTATTTATTTATTTATTTATTTATTTATTTATTTATTTATTTATTTATTTATTTATTTATTTATTTATTTATTTATTTATTTATTTATTTATTTATTTATTTATTTATTTATTTATTTATTTATTTATTTATTTATTTATTTATTTATTTATTTATTTATTTATTTATTTATTTATTTATTTATTTATTTATTTATTTATTTATTTATTTATTTATTTATTTATTTATTTATTTATTTATTTATTTATTTATTTATTTATTTATTTATTTATTTATTTATTTATTTATTTATTTATTTATTTATTTATTTATTTATTTATTTACTTAATTATTTATTTATTTGTTTATTTATTTTTTTTTAAATTATTTATTATTATAACCATTTCTTTCTCTATCTCTCTCAACCTCTCTCAATTGCTCTCTTTCTGATTTTTTGACTCTCACTATCATTTTGTGACTGATTCTTATTGAAAATCATTTTGTCTGCTTACAGTTTAGTTTAGTCATAGCTGGTAATGAACTGTGGCCTATGGAGCGGCCCGACGGAATGCCAAACATAGTTTCACTTGAGGTCATGTGTGGCAAGGATCACATGGATGTGCATTTGACCTTCTCCCATCCCTTCGAAGGCATTGTGAGCTCGAAAGGTGCGTTAATCAATCAATTGAATCATTTCATACACCATACGTAATTAATGAATGAACCTCTCTCTCTCTCTCTCGATAACCTTTAGGACAACACAGTGATCCGCGTTGTGTGTATGTGCCACCATCGACGGGCAAAACGTTCTTCTCGTTCCGCATCTCGTACTCCCGCTGCGGCACCAAACCGGATCTCAATGGCCAGTTCTACGAGAATACGGTAAGTGGACTCAGCAGATGTTGAATGGGAATGGGAAACTTAAGCAAACCATCGATCATATTCGATGCCTATGTGAGTGGGTCAAGTGATCAGAGATCGTTCCTCGTTGATCGTTGATCAATTGATTGGTAGGATCAGGGCTCATTGGTCGCAAGAGGAGAGTAAACAAAGACGAAGAAGACAACTGTAAAACGATCACTGATCGCTTTCCCACATTCAAGTCGCGCATTCACCTGCTCGCGGCCATTTCACTTGGCCCATCATTTACTTAACCACTAAATATTTTGTAACACACACACACACACACGTACATACATACAAACATACATAATAGTGCTGGGTCGACCACTCACGATAGTATCGATATATCGAATTGTATAATTTATTTTTACACGATCGATGTTTCGACTTCGATAGTTAGCGATAGTAGACCGCGTTTTTGGATCACTGTTTGGTGTTTGTCTGAAAATTGTCAAATTTTGGACATATTTTTCAAATCTTTGTTTAGTTTCTATTTGTACTGTGAATTGTTAAACATTAATTTTTTTGGTATTTGGTATTGTTTTGAAAGACTTGAACTACCTTGAAACTATCACTTTTGTTATATGGAACAAAGAGATGTTGGTAAAAACACGATACTATCGAATTATTTGATAGAAAATCACGAAAATATCGAATATCTACACCATCAATGTTTTCCCATACTGTGAATTGTTAAATATGAATTTTGTTGATATTGTCTTGAAAGACTTGAACTACATTGAAATTAGCACTTTTGTTATATGGAATAAAGAGATGTTGGTAAAAAAACGATACTATCGGTACTATCGAATATCTCCACCAGCTCTAATACATATTGAAACCGCAGGTAGTCGTGCAGTATGACAAGGATCTGCTCGAGGTCTGGGACGAGGCAAAACGCTTGCGCTGCGAATGGTTCAACGACTATGAGAAGACCGCCTCCAAGCCGCCGATGGTAATTGCCGATTTGGATGTAATCCAACTCGACTTTCGCGGTAAGTTGGAGTACAAGAGCAGCCCTTGGCCTACTCTTTTTTATTACCACTTTTCAATTAGCCAATCGAACAGACAGTAACGTTTGCTTTCAAAAAAAAATAAAAAAAAACCCTTTAGGCGATAATGTTGATTGCTGGATGGAGATACAGCACGGCAAGGGACCCTGGGCGCCGCCAGTGAGCGGCATAGTACCACTGGGATCCACACTCACCCTGGTTGTGGCCATCAATGACTATCGTGGTGAGTGCACTGTGCAATATACAGTACTGGCCAAAACTAAAGCTCCATTTCAAACAATTTTTTTCGAATGATAACTTTTTTCTTATGAAATCAAAGTTATTAAATTTTTTTCGATTTGTTTATATGTTTATTGATAATCAAAAACTTGATCAATTCAGAAATTTCGGAATAAGAAATTAAGGAAGCATCCTAATCCTATTCTCTAAAAAAAAAATATTTTGGTTAAAAATTCTTCGATCTAAACCCAATTGAGAACTTGTGGGAGTTGGTAACTTAAAATTCAAACCAGAAAATTGGAAAAAAACAAAGGATAATTTGTACAAGGAAATATTTGCAACGAAATACTAATCAAAAATTAGTTTCTTTTAAATTAGGAATAGGGTGCTTTATTTTTGTGCTTGAAATGTTTTTTTTAATCTTAATTTTTTATTTATAATTTTCTGAATTGATTAAGTTTTTGATTATCAATAATAAGCATAAAAACTAATAAAATAACCAAAAAATAAATTTAATAATAATAACTTTATTTTCATAAAAAAAATTTACGTTTGAGAAAAAAGACCTGATAGGGTGCTTTGGTTTTGGCCAGCACTGTATGTAGATGCAACCTCTTTGTCAATCCAATCCGCTAAAACCGTTTGCTTGCCACCAGGTGAATTCGATATGCGGGTCAAGTCGTGCGTGGCATCGGACGGCTCGGGGCATGTCATCAATCTGTCCGATGAATTCGGCTGTGTGCTGCGACCCAAGATGATATCCCGCTTCCTCAAGGCCCGTGCGCCCGATGAGCGGGCCACGGTCATCACTTATGCGTTCTTCCACGCCTTCAAGTTCCCGGATGCGCTCAGTGTGCACATCAAGTGCAAGGTGGAGATCTGTCGCCATGGCTGCTTGGATCACTGCCAGAACACGGCTGCCGGAGACCCGGGTCCGGGTCTGGGCCTGGGTCTGTCAATTGGCAGCGCCAATGAGCGCAAGGATGTCCACATGAGCGACACCGTCGGCAGCAGCAGCAATGATCTTTTCAGGGATTTGGCCCTGCCGCCGGCATCGATGGGTCATGGTCCGCAGTCGGGACAACATGGCATGGGCGTGGGCAACATGGGCAACATGGGCATGGGCATGGGTCTCGATCATGACATCTTCTACGAGGACATCATACACGATCATAAACAGACAATGGGCGGCGCTGGCGGTGGCGGTGGCGGCGATCTGTACGAGGAGAAGAGCGCCAATTTACAGCCGCGTCCGGTGCACGAGAATCCCGACGAGGAGGCCGATCTGTCCGATCTCTTTGGCGACGATGATCTCGAGGACATGGACAGCGAGGGCGAGCGTTATTTGGGCCTGAAGAAGAGCGGCAAATTCCCACATGGACCACGCCAGCTGGAGGCCCAGAAGCGGATGGGCGTGCCCATGGCGGGACCACGCTCCCTGGAGCCCAAATCAGAGATGGATGATGTGCCGCGTCCGGTTTATCGGCCGCAGGCGGAGGCGCTGAAAAAGTCACGCGAGGATCACATCGATCTGGATGAGCCGATAGCCAATAGCTCCGATGCGGACGACACACAAAAGTCGACATCATCGACGACGCGACGCCGACGTCGATCTCTGGTCATTTCCGATCGCAAGGTGCGCAGCGCAGACGTTGGCGTCAGCGGACTGTACGATGTCATCTCGGAGGCGGACCTGGCCTTCTCGCCCGACTCGAAACAGGAGGCGGTCACCGTCTTCCAGGGCAAGATCAGCGAGGAGGTCGTCTACGGCATCTGCATGCCCGTGCCCGGCTTCAGCATACTGTTCATCGTGGTCATCTCGGCGACGATTGTCTCGGCATTGATCGCCGGATCGCTGCTCTATCGCTATCAGCTGCAGAAGGAGGCGCTCGAGAAGCAGACGCCCATGCCAGTGCCAGGGACACTCGCATCCTGGATGACGTTGCGACTATTCCGCATGCGACACCTGCAACAGCAGCAACAACAACCGCAACAGACGCCCAGTACTGTGACTGGCCATGAAACGGTGCAGTGAGCGATGAATTCACTGACTACTCCTCCCAACTCCACTCTCTCTCTCTCTCGCTCTCTCGCTTACTCTTTTCATCCCTAACATGCGTTTTTTGATTTGTTTTTTTTTTTTTTTTAATTTGATTTGTTTGTTTGTGGGGTTTTTGAAGTAGCAAAATTGGAAAACCACAAGAAAAGAATTTACACATACATACATATATCCAACTGACTGGCAAGTTATACTTGCAACTCTTCTTCTTCAATTTCAAAGAAGAGGAAAGTAATAGAAAAAGAAACTGAAGCAAAAGTCGAATGGCATTCGTTAGTTTTTACTCGTTAGTTATTTCTCTCGTCAGCTACGCGGGCAACATGGCAATACTTGGAGGCAATTAGTGGGTCGTATATTAATTATACCCAACTCTGTTCCGGTAGAGAGATGCATTGGATGTCCCGGTCCACAATTTGGTGCTGAATATTAATTATTTATTTATTTATTTATTTATTATTATACGAACTCTATATACACATATGTATATGTTTTTTTTTTGTTTCGCTTCCGGGTGTGTATTTAGTCGTTAAATTCATTCGAAATACACATTATTACAATAGAGATGATGATGATAATGAGATGATCCGGTATTCAGAAATACATATATACTCGTTTATCAACAGCGCACATGACTAACGTTAGGGATAAAACTTAACTTATTTACATACTTACTCTATAGGAACTTATCTTAAGCGGCGGCTCACATGGAAATCTGAAATTGTTATTAGGAAATCTTGAATAATTTTTAATGATTGCAAAGGAAATTACTCGCAAAGTCATTCGGATGCGGCGATTAGCAAATTTTAAGTGAAATTTTTAGTTAAATTATATCTAAATTCGGATAGGTCAGATATATGGCTTCTACTCTTATTTATTTGGCAGTTCCCTAAAGGAAAATAAATACATTTTATAACATTTCACCAGATTTCTGATCTATGTGAATTTAGATTTATGTACTTATGTACTTACCACATACTAATATCTCTAGTAAATTGTCGTTAAAATGAAATGGAATGGATAAAAATAAAAAACAAAACAAAACAAAAAAAAAAAAACAAAACATAAACACAACAAATGCAAATCGGTTGTCAAGGCCAAATAAGTTTTACAATTTTATATAATTTTTTTTTATACTCGTAAAGCTAAAGAAACACAAAAAAACACTGCAAATTGTAATGAAGTAAATGCAAAAACAAAATAAATACTTAAAGCTAAGTCTAAATATACAAAAATCATAAATTAATTGTGTTTTATTTCACGTCGTTGCTAATACTGTTTACTCGATCTTAATCGGGTCTTAACACAAAAAAAATTATATTTTACATTATACTTGCAAGCTATTATAAGTTTAAAAATTAATTGATTGCTCTCTTTTCTTGGTTTCCTTATTTCTTTATTATTAATTTTTATTTCTTTCAATTGAACTAAGCCTCTAAATACTTTAAAAATTTCGGAGTAATACTGGATACTCCGACAAACAAATCCAAAAAAGTTGCAGCATACTTTCAGGCGGATGCATTAAAATTTTCGTTGGCTGCCACCTTGAACTATTTGTCGAAAGAATTATGTTTTAAATTTAAATAATTAATTAAATAACGGACAAATAACTTAACCAAAAAAATTCAAAATTGTCTAAAATAATAAAGTTCATTTTAAAATACATTTGGTGCACCTCACCCAACGCGTGGTGAAGTAAGGTAAGAAATTCTAAAAAAAAAAATTTTAATAAATCGAGAAATATACAACAATAATTCCTGTGCAATTTTCAAAATTCTAGCTTCAAATTTAAGCAAAACCCATATTTAACTCGTTTTCCGTCGTTGGACTGGACACAGTTGCCACCTTGTTTTTTTTATTTTCTTCCAAACTTGGGCCAAAGTGGCAACCTTATTCTCTTACCGTTACATTTAATGATATGGAAATATGGAAAGTAGAGAATAATGAAAAGTCTTTTATTACTTTCGTTTATTGATTCGCTCATACATAAGTACAATGTAGCTAATTTTATGTGTGTTTCGTACATTTCGTAAGTAAATGGATTGTAATTTGATATATGGTGTTATGTGAATACTCATGTACTCATTATTTTTGTTTTATGAAACTAAATTTCAGTAATCAAGCTTCCAATATATTGTTATTATTAACGATTAATTGAACACGTTCTTGCCTTAATTTCCTTCTCTATTTGCAGGAATTACAATAATAGAAAAAAAAAACAAAAAAAAATACAAATAAACAAATAAATAAATACTCGTAATAAATAATAGATGGAATTCGGGATAGTTACTAGTTGGTAAGTAAATAAATAAATAAATATAAATTAGATGCGCTCCATTGGAAATGTAACAATTAAAAATAACAAGGCGCTTCAAGGATCATTAAGATCAAAGGATCGAAGGATCAAAGAATCGAATCGCCCAGAAGCAGAACGGAGCTTAGACTAAGATTAAAGCACTTAAAATATTTAGTGACTAATTGAAACATATACATACACACATAGCTAATGCATGCACATATATACATATGTAAGCATAATATGTAATATTTAAAAGGAGAGTACTACAAGGAGGAGAGAGTGTGTGTGACAGAGAGAGCGAGAGAGGGGAAATGATAGAAAGTGCTAGTGTGAGGAGATTCTAATCAGTAGTTGCAAGGAAAAGAGCAAAAGCAACGGCGTTGCCAGATTGGTAGCTGTATAACAGCGACGGAGTTGCCAGATTGATCAATTCGTTATAACTGTAAGAGCATTGGCTTAGCACCGATTTAATGTAGACTCTAGACTTAAACTAAAATGCTTTAACTGATTTCATAACTTCTTTCAAGTATGACTACCACCATGAGACAGAGATAGAGACAGCGAGTGTGAAAGAGATGGAGAGTGCAAGAGCGAGAGCGAGAAGTAAAAGAAATTGGTAACCCAGTGAACGGCATGAACTACATACAAACATAATTAAATAAATAATTTGTGTCAAAAATTAAACTAATGAATAGCAATTAGCGATACGATTGGAAACTTCATTGTCTAACCTAATAAGAATCGGGACATGTGAAATAAGGCAGGACACAGAACACAGGACACAGAAGATTCAGGGGTTGTGCTAATGCATTGGCTGTTGAGCTCATGAGAGCGCCCGCTTCTTGGAGAGCGTCCCCGACAGCGCATCGGCCGATGGCGCCGGCAGATGGATGACGGGCAGTGCTCCGGCCGCCAGTTGAGGATTCGTGAAGGCGACGGCCCGCTCCTTGGCGGCGAACGAGGAGAATGGCCGAAGGCGCACATAGAGCACGGCGGAAATCAGGCACGAGGTGACGAGTATGCCCAGCAGGACAATTAGCGTTATGGCAAATCCGGGCGTAGTCATACAGATGAGTCCCTCCTCGCGCACCGGGAATACCATGGTCTGGGGCGATGTGTTGCCGCTGCTGTTGCTGTTGCCGGCCTGGTCGTCAATGGCAAAGGTTAGATCCCCGGAAGATACCACCTTAATGATCCGATTGAGACCCACTTGCTCCGTGGGCGTGGCAACGGCTCGTGCCCGACGCTGAACACGTCGCTCGTCGCGTCTCTTGCCAATGGCGCTGGCCACGTGATACGCATCCACATGGAGCTGGGGCGGTGGTCCGTATTGGGACTCGGGGCCGACCTGCAGATGGTGGACATCCTGTAGATTGGTCTCGGCGCTGCATTGGTCGGGGCAGTGGTAGCGACAGATCTGTATGGTGCACTGGAAATGCACCTCCATCGAGTCGGGGAACTTGAAGGCCTGGAAGTGGGCGTACGAGAGCACCGAGGCGGATGCCCCGAAGTTCTTGATCTTGGTGAAGCGGGACATGAGCTTGGGTCGAGTGACGCAGCCACGTTGATCCACCAGCTGGATGGGAGCACGCTTGCCGTCGTGGGCGACACAGTTGCGCACCAGCATATCGAACTTGGAGTCATCATCCTTGATGGCCAGCACCATGGTCATGGTTTGCCCAATTTTCACCAGACCCGACACCTCCGATGCCCACGGGCCCTTGCCCACCTGGATTTGCATCCAGCAGCCGACATTGTCGCCAGCAAAATCCGCACGCACCACATCCAGCATGTCCACGGGAAACGGACGGAACGTGACGCTCTTCTCGTACTGATCATGCCAGGTGCAGCGGAGCTTGCGTGCCTGATCCCACACCTCCTGCACCTGCGGATCGTATTGGATGACAATGATGTTCTCAAAATAGGTACCAGCCCCGGCACCGCCGCCCGATTCGTGGCCGTAGCCCTGATTATAGTTATCCGTATTGCCAGCCGTTCCGCACTCGTGGAGGCCAATGTCAAAGCTGGCCGAGCTGCGGCCGAGACCCGAGGGCAGATGGACACAGTTCATGTTGCTGTAGTGGCCCTTGGAGAAGACGATGCCATTGAAGGGCTTGTCGAACTGCACAAAGACCTTCATGCCGTTCTTCTCGCACTTCACATCCAGCGAGACAATCTTCGGCATATCCTGGACGGGCGAGGCCCAGATCTCATTGTTGCTGGAGGCGCCCACACTCAGATCGGGCAGCGATTGCACCTGCACCTGTTGCACCTGCTGCTGCTGCTGCTGCACCTGCGGTGGCGGTGGTGGCGGACGCTGAGCCGGCGGTGGTGGTCCCTTATAAAATTGTGCACCTGGCGGTGGCGGTGGTCCAAAGGGTTGTCCAAAGCTCATCGGTATATTCTGATGGTTGTTGCCTATGGCAAAGAGACAAAGATATTGCACGGATTATAGATTGACTCAAAGAAAAAAATTCTCAAGATTTCCGTACTAAAACAGCGAATACTCAAGTAGAAACGATCTGAAACGCTGACTGAATTCCGAATTTTCAAGACCAAGAACTAAAAACTTGAATGGAAAAATCTTAAGATAAGATTAAAGATTTTAAAATAAAATTATTTTGGGACTATTTAAGTACGCTTTGTGATTAATTTAAGTATGTAAAAGATCAAATCAGTAAGTATACAAATATCTAGAGCTCATTACAAATTATACTTGTTTCTAGTACGAAACATTATCATATTTAAGTTCGTTTCAATCTTGAAATATACCAAATAAAATCTTGTCAAATGACAAAATTAAATACCTTCAAAGCACGGTATTTTTTGTTAGCTATTTCCAAAGATGTCACCACTTTGCGGCTAGAATCAGTTGAGAATTCTAAGACGCAAGAATGACGAATACAGAACTTGTGCAGATCGCTTATTACTTAATTCAAATTTAAAGAACAAAACGGCATAAATTCAAGTAGGAACATGTGTACTTAATTTTAGGATGGCATATTTTTTTTGAGTGTAGACACTTACTTCGCAGGGACAGGCCAACTGGTGGTGCAGGTGGTGGTCCATTGTGTTGATAATGAACTTGCACCTTGGGCACGGATTGTTGCTGTTGCTGTTGTTGTTGCTGCTGCTGTTGTTGCTGTTGTTGTTGCTGTTGTTGTTCCTGTTCCGATTCGAGCGCCATTTGGTCCACCTCATTGTCATGGTCGGAGATGCCCAAAGTGAGCTCATCGTTGCCGCCACCGGCGACTGCCTTCACCACCTCAACCTCATCCGCCCAGATCAAGACGAGCTGCAAAATGGATCACACATAAAATGTAGTAATGAAGAAAAGAAAAAAGGAAAAAAATGCAGTTGAAGAAAGGAAAAAGAGAGTAGCTCGCATTAATAAGGTGCTGCCACACAACACATGCCAAGAATCTAAACTAAGTACAATGGGAGCAGCGACATGTCGCATGCCGATTGCCAATTGCCAACAACCAACAGCGAATGGCGGATGCGACTTGAGATTCAATTGCATAAGGCAAGAAAAAAAAAAAAAGAAAAAAAATAAAAAAATAGAAAATACAAGACAAGACAAGAAAAGAGAAGAGCACAAAGATAAAAAGATAAAACAAGAATAAATAAAAACAACGCAAAGTGTAACAATTTCACTTTTTTGCCATCGCCATCGACAGCTTCAAGTGACCCAATTGCCTCATCCGAGATCCGCCTTTTCGCCAAACGATGTCAAGGCTAGAACCGGAGAGACTAAGCCAAAGCCAAAGTCAACACCACAGGCAGCCAGCTGTCTGCTGTCTGCTGTCTGCTGTCTGCTTATTGGCAATCTCTTGCCAGGTAATTATGGCTAATTATGCGCATTTAATCGATCAATTAAATCGATAATTATCGACTAACTTTACAACTCACAATCTTTCAACTCGAAATTTTATTTTATCTTAGAACTGACTTATTATTGTTGGTAAGTAACTGGGGGAAAAGTTTATTCTAAAGTTGTGCTGACTTTTTAGAGTGAGGCTCGTTCTCAGAATGTCTCTGTATCTATTGTGAACTTTCAGGCTAGTTTTTTGAGGAGATAGTCGATTTTTCGACTGTATCTAAGGATTATACTTTCTTAAATAGCACAATTTATAATCTTTTAAGCTTATCTTAACTCATTTGGTTGGCTATGAAAGTTATTTCGACGCCAAATGTGTAGAAAAATATATCATAAAGATAAATAGCAATTTTTTTTTATATTTATGTATATGTTTCGTATAATTTCTTAAATCTTTTTGACCAAACGTCAGACTCGAGAAATAATGTGAATTATATGTATCTAAAGCTTATGGTATGTTGCATACCAAATTTAATAGACTTCAAGCCTATAATCTCTGAGTAAAATTGAATTGGGAATTGGATGGTAGTTAAATGAAGAGACAAGTGCACGAAGTTTGGTGAATATTTGGCAGACACTGTGACTGCTGACTGCTGACTGCTGAGACGGCTGGCTAACTGACCAGATGGCCCAATGCCAAACTAAGTATATTATTTGGCCAATCTGTGCCGCAGCCAAAACAACTTTCTCCCAAGCAGGCGCAGAGACAGAGGCAGCAGCATCACAGCATCAGCTACGCTCTGAGGATGTCACATAATCAGCGCGACTTGGTTTTGTGTGGCATCCTGCGCCAATCCTGTTTGGGTAGAAAGTGATGTGTCCAGACGACAGACACTCAGACTGACACTAAGATAAATTGGCAAACGAGTTCCGCTAAACAAAATTCTAAAAATACTATAAAAAAAAATAAATAAAAGAGAGAACAAAATTTGCATGCTACATTGTGAGTAGACGTGATTTGGAACGGCCAACGGGCGACGCATCCAACAGGCCATGAATAACAACGAGACTGGAGACGAGACTGGCCAAGACAGTGGAAAGGGGGACTGCAGGAGGTAGCTGGCGGCAGATGAGACAAGGCGAGTCGAGGCTTTGGTTTCATTTCGATTTTAGTAGTCGATTTTGTTGATGTGCACGTGATCCGGTTCCGCAATGCGAATAGAACGCGTTAACATTAAGAGCTGAAGCGGAGCTATGGGGGAGGTAGGTAGGTAGGTAGGTAGGCGGGTAGCTAGGTAGCTAGGTAAAGTGGTAGAGAGAAGGTGTGGAGTCGCCAGTAGCTCCTTTGCAGCGGAGCTTAGGGGGAGGTAGCTAGATAGGTAGGTAGGTGGGTAGGTAGGCTGGTAGCTAGGTGGAGTGGTAGAGAGGAGCTACATATGTGTGCTTTAGGGGTATGGTGTGGAGTCGCCAGTAGCTCCTTTGCCAGCCTCTTTGCAGCGGAGCTATGGAAGAGGTAGGTAGGTAGGTAGCTAGGTAGGTAGAGTGGAGCTATGAGTGCTTTAGAGGTGTGGTGTGGAGTCGCCAGTAGCTCCTTCGCCAGCCTCTTTGCAGCACATTTCATGTGAATTGTTGAATTGTGTGTCAAGTTTTCCTTTTGCAGCGTGCAGCGTGCAACGCGCAAATGTCGTGAGCGCTGGTTGCAAGCGGCAGCTGCTAATGCGACAACTAATGATGCGCCAACCAGCAGTCGCCACAAATCGCAGCCGGAGATGGAGACGGAACCAAAGCTGAAACTTCACCTGATGCCGGCTGTAGTTGTTGTCGTTGTTGTCGTTGTTGTCGCTGTTGTCGCTGTTGTTGTTGTTCATCTTGACCTCGACCAATGCTGAAATTTCGAGTTGTTGTCTGGCACTGAGTCTGGGTCTGGCTCGATGTTGCAGTTGCAAGTATGCAGCTGGGGAAGAGAAGGGGGGCGGGGGGCACAGGGGTAAGCAGCAGGTCTGGCAGCGCACCAAATCGAGAGAAAGTAAACGCGAAAAAGCGTCGACAGCAACAACGACTGCGATGCCGCCAGCTTCTCCAACCAGAGAATGCGAATCTTTTTCTCTTAAATTTTTTTATTTTTCTGTTTTTTTGGCAAAGCTGGGCAAGATCTGGTCGGAGGTCAAAGGTGAACCTAGTGAAGCTTGGTGAAAAAAAGGAAGAGTTTTGCAGCAGTTGCTGTTATTGTTGTCATTATTGTTGTTGTTGTTGTTGCTGCTGCTGCTGCTGTCGTGCAGCCAAGGAAAGGGAAATCATCTTCAAGCACATTGGTAAATTGTGTCATAGCTGAGGAACGTGAGACGCCCACATGGCTAAGACCAAAAGAGACAGCTAATTGAAGACTTTCTAACTACGATCTGTGGCAATGACATTCTTTCTGACATTTCAAGTCACTTCCATCTTCACTTCAACCTATTGGATGAGTACTAGTGGTGCAAATCCAAACTGGGAATCGAGTTAAAAATCAAAATTTAAAAATCGTCGAAGAAAATCGACTTATCGACAATTAAAACTGATACATCGAGTTATTATTGACAGTTGACAGTCAACATAATTCATTACATGAATTACCACAGTCAATTGCTGATTTTTAAAACCAATATAATTAACTCATTAAACCGCCAAAAAAATAATAAAATTAAAGATTTATTATTTTTATAAATCATTTCTTAAGCTATACTCTTTAAATTAGCATACCAATCATAAGATAATCCTGAAATTCTGTCTAATTAGTTTTCATCCATAATATTTCCACAAGTTGTATAAGCCGAAATTATAGAACTAGTATTCGAATTGCTCTAAGTTATAAGATAAAGGAAGTTCTATGTTTCTAAGTTATAAGATCTAATACTCCTTCAATTCTCAAGTAACATTTTATTATACAAAATTTACTTCACTTCTTCAAATTCCCAAAATCACAAAGAAATAATGATCTTTTATTATATGAGTCACTTAAAAGTGAAATTAACAACTATTGCAAGGTAGCAGAGCTCAAAGATCTTGACTTTATTCTAATTTACTATCTATAAACTAATAATTTTGAAATCGTTTTAAAATCCTAAATCCTAGATTGATTTTTAAAGAGTGAAATTGAAAATAATACCAAAATCAAGTGAGGATAGATACTTAAAAATTATAGCTAGTATTGGATAGATTTAATGAATGCTATGCAGTAGTACATAAACTAATCGCAGCTGTTAATTCTTTAGCGGATTATGTTTGATTTTTGATTGCTTGGCGCGAAAGCTCTTTCACCTGTGCCTATCGATTGTTATCGAGCTGACGAGTTGAAAATGAAGCTTAAATGAATATTAATTACATGTGTGCGTGTGTGAGTGTGTGAGTGTGTGAAGATGAAAAGCCTAAGCTGCCAAGTTGTTTGGTTGTTTGTCTTACCTGCAGTGAAAGGAAAGCAACGATAAGCGGCAGCCAAATCTGTTTGATCCCAAGACGATGACGATGGCGATGACTTTGGCAACGCAATTGTTGTTGTTGCTGTTGCTGTTGCTGTTGTTTGATATTTGGCTGCTGTTGTTGTTGTTGTTGCAGTTGTCGCTGTTTATGCATTTGCTGCGAGTGTTGCTGTTGTCGTTGCATGTTGCTGCTGCTGCTGCTGCTGTTGTTGTCGTTGTTCTTCAAATATGTATAAATTGCAATTAATGTATTGCCGATGTTGTTGTTGTTGTTGTTGTCATGTGCGCGCTTTTGTTGATTGTTGTTTGTTGTTACCTGCAACAGTTTGTGGTTGGAAAATCAAATGAAAATGTGGCAAATAGAAATTGAACTTGGCTGAATGGTCAGAAGCAACAGCAACAACAACAACAAACCGACACAGAAACAAAAGAAATGATAAAGATTAAGTTGAAACACTAGAAAGTGTTTGTTTTGTTGCTTTTGCATGCACTCAAATTGTGATTATTATTAATGTTGTTGCTGTTGCTGTTGCTGTTAGCAATATTATTTATTGTTGTCGTTGTCTTAGCCGTTTTCGCTTTCAGGTGTGTCCGGTTTGTGTGAGACTGTCTATCCGTCAGTTAATTATAATTTATTGGTCATCTCGTTGCTAAAATGCCTGGCTGATTGACCCATTCAACTGATTGATTTGACAATGCTTTTTATCTTCCCTCTCAAATACTTCAAGCCTCCCACATCAACCCCGCCCCGCCCATGCAAATCGCAGAAGTCGTGTTGTCCATTTGGCAAATGAACATCAACATCCACATCAACATCAACAACGACCAGTGACAGTGGCAACAAATAATAAAGAAGAAGTCAAAGCACTTTGATGACAACTTATTCACCTGTTGCCCAGGTGCTGGGAGGTGAAATGTGTTAATAGGTTCCATAAACGAAGTGGGTCAACATCAACATGCCCAAGACAAATATCGAGTCGAGACATTAGAAAATTGCAGACTGTAGACCGATAACTTGCCATAGGACAAGAAACAGTGACAGAATGGGCTAAGACGGAGAAAAACTCGGAGGGACAGAGAAAGACTCCGAGTTCAACTAGAGCAAGAGGGAAACGTAAGTGGAATTGAGCAACTTTTAGAAGCCAAACCTAATAAACATAATTGTCAATCTAATCAGTTGTTATTCTTTGTACCCTTTTTTCAATAAAAGTCGATAAACTTTTATGTAAGCGTTTTCTGTTAAGAATAAGAATAGATCTGAAATGATAAATTTTTAAAGTGATTGAAAGGCTCTATTATTATCATTCTGATTGTAAACAATTTTGTTGATATTTGTACGGCCTGTCCTTGTAGAACAATCATTATAGGAGAGATTTTAAATATAAATATAATAATAAATTAAGTAATCAATGTTTGGAAAATAGCTGAATTAATATTTCTAATATTTAGGACAAGCAGTTACTAATAAATAAAGACAACCAATAAGTAATATGTATCAATAATTATTAATATAATTGTATGTTATACAATATAATATAATTTCGAATAATAATAATAATAATTAATAGAATTTGTTTGGTTAAATTTTGGCAATAATATTTCTACAAATATATAATAATTATAATAATTTTCCAATCAGACTGATAACTGAATAATTACAACCCTAATTACCAACCCAATCTAACAATTTGGTCAACAGTCGCTGCCTAAGCTATTCAAATGCGAAATCAAAAGCAGGGCTAATTAATTGTGACTAATGACAGTCAATAAATGGAGTTAACGCTTTCGTCAGCCCAATGCTGAGGAACTGCATCCATCGATCTATCGATCCATCGATCTATCAATCCATCCATCCATTCAGTCGGTGGCCCCAATTTGTGGCTAAGCGGTGGCTTCTAGCGGCACTTACCTTCGCTTCGGACCAATTCCGAGAGCGGCGCAATTCCAATTTTGATGCAATGCTGACAAACAGGATGTGTGTTCGTTGTGACTTTCGAAAGCAGTTGCTGTTCGTTGTTGTTGTTGTTACTATTATTGTTGGTTGTTGGTTGTTGGTTGCTTGTTGTTGTTGGTTGTTCGCTCGTTGTTGTTGATTGTTTGTTGACAATGCGGTTGAAGTTCAGTTTGCACGCGGTGGCAATTAACGACGTGCAGCGACTTTGCACCCGGAGACACAGAAAATACTACACAAAAATACCAACAAAAAATATGCAAAAAAAAAAGGAAGTAACACACGGAAAAAGGACTCTTGTGGCGATACACACACGCACACTCACACAGGCACAACAAAAAGTGTATGAACTTGCACTTGGCCAAGACAAACTTGTTGGCTTTTAATATAGATATAAATATAGATATAGATATATATATATTTTTTTGTTTTGGTTTGTTGTTGTTTTTTATTTGTTGTTGTGTTTTTCGTAATTTGTTTTCTTTTTTTTTTTTGGTGTTTATTTTGATCGCAAGTATTTGAAGAGGCTGCTGGGAGTTGAAGGCGATTATTTGCAGCACGAAGCAAGAAACGCGTCTGGTCCGCGCCGTGGGTAAGCGCCGAATGCTGCATCCACCTGCTTTCTCGTAGCGAAACACTTCGCATGCGCAACGGCGGCGACCACCACGAGGCAAGCAGCGCTGCCGCTGCCGCCGCCTCTGCTGCCGCCGCCGCTGCTGCTGCTGTCGACGGCGAAATTTCTTCTTTTTCATTGATAGGCAGCAATAAGTGAGACACTCGGAGACACGAATACAAATACGGTTAGTTGCTTCGGGTATCGTTCACTTGGTATCGTTCAATTGGTATCGGTATCGGGTATCGTTTTCGGGTATCGTGTGACGACTGCAACTGCAACTGCTGCTGAGCGGAGTCTTCTCTGCCCGTGGCATGCGTTTGTGGCGCACTTCGGTTTCCCCATTTACACATTTACCCATTTCCCCATTTCGTCTGTTTGTTTCCACAGACGGCAACTTTCAGTTGCACGGCAGACGCGACAAACGCCGGACAAGTCCTCAAACTGTTTGCACTTTCTACACCGCTGCACCACGAACCCCTTGCCACCAAACAGCATCCACACCAGATGCCACACACGCACTCTGCACAAATTCATTCCTTTTTGTTCTGTTTTTGCTTTCGGCCCGTTGAGAATCGATCAAGTTCAGAGCCAGAAGCCATCAGCTTGTGGGCGTCTTGGCGCATTAAAAAGAGGGCATGGTCGACTGACTGATACATAGACTAACGGCTTTAATTGCGCCCTTATCTCAGTATTCTTCAGCGTCTACAGCTGCTCCTCTTTTTATGTTATTCATTGTTAATTTTTTATTTTATTTTTTTTATTTTATTCATGGCATCGTCGTAATGCTTAATCGATTGTTCCACTTTTCCATAAAATATTTTTGCCAAGTGCCAGCGACAATGGCGATGACGCTGGAGATCGCCAACCCCCCCCCCTCCCTTACCGCTTGCCCACCTCATTGTCTGCTCCGTCTTCGATCCCGCTGCACTTGCTCTGGTTGCGTTTTTGCACACTGACACCAAAACAGCTAGATATTATTTGAAAACTCTTTTATTCAAAACTTTTTGAAATTTGTATTTTCGGTTCCGTTTTGTAGAACGTTGTGATAAATTCTTTAGTTTATGTTTAAACCTTGGTTACCTTTTTTTACAATATTTTTTAGCTATTTTCTCTGTTGCTCTTCCCATTTTTTTTTCACTTTTAATGTATATAAAATTATATAATTAAAAGGCTTCTTACTTTTTTAACAATCCATCTTAAGATAATAATTTTTTTCTTTTAATTAAAATAAATTTTATTTATATAAATAAAATGTTTGTAAACAGAGAATGTTTGTAAAATAAACTAAAAATCGCTAACTAAACTCGACACCTAAGTTGCGCATATAGAAAAGTCACAAAAAAGGAGTATCGATGTGATAATATTGTAAAATATATCATGGAAATCGTACATATGTCTTCCACTAAGTTTCACCTACATTTTTTTTTATTGTTATTAAATATTATCTATATTTTTTTAAAAAAAATTTGAGTTAAGTTTTTTATTGCTAATTGAAATGTAAAGTTTTGTTTTAATTTTGAGCCCATTTGGGAAATCTTGTATATATAGCTATGATCGACTGAGTCAGATAAATAAATAAAGTTAAACAAAAAAAACAAGACTCATTGGAATTAAATACAATATTGGGTCTAACATTCAAAAAGCATCGACTCAAAACATTTGTTGATTCCTGTCCACTCAATTAATGAATCTCAAGGCGGCAGATCCAAATTCAGCCACTGTGCGAATCCAGTTTTAAAAAACTCTATTTATATTTACAATTTGGTTACACATATTTTTTTAAATATATGAGAATGCTTGAAGTCAAATAAAATGTGGCTTGCCGAAGGTCTCAAAATGTCATAAAATTGCGGCAAGTATTTGTGTACTTGCACCACTGTGCCTGGGTGAGCAGCGATTTCATCGCCATTTCAAGTCCAGTTGGCAGTTGGAAGTTGGAAGTTGGTAGTTGGTAGTTGGCAGATTTAGGAGCAGTGCCTCGATTCCTGTTTGCTAAATATGACCAAAATGACTTGTCTCGAAATTGGAGTAATTTCATCGCATCTTTCAAGCTGGCCATAAGCTGGTTACCAATCGACTGTTAGCCTGCCACTTTGGTTCCGCCTGAAATTGGCCCGGCTTGAGCCAGTCTCCGTTGTTGTTGCTGTTGTTGCTGTTGTTGTCGTTGTTGTTGTCGTTGTTGTTGTCGTTGTCTATCGACGCACATTAAGTAACACGCGGACGCGACTTACGCTTTGGGTGAGTCGCGCCACAAAGTCTGCCAGTTGGTTGATCAATTATTTGCTGATCTGCTTTGCATGATCATTGATCCAAGTTAGAGATGCCTCAGCGCCCCATTAAGCTCCAGTTCCAACTCCAGCTCCAATGCTCAGCTCACATATCAAAGACAATCCGCCGCTGAGGGCCCGGCCAAGAGCAGGGTCCAAGGGGCAAGGGGCAAGCGACAAGTGGCAAGGGTTGTGGCACAGACGCTGCTGCTGTGGCAAGTTTCCATTGCTGTTGCTGCCGCTTAATAGCTGGGCGCACGCCGCACGCATCTTAAGTAAACGCTGCCAACTGAACCCCCTCCCCCACCAACACCGTTCCCTGCACACACAGTTACCGCTCCATCCTCCATCGCTCGCTGCCCGCCGCTGTCTCTCTGCTCAGATGTCTTATTAAAAGTATCTTGTTACTTTCACCGACCGCAGACTTGAATTGCGCTTCAATTTCACACACATGCACTCGGCAAAGCTAGACAGAGACGGCGCTAGAGTGAAAGAGTGAAAGAGAAAGAGAAGGAGAAGGGGGGGGGTAGGGAACAAATCGGAGGGGCCTTGGGACAATTGGCCAGTTCACTCGAACCAAATTTGGTGCAGCGCTGCCCCAAAGCGAAGTTCTCCCCGATTGTCGTCAACTTTATCATCTTTCATCTGCCGGCCGGCGATAGTGACCAACCAAAGAGAGAACGACAGAGAGAGCGAAAGAAAGAGATAGAGAGAGAGAGAGAGAGAGAGAGGTCAGGTTAATTATACACAGGTATTTTCTTTGACACGGAAGTACATGGCACTACCAAGTAATTATTACTCATCTGATAATTGTAAATCACATTCCATTCCATTTCAGAGAATTGAAAGTAAGACTTATCAGTTTACCGAAATTAATGCTTGGTATTATAACCCCAGACTTTCCATTTAGTTCGAGACTAATCAGACCATCACCTGAGAATGTCAAATACTGCAAGATCTCAGCTGATGTGATATCAATACATTGTACGTTTCTTCTTCTGTCTTCTATATTTAAAAAAATTATTGTGTTAAAAAGTTGAAATACAATCTTTTAATTTTTAAAATATTAATACAAACCCACGTTTTTCAGACAAAATGATTACGAATCAGAAGAGATTGGCACAGTTTCAAAATACATTTATTTTCTTTTACGAATGTAATTCGTGTTTGGTAATATTTCGACTATCGGGACTCTAGTGATGAAATAAATAAAATTAAATGTGTTAATCACTTCATTTTTTTTTTTTTTTTTTTGACTATTTTAAAGCTTAGTTATTGTCCTTTAATCCACACATGGTGTTAATTTAACAAAAATATACTGAATAATTTTTAAAAATGTCTTGCTTAAATCAAGAAACATAAACTTGAACAAAAGAATGATTTTGTTCAGTGTACTTTGTGACAAAACTACAATGCTACAGGAAAGGTTATAAAAGGACAGAAAATATAAGTAAATTGTACTAAATATGATTGTTGAGCTGATTCATTTGTGATTCACCTGACGATCAGTTGGTTTGGATAGAAGATGCGATTTATTTGTTGTGCTGATGGTTGATGGTTGATAGCTTCATTTGCATAGACAAAGTCAAACCGAAGTGCGAGTGAGAAACAGTTGCGACGCCCTCAACCACGCCCTCGCGATGGCCAAAAGCATCGGCAGTAACAACAGCAACAACAGCAACAACAACAACATCAAGTCACAGAGCCATCGCCCAGTAAATCCTCTTTGCACGCCAGTTTCTAGCCAGCTATTTGGGTCGCTCTCACAATTTATTAGTTTAGTTTTCATTGCATTGACACTCCATCATCGAGTGGCTTGTCGTTTGTCATCTGCCGCATTCAGCGTAGACGTTGTTGTTGTTGTTGTTGCTGTCGAAGTTGTTGTTGCTGCTGTCGAAGTTGTTGTTGCTGTAGATATTGCTGATGTTGCTGTTGCTCTGCTGCAATAACCTTTGCGCTGGCTGCAATCGGTCGCATGTGTCCATTATTGTCGGGTTACAAGGTGGCAAGGTGGCAATTGCAACTGCAACAGCGACCAAAGTGAAAACGCCGCAAACAAGAAACAAACTAACAGCAGCAACAGTAACAGCAACAACAATAACGACAAAGAAACAGTAGCAACATCTGCCATTAAGCAATGAGAAGACACTTTTTACTCAGCTGCAAGTTTTGGAGTCGGAGTTGGCAGTTGGCAGTTGGCAGTTGGGAGTCGTCTCCGGCTTTGGCCCTTTGGAGATGTTCAGTGGCAATGCGGCGGAAATGCAGCCAAAGAATTGGGTTAAAACTGTTGCCAGCATTGTTAGTGTTGCTGTTGCTGCTGTTGTTGCTGTTGTTGATATTTGCTCATTTCGTTTCGTTTCGTTTCGCTTTTAACTGTCGCCGGGGCATGCGTGGTAAAAGCTGAAGCTGCAACTCATGCAACTCATCCCAGCAGCGACAACATCGCATCACATCACTTGCAACAGCCGCAGCAGCAGTCGCAACTAAGTTGCGGCTTAGAAAGCGGTAGCGGCCGCCCCTCCCCTTTCCCCTTCCCCCATCCACTTCTGCTTAGCTTTGCAGCGTCTTCCGCATTGGCAGCTCCTTTAGAATCCCTGTGGATTGGTATGCGGAATATGCAAATCTCTTTCAGCCGCACAGCCTCATAAATCACCAAACAACAAAAAGAAAAAGAAAAAGAAAAGAAAAAAAGACTCGCTACAAGTTAAGTGAAGAAGAAGAAGAAGAAGAAGCATGAGGCAAGCTCGCAAGTGCCACTTGCCGTGCGATCAATTTCACTTTCTCAGCAACAAAAAAAAAACAAAAAAACAAAAAAAAAAAAGCTGGTCCAAACACTGAAAGTCAATTAGCAGCTGTCCAAAAGATTCTTCTCTCGTTGCTCTTAAAAGCGGGACAGACAGTTAAAAGGGGGTTAGTGAGAGGGAACGGTCAGAGGAGGGGGGGGAGGGCCACTCATCAATTATGGCTATTGTTATTCTTGTCATGGCCCTCTTTTTTTTCTTTATTTTTTTTTTAGCAAACTGGGCGTGTGCACAGGCATTCACATGCTTCTACACACACTTCGACTTATTCGCATGCCTCATGCACAGCTCGAGGCGCCTCAATCGCCCTCTCTCTTTCTCTCTGCAGCACTGCAGCAAGTGCCACTTTTCTATTGATCTCGCGAGTTAACGGAACTGAAGATTTGCAGATCGAACATTTCGTTACCTTCTTGACATTGTACATACTAAATATGTTGTACTTCCATCTCAGTCCACATTCATAGTTTTACCCACAACTTTCCGACCTCTCCAGCCACTATATACATATATCGCCAAAGTCCAAGGTTGTTCCGGGTTCACGTCCCAGTCTAACATATGCTATGGATGCTATAATCTTTTAGCCAAAAGTAATTTAAAGCCAACGAAGACAGCAATTTTTTTTTTAATTTGATCTCATCTTTTTTGCTTGTAAAACAAAACATAAGAAATATGTTTAAATTATTAAATTATATACGATCATACATTTGCAACCACTGATAATACATTCTTATCTAAGTACCTTTTTCAACAGTTTCCGGTATTTGATTAATAGGCAGGTTCAAAAATCTTACTATATAAACATATATAATTTGTTAAGCTAATTTTGTTTTTTAAGTCCAGAAATATTTTTAATGTATTTATTTCTACGAATTTTTCGTCAACAAATTTCTTGGATATTTCGTTATCACTACTCTAAAAAATGAGCCTAAATGTTAGTTAATATGTTAATAATAATTAAAGTGTGTGCATAGTTAATTTACTTAGAGACCTTGAAACCCGTTGATTGAAGTACAAATAATATTGAATATGTTCTCAGATGACTCGGTGTCGTAATCTGTAAGATAGAAACAATCTGAGGGGTATTCGATTTTATTTAAAACCAGCTTAATATCGAAATCAAATGAATCTCAAAAATGTTGTTTTAAAAATAAATGAAATGTCAAGAAATACACGCACTTTCCAAATGCAAACAAAACTCGTAGATGACCAAATAGCATCACGAAGGTGAAATATATTTAACGTCCCAGTTGAGTTTGCGGTGCAGAGTCCCACTCAGACCGAGTGTCAGACAAGACGTCAATAATTGTGAGATATTCAAACTGAAATGTGCCGCGCATGCGCAAACAAATGAAATCGACTCGTGCAACAAGATGTGGCAAGCAAGATGAATGGTGCACCAGGTAGGGCACGCACAGCCAGGTGAGTGTGTGTCTGCGCATAATTTAGTTGCCACTAAGCCAGCAACAACAATAACAACAGCCACGGCAACAAAATGCAAACAATACAATAAATAAACAAACCCCGAACACACCATCAATCCAGTTTCAGATAGTTTCTAAAATAGAACATCCATAGTACTAACTCGAATTCAAGACCAAGACAAATTGCAGGTTGTGCAATGCGTTCATAGCAATAACATAAATCTCAAAAACTAAATATGAAACTCCACGTTTTGAATAAAAAAATTAAAGCAACATCGATGGCTGAAGGAATGTTCAGACCAGTTCAGTTTGTTGAATATCGTTTCGAAATAAATCTGTAAATGATCATGATTAATATTTCAAATAATTTAAAAATTGAAAGTCCTCATTGCAACATAAAATGTTCTCGCTTTCATTTTTAAAATTTTGAAAATGACTTGAATCGGTTTTATTAAGACATTTGGCTTTTTTAAAGGATTTTAACAATTTTATAGGAACGACATACGAAACAAACAGTTTGAAGTACAGAAATGATAATTTAGATATTAATATCTTCGGAATATTTTGACAAAAGAACAAATTAGAAACAACAAGATATATAAACACATTATTAAAATGTATATATATATATGTACATAAGTAATTGAGTATATGGAAGTATCACAAAAAAATTGATTCTAAATGAACTAGTCAATATTTTTTTCAACTCAATTTGAAACCAATTTCATACTATTTAGAACTAGTTATATCAAAAGAAATTGAAAATTCTAGATAAATTTGGAAAATATTTGGGTAATATTTTTAAGCAATTTAAAATTTTCGCTTCAATTAACCACCTATCTAATGCAGACCTTTAAGGTATAAGTGTAGTTGTCTTAAATGGAGCAAATCAAATATATTTATAAGTATGTCATCAAACTACAATTATTACAAATTATAAAATTCTCATACATTTTTTTGTTTGCAACTCTTTCGATATTACATAGGGAATCTCAAATGCCTTGTAGAGTCACAGTCATTGTCAGATTTTGGCAATTGAAAAGTCACAATTATTATTATTTTTATTATTATTGAAGAAATAATTTGAATAGAGTTGCAGGCAGACTTTTGAGTCTATTTACAAACACATGCGAATGGAATAAATACAAGCGCCAACGGCGGTCAAAGATGCTGATCAATTTGGTGGTGCTGCGGTGGTGTGCGGTGGTGTGCGGTGGTGTGCGGTGGTATGCGGTGGTATGCGGTGGTGCTCGATGTCCAGCCGCGATTTTTGGCTTTGCGTTTGCCGCCTGCCAGCCAAACATCAATCAATTGCAAATAGAAAACAAATCTCCAATCAGTCGAATTGATCTTTCGGATTGCTCTTGGGGCTGAGTCCGGGTATGGGTATTGAGTGTTCAGCATTGAGTATTCAGTATTGAGTATTGAGTATTGAGTATTGAGTATTGGGTATGGTTATGGGTACGTGTGCGATGCTCCAAAGTCCGGAGGGGATAGGCCGTGTGGGGACATGCAATGTTGAGCTTGCGGGTGGCCCCACCTGAGTAAAAAGTAAATGAGACGAGAAGAGGAGAGGAGAGGAGAGAAGAGAAGAGGAGAAGCAAAGAGAGACTGCGGGCCAGAGTCAATAACTGGGATCTGTGGAATCTGTGGATAGAGAAGAAAGTGTTAAGTCCAATTCAAAAAAATCTCTGGTGAAATTTAAATCATTTTCAAATTTAATTACCGACAAATAAACGTTTGACATTCCGGGCGAGCCGCTGCCACCTGCTGCTCTGGCTGTTGTTGTTGTTGCTGTTGTTGTGGCTGTTGTTGTTGCTGTTGTTGTGGCTGTTATTGCTGGGCGTGGCGCGCACATTTCAAGCATTCAAGTGTAGCATCTCAACTTCATGATCAACTGCATCATGATCATTGACTTATTCTACGAATACGCATGACTTTTTCTCTTTTATGCTTGCAGGTCTTGTGGTTGCTGTTGTGGTTGCTGTTGCTGTTATTGTTTTTGCTGTTGCTGTTGCTGTTCAAGTGATTGCCGTTGTCATTGCAGTCTTGGCATGTCCAAAACTTTAATGGCAAACTCTTTTGGCTCTTGATGTTCATTGAGAAATCGGTCCACCGTGCACTGTAAGTAGTTATCAGCCTCAGTCCAACGCAACAAATCAAATGATATACAGTTAAATATAACCTACTATTAAAACTCTTGACTAAGGCATACCCTGTAAGAAAATTTAGATAATTGATACAACATTTTTTTATTTCCTTTTGTTCTTTCAGTATGATTTTAAATTATATTTCCTCTTTTTGTTAATTTTAAGAATTGTTATTGCATTGCATCCTGTTGTAAATTTATTTTCTCTCTTAATCTAATCTACTTATGCATTAAGGTTTCAACTCTCCAAAATTTTTGAAAATGTTCAGCTATATACCACATACTTGGTACTCATGTTGGTGCCAGGGCAATTTTAATGCTAAGGCCTCAAGGCCCATATGAATTTATTGGTATTATGTCCTATACATTTGATCACGATCGGAAAATTCCAAATATTCAATTCCGATACATTTAATGAACCATTCGTATACATATTTTAAAGGAAGGATTTACAAATTATGTTATATTCTTAATTACAAATAAGTGAACTCTGAAGAAATCTAACATATGACTTGTTTTTATTATTATTTTCTACTGGTTCAGTATATTACAAAAATTTAAAAATCTTGAAATTTCTGTAATTACATTTACTGTTTTAAAAAAGTAAACTGATTCAGATTCGGGTACGAAGAGTACATAAATTTATTTACTTGCATTCACAACGATCAAAAAAGTTTCAAGAGAATAAACAGTGTCAAGCATCATTTGCATACGAGTACTCGTATTTGTTATCGTGTGTACTTCTCAAAATTCTTAGAGGGTATCTGAAAGTGAAGCACTTCGTTACTTTCGCATTCGTAGTCTTTAACTAAACAACAACGCGACTTCGCACGAAGTTCAAGACGACTCGTGCCGTGCGTATTCGTGTTCGTGTCACGATCCGCGCCCATCTGTAACGAGCAATGTAAATACGAGTGCGAGTTGGGTTAGCGACTCGTCGTCTACGCCCTTGGCGCCTGCTTCTTCAATTGCCAGTCATTTTCATTCATCTGCCACGAGTGAAGAGTACGATATATGCATGTATGCATGTAAGTACACACACATACATATGTATGCACTCATCCGTGTGTGCAAAATCAGGAGACATTTCTCGCTAGTCGTTTTCTCGCCTTTTTTGCACTGGCCGCTCTTTTATTTTCTTTTCTTTTCTTTCATTTTTTTTTTTTTTTTTGGCGCACATAAAAAAAACGGCTTTTCGTTTAAGTGCGTCGCGCCTGGATGAGAGAGAGACGTCTGCGTCTGCGTCTGCCTGCTGGCTGTAAAGTCTTGTGGAGATGACCGCTAAAGCCGGAACTGGCCATGGCCATGGCCAAGTGATGTCGTCGCAGTTGCAGTTGCAGCCACAAATACAACAACAGCGCCAGCACAACGAAAGTTTGCGCCGTTTTCGGGCTGGCCAAGTGACTGACTAACTGACTGACCAAACCAGACAGAGACAGAGACGCAGAAGCTGAAGATGAAGCAGACGCAAACGCAACACAAACGCAGGCGGAAGAAGGAAAGTGAAGACGCAGCGCTGTCGAAGTCAGCGTCAGCGTCAACGTTAGCGTCGGCGTCAGCGTCGTTGTCGGCGTTTATGTTTTGTGCAATGCCGTTGCCGCCACCTGAACAGAACGAAACTGAGGATATCGTTGTGGATGTCAATGTGGATGTCGATGTGGATGTCGATGTGGATGTCGTTATAAATGTGGATGTCGAATGGCGATGGCTGCGTGAAAATGCCGCCCAACGAGTTTCGCAATAAAGAGAAAGTGTCCAAGGCAGGCTGTTCTCGCGATCGTAAAGAATAAATTTGTGTTTCCTGTTTTCTGCATACCTTATTTCTTTTTATTTTTTTTAACCAGTCTGGATACAAATTTCATCTTTATCAACATACGTCTGCCCCCTCCCCTCGGCAAGTGCAGCGAGAAAGTTACATACACATTACATGTACGTTTACGTACAGGCGGCTTGTTATGAGCCTTCAGGCAGAGTTTGGGTTCCACTTGCAGTTGGAGCTGGAGCTGGAGCTGAAGTTGGAGCTGGAGTTGGGGCATGGGAACGATAAAGGGATCGCAGCGAACCGGACTGTGAGATCAATGCGCCGCGTCAAGTGAAAACTGACTAAATTGAAAAGTACAACGCAAACGCAACGCAACGCATCTTGCCAAATAAAAGTCTCAGCTCAACCCAAATGAATTTAAAAATAAAAATACAACTTGGCGCTGACTCTGGAATTCAAAGTGTAGTCGCACCGTGGTACAATTGCTATGAAAAATGCGCGTACAAAGTTATTAATTGCAAACGCATGTAAAAAGTGCAGCTATGCGAATATATTTATACGTATGCATGTACATACATACATATGAATTTGTAGTGGTTGCTGATAATGATAACTCTGGATGCTTGCTCACATTTCCATATTAATAACTAGGCAAAATTACGCATTGCCATGAAATACAAAATAAAAAGTACAGTTCGCTTCGGCAAAGATTTGATACCCTAGCAGATCTATGTAAACTTTTCAAAAATTCAAAAATACAGCATATCTTTGAGTTTTATTGAAATATAACTCAAGAATCAAAGCGAATTTGTTCATACTTAAGGTTGATTTTGGATCGAAAATTACAATACCAAGAACAATCTTTTTATTTTTGCCATTATTTTAAGTATTTAGATTTTAAGGAATTTTTTTTAATGGCTAAACCTAAACTAACCCTTGGTTTTTAATTAATCGTTAATGCTCTTGCTTTGGCAGAATATACTAATTAAAAAAGAACGTTAATAATTTATGAAAGATTATTTAAATCGCTTAGTCACATATCTCCGGAAATGATTAATTTAAAACACAAGTTGCATTTTAAAATACTTATAAAATTTCGATGTTAATTAAATTGTGTAATTATAATTGAACAATAATTATTGTTAGTTATAGATTATCTGCTATTCGATTTCGATTTCAGTAAATTATTTTAACAAACGATTTTGCTTATGAATCTATAGCCATAAGAAAGAAATAACTAAATACTCAGCTCTGAACATGCAATGGTGTGCGAGTGTGTATGTGTGTGCGAGTGCGTGTGTGTGTTTTATTTTCAGCTACGATAATGAATAAGCGACAGCGACAACAACGCACAACGATTTAATGAAATATACATACTGTTAGTACTGTAAGTACTGTATATATGTATACAGTAAGTACAAATATCTATGCATATTCTGTGCAATACATGTCTGTGTATATGTATCAAGTATAAGGCGCCTTATCCGCTGAAAGTCGGGGCATCCGTTCGACAAACCGAATCACAAACAGTGCCAGAAAAGACGCAGTGACGAGCGCTCGTCGAAATTAAACGGTTCCAATCAGGGATAAAAAACGACATTCCTGTTAATCTCTTTCATAATTAATTGATATCCACAATTCTTGTTGGGGATGAGATCATTGCTGCACTGGGCGGCCCTGCTGCTCCTTGGGCTGTTGCTCCATCTGACGGATGCCTGGATGAAGTACAACAGCTACACGGCAACCAGCCGAAAGCGCACGGATCTGCGCCGGAAGTGTCCAAATGTGAGCCAAAATCAACCGTTTGTTGGCCCTACGCTTGGGATTTATATCATGCCAGTCACAAATCATATCAATTCGCAACATATAGTCAAGCTTCCATAAATCGCACTTCTACCACTCGAATTTTATCTAGCTCTCCACAATTCAAACTTTTTCTTTGGATAATGCTGATTCGAGTTGGGATAGTGCGACTGCATCTAGTATGTGTATATAATTTCTAAATCATTTTTAAAAAATATCCATATTTTAGCGAAAAAATTTAGGTTTGTGCAGCTCCGAAAAAATATTTTTGAAATAAGCCAAGTATCTTTTGTAATTAGTCTATGTCAAAGAAAATTATTTGATTTTAATGAATCTATTTTTTTTTTATCTGTACAGATAGCTCTTACAAAATAGGAAGACGCAAGTTAAACACTAGGCAAAAATTTCAAGTTAATAAAATACTTGAATTCGTTTCTTTGTCAAAAAATGACCTAAATACTATTACTTGATCGACTAGGTTACAGATAATAATCTATGGACTGTCACGGTAAAGTCTTTCGAATGAATTGGCATTCCATGAGAATCCAGAACTCGCATATTGTATATACCCTAAAGTTGTGATATAGATCTTAAAGTTCTAGGTAGAGAGATCGGTTTTAAATTCCATGTCACAAAACTAGACAAAAGAACATGAAATACTCAAGTCTGTCGCATTTTGGCTCAGTGCATGCACTTCTATGTGTGCGTGTGTGTGTGAGTGTGTGTGTGTGTGTGTGCTCTCTCATCAATATGCGAGTCACTCAAGCTCGCACTCAGAATGTCTGGGCCCAAAGAAATGTGTGCACACTGATGCCAAAATCAATCACACTTTCTATGTGACTGTTATGCAGGGTTCGCACTGCCTCACAATGTGACATTATAGTTTGTGATGATATGTGATACTGGTCAATAGTGCTCACTCAGTTGTAAGAGGGCAAATGAGAACATGTGAGCACTACCAAATAGTCCAATGGACTTATCATCATCGTCTACCAGTCTTTATCTCGAGAATTCTTCCAGAAAAATCAAAATATATTCAACAAACAACAATCACAATAACAATCGAAATCAATGGTGTCCACAATGAGTAGAAAACCCAATTGCTCGATGTGCTTGTCAGAATAGGATTGGGTTCATTTAAAACAGCTCTTTAAATAATTTATATCAACATTGTGGCAATCTCCTTCACAAAAAAACTAGTGACAGCATCTAAAAGTGGTGTTCACATTTTTGTGACTCCAAAATTGTTGTGACAAAGCCGTTGGTGTTCACATCGCCCTGTGACGTAGTGATACTGCTTTGTGAAGCTTTCTGAGGCAGTGCGAACAGAGCATTAGCATGCTGACGTCCGCTGTCGCTGTCGACGTCGACGTCGCATTCGCAGTCGACGTCGCAGTTGGCAGCACTGGCGCATCGTTGACAGCGGTCAAGTGCAGCAGTTGTAAAATGCATAGCCAAAAGCCACAAGCAAATATAACGAATGCACAAAATGACATACGCAACAGCTCGGATCGCATGCGACTGTATGATACCCTGTACTAGTCTCTATACGCAATAGAGATAGATTATAGATCTACATTTTTTTTATTTATTTTGTATTTTGTAGTATTTAATAGTAGTAGTTTTCTAAGGATTTATTTTGGTGCAAATTTTACTTTTGTGCAAATTTTTTATTTATGAAACCTTCTTTAAAAACCTAGAGGATCGTTTAAATTCCGTATTTATTAAAAACATACCTTTCTGGCAGAATATATGTTTAGAAAATCATTATTTTCTTCGACTTACTTATCTAAAATCTAAAACAAAAAAAAAGAATATATAAATTTGAAGAACCTTTGTTTCAAAAGTGCGTGGAGAATCTAAATTTGTAATATAGGGGCAAACATCGAAAATATATGATTGTGTTTTTTATATATATAATGATATTATGTCTCGTAAATTTGCCTCATTCAATTTGATAATTGTAGAAACCATTATTATTTACTAGTATATAATGTACATCCATACAAACAAATTTACTGAGATGCGTTCATATAGACAGACTGGCAGAAACTTCGCACAAAGTTAATCTAGCACAGTTACAGGGTATAACTAGGCTTTATATTTACATGTGTGTGTGTGGCTTAATTTCGCTTAGCACGCACTTGTTTTTGTTGTTATTTATGTTCATGTTAACTTTCTACAAGCTCGTCATTCTATTCACTCTACCACTTTGCACCTTAACACCTGCCACTTACCACTTGCCACTTACCACTTGCCACTTGCCACTTGCCTGCACCCACAACAGGTGCGCGCCATTCGCAACTTTGATCTGGAGCTAATGATGGGAAATTGGCACGTGGTGCAGTATTATGCATCCACCGAGGAACTGCCGGAATATGCCTGCATGCGCAGCAACTTTGCCTTCTCCAGTGAGGATCAGCATGTGAGTCGAATGAGCTAGCGTACAGTTGGTCAAGTAATTATTTTGACTGGGAATAAATGTATACATATCTTTTAAACTTCCCAAAAATTCCCTTTTTCTCTTTATGGTTTCACATGATCTATAAAAACAAGCTAAAAAAAATATAAACAAGAAAAATGAATTGGTATTGAATATGTTTGTCTAAACAATTACTTGACCTAGTGTATATGACAAAATGGTCTCGTAACCTTTATAATTTAATCAACTGCAGATTACTATGAACTTTAGCTATATATTCGCTGAGGATCCGTTGCGGGAGAAGCTGCAGGGGAACATCACATGGCTAATACCGGACTTTGGAACACCGGGTCATTGGATGCACACAGAAGATATTTGTGGGTCTAATCGCAAAAAACACTTAACTAATTTTTTTAATTTTTAACATTTCATATTAGCAGAGTTAAAGTTGATATTTTATTGATATTGGTATTTGAGTCTGATTAAATTAGAAATCTTCTTTTTTTTTTAATGTGTATTTAAATTATATTTTTAAAATAATTACAGATGAGGGCATATACAATACTTACATCCTGGACACTGACTACCAAAATTGGGGTCTCATAATGCACTGCGCGGAGAAGAAGAAGCATCCGCGCTATTTGTCCGCTTTGTTGCTCTCACGGGAATCGACGCTGGGAGACAATGTGGTAACCTTTCTGAGGTAATTGACAACAAGCAGTTGGTGAAAGATTTTATGCGCTAATAATCGTTAAAATTTATAGAGAGAAATTGCCACGCTATGATATTGATTTATCTTTCATGTTTGCCATAAATCAAACATCGTGCGAGCACCTGATGGAGTCCAGTAAAGACGATCCATTGGCGTATATTGTAAATGAACAACAAAGTGCTCAAGATACGTTTAAAGTTATTAATAAACCCGACACTAATTAATCAAAATGTATATTAGTTTTGTTTATTGTTCTCTTTTGGCGCCAAAATATATAAGGTAACGTGAAGTTTGCTGCGCGCAAGTTTTTAACTCTGATTAAGTTGGCTGCGCTCAAATACTCACTCGCGCGAAGTTGACTGCGCCAATTTAAAAAATCAAAAATTTACTTTATGTTGTGCGCAACGTAACGCAAAGCGTGCAACGTAAACGCAAGCAGAGTAAGCAACGTTAATCCGTAAGTTATCGAAAAACACAACCCTGAGCGTTCGAGGCGAATGGCAGGCTGAACAACGCAAACAAAATTCGGTCACTCTAAACGTAGTTGCGAAGAAAAAAATTTAATATTTTTGTGTGTTTTAAACCAATTGAATTGGATTGGCAAACGGCAAATGTGTATTTAAACGTATTTTATCAAGTGTTAGTTATGCACATTAATTTCAAGTTTCCCCATAAGCAATAATTTGTATGTATGTAATTTGTAGCTGTTGTTGTACCTGATTCGTTGCGATTTTCGTATGCTGCGTTAAAAGTGGTGGAAAATGTGTGCAACAAAAAACATGCAGTTGCTACTAACTATGCACATAGAGGAGCGTGCCGCAATAGTGCGTTAGTTAATATATTACATTTGTGCTGGGCTTGTGCTTGTTCGTAAAAAGCAATAGAGATCGCAGAATTCGCGCGTGTAACACAAAATTGCGCCAATAAGCAAACGACGACGTTTCTGTCTGTTTCTGTTTTATTGCATTCCTACTCGCACGCATACATACATATGTACATACAGCAACAGAGATTTGACCATACACATACAAGCATATGTATGCATTCACGCAATAAACGGAGCACAACAACAACAAACAAGAATCAACATCGTCCTCAAGTCAAATGTTTTGTTTCAGGTGAGCATTTACTAAACATAAGCAGTAATTAATACTCGATAGCAGCAGGTATATAACAAATGAACTACAACAATTCATAATCATAAAGTGCAGTGGAGAGTTTATTTTGCATTGATTTGTTTTTGGCAACAATAAAAAAAAATTGTAAATCGTTCGCGCTCATACACTGAGTGTGTGTACGGATACTATTGTGTGCTCTCTCGCACGCGTGCGTCGGTTATGGCTACTCGTTTGTTGTGTTTTGTTGTTGTTGCTTTTTGACATTTGCTGAGGCTCTTCGAGTGTTATTTTTTTTTTATGCCATTGTCAAAATAGAGCTCGGCTCAGGAGTAAATTTACAATTGAATAGAGTGTTTACACATACATCTATTTAAATTGTATTAAAATGTGCAGTCAATAATAATAATAATAAACATGTGTTTCTTTTCTCTCTCTCTTTGCAGTGTAATTGTTGCAATTGCAATTGCCATCAAGTGGCCATAGAAGTGTAAACAAAACGCTGAAGCTTTATTTAAAGGAGTCGGAATCTTTTCGGACTCGGAGGACTCCAGTCAACATGTCGCGCTGGGGTAAAAACATTGTTGTCCCACTGGACTCGCTCTGCAAGGAGAAGGAGAACACGAATCGGCCAACGGTGGCTCGCTCCGTGGGCACTGTGGGCAAGTGGGGCAAAATGGGATTCACCTCGACCAGAACCTATACGCTCTCGGCCCTACATCCAATGGCCGCTGCGGCGGCTGCTGCTGCGGCGGCGGCTAGCCCGGCTCAGAGTCCGGCCTCGACACATGATCACGATCCGAATGATATGTCTGTATCAGTGCCGGAGCCGCCAAAGCCCAAAAAGTTCTTCAAGTCACGCAATGCGGCACCGCCGGAGGTGATAGCACAGATAATACAGCAATTGCCGCACTGCGTTGGCGGCACGTCACCAATGCGGGAGCAGACGGCTATGACGCCGACACATGAGCCAATCAAGCTCAAGCTGGCGAAAGGCAACTCCGCAGAGCGGAAACGCAAGTCGCCCAAGAAGAAAGCAGCTGTGGCTGCTGCTTTAACGCCAGGTGCGTTTAGCGCCGCCGAAAAAGGGGACAACTTGGACTTGGATGCATCAGACCATATGGATATTTCAGGAGGCGCATCGCCTACAGCCGAGCCCAAGGGCAAGAAGAAAAAGGTTAAGGAGGAGAAGAAACTAAAGCCGGAGGCGCCACCGTCACGGATTTTGGGACGCGCCCGAAAGGCGGTCAACTATTGCGAGGTGGATGAGGATGAACGTTATCCAACGCCCGTCAAAGATCTGATCATTCCCAAAACGCGTGCAACAGATGCAACAGGCACAGCAACAGATGCCTCCATCACAACAGCAGACACCACTCCAGCGCTTCCTCCACCGACAACGGCGCCCAGTGCAGCCGGAGCAGCAGCAACCGTCGCCTCTGGATTACCAACAGCATCTGCAGCGGCAACCGCATCGGCGGGTACAATGCCGTCTGCTTCCGCCTCGTCGAGTGCCTCTCGCACGCCCGAGCATCCGCCAATTGTTCTGCGCATTTCCAAAGTGAGTGTGTGCAGCTTTACAATGAGCTTTAATTATTGGGGAAAGTCTTTGAAATATGACACAGGAATAAGGCCCATTTTTTCTATAGTCTAGCTAAAGCTAACCAACTACAGATATTTCGACTTAAAATGTATAGAAAACAGAGGTGAATAGAAGAATCATAAAGTTAATCTCCTCTCTTTGATCTACATAGATTAAAGAATTATGAAATAATTATATTCCCATTTATATTTAAAAAGTATGGAATAACTCTAAAAAACTGAAAACACCTGTTATTCTATGAATTTTAAAATAAAAGTGGAATGCACATAAAGTTATTCTTAGGTAGAAAAATCAAAAAATAAATCATTAATCTTTTCTGATAGAAAATATTGTCATATTCCAAAGTATCTCGCAGATACAATTTAACTGGACTATTAAAAAAATACCCTTAAAAACGCATACGTTTTAGAAAATAATTCAAATATTTTTATAAAATTATATACAATATTATTATTATTGAAACATTTTTTTTTATTTATTTATTTATTGACTATTTCCTAGTGCTACAAGTAGGAGTACTTTTAAATTGGTGCACTAGTCACGCTTGATAAGCTTATATAAATTATTCCAAAATTGAATTTGATCTTAATATATGTATTACATTTTCTTCATTATTACTATTATTACTAATATTATTACCACTATTATTATTATTTCCATTATTAGTATTATTATTATTATTATTATTATTATTATTATTATTATTATTATTATTATTATTATTATTATTGTTATTATTATTATTATTATTATTATCATTATTATTATTATTATTATTATTATTATTATTATTATTATTATTACTATTATTATTATTATTATTATTATTATATATTATTATTATATATATTTATATATTTAAAACCATTAACCAGCTGCGCATAAACGTAGTAGTAGCTTAGAAATTTTAAACTTTAATTTTGGTTCAAAAATTATTTTCCATTCTGTGCATAAATAACTAATTTTCTTCCATACAAAAGTTCTAATTCTGAATTAAGGAGAATCTTTAGTTCTTTTAAGAATCAGAAGTCAATTGTTTATAAACAACATTTTGATACCCTTGTGAAATATTCTTATCATGATATATTCAGAAATATCAAGCTATTCTCATGAAAATTAGCAATAATAATAATCCAAAATTATGCGCTTTGCATTGTCGACTTAACCCATTGTGCGTTGCTGCTGAGCTGAGCACGCAAGCGCTCACAGAGAGAGCGAGAGAGAGTTAAAATCCCACTACCCTTACCTCTCTGTCGTGCTTAGACGCCGTCTCTGTCATATTTAACCGCTCTCTAAGTGATGTGTGGGAAAGAGAAAGCGACAACAATAACAACAACAAGAAACGCAGTGTTAAATTACGCGCGCTTTTACATTAAGCGGAGTTTTTTTTTTTTACTTCTGTTTTTTCTTCATTTTCACTTTGCTGCTGCGCCGCTCGCAGTTTCTGTTTGTTTCTGTTCCGCGGCAGTTGTTGCTGCCGTTAGCCGTATTATTTTGTATTTTTGCTTTTCTTTATGTTGTTGCTGTTGTGACTACTGTTCAAGTGTTAATTGCGGCTGAAAAAATAAACTACATGCTACAATCTATGCTCTGACTGAAGCGGAGGCATACATATACATTACAGTATGTCAAGTAACTGATTGAACAAGGAACAAAAATCTACATAACTGTTCTTTATTTTACAAAGTCAGTGAAACCCAATGGATCTCACTATTTCTTTTTGTAACATGTGCTAATAACCATATGCAATCACAGTGGCTCACAGCTTATTTCAACCGGCATCTAGAAAAATAGGTCGAGGGGTCATGACTACGAGATACCCCGCGTTAGATACCCTAAACACGTGAATTCACATACGTTTATATGTAAACACATTAAAAGAAGTGTTAGTTTTTTCTTCCTCTTTCTGAGCAAAAAAGTTTCTTAAATATCTTGTAAGTTTATTATCCGATTGTGCTGAAATTATTATAATTGTTAAATTTTTATTACTTATCGAGAAACAATTACTTGACTAACTGTATACACAATGGAATCTTTTGCCTTTATCACTTGCAGGGCACTTCGCGCTTAGTCAGCACGGACAGCGAGGAGCCGCCAAATAGTTCGCCAGCTCAGCAGCATTTTGAGGCGCCCAACAACGATGCGACGGCCGACGAAGACGACGCCATAGTTCCTGCAGCTGCAACAACGCCAAAAATAACTGTAAAACCGCTGCGGCCACCGACGGCGGCAGCGGCAGCATTGGATTTGGCACAAGACGCAGCAGCTGGCAGCGAAGTGACGTCACAAGCAGCGACGCATGTAGAGCACGAGCAGGACGACAAAGGAGAAGAGGAAGAAGAGGAAGAAGAGGAGGGCGAAGAAGAGGAGGAGGAGGAAGAACCACCCGAAATAAACTATTGTACCGTAAAGATATCACCGGACAAGCCGCCCAAGGAGCGACTGAAGCTGATCATCAAAACGGACGTGATACGCAACGCAATTGCAAAGGCAGCCGCCGCGGCAGCAGCGAAAGCCGCTGGCGAGGATTCGCGCAGCGAAAAGAAGTCAAAGAGCAAAAAGCATAAGCATTTGAAGCATGCAACTGTGGCAGCCACAACAACAACAACTCCGGTAACAGCAGCAGCAGCTGCGATTCCAGTGAATAATCCCACTGAGAATCCCGTTTCCGAGTTTAAGACGCCCTCGCCGCATCTGGCGTTAAGTGATCCGCCGCAGCAACAGCAGCATCCACCAGCTCATCAACATCATCATCCACCAGCTCATCAACATCATCATCATCAACATCATCCAGCAGCTCATCATACAGCCCATCAGCGTGGTTCGGTCATATCGCCAACGACACGATCCGAGCACGACTTTGATTCGCAATCATCCGTGCTGGGCAGCATCTCGTCCAAGGGCAACAGTACGCCGCAGCTGCTGGCACAGGCTGTCCAGGAGGATAGCTGTGTGATACGCAGCCGGGGATCGAGTGTCATTACCAGTGACCTGGAGACCAGTCAGCATTCGTCGCTGGTGGCGCCACCCTCGGACATTGAGTCGCGACTCGAGTCCATGATGATGACCATGGATGGCACCAATTCAGCTGTTAACTCAACCGATGCCCATGGACGTGTTCCGCTTGTCGAGGAGCCGCTGCAGGATGATATTCTGGCCGTGCTGCGTGGCGATGTGGTGCCGCGTCTAAATGGCACTGTGGAAGCGGCGACACCACCAGATGCAGATGCCGAAGCCGATGCTGATGCAGTTCCAGTTTCAGACGAGGCCGGAACAAGGCAAACGAAACGTACGACACGCGGACGAGCGCGCAAGACGAACAACAACAATAACAACAACAACGTTGCTGATGATATCCAAGTGCCAACGGAAACACGTACGACGAGGACGCGGGCCAAGCCCATGGAGACATCGCCCACATCCGCCACAGTCACAAAGCGAGCGACACGCGGACGCGGCTCCAAGAGAACACCCACGGATGAGATGCAAGTGGATGAGTCGCCGGAGAAGTTGACGACAGCAGCAGGAGCAGGAGAAGCGTCTGCCACGATGGAGGCGACGGCCACCGAGTCGTCGTCCCTACCACGACGGGGACGCGCCGCGGCCCGAGCGAATAACAACAATTTGGCGAGCAATAATAACAATAATAATAATAATAATATTAACAAAATTGCCGCCAATCTGTCAGCCAAGGCGGAGGCCAGTCGGGCGTCCGACAATGGCGCTGGAGGTGCCGCCACTCGCAGCTATGGACGCAAGCGTAAGAATCAGCAGGTGACGCAGGTTCTGCAGCCGGTTACAACAACAACAACGGAGACGGAAACGGAGGCAACATCGGAGGCGGAGCAACTGAAGCTTAAGCTGCTGGGTCAGTTGCACGATGATGATGAGCAGCTGGAGGATACGAATCCCACACCCGCCAAAATGCCGCACACCGAGCTCGATCCGGAGCCTGATCCCGGCATGGACGAGCTGTCAAATACCTCGAACGGTTCCTCGATGCAACACGATGGATCCTCCTCATCGCCGCCGCCACGTGATTACAAGTTCAAGGACAAGTTCAAGCGCACGCTCACTCTGGATACACAAGTGGCTGAAGCGGCAGCAGCGGCTGCTGCTGCTGCGGCTGCTGCTGCAGCTGGTTCAGGTAATGGTACCGTCGGCTCCTCGGAAACAGCATCGGGCAGCGCAGCTCCAGCTGCAAGCTGTGAGGAGACGGGACAACGGGGCGCCGTCAAGTTGGTCATCTCGAAGAAAAAGGGCAGCATCTTCAAGAGTCGAGCGCTGGTGCCCTCCGACCAGGCGGAGCAGGCGACGGTCGCCAAGCGGCATCTGTACAAGCACAGCTGGGATGCGGCACTGGAGGCCAATGGGGCTGGAACGGGCAGTGACGCCAGCAATGCGTCCGCCTCAACGGCGGCGGGCAGTGGCGCCAAAACGGACAGCCTGGCCACCAGCAAATCATCGGCGGCCATCGATGCCATCTATGGAGACTTTGGTGATAGCAACTCCAATAATAATACCTGCAGTAGCTCCGCACTGCGTGGCGAGAGTCCCGCACTGGGGAAACTGGCACGACTGGCAAAGCCACAGCACAGTGCTCAGTCCTCGGCGGCGACATCGGCCGATGCCTTCGATCTGGACCTGGAGCCCAGTCCGGATGATGGCGGCGGAGGTGGAGGCGGCGTAGGAGGTGGAGGTAGTGGCGAACGGACGACGGGTTTGCGGGTGGATCGCAAAACCAAGGAGTACTACACAGTGGTGCGTAATGTGAAGACGGCCCATCAGATTCAGGAGATTGGCGAGTACCAGGAGATGTATGACGATGTGGAATACATTCTGGACGCACTGCAGCCACACAATCCGCCACCCACCCGTTGTCTATCTGCCCTCCAGCTGGCCACCAAGTGCATGACGCCCGCATTTCGTATGCATGTGCGTGCCCACGGAGTTGTCACCAAGTTCTTCAAGGTAAAGTAGCGAACAATAAGTAACGAGTAGCGAGTAACGAGTTATTAATTATGCCCATTTCTGTTCGCTCCCCTCCAGGCACTGTCAGATGCGAATAAGGATCTTAGCCTGGGTCTGTGCACCTCGGCCATTATGTACATACTGTCGCAGGAGGGCCTCAATATGGACCTGGATCGGGACTCGCTCGAGCTGATGATCAATCTGCTTGAGGCTGAGGGCGTGGGCGTCGCAGCGCCCACGGATCGAGCCAATTACGAGCGCAACAAGCAGAAGGTGCGGGAACTGTGCGAGGAGATAAAGGCGCAGGGCAAGGGAACCCATTTAAATGTCGAATCCATAACGGTGGGCACTCTGGCCATGGAAACGTTGCTCTCGCTGACCTCGAAACGTGCCGGCGAGTGGTTCAAGGAGGATCTGCGCAAACTGGGCGGCCTGGAGCACATTATCAAGACGATATCGGACTTCTGCCAACCAATCATATCGACAGCTGTCACTGACATGGCAATGATTGCCTGGCAGCCGGCGCTGCTCGACAATATGCAAACGGTGGCCCGTTGCCTGCGCGTCCTCGAAAATGTGACGCAGCACAATGAGGCAAATCAGCGGTACATGCTCACATATGCGAAGGGACGTGCCGTGGACACACTGTGTCTGCTCTATCGCCTCTGCGACCGCCAGCTGATCCTGCATCCCTCGACGACCGAGCACAGCAGCAGCAAGGAGCATCCGGGCGTTGCAATGCGCGAACTTCTCATACCCGTCATGAAGGTCCTCATCAATCTGACGCACACGTTCAACGAGGCGCAGCCGTCGCTGGGCGCCGATCTGCTTGGCAAGCGCAGCGATGTCATCGAGACGAGCTTCCACCTCCTGTTGCTGGCGTCCAACTACATTCCGGACCGCTGCGTCTTTGAGCTGAGTATTCTGGTGAGTGTTGCAAACTTAAAAGTTTTTACAATTTCTCAGTGGCAATTCATTTAAAAAAAAAGATTAAAACAATACACATTGATGATCAGGAATCAAGAAAAAGAGTAATGGGTTATAGGAAAAATTTAACCAGAAATGAAATTTAAAAGAATATCCTGAAAGCTTGATCAAATTTTTAAATTGTTATCATTTTGATTATTTCAACTTTTATTTTTGCATTTCAATATTTATTAAAAGTAGTTTTATTTTCAATATTCATTAAATTATATTACAAATATTGAAAACAAGCATTTTTTTTAGAGGTTTCATTTAAAAATTAAAATTTTATAATAATTTCATAACTTTTTAAATATTTGTATACAAATCACCAAATAAGTCATAATTCTTGAATAGCTTTAATATGTCAAGTTACGTTAAATAAATTGATGTATTGCAATTTTTTTTGGTAATTCTTGTTGATGGTGTAAGTGTGATTAATAATTCGTACTCCCCATTTTGGAAGGAAGTATTAACAAAATCAGGCAAAAAATTATACTTTTTTTTTCAATAAATGAATTGGCGTGATAATTGATTTAGTATACTTTTCAACTAATTGGTCTTCTATTTTCAGGTGCTAACGCTGCTCATTAATCTGTGCATGCACACGCCGTCCAATCGGGCCACGTTGATGCAGGCACATGCGCCCGCCGAATATGTGGCTGAGAATCCACCGCCGGGTGATCAGGCGGTTAGCGCGGTCCAGGCGCTGCTCGACTATTTCTACAAGTGTGAGGAGCTCGCCAAGTATGAAATTCCTTTCTCTTTCCAAATACGCATATCCTGATCAAAATACATATATTTATTTGCAGACTTGTGGAGAAGAATACGGATGCCTTCCTGGAGAGCAATGAGAAGGGCAAAAAGAAGCAGGAGGAAGTCGAGGAGACAGTCAACAATCGTGAGTTCAATATAAGTTTGCTACTTTTACGATATTCCATCTGATATTGCCCGCCGATTAAAAATTCCGAGTATTTTGATTTGATCGAAAACCGCAAAGAAACTTAATATCTTGTGTAAATAACAAAATGATACAAAGGTGATGACAGGTGGTAATTTAATTATCTATACACAAATAACTGTGCATATTTGAAACTAGAATCTTTGGAAATTTCTTGACTAACGGCAAAGTAATTATGAAAATTTCATAAGATAATTAATTAAAAAGGGCACTTGTTTTGAGATAATGTTGCAGAAATATTTGTATTATACTGTTCTATAAAGTGTAAAAATTTATTGACATAAATTGATGTAGGTTCCTACTAAATAATACATATATAGCTTTGTTGTTTTTTGAGATATTTTAACGAAATTCGCAGATTGTATATTAGATATTGTCTATACGTGCAGAGCAAATTTGGTTAAGACGGGTAACGATCGGCCTGCAATGGCACGTAATCTTCGTCGAGCCGATGATAACCAATCCTTCCTGATTTTATTACCATTTACTCAACATTATTTGTGCATTGCAGTTGTACAACGCGCTGGCCACCACATGGAGCACACGCTGAAGGGCAGCTATGCGGCCATACTCATTGGTAACCTGATCACTGACAACGATCAGTATGAAACTATCGTGCGGCGGCAGCTGCGCGGCAACAGCTTTAAGGAGATCGTCGGAGTGCTGGAGAAATATCACACTTTTATGAACCTAACATCCAGCGTGAGTATTGAATGGGAATTATTTTTCTTACGACTAGATTTGGACTCTAACTTTCGTCTTTCAATTTGCAGTTGGAGGCAGCCTTTGTGGCGCATATGAAGTCAACAAAGAAGATCATTGACAACTTTAAGAAGCGCGATTATATCTATGAGCACGCTGAGGATCATGCGATGCCAATGCCACTTAATCTAGAGACGACGACGCATCATCAGGATCCCAGCGATACTGTGCAAGCGCAGGATGCAAATGCATCATCCACATCGCCCTCGCCGGCAATGCGCAGCACAAGCAGCAGCAACACCAGCAGCAGCGGCGGAAGCAGCAGCAGCAGTAGCAGCATGCCACGTGTCTTTAAGACGTACAGCAGCCACAGATAATTGCAAGACTCTGACCACTAAATGCTCTCAAAATAAAATGAACAGCCGTCGCTGCCTCCTTATGCGACCGCCCGTCACCGTCGCCCATCACACCGAAAGAAAGCCTGCCACCAAAATAATTATGTATATTGTAATTGTAATAGGAAGCAAATGCATAACGCAATGTGTTTATATCCTGCTATGTATGGATGTGTTTTGCATATCAATGCGAAACACACACACACACCCACAAACACACCCACAACCAATAGCCAACAACATGTGTGCAGTGAAACAACACTGTGCTGCTAGCAATTAGTTTAAGTGCTCTGCTATGTTCAGCTTTGGTTTTTAGCTTAGCGTTTGTATTCTATTGTATTCAACAAAAAGTGATAGCAAATTTCATGAGCATGGTCAGCGTTATAACTACAATCACCAACACAAACACACACTCACACAAACACACAGAGAGAAACATAAAAACACTCAATGATCCAAATTACTACTGATATGTGTACGTTATATAGTCATAAGCAATATTAGCAACTATTATTATAAATACACATAAAATAATCAATTGTACATATTGTTTATTCAACGATTTTATCAAGCGCAACTTAGGTTTTATTTAATGTTTCAATTCTTTAATATTCTATAATTATTTTTAATATTTTACTATACATACTTAATTTTTTTTTATAATTGTAGAACGCTCTTTATAGGCACACACAAATGTATATGTAAAAACAAACGATAAAGATGAAATGGAGTGCAGAAAATAAGAAAATATATAGTTATTTTATTGCATATACATTTAAGCAAAACTCTATCCATAACTAAATATGTATGTATGTATTGTGTATGTTAAAAAGAAATGTCATATTTAGGCTTACAACTGAGATATAAAAACAGAGAAAATACAATTTCGGGAACAAAATATATATGTATTTATTTTTGTTTTAAAATTGTCGATAATGTGAAAAATATTATAAGAAACTATTACACACTATACATATAAATATTGTTCTTGCAAAAAAAGAAAATATTAAATAAAATTCAAATGAAATGGAGTCATATTACTCGTATGATTAAAATGATATAGTATTTTGCATTTTTTTTCCTATTACTAGCGAGCTCTCTTTGTGAAAATTCAGTAACTCATTGGACACAATCATGCTGTAAAGCAGACTTTTTTAATATTTATAATATTGGATATGTTTTATGACCGTTTTTTTAATGTCTAAAAAGGGTGTTTAATAACTATTTTGGAGGTCCGTTGGTTCCCTGGATAGAGTCGCCGACCTGCCATAATGAGAACTTTTTGAATTACTTGATAAACTAAATCAGCATTTTCTCCCAGTGCCCTGCCCTTTATTATTATTATTATTTTTTTAATTTAAATTTAATGTTTATTATACTATAGCAAGTCTACTTAATATACAAATGAAATTTCATCAGTTCATTGAATGCAGAATTTCTTGATTCGTGTTAAGCTGCCTTATAAACTTGAATTCTAATGTTGAGTGAAAAGCAACTCTGTTAATTGAGGAGCAATACGTTAAGTGAGGAGCAATACGTTAAGTGAGGAGCAATACTCGTTTTTAAAACCGAGTTAAATATGGTTGGGCTGGATACCGTTGCCAAGGTTGCCACATAGTTTCTTGTTTTCTTCCAAACTTGGGCCAAGGTGGCATCCTTGTTCTTTTACAAACAAGACGGAAAATTAATGAGAGAGAGATAAAAGTATATAAAATAACAATTTTTTTTCCTAGCATTGTTGTAATGATTAAACTGTGTGCGACGACAGTCGGGTGCAATATTAAGGCCAAGAAATTAGGCTAAAGAACAAAAAACGAAACTAAAAATTACAACTAATAAAAATACCAACAAAATAAATAAACAAAACACGCGAATCAAAGAGCGAATACAATAACAAATTGCCAATAGGAGAGCGCTGAGTAAAGAGAGAGCGAGGGAACGGGAAAACAACGTCTGTGGACGGACGCAGCAGAGGCGCCATGTCCAAGGTGCTCAGTCCGCACAAGCAGCAGACGGTGGCGCGCCAACGGCCACGCCCACGCACACGCCCACGCTTGCAAGTGGGCGGCGGGGAGATGGAGGCAGATGTGAATGTGGATGTGGATATGGTGAGCATGGATCTAGACACACTTGACTATACCAGCGGCAGTTCGATCATTGAGTTTCTGGCCAAGGAACAGGATTGCAGCATCGAACCCGCTGATCCGGACAGCATATTCCAGGAGGTTAGTCGCCTCTCGGACAACACCGATATGCGCTCCGTGGACGAGCTGCTGCTGGAGGCGGAGCGTCTCATTCAACAACAACTGCGACTGGGCGGAGGCGACGGCGACGCCGATGGCGACTGTGATGCCAACGATGGCAATAATGCCGAGCAGCTCAAGCCGAGCGCCCAAATGGATCGGCAGACGCCATCGTCGTCGTCGCCACAGTCGTTGTCATCGCCACAGAACAGCATCAAGCTGAACACGCGCTATACGCGCTCCATTGAACACGTCAAGTCCAGTTGTCCACCCAAATCGGGAAAACCCAAGTCCGTGTCCCCCAAGCAGACCAAAGAACAGGAGCAAGTCCAGACGCCACAGCTGCTGAGCCACAGCGGCAACTTTGTGGCGTTCGTCGAGAACCTGCCCTCGGAATCGGTCATCTCCGAGGAGTCAACGCCCAAGGATATGCTCAATATGCACACACCCAACGGCGGCGAGGAAATCGCTCAGTTTCAGCTGGAGCAACTGGATAACACGGACGACGACGAGGATACGGTAAGTAGTTGATCTGAATAATATCGAGAATACTTAATAACATAGACATATCCAAATTGGTATTCTGAATGATTTAAAAGCCATGCGGAAATCTTTTCAAGTCTTTCCCGTCTTAAGAATCTTTAGATATTGAAAATTTTTAATTATATTCAACGAGTCATATCTGAGTTCATAAATACCCGAATAAGGCTGGATAGCACAGCGAAAGGAATATCGGTTTCAGTATCGGTTAGGCAATATCTTGATTTTGAAATTCTTGATTTAAAATAAGAAGATCTATTTAATAAGAATAATATTCATATTAAGAAAATGTAATATCAAAATAGGTTTCAAAAACGATGATTACACCTTTACTTTATTGAACTGAAAATAACCGTTATAGTACTTGAATCGGTTACTCAACGGTTATTTCGGTTTGAATAGTATTGTTGGTTTCGGTATAATTAAATAGTTTTGATTCGCTTATGGTTTCAGTTACGGTAAACAACTTCAACCGGTCAGTATCGGTTAAGAGTTACAGTACCGTTAACTGCTTTAATCACTGTTTACCAGTGTCCTTCTCTCGAGGTTGGTTAGCTCGTCGACGATTTTTAAAAAACCGCTAAATTGTCAAAAACAACGAATTTGAAAATATCAAAATGAAAAAAACTTATACGAGTGTATTAAACATTTAATTTATATAATTTATTTACTTTACATATGTACAATGTACACGCACACATAAATAGGCATTCACTCTTACACATGCACACACAGGCACAGACACAGGCACACACACAGGCACACACACACAGTCGCTTAGATCACTGGGATCCTAGACAATAGCCTGAGCTACCGTTTCGGCAACGGTCCAACCCTCCAGGGCCGTGTCCTTGATGAACTTGGGCGGCAGAACGAAGCCGTAGGTGCCGCGATCGCGCAGCTCAATGGTGTACACGTACTTGACGCCCAGGGCGGCGCGACTCCAATCATCGGAGCCGCCGCCGGCAACGCCGAGCACCTCGTGGGTAACCGAGGCGCGATAGGAGGTGCCCGTCTTCTGAGCAATGCGGTCGACGGCAGTGTTGGCCACATGCTGGAGCACATTGGCGTCTCGGACCTTGACGGCCTTGTAGGCCCACGGGTAGACGACCATTTGTCCGTAGCTGTGGTACGTTAGATACGCCTCCAGATTGTACTTGCGCTTGGAGAGAAACTCGGCGACTACCTTGGTCTCCAGCTCGGAGGCGGCCGAGGTGCCGCGATACGTGTCACTGCAGGGATTCGTCGAGGAGCCATAGCCGTTCCAGCCAATATCGAAATTGCGATTCAAATCGACGCCAAAGCAGTTGGCACGTCGCGATGGCGATCGATTCTTGCGCCACAGACGATTCACCGTTCGGCTGTATTCGTAGCCATCCGGATTCATCACCGGCATAATGTACCACGTGAGGCCCCGTATATGCGCCGGCTGATTCTCCCAGTTGTGCATCAGCTGGTACAAGATGAACGTAACCGTTGCGGGACTAATCCATTCACGTGCATGGATGCCGCCGTCAATCCACACTTTTTTGTATTCCCGCGGGTTCTCCGAGATTCTGTGAAATACCAAAAATGCTTTTTTATTGCATACTCTTAGGCGGTGTTTTATCAGAAAGTTCGATTAAGTCAACAATTGTTGAGAGTTTTGAGAATTGCTTTGAATGCAGCATCACTTTGGGCTGTTCCACTAAATTCCCTTTTCTACAATAACTAATTCTTAAAAAATACGATTCTTACTAAACTTCTTAGGTTTAAGTAACTTTTTTTTTTTTTTTTTAAGAATTTTCAATTAAAAATGTAATTTTGGAAAAAAGTCATCCGATATTATGCGTCGATATATTTTAGATCAGCATCAACAGCCAAGTCGTTTGTATAAGCAAACAGATCTTAGAGATGGAGAGCTTCGAAAGGAGTAATAGCTAGAAGCAGCAAATTAGTCAACTTACCGCAACACCTTGAGATCGCGTCCTTCGACCGTCTGTCCAATGGTATAGAGTCGACATATGGTGGGAAACTTGGCACGAATCTCGCGCATGAATGCATAGATGGTCTCCAGATCGTGATAATCCTTCCAGTGCATCCCGCTGCTGTTGCGCGATGCCTTCTCTGTGGAATGATTGAAATTAGGTAGACTCAGTTTTAACCAATATTGTTTTTGGTTAACTCACTTGTGCGAAAACCTGGCTCTGATTGGGTACTATTGATTCCGTCCAGCTGCTCCTCATCGATCAACGCTTGCACATTGTCGGTCAACACTTGCGCCTCCAGACGATGTGCGTCCAGAAAGCTGCGCGCTGCCTTGACATGCTCCTTGGCAATGGAGATGTCCAGAAACTTGGAGTTCTCCTTCCATATGTTGCCGCCAAACTTTTGCTCCATCACTTGGGCAACTGGAATACTCTGCTGCATTGCCTCCGTAATGTTGTAGATGCGCCACAGTTGCGTCTCATCAAAGCGCTCGGGAATCCCATTGCCATACTCGATGCCCTCCAAAGGCAATGAAGTGTTCAGCGATCTCATTGCTGCGGTGGCCATTGCCAGCAGCATCGCCAGCGCCATCAGTTCAAGTCCAATTTTCATTGCCATCTTATTAGTTATCAGTAGTCAGTTCAAAGTCTGTGATAAAAATATCTTATCAGTTGTTTTGGCAATTGGTTAAGTAATTAATGGACTCCCAAGTTCCTGTTCCCCAGTCCCCTATCGTCGATGCAATTGTCTCCCTTTCTCTCACTTCCCCTCGCCTTACTCGCATTGACCTTTGAAAATGACTTGTGTGTGTGTGTGTGTGTGTGTGTGTGTGTGAGGAACTTAAATCTTTGTTGTAAGTCTGATGTCAGCATCTGTTAGTCATCGGAAACTCCAAGAATGTAAAAATACACACTATATGTAGATTTTATGATATGTGCATAGACCCGACTTTTCTTAATTGTTTGGAAATTTTTGCAACTGATATTCAGCAGGTAATTTCAATCATCATCAATTATCTTTGTATACAATTACAAATCAGCCTACTTCAATTTTATAACATATGGAACCAAAATTTAACTACAAACGGTAATTTGCAACAATAACATGAATTATAACATAGTTAATATATTTTTTAAACTTTTTTAAACTGTTATTCTGCAGCTTAAAAAAAAAGTAATATAAACTTTATGTCGTAATTGTTATTTTAAAAATTATATTTGGATATATTTTTTTTTTGATAAAAAGCAATCAGAATCTGTTAACAGAATATTTGAGACATTTATATTTTATGTTATTGTTAATTGAAAATCTTCTGCTGCATGATTAATATATTAAATTAATTGCTGAATGTTCAATGACTGCTCAACTGTTCGATTGAACAATTTTAAATTTAAAAAAAAAAAATAAAAAAACTTGGCCATTTAGCGTGTGTGTGTCTTGAGTGGTTGAACATACTTATGTATGTATGTATGTATGTGTGACTTGGCCAAGAGTTGGCAGCAACGGCCAAGTTCAATGTTAAGTATAATCGAATGAGACTCGCATTAGAGTGAGTGCAGTTTGTCTGTTTGGCTGAGTGACGCCGATTGATTTGATTCGCGGATTTAAAGGCTAAACACCTGTTTTGGAATTCGGATTTGTTGGGCGAGCAGTGTGTTTATTGAGTGTGGACTATAACATAACACAGATAATTCGAAATGTATAATAAATCCAATTGCATCATTTGTATGCATTAGGCGATCCCACATAATCTCCGAGGCAAATGATAATGATTCTTTTTATATATATATTAATTTTTTTTGCCTTTGTTCTTCTTTTTTATTGTTATTATTATTTCGGAGCCAGAATCTGAATTACGAGTGAACTAAATCTCTCAGTTTCGGTTTTTATTGTTTGGCTCGACTTGATATGAAAATAGAAAACGGCCGCGCTAAACCAATTTCGAAACTGTTGTCGCTTTTGGTTAGCACACAATTGTGCTAATTTTCCCCAACGACCCGTTTAGATTTGTATTTTTTTCTGTTTTTTTATTTTTGTTGGTTTTCCAGTGGTTTTTATGCAGAAAGCAGCCCACAGAACTGGTTCTGGGACTACGAGTAAACAAACATTGCTGTTATAGTGCTGATGTGTGTGATAGAATGATATAGTATCGTAATTGCCCCCGACCTTCGTGCCAATCACGTGTCCCCCCGATGATATCGTAGCAGCTCTCGCTGCGTTACGATTGTTTCGTTTTTTTTTTCGAAACTGGAGCGACTGCACATTTGCCTTGAAGCAAATTGGAAAAAAAGCTCGAAACTTGTTGCAATCGAAAAATATGCGTTTTGGTCCCAGAGTGAAATGTTAATGCGAAATGTAAATGTTAATTTTAATGTACATATGTACATGTTAATGTTGGTGCGAAAGGTAAACCAAGATGCCGACATACACACACAGCATGTCAAGTAACTGTTTGGACGACAGCAATAATTAAACGAATATTGTTTTTTATTTAAAAAAATAGTTTTTTTTTAACTTGTTCTAAGAACCATGAGAAACAATAATAAAATACAAATAAAAAGCCAAGAAATGTTATTTTTTTTTTAAATATTTAAATTTTTTTGAAATAGTTACTTAACTAACTGTCTGTATGTATGTACGTATGTAGCAAACGTATCCGCATTGACTTTTTTACACACACATCCCCCCTCCCCGCCACACACACACACATACACGCACATTTCATTTGATTTCGTTTGCTTACATTTGTTTTTGTTGTCGTCTTTTTTGTTGTTTGCTGTTTATTGTTGTCGCTGTTGTTCTTCTGCTTCTGCTTCCTCTTGTTCTTCTTGGGTGCTGCTGCAGTTGCCGGTCAGTTGTTGTTGCTGCTGCTGCTGACACACCTCTCTGTCTTCGAGTGTGTGTAATTGTGTATGACTGTGACTGTGACACTGGACAGGCCAGTGACTGTGCCAGACTAAATGCTGCCTTTGTGTGCGCTTCAATTTTTATATAAAGCCAAGCCGCCTGGCTATGCGAGGGCCGTTTCCCGATTTAAAAAAAAAAAACAATACAAAAAAAACACACACTCTCACACATTTAATCAGAAAAAAAGAGACCGAGCAACATACAAAAAAAGCGTTAAACAGAATTACAACAGAAAGTGAAAAAAAAAACAATTTTGAAAAAAATTGCGCTGCTGGCTGACGACCGATCTTGGAGCGATCGGCGCGTACTGAATGAAATGACAATCGCAGCAGCGTCAGTCGCAGTCGCCAGTTTCAGCTGCGACGCCAGCAGCAGCTGCGACGCAGGCAGCGCGAGAGAGTCACGCTTGGTGTGATTAAAGCTCAATAGCTTAACAAAAACAATTTTAAAAGTCTTTTTCTATGTCTGCACATGTGCATGTGCATCTTTTTGACAATGCATACCTGCATGCGTGTGCAAAGAGAGAGAGAGAGAGAGAGAGATGTGGTGAGAGAGAGAGGCGCAGGGTGGTGACTGATGCTGCGCTCACACCCACTCCCTCTGCTGAAAATGGAAGTCGACGACATTGACTCTCTTTTGCGCCATGCTGTAACGCAGCTGTTTCTACTAAAGTTGTTGTTGTTGTCATCGTATTGTCTTTTGTGTGTGCTTTACCAAAAGCCCAATCTATTACTCACACAAACGTGAGAGAGATAGAATGCAGTTTTCGACCGTTTTGCCACTTTGCACCTGCAAACTTAACAGTCATAGTTTGGAATAGGGATAGGTATCGATACATTTTATTTTTCAATTTGACATCGACTGAGGGCTGTTAGGGTTGGAGAATGCAATTTTTAATTGAGCCATTACAAATTATATGTGTTATGTAGTATAGATCGTAAAAGGTGTTATATTGATACTTTAAGTAACAGCTAGAATATCCCTTTTAAGGAAAGTCCATTAAATAGGTAATTTAAAACCTTTCTTCCTTATTTTTTATTAAAAATATTAAGTGGTATTTTGTCGACTGCTTTTATACAACGTTAAAAAAATTATGCTAAAGTGAAATAAAATAAATTTCGATACCCAACACAATGAAGATTTTTCATTCAACTGTTGACAACTAACCATTAAATATGTAAAATACAATCAAATTAGCACCTCTCTTTTGAACTTATTCGCAATCTCTGGATTGATTAGCACAAAGTGAGCTCTTATATGTTGTCATAATATCAGATCAGACTTTAGTCTACCGATACTAGCGAAAGTTTATTTTTAATCCTAAGCAGGGTATCAAACCAAAACGAATATCGGTTTCAGTTACTGTATCGGTTATGCTCTTATTTCGGTTTACGGTTACGTAACGGTTATCGTATGTTTTGTAAAACATATTACAAATATTCTGAAAACAATGATAACAACTTAACAAGAAAATGTAATGTAATGCTTGATTAAACTAAAACTGACCGTTATACTTGAAGCGGTTACTTAGGTTACTAAGCGGTTATTTCGGTTTGAACAATACAATAATTATATTTTGGTTAGGGCAACAGTTTCAGTTATCAGTTTCAATCGGTTAATACCAGTTAAAGGTTACGGGTTTGGTTATAGTTTTTGTCCCTGATTCTAAGTAATTTCCATAATTATTTTTTTCAATTTTATTAATGTATGTATAATAAATTTATAATCGTCACGTTAAATAAATATGAAGAAACAATTGGCGACGTCAATAAGTACAACAAATAGTACCACTGCTAAATACATACATATGTATGTATGTACATACATATGTTCATAAATAAACTGACCTTTATGCTCCTCACTATTATTGTGTTTCGTTCTGATAACGTTTCTAATTACGACTAATGACATGAGAATAATAATGAAAAACTTTACATATTATAAATGTAGTTATTTTAGTACAACTAACAAAAAAGTATTGTGTAACACATGATAATGATATTCTGTCACATATATACAAATGACTTAATTAAAACAGCTAAAAAGAAATGAAATACAGAATATTCGACTTGAACATACCCAGTATTGATGTGTCATATTTGGAAAATAGTTGCTGTGTTACTACGTAGTTATACAATACGAAAATTAAGTATAAACAGATTAGTTTTATAATCTTCAAGATCTTAGAGATTAGTCAGACATTGCCATTGTCTCGTTTTTATCGAGCACAGGGTATAATTCAATAGAATGAAACGATTTTATAGATTGGAAAATTCAACATAAAATCTGTCAGTCGGAATAACCCAATGACTGGGAATTGACCGATCAGATAAATACTATGTACTCTGTATCAAAACTCGACTTGGCACTCTGCGTGTTTTTGTGCGAGGCAATGAAAGATAGATAGATAGATAGATAGAGAGAGAGAGAGAGTGTGAGAGAGAGAGAGAGAGAGGAGAGAGATAACATTGAAGCTGTACATACAGACACTTGTTTATGAACGAGACGCTATTAAATTGATTCGCTTGCTTTGCTTATCATACCACTGTAGAAGTCCAATTGGGCGTTCGGTCATCTTGACTTGTCCCCTCGAGAAAGTTTGCCTTTCTCCTGTCGAAAAACTCCCAAGTCATGCTGTCATTTGTTCTGTTTTATTCTTTCACTTCTCTCTCTTAAAATATAAATACTATATAGTGTTGTTTGGCCCTCAGGATGTAAAACTCTTTGCTTTTCGTTGATAATACGTCTAATTCTCGAATTTTAATATTAATTATAATTAATCAAAAAAATAAGCATATTATTATATTTATGTAAATATTATGTTTGTATTTACAATGTTTATGCGTATGACACCGCAGTTTTTGACCCACTTGACATATTTTTACTTTCTTTTGCCTTTAATTATGATAAACATGCCCCCCTCCAATTCGGGTTTTTCTCTTCTGCTTTTGCTTCTTCTTCTGTTTCTTATTTTTCTTCTTTTTCTACAGTTTGTATTTTGCGTATTGTTCAATAACAAAATGTGCCCATTTCAAAGATTTTCACTTTTTTTTTGGGTGCTGTCAACTGCCTCAGATCATGTAGTTATACAATTTAAGCATCCAGCATCTGAAAACCGACTCACTTGTGGTTTCATTCTTACCAAGTTCATTGTTATGGCCAATTCAAATGCGTACAAATGCAAGTCATTGTAAGAGATATCTGGCATTTGCATTGTGATCTTTTGTTTTTTATTTTTTATTTTTTATAGCAATTTCTTTTGAGTGTAGGGTATGCGTTAGTCGGGCATTTGCAAACCTGATGAGTTCTCACCCGTTTTGGTCACGCGTTCAGCGTGTAAAACACTTTCTTTGCGGGCTTTGAGCTTTTGCTCCAAGCGGGCCTTTCGCCTGCCCCGCATAATTTCTATATGCATGGGGTAATAAATGAATATACATATATTTTGCCCGCCGCCACATTTGTCTTTTACTGGTTTTCAAAACGCGATTGAAAGTGAAAGTTCCCGCAATCCAACTAGCTGCTTGCTGCTGGCCACCTCTCCCAACATAATCGCTCTCACTCTTTCCCACGCCCGCTATCACTCTCGCTCTCTCATGCCCACACATACTCTCCTACTCTGACTGCTTTCTATTTGGACTTCAAATTGAGCATTCTTCTTTACATAATTCGCTTAACAACAGATTGGCATTACGACGATTCCAAATTCGTATTTATTATTAACAGTGCGATGTATATGTACATACATTATTCAAGCCGTCGACTTGCATCCATTTCAGATTGCATATCTTTTTTTTTTGTAGTTGCACACTTCAATACAATCTACGTTTCGCCTAAAAGCATGCAACACTTTTTTACGCCAAGCAGTGCAAATTGCTGAATTGCAAAGCAGCAATAAATTAATGCAAATAGACAGCCTTATTATTGTCATATATAAGTCAAATATTGAGCTATTGTATAAAATGCTTTTTATACCTTTGGTTGGTGTTTTCAATGTCTGGCCAAGGCATTTAATAAATGTTTGAGCAATATTTTGACAAAGCAATTATTGTGAAATTTGAAAATATCTTATTGATCAAATTTAACTGGACTGTGAATGTGTACATATGTAACTTATTAATGGAGCAATGCCAGATCCTTTGAAGTGTACATTTTTTTGCAACTTGGTGAAACTTGCCACATATCCATTTTTTGATTGCTGTATCAGTATGTTACATTTGGATCATTATATCATCGATCGAAAATCAACTTTTAGTAAGAAAAATACTTGTGTGTTTCGAGAGATATCTCAACTAGAACTATTAAACATTTTAAGGAATATAAACATTTTAAAATAATTTATTTAAATTGAAATTTTCTCATTTATTCAGAAATTGTATCCTTATTTTTTATTGTCAACTCAAAAGTCTTCTTTTGTGATGTTAACCATTCTCACAGATTGTGTATTTGTTACTGTGTATATAGTTTGACCACATTTGGTTAAAATCATAATGATGTGTCATATAACTGACTTAGGAAAGATCGGTTGAAGTCCAATCTTTAGTACGGAATACTTTGTAGGTTTTTTTCGCGACATCCCAACTAACTTCAGCCTAAATAGGTTTAAGTGTCCTGGTCTCTTGGTAATTATCATGATATTATCATTTAAGGCGGGTTAAAGTTATGGCCTTGGGTTAGATAAGGGATCGTATGTCGACACACGCTTTTCTTGGCGATTTGTCTTGGTTTTTATTACGTAAAAAAAAGTGAATAAATAAATATTAATGAGCATAGTTAAATTAGTGAATGGACATTTCTAATATTCGAATGGAAGCCCAAATCTCAGTCAGTGCTTACTGCAGCTGATGCGCGATCGTCCTGAGAAATTCGAAGGCCTCTTCGCCAGACTCGGGGATGTAGTGCGGCGGCATCAGATAGCCATAACGGCCCTGATCCTTCAGGAATACATTATAGACAAGCTGCGGCTCGATGCGATCCTGCACCCAGTCGGCGGCGTTGCCCGGCCGTGCCAGCTTCTGGCGATAGCTGCTGCCCAGACTGTACTCGGCATGGTTGAGGCGGCGGAAGTTGAGGATCGCCTGGCGGGCCGTGTGACGCAGCTCGCGTTGATTGGGCGTGAGGAAGTCGGCATCGCCCCAGGGATAGGTGACCGCCTGACCGTATCCGCCAAAGGAGACATACGCTCCCAAATAGTCGCGCATGCCAAGCAGAAAGTTGCGCATCGCTCGCGTTTCCGGCTCGGAGAAGCTCTTGGCGCCGTGGTACAGATTCTTGCACGGATTCGTCGTAGAGCCCGCCGCTCCCCAAGCGTAGTCGAAATTGCGATCCAAGTTGACGCCATAACAGCCGCTCTCGCTGTCGTAGTTGCGATTCTTGGTCCATAGACGGTCGGTTAGCCGCGAGTATTGATAACCGTCCGGATTGGCCAATGGCAGAAAGTACCAGTCTATGTGGCGCATGGATTTCTCCGCTCTGCCCTCGCCCCATAGCCAGGTTAGCTTCGAGATGGCGTAGGTGAGAGCGGCGGGACTGAGCCAGTCCCGTGCCTGCATTCCGGCATCGACAAAGACGGCCCAGTTCTTAGGGTTGCCATTTGAGACTCTGTGTGTATAAAAGATTTCATAATAATGTTAATCAAATTGTGAGTAACAGCAGCAGTAACTGTAAGAACATCAGTCACATTAACAGAACAATTTGCAGTAACAATAAACTCAAGAGCGGCAGTTATTGTTCCAATAAGTGTAATTGTATGTTTAACATTAACAGAAATAGAAATAGTTGAATTAACAGCACGATTGATAATATCAGTAACAGCAATAGTTTATGTTAACAATTACCATGGAATTGAGCCTATGACAGTTGCAGTTACAGAACAATAACAGTGCTACTCTTATGCCTGCAACAGTTGCTCGAACAATTACAGTGACTGTTGCTGTGGCTGTATCCTTTGCGTTAACAGTAACAGTAACTGCAACAGTAGCATTAACAGTAACAGTACAAACCTAATCACTTCCAGAGGACGTTTGTTGCGTGTCAGGCCAATTTGTATGATCTCGGCCAGATCGGAGTGTGTTTCCAAAATGTTTTGCAGGAACTGTTGAATATCGCCTTGATCGTGATATCTGCGCCAGGTCAGAAGCGAACCTTCGCGGTTAATCCAGGGCAGCGAGTAGTTGGCACCTGAGATATCCGCCGGATCGCCATCGCTCACCTCAGTGTAGGTCTCATCGATCGCCGTCTCGATATCGTCGATCATGATGTTGTAGCTGAAGGCGGTCTTTTCCATATATTGTTGTGCCGCCGCAATGTTCTTATGCTCCACGAGAATATCGATGCCGTCCTGATTGACGTTCCAGACCTCGCTACCTGAAAGCAAAGAGTTTGAGGTGCTATGATTAACTAATTAGTATCGATTACCATCTGGATGGGGCAGTACCAAAGTGACGAATGAAGGCACGCAACTTGGGCTGACCCAGACGCGTTTCGTGCAACTTCCACAGCTGATAGCCGTAGTATCGATGCACCGAGGCATCGTTGCGATACCGTCGATTGATCTGATATGTCGAGCCCGGAGATATGAAGTCGAATCGCCGCAGATCGGTTGGCACTAGCCACTGCAGACTCTCGAAGGTCGCCTCATAGAGCTCGCTGCCGTTGAGCGTCCAGAGATCGGGAAGAGTCGCCAGTCCTGTCACATTTACACTCCGCCACAGAATGAACGGAACGTTGATACAACCAGTTGAGGATAGTACACCTAATAGACCCAATGCCAATATTAGCATCATGCTGATCGTGCAACGCAAACAGAACTAATTCGTTACTCTCCCGTTGCTCTTGTCAAAGGGTCAAGACTCTCAATGGCCTCTCAAAGAATGTTTCTTGTTATATTTCTGACCCATTGATTAATGCCAATTTTATGCGTAACGACCTCGTTCTCGTTCTTGTTCTTGTTCTAGCCAGCTGGGTGAGCTGGCGATCTACCTGATCTCTGCCATTGGCTGGGCGTTAAATGCTTGACATGTTTCACTATTTTAGCCTCGAAACTTCAGACGTTGTTATACCCTTGCTGAGGGTATTACAATTATGCTACCAAATGTGTCATGGCAAAACCAATAATATATATAGTATACATACATATATAATGATAATGTTAATAAGTCTGTCAGTTTTGAATAAAATTAAACTTGGTATAGGTCACAACAAACCGGATCGGATCACTAAACCATATAAAAATCATAAAAACGATCGGTTGAAATTTAAGCTTAAGTATAAAAGACTTTGTTGTTTCTTGAGATATCTTTAGATATCATTGGCTGTTGTCTTAAGAATTCTGCAACGATCAGTCGAAAATTGAACAAAAGAAGGGCATCGAATCTTCGGCGTGCCGAAGATAACATTTCTTTCTCGTTTTGGTTATTATTGCCGCTTTTGCTTGTTCCTATTGGCCTAATCGCCGGCATCGACCCTCGGCACTTGGCACTTGGCACTTGGCACTCGGCCAAGAGGTCAACAGCCCGAACACGCACTATTGAATGTTGACCGCAATTAGCATAAAAATGTAGCTGGAGACTGACAGGAAGCACGTCAATACTATACACAATTTGGGTGTTTGATTTCTTTATCATGTGTGCCCATGATAGAATCTTGTGAACTTCTGTGTACACAGAAAGAAAAAGTCTTGAACCAAGTGCGCAATACTTGATTCAAGTACGAGTTTCTAATTTCGACTTCGCAAATATTTTGACTATAGGTTGATTATAGGTTGATATCCTGACTACATACTTAAAAAGTACAAGAGCTTAAAACTTTGATTTTTTGCTGTGTATCTTCGATAAGAAGACATCACTCACCAAACTCTTCCACGAATTGATTGAACTGCGCATCCGGCGAGTTATCGGCGCCGATCGGTCTTCGGGTCGCATTAAAATTGAGCTTCCACAACTGGGCGCCCCTATAGCTGACGTAGTTCTCATCCAGTGCCGATCGCAGTGCGGATCTTCGACCTTTGCCCGCCTGTTCCATGGGTCGCAGGTAGCGCAGGAGTTGGGTCACCCCGCCGCCAAAGAAGGGCAGTCTGACCAGGGTGTCTCTGGTGCGTGGATAGGCCAACAGATCGTACCGCTTCGAGGCACTTGCCTCACTCATTGTGAGGCACACGGTTATGGCTGCCCACGCTGCGTATGCGTAACGCATGCTGAATTTCCTCTCCTTTGGCGTTGAATGGTAATGATATCGATTACTTTTTACCCAGCACCTGCTACCTGTTGACCGTGTGACCGTTGGATTCCGTTTGAGAAGCGGCGCGCCGAGAGGCCGCCAGATAACGGCCACTTTTGGCCATCGTGTTCTCAATTCTCCAACTTGGTGGGCCATTCAATGGGCCAAAATTAGCATAGTTGAAATGTGCCACTGTTGTTGTTCTTGTTCTTGTTTTTTCTCTTCTTTTTTGTCGGTTTGTTGTGGTCCAACTTTTACTTTGCGCAAACTGTTATACATATTGTATGTTATAAACAATTCTGATAGACTACACCGGTTACATGGTGAGTCACAAAAGTTTCCCTCTCTCTCTACTGAGAAAGAAGAAAAAACATTCTGAAATTGATGTTTAAAATTCTTGATGCATTGTTTAAGTATGTATTAAGAATATTATAATTAAATTATTACAATATGCGGATAAAATTGCCACCACTCAGCATTAAACGATTCAAAAACGCCTAAAGCATTTGAAGTTACTGAACAAAATTCTTATTGAGTCCCGATATTCAAAATATTGGCGAAGGAGGAACTTAAAATCAAGTAGTTCGTACTCGAATTAAAAAAATTCGAAATTGATTTTATTCCGGAATCCTACATATTTTTGTTAATATTGATCGTATTTTTTAGTGGAAATAAAATCAAGATCAAATAATTAGTAAATAGAATAAATGAATATTTTTTACATCTAACCCACCAAGCAATTCATTTTAAGATTTAACTGAAAGAAACTTTGCCCATCATCAGTTAATGGATTTAACTATTCAATAGCTTTATAACATTATTTGAAAAGTTGAGTTTTCCCCCTTCGGACAATGACTTATTAGTCCACCCTCGTTTCAAGTTGGGTTTGAAGCTAAGATATACTTAGTACAGCTTTTGTCTTGGAAATGTTATTGCAGCCAAGTTTGCGCTTGAAGAAAAAAAGATTTGTCCTCAATTCGAAAATCAATAAACATGTCTCAGTCTATTTTTTATGAATGTTCAATTTGTCTAGTTACAAATAAATAAATAAATAAATAATTTCGTATAAATAACATTAAAAAAAACAGGATTGGAGGCATTGAAAAAAAAAAAGTATTGTGAACTAAGTCTAAATATGCAACTAATGTAAGCGGCGACGGCTGCTGCTGCTGCTGCTCCTGCCGTCCTTGCTGCGTCCTTGGATGACGGCACGGGCAACGGTGTCGGCGAAAGTGTAGCCATCCTTGCCGTTATACTGGATGAACTGGGCGGGCAGGACGAAGCCGTAGCGTCCCGTGTCGCCCATCTCGATGGTGTAGGCATACTTGATGCCCGCAATGCCCTTGGCCCAGTCATCAGAGCCGCCGGCGGCCGGATAAAGTGTTGTGGCCGAGGAGCCGACCGTGTACTTGACGCCCGACGACTTGGTGATGATCTGTGTGGGAAGAAGAGTGGAAGAGTGGAGGAGGGTTGAATGGTTGATTGATAGATAGGGTCGATTGATAGAAATAGCGATGATTACCGTGCCCGCCTGTCGTGCCACACGATCCAGATCGGCCCGATCCTTGGTTAGATGATAGTCATAGCCCCATGGGTATAGAATGTATTGGCCATAGCTGTGGAATGACAGATACGCCTGGAAGGTCTCGCGTGGAAAGCCGCTGATGAACTTGGATATGTAGAAGGTCTCCGGCTCGGAGAAGGCCTTGCTGCCGCGATACGTCTGGGAGCAGGGACTGGCCGAGGTGCCCTTGCCGCCCCACTTGTAGCCGAAGTTGCGATTCAGATCGACGCCGGGACATTGACGTCCATGGGCACGCATATTCTTGCGCCACAGCCGATCCGTGGTGTGGGAGTACTCGTAGCCATCGGGATTGGCCACCGGGTGTATGTACCAGTTGATGTTCCTCATATGCTCCGGCAGATCCTCCCAGCCCTCAACCAGCTGATTGGCAATGTAGGTAACCGTCGCCGGACTGATCCATTCACGGGCATGCATGCCACCATCGATCCAGATGCCCGGATTACGTGCATTGCCATTCGAGATTCTGTAAGATCATCAACAAAAGACTTTAATGCCTCTGTATATATTTGTCGTGAAATACTAGAACTCACTTGAGTATTTTGAGGGGCCGCTTCTCCACCGAGTGGCCAATGGTTTCCGCCGAGCAAATATCCGGATAAGTCTTGGCCATGTAGTCGACAAAGCCGTGAATGTCCTCCAGACGATGATAGGCCTGCCAGGTTAGCCGATGACCTGCACACATGGACAGAAGACAGAAGGGTCGGGGCAATGAAACAAACGTTTATAAGCTATGGCAACCCGGGCCAAGTTCATTCAACCCTCCGTCCGGAATCGAGTGTCAAGTGGCCAAGAAAGTTGCACATAATGCGGCGCCTTCAATGGCTCAATTGAACTAACGGCAAGGAAATTGCGTGTCTGTGTCTGATTCCTCTGTCTGTCCGTCGGTCTGTCGGTCTGTTATTGATTAAACAAGTGTCTTGCCAGTTGTGGCCCGTCTCCTTTGACTGCCACACATCCAAGTTCATGGTTGTCTTAAGTGCATTTGTAGCGCCTTGCAACCCGGTGGCAAGGATGTCAAAACTGTCACTCACTTACTGTCTCGATGTCTCTTTCCTTGTCTGCCTCACTACCTCTCTCACTTTCTCTTTTTCTCACCGTTGTCCTTTCTGCTAACCCTTTGCTTTCTCCGTCTTCTCTCTCTCTCACTCTGTCTCTCTTCTGACTATCGTGTGTCCTGTCACTTTTCGCTTTATGACTTTTCACACGCCCCCCCTATTAACGGCATTAATAGCTCGTTTATGGCAACACCCGCATCGCGGTGGTAAGAAACCCTTGCACCCTTTAACCCTTTCGCCCTTTCACCCTTTCACCCTTTCACCCTTGAACCCTTACAGTACCCTGCGGTACTCACTAGAGATGGGCACGCGCCTCACTCCTTTAGCTCATTCCAAGTTTTAAGGCCCAGCCGATACATTTTTATGTTGATATAATAGAAATATGAAAATAACGACGCCAAAGTTTCAACAACCATACATTTATATCGCACTGGTAAAGGGCGACACGCACCTGCTCCATTTGTATGACGAACTGACAATTTTTTGCTATTTCGGCAACGCTGAGAGATTTTGATTTCGAGCTGATTTCGGCTCGTGTCTGTGTTAAAAGCCGATCGATCAATCAAACAATCAATTAATCATTCAATCAATCAATCGGTCAATCATTAAATCAATCAATCAATCATTCAATCAATCAATCAAATCTTTTTTCCCGCTACTTTGCAATAACTCGTACTTTTAAATATTGATATGACTTCGGATGTCGGATGACCATCCGACTTTAAGCCGAGACCCGTGTCCTGACGATTTCTAGTGCTTACCTTTACGATTCTGCAATTCGGCGATTTTCTCAGCGGGCGGATTCTCGACTTCGATGACCTGCTGCAAGTTATCGATCAGCACAATGCGCGATAAATTGGCGGCGCGAATGTGACGCTCGGCAGCTGCCAGAACTTGGGGCTTGAGCAGATAGTCGACCTCCTGCTTGACCTCCTTCCACAGCTGTCCATCTGTTGGCGTGTGAACAGTTGTTAGCGAGTTTGTGGCATGTGGCATTTGGCATGTGGCATCACTTACCATATTTAGACTGTAGCTCATCGGCCAGTTTCTTGTCCTTGTCCGTTTGCACGACAATGCGCCACAACTGGGCGCCATCGTAGCGTCGCAAATGGGCATTGAATGGGGAATCCACCGAGGATTCATCCAGCTGGGTCTTGTGCATTTCCTGCTCCTGCTGCATAAACGAAGCGTTCACATAGTTGAGCACACTGTCGAGCACCTGGACTGGCGCCGACTCCTGAAGATTTGTGGTTGGCATCTGTGGCACCAATGGCAATGGAATAATGGTCGTCAACATGGATTGCTCCACTGGCTTATCTGAGTCTGGCTTTGGCCCGACTTGAACCTCGGCCACGTCGGCCGTTTCATCAGCCAGAATCTCAGGTTGCTTCTCCGTTTCCAATGTCTGCTCGGCAATGGCTTGTGGAATCTCGGACTCCTGCGCAATCGTCACTGTTTCCTTGGGCGTCTCCGGCTCAATAATTGCAGCTGGAATCACAGCTTCATCCTCGGTTTGGACGGGAGAACTAGGAACTTCACTTGGAATGGGCTCGACCTGGATCGATGTCTCTTTCTCGGCTACCTCGGGTTGTGCCTCGGCTTCAGGTTGAGCTTCAGCTTCGGGTTGAACTTCAGCCTCTGATTGAGCTGAAATTTCTGGTTTAGTTTCAGCTTCTGGTTGACTTTCAGCTTCTGTCTGATCCTGAGCTTCTGTCTGATCCTGAGCTTCTGGTTGAGTTTCAGCTTCTGGTTGAGTTTCAGCTTCTGGTTGAGTTTCAGCTTCTGACTGATTCTGAGTTTCTGGCTGAGTTTCAGCTTCTGGTTGGACCACAGCTACAGTTTCGGCTTCGGGTTGGGATTCATTGGCTTTCAACTGTCGATTGGTTGCTCCGGCTGAGATTCCTCACTGGGTCATCCTGCACTGGGGCAATGGCTTCATTGTCCATTGGAATTGGTTCCTCCTGCAGCCTCTGCTCAGTGGCCGTTTCCACTTCGATCTGTGGAAGCACCGTCTGTGCCTCGAACTCGCTTGGTTGCACCTCCATCTCGGCTGGAGAATTCTCTTGCTGCTGGTTGCTCTGTGATTCATCTTCAGCGGGCGTGTTCAGTTCCTCGGGCAGCAGATCGCTCATGACGGCGCTGAGACCCTCCTCGATGCCTTCGGCCATGGACTGTAGCACAGATGGCTCAGTGGTGTCCACTTCATTTTCGAGCCCTTCATTTGTGTCCATCTCAGACTTGGACTCTTCTTGGGCAACCTGTTGCTCCGTTGCGTCGGGTGTCGCCTCCTCCTCTGGCTTTTGCTGTGCTTCCTCTTCCGTCTTTGGAGATTCTTCTGTTACCTTTTCACTGGCCATTGGGATGTCAGGCTGCTCCTCAGCCTCAGCCTCGACGGGATCGTCAGCTTGAATCCCCTGCTGTGACTGCTGCTCGGTGGCAACGATTTGTGGTGCTTCGGTGGCCGTGTCCACCACATTCTCGGCGTTCTCCAGCTGGACTTCTTGGCTGCTTGGCAACGGTTGCACTTGCTCCGCTGATTGCTCAACTCCTTCCACTGGATGCTCCACAACGTGCTCCTCAATCAGCTCGGGCGAGGCAACAGCTGCTGCCTCTGGCTCTGATTCCGAGTGGAAGTATGCCTGTTGCTCCGTCTGGGCTTCTGGCTCCAACTCTGACATGGCTATGTCGCTGGGCAACTCCACCAGCTGCATTGCCGGCGTATCATCGCTCTCCAGCATCAGCATGTCAGCACTCTCGGGCAATGTCTCCGATTCCGACTCCGATTCTGATCCGGCATCGATTGCATTGCGATGCACGTGCTCCGCATCGTCCAGCTGGCTGGCCACCGACTCCGGCACCAGCATGTACATATCCGTGTTGCCATTCGCCGGCACTGCGGCCATCTTCATGTCATCCACGACAACTGCGGCTGGAGCGGGAGTCAACTCTGCTGCCGGCAGCTCATTCCTCTCGAGCGCCAAGCGATCCAGCGACATGGATGTCGCTTGATTGATCAGCAGCAACAATAACAGTGGCAACCATCGTTGTTGCATCCCTATCATTTTTGTTGTTGTTGTTGTTGTTGTTGCTGTTGTTGCTGTTGTTGCTGTTGTTGTGGCTGAAAGCCTTGCTCTTGATCTCGCATCGTACATCTTGGCGAGATCTAACACTAAACGGTAATGAGACATGTCCCATTCGTGGAGTGGCGCTTTTATACCAACGCTGGGAAAGTATTGCCATTTCATTTTCGATACTTTTTCTCTGTGGCTGCGTTGACAGCGACGTCGGCGTTAACAGTGCTAACAGTGGCTAGCTGTGTATGCGTATGTGTTTGTGTATGTGTATGTGCATGTGTATGGGTGTGCCTGTCAGTGTTAGTGTGTGCATGGCAATCGTGTTATGTACATATGTAAATGCGACGATGCCGTCGCTCATTTCTTATGGTCACAACAGCGACAAGTCCACAGCGCAGCGTCAACAGCGATAGCGACAGCGACGCTGACGTCGCTGCCTACGCTGGTCTTCGTCGGCGACTGCGACTGCGACGCTCTCTTCCTTGTGAGCGGACAGTGTTGGCAGCGTCGCTGCGCTGCGTCGTTTATCGGTTGCATGAATCTTCATAAATGTTGTTGTTGTTTTTGAATCTCTTATGTTAATTTTCAAATCTGGTTACACACAACACCAACGCCGCCCGCTCTCGCTTTCTTTCAGGGATTGATTACAATAACTTTTAACGACGCGTCTTCAAATGATAACATAATACGTAATACAAAGAATTTAAAGACCGGATCATGCGTGAGACGAACCTTTAACATTCTCTTCAATATTATTGAGTTATATTATTGAAATTTCACAAAACTTATACTTGATCTTGATGCTTTTTTTTTCATTTTGAAGAAATCAGTTTAAAAAAAAAAAACTAGATACATTATAAGAAACTAGTTGAAAAGAAGATAGCTCTAAAAATAAAAGAGAGAGAAATACATTTGAATATATACAAATATAATAATTATATACAAGCATTGATCAAGAATTCAGTAATAGGAATATCGACCTTCTTTAAGTTTTCAAACATTTCATGCGCAGAATTTCGAATTAATGAATCAAGTGAGTGAATATTTACATTATGACAGGAACAGTATTTGGTTGTCATACGAGGGTGGGCCGTAAAATAACTGACCACATATTTTTCAAATTGAGAAACATTTATTTTTCAAAATTTTTAACGTTTCCTAAACTTTTTTTTACACTTCGTCAAGTTGCTGAAATGGTCATTCTTATCTTTCATAATATTCCAAATTACACATTTTTATAAACTTGCCAAAGTTTTTAAAACAAAAATAAACTATGTGACAGTACCAAAAGTTACACTAACCAACCAAATTCTGTCTTTATTAAAAAAGTGTCGTTTTCATACTTCGACCCCAAACTTATGAGTCCACCCTCGCGCAGCAGTACTTTTACATAAATATTTAATTGTTATGTTTATAATTGCAATCATTTTGTGCGACTTTCTATATACACAATCAGTGTATTCCGCCCCCTGTTCCCTCCACCCAGTGGAGGCGATCTTTTTATCACTTAGTCGAACTCGTTATCGATAACGAATCGATGTCAATTGTGCCAATGCGCTGTGCAAAGTGTTAATTGCCGCGTGCCACTTGTATCGTCGTAACTTGTAAATGGTAACTGTTAAATGTGGCACATTGTTATTGGTATTGTTTGACCAGCAATTGTTCAAATGTTTGTCAACTGCAGGTGAGTTGAGGACGCACCCACGCGACACATGAATGACACATGAATGACACATTTAGCTGCTCCTCGATCATTGTGCTCTCAGAGTTCTTGACGTGATCCATGGCCTCAAGTTTAAAAGTTTTCAATTCGTACGCATTTGGCTGATTTCCGAACAAACTAGACACACACACACTCACACACGCACACACACAGAATCAGCTGTTGTTGGAACAGTTATTACCCACGCTATGATCTTCTCTACTCTCGCTCTCTAATCAATCGCTGCCGCTCCTTTCACTTTATATTCATACACACACACACACACACACACACACACATATATACATATACATCTGTACATGTACATCTGACAAAGGTGTGCGTGTGTAAAGTTTGTCAATTGACAATTAAGAAAGAGCGACAGTTCAAGTAATTGCCAAGCGCCAATAGAGATAACTCTCAAGTGGATCAAAGTGGATCGAAGTCAAGTAGTGAAATTGTCCTTAATATTCATAAATACTCATTTATACACTCGTATATAGTCATAAGCATAACATGCATGAGCAGCCATTTGAAATTATCGGCTATTAACAAGTAATTGCAATTGAAGCACAATTATTTGACGGAGGCTTCTGACAGATCCAAAGATTTCACATCTTCGACATTAAAAGTAATCCTTTAGAAAGAAAGCGAAAAAAATATATAACACAGTTGTATTTAATGAAAGTAAATGAAATGTGAGTGTAGAATATATATGTCTATATATGTGTATATATATGAATATATACAAGATCTTTAAGCCAATAAAAAAAATCGATCATTCCCTAGCCGGATATTCGCTCTCGTTGTAGTTATTGAATTATAATTATTTAAATTATTAATTGAAATTATTAATATTAATTTTAAGAACTTTAAGTTTGGTTCTGTTGAGATATCTTAAGGAAGAACACAGTTTTTCATACGAGTAAACTTCCCTCTCTAATATTAATAAATAAATACTCCTATAATTAAATACAAAATCGCTAAAATCGTGAAAACTTCTTTAACGATAAAATATTATTATATAGATTCGACTCCACTAATAATAATAGGTATTACTATAAAAAAAAAAATTACAAAAAAAAGCGTGAGCGGTGACAATTACATTATAAATTTTATCGTCTCCAATTAAAGCACCTGGGAGTCCTATAAATACTATATATATATATATGTATGTATATATTGTGGAGTTGCATTTTAGTATTTTCCTTGAATTCCGGACTTGCCAAATTGTTAAAAATTGTAGCTTCTCAACCAAAATGTGTCTCAATGAAATATTTTTAAATATTTATGACCACTTTTTGTGTATAAAGTTTTTTATTTTATTTTTTTTGTGGTTGTTGCTGTTGTTATTCCTAGTTGTTGCTAGTTGCTTTCTTGTAAATGAAATGAAATGGAAAGTGGGATTAGTTTGCAAGTTGACAGAAACAACACAAAAACTAAGCACGTACATAAAGATCATTAACATACGTGTAAATAGCAGTAAATGCCAAAATAAATACCAGTTGGGAGTAGACAATAAAATGTTAAATAAACTGGGCTAATAGCCAAGCAGAGTGAGGAGAAGCTTGACAAATGAATTCCAGATAGAATCTATCAGTGAGCTGAGCGATGAAAGCGAGAGTGGCTCAAATGGAGTGAGTGGGTTAAAAGAAGAAGAAGAGCAGAAAAAAACAAGCGCTTTGTAATGGGACTTGAAAAGCGATGTACACACACACACACACACACACATACATACACATGCACTGATTGGACAATAGGCGATGTCGCAGATGGTGGAGTTGTGGGCGTGGGTGGAAACAAAGTTGGCGACAGAGGCACGAACTTTCTTCTTCAATGTTTCCGCTGTTTCATTGATTGCATTGTTGTTATTGTTGTTACTGTTATAGTTGTTGTTGCTGCTGCACACCCACATCATCATAATTATCTTTGTTGACGTCTTCATCATCATCGCTTACCCTTGTTAAATACTTACTTACATTCATACACACACTCACACACTCGCATGTGAAGCATGAAATGGGCAACTTACTCATATGCGAGCGCACAGTGGTTCTAAAGCAGTGACAAGGCGGAATTTACATATGTGACGACTTGGTTGCTAAAAAAATAACTATTATATTTAATAAGTATTAAAGACATTTAACATAAACAATCTGTTATCAATGTTTATTGATAAACTATTAAATATTGTTTTTGAAAAAAAAGAATCAATATTAATCAAACATCAGAAATTAAATCAATATTAATCATAAATGTTCTTTTCTTTATATATTTGTCAATTTACTGACGGAATTTATCTAAATCAGTGCAAATTTCAATATCATCAAATATCTTTATAAATTGACTATTCCACTGAGCAAGTCGGTCATTTATAAAAAATGCATCTGTAATAGAAATTTGATTGATAAAAACAGCAATGCGTTTTAATTTTATATTCCCTTTTTTTTATTTATTTGTTGGATCGAAAACTTTGCTTAAGTAATGCGATCTACATTTTCTTTTCACGAGGAATATAGCTCTTTTTATTTTGAACGGCAATAGCGCTCTATACATAACAAAACGATAAGAGCTAGAAGGCTCAAATTTTCACGGAAGCTTTTTTAAGAAATTCGTGGTCAAAATTCAACCCCTAATTTGAATATATTGAATTGTATTGCTATTTAAATGACACTTTTTAATCAAATTGGAGACACTGTGCAGCGGGTTGCGTAGCTCTTGCCGTTGTTGTTTCGACTGGTTTAGTTGTTTTTTTTTTTTGCCTGTCTCGGCGTTTGATGGAATAGAAGCGGACTGAGGACTGTGGAGGGAGGAGGGAGCGGGTTGGGTTGGGGTTGAGGTTGAGGTTTTAGCTACGGTTCAGTTTTGGTTTCTGATTCGGGTGTTTGGGGGGGAAACTAAGCGCACAACGTTGATGCTTTTTGTTTGCCGGTGTTGCTGGTTGTTATTGTTATTGTTGCTATTTTGCCGGCGTTGGCTGTTACCGTTATAGCACGGCACAGTACAGAAAACAACACTTGACACACCCAAAGGCGCCGGCACTTGCCAGGCGCACTTTCACGAATGTCGAGCCAAGTCGACTAATCCGTTGTTTGGACTCTTTTTCATTTGTTGGCGTTTCGCCTCTGCTTGCTTTGCAGATGGAGGAGATTACCGAAGCGGAGGACTGTCCATCTCTGACCGCCAACTCGCGACGCAATTCCAGCCAAGCGACAGCCACAGGATCAGGCCCTGGACTGAGACCGGGACCGGGACCGGGACCGGGACCAGGAGCGGACCCATTACCGGTTTCGGCCAACAACAAGTGCTACAAGCCCATTGCTCCCATGGCCAGCTACTGCGAGAAGGCGGTGGGCAGCTCCCCGAAGCATCTGGTGAGCACGTTGAGCTCTCCAATCGAACAGATTGCCTGCAGTGTGCCGCGCGAGCATGCGCTCAAGAACGAGATCGAGCAGCTGCAGGAGCAGCTGAAGGACACCGAGGAGCGACTCGCCTCGGTCCGACTGCAGAGCGAGTCGCTCTCGCAGACGCAGCGGGCACTGCGCGAGCACAACGGTCGCCTGCAGGACGAGTCCGAGATGCTCAAGTTGGATGTGCAGCATTTACACGAGTGCGCGGGAGTCCTGCGTGCGGAATTGCAGTCGGCGCGGCGGGATCGCGACGAGGCCGTCCAGTTGGAGCGATCGCTGCGTGCCGAGCTGGAGGAGGCGCAGCACGATCGTCGCCAGGCGGCCGACGTCAAGGAGAAGGACGCCCGTCTCATCCAGGACCTGCAGCGTCAGTGCCGCGAAATGGAGCGCATTCTGATGCGCAAGTATCCGGATTCCGTCTCGGCGCTCATTGGTAAGTCACCTCCAGCTGCTCCTCCTGCTGCTGCCAGGACTAATGTGTGGCATGCCACTCTCTTGCAGTTGCTTCGAAGAATCCGGGCATTTGCTCGATGAACGACCAGGAGAACTTGAGCAGTCGCAAGCTGCTGGAGCAGCGCATCGCCCAGCTGGAGTCGGACGCCAAGGAGCAGGATCGCAAGGCCCAACAGATTCTGGCCAATGTGCAGGCGCGCTTCAATTCGGTGCAGGCCAAATACGAGACGCACATTGCCGATTTGGAGACACAAGTGCTCAGGTTAGTCATTCTGGTTTACCCAAGAAAACCAAGTTTTTGAATACATTTTACGTTTTTAAGAACGATACAGACTTTAATTTTCTTACTTTAAGTGCGAATGCTGAAAGCATCAACGACAGTCTTAAATTAGAAAACATAAATCATTTCCTACTTTCCTGAATATAATCAAGTTTAATCCTGATCAAAAAATTAGTTTAATAAGTTTAAAAGTATTGTTCGACTAACAAAATAAATCTTTACTTCTTCTGGCTTAGAATTCCCAACAAGTTTTTGCAGTTAGTATTTTCCAGGAAAATCCCTGTAGTAAGTCTTCAGTTACTTTAACACTAGCTTAAAGTTTATTATACAAAAATAAATTAAAAAATTTTAATGGGATTAAGTAAGCTGTTTGCATATAAAACCCTAATAAACTTGTCCTTTATATGGGACTAATAACTGGATTAAGTATGTTTGGGTCAAATTTAGAGCATACAAGTTTTTAATGGAGAAACCAATCGTGCATAAGCTGAGGTCAAATAGCAGTACATTTAGTCTAATACAGGCAACGTGCTTGATTTTTCTCTCAGTGTAATCAGTAACACGATTCCTTTCATCCATTCAGCCTGCAAGAGATCAACACAAAGCTGAATGAACAAATCGAGTCGCAGGTGCGCACTCTGGACCGCTTTATGCACAAACGCGCCGACAGATACTACAACAACTGCACCCAAACCGATGGCCAGGCAGCAGGTGGAGAAGGAGGAGGTGGGGTCGATCAAGTTCATGTGCCGGGCGAGTCGAAGGCAACGAGCACCGGCACCCAGACGCAGGCGAATGGATCGATGCGGGATCACAGCACCAACACGATCGGTTGCCCCTCGCCCAGCATCATCTGTCAGCAGCATTTACAGCAGCAGCAGCAGCAGCAGCAGCAACAGTTGCACTCGGCCGGCAGCAGCAGCACCAGCAGCACCGCCAACTCGACGCCCAACAACTCGCGTCCCAACTCCAAGCAGAGCGGCACCCAGAGACGGTTACCAATTGGCTCCAAGCTGCCCATATCCCAATCGGACTCCACGCTATCATTGCTCAGCCATGGCCATAGCCAGGGTCAGAGCCAGGGTCCGGGTCAGGGTCAGGGTCAGGGTCTGGGTCACAGCACTAGCAAGGAGGAGACACAGCTGTTGAGCTCAGTGCGCAGCATGCGCGTCGACTTGGCCATCAAGAACAAGGCCATGCAGCGGCTCACACGGGAGCTGGATGATTGCAAGAAGACCATAAGGAAGCTGCAGCGCGACAATGGAGCTGCCGCTGTCAGTGCAGGTAAATGATCAGACTTATCGATAACCGATAGCGCGTCAACTCAATCATTTTAAAAGAAACTCTGAACACTTATATTTGATATCTTATAGCATTCAAAGTTCAGCCTAAACAGCAATTAATCGATAACTTGTATGAATCAGCTCAGATCTAATAACTTTCATAGTTCAATCTACAAAACAAATAATCGATAACATGTGTGATCGATTTTTAAAGCAACTCACCAAATTGAACCAGAGCTAATGCAAATCTAGAACCTTTTGTAGCTCAATTTTAACAAAAATGCTCAGAATTGATTAAGTATCGCTATATTATCGTTATTCAATCTATAATCTATCGTTTTTTATAGTTATTCAGATCTGCATCAATTCGAAACTAAGTTAAATCATAATCATCATCATAATTTGCAATTGAAGTTTTCTTCAAACTTGTGCCATTTGATTATGATTATAATAATGATCGATATTCGTTTTTTTTCGATAGTTGTTGGTTGCGCAAAATCGATAGTACGTATTTGAAAAGAGTCTTTAATACATATTTTGAGATAATTAAAATTCGGAGATTGCTGATTGATTTTTCATATTGTGATAGTATTGCGTTACTATCGATTTTAGCAGCAACATAAAATATTATCAGTTGAGGGCACCAAGCAGTTAAATAGATCTATATATTAATATATGTATGTAAGTATGTACATATTTGCCTATGTGTGTGTGTATGTCACTCGGTCGCCAGTGATCGTTGTAGTGTAATTTATGGACTTTCACTGCTCGTCAGCACGTACAAGACACAAAGTCAAAGACGAGGCAACAACACGCAAATAAATTGCTGGAATAAATCATTGCACATGACTGTCGACTGTTGTTGCTGTTATTGTTGTTGTTGTTGTTGTTGTTGTTGCTCTTGCTGCTGGTCACCCAGCCCCCCGCCCGGCAATGTCCGCCCCTCGGTCCGGTATGACCAGCTTCGGGCGGCCTTTTGACCGAACACTTTTTGCACTCATTTCAAACGGGCAGCTCGAAGCAATGGCAATGGCAATGGCAACTGTTCAACATGCGAGTATTTAAATGAATAAATAAATAAATAAAAAATCAAACATGTTTGCATGCCAAACATGCCACCCCCCCACTCTCCCCGCGGTACCGAGAGCCCCGGACTTTTGCCTGCCTCTGGCATTGGCGGACTGTCCAAGCAAATGGCATCTCGGGCACTTGGTTATGTCACCTGAGTGTGGGACTCGTTTATTTACATTTATCGATTTGAATTTGCTTAGTTTTAGTTTTGTTTTGTTTTCTTTCGAACAGAGAGAGAAAAAAGTGAAGAAAAAGAAAAGAAAATTCGAAAGCGAAAGTCAAAGTCAAAGACGACGACGACGACGACGACGGCGACAAAGACACCGGACCGGCCCCAAAAAGCTGCAGAAGCAACAGTAACAGCAACAAGTTGTAGATTGTTTAGCGGGGAGTGCTTAGGGCGGGGGGTGCGGGGGGCAACGAGTCGCGTCGTTTGTTGCTTGTCGTTTGCGCATGCGCGCAAGTTTTATAATTTCATGTCTTGTTTGTTAGTCTGGCCAACGAATGGTCGTTGTTGTTGTTGTTACATTTGTTTTGTTCATCATCATTTAATCAAGAAGAAACAATAAAGCCTTAAGCGGCAACAACAGCATACGTAAATATTGTATTAATAATAACATCGCGTCAACAACAACAATTAATATTTATTTTCATTTTAAGCGCGTGTTAAAATGCAAATTTTAAATACATTTGCCGACAGTTATGCAATCAGTCTCAGCTCTTATTTAATTATATTTCTGTTATGAGCTTTATGTTTCTATTTGGTTATTTTTATTATTGTTGATATTTTGTGAAAATTTCATTTCGAAACTTGGAGCGTGCATTGAACTCGATCCAGCGGCGGGCACGTGACACGCCTTACATAAGATCGAAAACTATACATACCTACTTATAGTAAATTAACAAAACAAATCGGGAGATCATATATTGTATTGGGACTCTATATATTTAACGATCACCAGACCCATTATATAGACTTATACTCCGTCTATCCTAAGTACCTATCCCATAAATGCAAAGATTTCGTTATTCAATACAAGTTTGACAAATACTACTTTCTTTTATTTTGATTTATTGATCCAGGAATCGTAACTGGATCTCTGAGATATCCATTGAAACATATATTGCAAGCTTTACGTTCAAAAAAATACATTAAAAAATAAATATTTTCGAAAGTTCTTTCTTCCATATCTATATGATGATGATGATGATGATGCCTACTGTCGCCTAATTGTTCGGATTACATCTATATGTTCTACTGAACGGATTTAAACCAAATTCGATCATAATGTTAAAAACAATCTAAAATTCCGATTTTGGGCGTTCTGTTGAGGTACCTCAAAGAAAAATTTCATACTAAATCTTAGTTTTCGACTGACCGTTCCTATGACAGCTATATGATATAGTGATCCGATTTCAAGCAGATTTGATCAGGGTATAAAGGACCATGCCTAATGCATATCCTGCCAGTTTTTTCAAGATATTTTAAACAACAAAAAAGTTTTTCATACTAAAACTTGATTTCGGACTAATCGTTTTTATGGCAGCTATATAATATAGGGGTCCGATCCAAATTTTAAGACAAACTTGATCTACCAAGTGTGAAGTCTCTACATTTTATAGTCTCTGAGATCCTTTGACTCAAACAGACTGACAGACAGACGGACATGTCTTAATCGACTTGGCTGTTGATACTGATCAAGAAAATATATACGTTATAGGGTCGGAGATGCTTCGCTCTGCCAGTTACATACATTTCACAAAACCATTATTCCCTTTTTGACCATTTTCAATGGGTACAGGGTGTAAAATTATTTTTGAACTAATTTTCGGTTAGTTTCTTAAAGTTTTATGACAAAAACTTTCAAAATGTTCCCTTATTTATAGTATTTACATGGTATTCTTGTAATTTGAATAGAATTGTCAAGTCTTGATAGATTTTCAAAAGTGATGTTTTTTTGACCATTTTATTGTACAAATATTGATTTGGTATCAAAATTTGATGATCTTGAAAAATTCTTTTTTTTTTGAAAATTTTACATAGTTACCCCTTTATATTTTTCGAAAATTTTCAAAAATTTTAAATCTTAAATTTATTTTTTAAATCGACTCCAGGTGATGAAATAAGGGTAAAAAAGTACGTTCTGCCGGTTACATACATTTCACAAAACCATTATACCCTTTTTGACTATTTTCAATGGGCACAGGGTATGATAAGAATTTTCAATTTAAGAATTGAAAGTGAATATTTAAATGAGTATTGACATTATTATATAAATTCTTTATATGTATATTTAGTGAAAGCTCATGGCAGTGGCTTGTCAGCCAGTGGAAGCAGCAGTCAGCGCTTCAGTCATGGTCAGCATTACCAGGACCACGTACCGCCCACCACAGAGAACCAGGCCCTGAAGGAGGCTCAAAACAAGTACCACCTGCTGGAGGCTGACTATAAAACGCTACACGATAAGCGCTTGCATGATGTGAGTATATTTGTGTCTTGATTTTGTGTATATATGTAAATATTGTATATTCCTTAATCCCTAGTTGAAGACACTGCAAAGTGCCCACGAACGTGAGCTGGCGTCGTGCAACGAAGCGGTTCGCATTCTGCAGCAGCGTCTCAATGAACGCGAGGAGGCATTTGCCACACAGAAGCGCCGCAAGGTGCCAGTCGACTATTACGCACTTAAAGCCAAGGTATGCAAGTAAAACAAATGTCTTAGACGGAGTACATTTGGCCTTTTCCAGGATTGCGATCGCGACATTCAAACGACTTCAAAGTTCAAAGAAACAAATAACTAAAACTTCAAAACAAATTTGTCTCGTTTTTATTTTTAATCTTCAATAGTCTAATAATTGAGTTATTCTTAAGGCAAAATTTAGTCTCTGTCGTTTTGGGGTTTTCCATATATAAGAAATAGCAGGCGGAAAAAATGTGAGTTGTTGTCTAGAAAAATGCAAAAATCTGCAAAAGGCAGATAAATATTAAACGGAATGAAGCTTTCGATTTGTATTTGTCATATTGAACTATTTGCCTTTGTTTTTCTTTATTTAAACCGAAGTATAACACGACATGCGATTAATTCGGGAATGGTCAATGGCTTATGTTGACCATGTTTAATATGCAAATTGTTAATATTAGTATAATTTATATATTTCTGGAAGAAGAAGATATAGTAGCTTAATGGGACTTAAAAAAACTTACTAACTAGATGACCTAGAAAGCAATTTTTAATTTTGAACATTGCAAGGAAAATACATTTTTTATTTAATAAGAATAAATATTTGAAGTTTTTGTTGATATCAAAACATTAGAATTGAATACATTGAACACCGAATCTTCGTGATGGACATTGACATTCTATTATTTTTTATATGTTTTAAATCGTTATTTTATTAGACTCATTCATTAATGTCTTTGCCCTTACCACAGGTGTCGCTGCTGGAGCGTCGTCATTCGGAGCGGGAGGAGCGGTTGCATATGCTCGTGGAGGCACTCAGCAAGGGTAGACTCAATGGTGCCCTGGAGGATATGCTGCAGGAGAATAACAACAAATAGAAGACCATCCAGAGGTTTTTCGGCATGGCAGGACAACTAAATGTAATTAAGTTGCATAAGTCGAAAGTTGTGTGACTGATATAGAAGAAATGATGATTACTTACGTAGAAGTATCCATACTCAATTATGTAAAAGACGAATCAAAAGATTCAAATCAGAACAAATCAGATTTCAATGAGTACTCGTTTGTTATTCGTACTGTACTGAGATGATACCCAATTACCAGATTGTACTTGTCTTAAACAATTCATATTTTTATAAATGTATTCGAGTACTCAGTATTTAGAATTCGAGTACTCGCACATAGTTCAAACGCATGCGAATTCCAGCCAAATTGTATTTTTTTTTTAGGTTGATCTCAAAGTTATATTTAAGGCACAATTTCCGGCCCACAATTACGTTATAAGATGAGGAAAGATGTTGTAAGCCCAACCCCGATAAAAAGGGACTATTGGTCGTATTATAGATAGTTACACAATTTAATTGGCGTTCACGTTGAATTCAGTCAATTTCAAATAGCAGTTGAGTTGAACTGATTGGAGAAGGTATTACCTTCTTACTACTCACCATAATTATTTGTAAATATCGAGCAAATAGAATTCAAGTGGCTTTAGACATTAGTTGTGTTTGGGCATGCAATTTAAATTGTATGCTATGTACAAATGAAGATATTGTACGGCAATTTTTGGAAATTTGCTAGCATTGCCAGTGAAAGCCCTCCGCTCACTGCCTCGTTTGCAGCAAAGGTCAACGTTAAAATAATAATAGTAATTAAAATAATAAATACTAAAATTGAAGGTTATGATAGTTTTAAATCTAATTAGGCATATTTTAATGACAAAAGCAAATAGTGTTTACAACTAGTAATTGAAAAACAAATTGCTCGAAGAATACACATCACCGAAAGAGACAACATGCCAAAGAGCGAGACAACTATATATACAATAGACATAGATGATGCATGAGATGAGAAGGCAAATCGAAATTTTATTCGATAGTTTCAACTATCTCGTCGGGTCTCCAAATTCTGCCAATGAAGTTGTTCCGTCAGAAATGCTGCGAATTGCAAAGCGATTCATACGATTCATTCCAAGTTGCAAGTAGCATTGCCACTGTCCATCCAAAATTGCAAAGTATTAAGCATAAATATAAAGAGTCGTTTCCTGGTCTGGCACAGATTTCAATTAGAACTAGGAAAATTCGTAATGGACAAGATAATATTTAAAAGTTAACGTATCTAATATGGTATAACATTGTATTTTGATTTAAGAAGAAAAAACAAAAAAACAAATCTTATTTATAGAATGTACTCTAAGTACATTACAGCTAGGAGGCCCCAACACAAATATGTATAATTAAAATGAAAATGATAATAGAGATCAGTCTTGAATATTCGTCTTGTTTTTAACTTACAACTACAGTACATCTCTTAACAACATATACATATTTCCCAGATATATACGAGTATATATAGAAGATTTCATAGTCGTTAACCTTGAACTGAGTATAGAGTGTCCAAGCAGTCGTGGAAGATCGGCAATAGTGTTCTTAATAGTTTTAAACAAACATATGTGTATTTGTGTTCTACGCGAACGCTTTGAAAATGTTGAAAACTAATTAAATCCTTGCCGAACATCAAGATGAAACTAAACTTCAAGTCGAATGTCAAATTGAAAAACTGTACAACAAAAAATAAAAATAGCAGAAACAATGAAAATACAAAATATCTACATACAAAATAAATATTTAATTAATAAACAATTTACCTTTGTTTTGAATTCTGTACATATGTTGTATCTTATTTAAATACAATTAAGAAACCGAACAGCGACTATTGAAATAAAATTGTCAATAATTTGTCAATTGCTCAGAACATGGATTAGAATAGTTTATTTGCGATTTACGAGTACAGATCTTGTATGGTTTAAATGATTACAATAGGTAAGTGTCGAATAGGGACACAGTTTTAATAATATTATCATATGTTCTTCTTGTATCGTCTATATACTAGCATGGCATACATATAACAATTGCTAAATATATATTGACAGTATCTAATACATATTTGTAGTCAAATCTTGGATTAGATAATACAAATCTTGGATAAGAAGACATCATCATTCTGTTGACAATACGATCCCAAACAACAGCAACATTTAACTACGGCATAGAACCGTTAAGGATATTCAAAATTGGTTACATAACTTTCAAATAGTCGATATATGTATGTGAATATAATACTGATTAATAGATTGGCTAACAAAGTATCTGTAAATGTACTAAATTTCCGTTAATAATTTCTCAAGTAATTTTCGGACGTCTCCTTAACGGTGATTCACATCTTTTTTGCTAGTAGGGTAGTCATTATTCGTTCTGTCTTTGTTACTCCGGATAATGCGATGGTTTCCATTGTGAGTTGCCAGCTCACCTTGTGACTTTGTGAAGCTCCGACTCTGCGACTCTGCGACTCTCCGACTCTGCGACTCTGCGACTCTCCGACTCTGCGACTTGCCACCGCAGCATCGTGACACTGCCACGGCGGCACTCAGTCGTCGACGTGGACGCCCACGTCCTGGTTGAAAAGGAACTGCCAATAAGGTGACCGACGAGTAGCGCCTTTTATAGCCGTCTGGCGTCCGCTTGGGCACTTGGGCACATTTGCGCTGCCTGTACACAATTTTACGCCTAGATGAGCATCAATCCTTATTCATTTAGTTGGCAGTTGTCCGACGCACAGGGCCAACATATTGTTCACTGCACTTTAATTTGATTTTGATTGAAACACTCTTATCGCAGTTGTGCACATAGCCCAGTCCTACTTATCACAGGACCCGGTTCAAGACCTTGTTGACGGTTCTTTCTCGTCTGGATATGTATTGAATACTTGTATATGCTTGAGTATTTCTATATACCAACTTCAGTACATGAATATATTCATGGTACACATTACGGAATAGGACAAAATAGGTCATGACGTCACAGCTGAGTTTCATTCATAAAATTGTAATTTAGAGACGGTTTCCGCGCATTTAACGCACTTGACTGGAGTTGCGTGGAGTCGGAGTCTTGGGGCAAGACAAAGCGCATTGGTGCACATGTGCGATAAGCGAAATTGAATCAATCAACAGGAAATTGAGGCTCAATGCCTTCCAATCAACGTGTGGGCGTCGTCGCTACCACAAGGAACACTGGCCAACTTTTGGTATAAATTCGAAGCGTTGCGCTTGAAAAAGTCATTCAAGTTCCAAGGTTTGCTGGAGCAGCAGCTAGCCTTCTTCGCCGCATCCTATCCAGCAATCGTAACAGTTGCATAATCAAGGACACTAGGATGGCCGCTAACCCACGCTGGCTGAGGCTCAACATTCTCATTATGCTCCTCCACCTGGGCAGGCTGCAGTTAACACACTCCAGTGTTAGTCTAGGTCACTCCGATAACCAGCTGTGTGGCAGTCAAGCACTGCAGTGTATGTCGAAGCCGCTGCATCGGATGATCGAAAACCGACGAAGTGACCTGGATGATTACGACGAGCATCTTGTTTACAGACAAGAAGCAGTGGGAGACTCATCTCGAAGACTAGTTGAGCGAAATGTTGAGCGAATTGATCGAGAAGAAATCCGACGAGAAGAGAATGACCTCACACGCAGGCAGCAACGAGAGGAACGAAGCGATCTCCGACGAGACGAGCGAAGCGATCTTCGACGAGAGGAAAGTCATACATCTCGTAGAGACGGTCGAGAATCCCATGAAGATATACGAGAAGAAAGTATTGATCTCACGCGCAGTCAGCAAAGAGAATTTCAAGAAAGACGAGAGGAGCATGAAGAGCGAATGGATAGGCGATTGAGCCGAGAAGATATGCGACGTGAAGAGAATGACCTCACTCGCAGACAACAACGAGAAGATAGTGAACGGAGGGAGGAGCGAATTGATTCTCGACGAGAGGAACGAAGCAATCTACGACGAGAGGAGCGTGATTTAACTCGTAGAGACGATCGAGAATCCCATGACGATATGCGACGAGAGGAAAATGACCTCACACGCAGACAACAACGAGAAGATAGTGAACGGCGGGAGGAGCGAATTGATTCTCGACGAGAGGAACGAAGCAATCTACGACGAGAGGAGCGTGATTTAACTCGTAGAGACGATCGAGAATCCCATGACATTATGCGACGAGAGGAAAATGACCTCACACGCAGACAACAACGAGAAGATAGTGAATGGCGGGAAGAACGAATAGATTCTCGACGAGAGGAACGAAGCAATCTACGACGAGAGGAGCGTGATTTAACTCGTAGAGACGATCGAGAATCCCATGACGATATGCGACGAGAGGAAAATGACCTCACACGCAGACAACAACGAGAAGATAGTGAACGGCGGGAGGAGCGAATCGATTCTCGACGAGAGGAACGAAGCAATCTACGACGAGACGAGCGTGATTTAACTCGTAGAGACGATCGAGAATCCCATGACCAAATGCGCAGAGAGGAAAATGACCTCACACGCAGACAACAACGAGAAGATAGTGAACGGCGGGAGGAACGAAACGAAATTCGACGAGAGGAACGGAACTGGCGTATCTCGTAGAGTCGATCGAGAACCCCATGAAGATATGCGACGAGAGGAACGTGATTTGATACGTGGAGACAATCGGGAATTCCATGACGATATGCGCCGAGAACAGAATGACCTGACACGCAGACAGCAACGAGAAGATAGTCGTAACGGCGGGAGGAACGAAGCGAAATTCGACGAGAGGAACGTGACTTAACTCGTAGAGACGATCGAGAATTCCATGACGATATGCGACGAGAAGAGAATGACCTCACACGCAGACAACAACGAGAAGATAGTGAACGGCGGGAGGAACGAAGCGAAATTCGACGAGAGCAACGTGACTTAACTCGTAGAGTCGATCGAGAATCCCATGATGATATGCGACGAGAAGAGAATGACCTCACACGCAGACAACAACGAGAAGATAGTGAACGGCGGGAGGAACGAAGCGAAATTCGACGAGAGCAACGTGACTTAACTCGTAGAGTCGATCGAGAATCCCATGATGATATGCGACGAGAAGAGAATGACCTCACACGCAGACAACAACGAGAAGATAGTGAACGGCGAGAGGAACGAAGCGAAGTTCGACGAAAGGAAGAAAGCTTAACTACGACGAGAGGAGCGTGATTTAACTCGTCGAGACAATCGAGAATCCCATGAAGATATGCGACGAGAGGAGAATGACCTCACACGCAGACAACAACGAGAAGATGGTGAACGGGCGGGAGAGAGACGAATTGATTCTCGACGAGAGGAACGAAGCAATCTACGACGAGAGGAGCGTGATTTAACTCGTAGAGACGATCGAGAATCCCATGACATTATGCGACGAGAGGAAAATGATCTCACACGCAGACAACAACGAGAAGATAGTGAACGGCGGGAGGAACGAATCGATTCTCGACGAGATGAACGAAGCAATCTACGACGAGAGGAGCGTGATTTAACTCGTAGAGTCGATCGAGAATCGCATGACGATATGCGACGAGAGGAACGTGATTTAATTCTTAGAGACGATCGAGAATTCCATGACGATATGCGACGAGAAGAGAATGACCTCATACGCAGACAACAACGAGAAGATAGTGAACGGCGGGAGGAACGAATCGATTCTCGACGAGATGAACGAAGCAATCTACGACGAGAGGAGCGTGATTTAACTCGTAGAGTCGATCGAGAATCCCATGACGATATGCGACAAGAGGAAAATGACCTCACACGCAGACAACAAGGAGAAGATAGTGAACGGCGGGAGGAACGAAGCGAAATTCGACGAGAGCAACGTGACTTAACTCGTAGAGTCGATCGAGAATCCCATGATGATATGCGACGAGAAGAGAATGACCTCACACGCAGACAACAACGAGAAGATAGTGAACGGCGGGAGGAACGAATCGATTCTCGACGAGATGAACGAAGCAATCTACGACGAGAGGAGCGTGATTTAACTCGTAGAGTCGATCGAGAATCCCATGACGATATGCGACGAGAAGAGAATGACCTCACACGCAGACAACAACGAGAAGATAGTGAACGGCGGGAGGAACGAAGCGAAATTCGACGAGAGGAACGTGACTTATCTCGTAGAGTCGATCGAGAACCCCATGAAGATATGCGACGAGGGGAACGTGATTTAATTCGTGGAGACGGTCGAGAATCCCATGACGATATGCGACGAGAGGAGAATGACCTCACGCGCAGACAGCATCGCGAAGATAGTGAGAGGCGAGAGGAGCGTAGAGATGTTCGACGAGAGGAACGGCGGGAGGAGCGTGACATATCGCGTGAATCACGTGAAAATTCAGAGCGAACAGATAGACGAGTAAGTCTAGGGGATTTAGCCCGGAAAGATGCCGACCTGACCCGAGCACTTGGTAGAGAGAATCGTGAGCGATCCGAAAGTCGCAGCAATCTGCCTCGGCTTGAGGAAAGGGATAATATCAAGAGGCAAGATTTGTCACAGCGGTCGCATCTCGAAAGTCATCTCGCATCTACTCAGCTCAGTAGTTGGCTCAGCAGAGTCTGTGGCAAGCAATGGATTCTACTGATTGGCCAAGCACTATTCCTGTTGCTTCTATGTGCCAAAGCCAACAGAAACGGAAAAGAACTCAGACTTGGGTAAGTGCCGTGATCCTTTTTCATAAAATTACATGAAGCTTATGGGTTTTCATTGACAGGAATATGCTTGGGGGTCATGACTATGGCAATTTTCACCCAGTCGGCTGTTAAGTTGGGCGAGGAATCTGATAACCTGAAACGCAAAAGTACCTAACAAACCGGAACCAAACTACAAAAACCATATTGTTAAGCAACGAGTTAAGCGCTGAGAGTGGATCTGAGATGTGTCTGTAAATGCAATGTACAATTTAATCCAACTGTTACACTAACTGTAATCTAAACTATACGAGGCAACAAAAAGCAAAAAACAAATATAAGTTATACTTAGTTGAGCATATGCATATGAGGATTTCTCCTTTCACTCTATTTGTACACATCTATTTGTGGACATCTATTTGGATTTTCAACGCCTGCGGTTGCCTGAAATCAGAAATAATTGGAGCGACTGGAGTCGTGCCCTTGTCCAGTTGATGTCTCAGTCTGCCTTTGTATTAGTGGATGGTAATAAGTCGCCAGCAATATGGCATTGTCCACTTGGCAGCCTTAAGCATCTGCTTGTCAGGCAGACTCCAAGGCGTACAGCATGTGAGTGTTACCAGAGCACTCAAGAGAAAAGAGGGCCTGCAGCACAAAGCCTGAACTGGAAAATTATTATTGCGATTTTCCATGTCGGTGGGCTTCATCCTTCCACTTCCTTCTGCGCCTTTGAGTGCCGGACGCTACGAGTATCCTTGTTGATAAATTTCGCACATATTAGATGCCGGACTGGTCTATACATCTTTTGGTTTTCAAAGGATTTCCCCACGGGTACTGGCCGGCAGGCTGAAGCCTCTAGACAGCGGAGGGTGCTGAGGGGGCAAAGGGCAAAGAGTGTTGCAACCAGGCTGTAAGCCATCCTTAATCAGTGAAACCAACACAAATTTTACACAATTTTCTTCTATTGGGGATTATTTCGCAAGGCAAATGTGTGTGCAGTCAACTTATGGTTGTGCACACACACACACACACACACACACATTAGACACATCTGCTTGTTGCTGTTTCTATTTTAAGTCAAGAGCCAACAGTTGTTGGCCTAAAATATATTCATACAAATTTCGATAGAGAGAAAAATTCAAGTAATATGCTGGTTGGATTAGATCAAAAGTCAAAGTTCTAAAGGTTTTTAATGCTTCTTAACTCATCTCAATTTCAGCCGAGAGTTTCAGCTAACAAGTGCTTAATTAAATTCAAAGTTTATATATTATTTCAATAGGTATTAATACTACAAATTGTGAATGTGCAGTGAACGATACTCGTAACAAAGAAAACTTTTAAACCCGTACATTTTGGACAGATAAATTATCTAAATTTGTCCATTGAATGAAAAAGAAGTTGCAAAAACAATTGGCATCTTTATTATAGATATAATTCGCCGTTTATTCGATTTATAGACAAGCCTACTTTTACTCAAAATACTGAACTAAAACTATCGCTAGCTCGTCTCGAAACGGAAAGAACTGGGTGAACAGTAAGCGGATTGTGGCTTATATTTGGCTGTTGCCTGATTATGACATGAGCGCGAATAACAGCTATAAAATCAAAGTGGTTGTCTCCTATTTAATCGCATAAGCAGAGTGATTACTATTAATCAAACAAGTCGATTGCCTGGTCAATGTGTAACGTATTCTCGTTCGTATGGCATTCTAAGTGTATCTTAACTATTATGTAAGGGCAAATTTCTGTGTATTACGAGTGCACACATAAATGTGTTACGAGTACGCCTTTATAAATACATACAAACATACATATGTATAACCGCACACGCCTGCATTTATGTAGGTATGTAATACGTGTGTGTTTGTTTAGTACAGACACACACACACTCACACACTCACACACAGACAGGCATGTACTCAGTTACAAATGGAGACACTCGAGCAAGGTTGGTTATTCGATATTAAAACACCACAAAAGCGCAATAAACCAACAAGAAAACATCATAAAAAATTGAGTTTTCAATATTTATTCGAATTAAATAATTCACGCGCGTTGGTCTGGGACTCGCAGTCGGGCAGTTTAAAACCGCACAACCCTCACACACACACACACACACACACACACACACACACACACATCAGAGGGATGGGGAGGAGTGTGAGAGAAGGAGACACACGTGTTTGTGTGTGGGTGTGGGTGTGGGTGTGGGTGTGTGTGTGGGGCTAGACCAACGGAAGGACTCAAGAAGCGTTACTGAATAAAGGCGATGGCATTACTCGCACTGAGTTTGGGTCCGTGGAGTCGTTTGGGGTTTGGACGTATGGCATTTTACGAGCATTTGAGGTTTATTTTATGCTTTTAACCGCACACACCTACACCCAGTCACACACACACACACACATCTACACTCAGCAAAATATGCCACACTAAGAGTTAGTATATCCGTACTTGAATCTATAACGTTTTGATTTTCAATTTCTTTGTTATTTTATTTTGTTATTTGGCGAAATTATATTTAGAATATTTCAAGATTGAAACGAACTGAAATATGAGAATGTTTTATACTAAAAACCAGTATGTTCTTGGGATTAGTTCAAGATTTTTGTGTACTTAAACTAGTGTGAACATGAAATAAGATTTTGTTTCTCAGTTTTGAAAATTCCGAGCTCAGTCAGTTTTTGAAATCGTTTGTACTTGAATATTCCCTGTTTAAGTACGGAAATCTTTATTTTTTTGCGGAGTGTACATCCACACACACACACACACACACCCATACACAGGCACGCCAACTGCAAAACAACATAAATTTTGTGTCAGAAATCATAAATTTCAATAAAAAATAAAAGCAGCGAAGCTCCAAATAAATACGTTAACTGGAAGGGGGCAACTCTACTCGTATGGAATGTGTGTCAGTTCCTCACGTTCGTAAAGCAACCAGAAATAGAGTTGCCCCGATGCAATGGGAAAATATTACTTCGAATGCTAAGTAAATGCAACAGGCAAAGTGTGCATAATTTTCAAAGCTGTAATCTTGCTTGAAGACGGCCGACTTTTTAGTCTAGGTGAGTAACACCTGTACCTACCTGGAGGGGTACCCCAAAGTCAATCGGACTAGCAGCTTAACTCGATTAAATTTTAAATTAATTTTCTTAAAATGTTTATCAGATACATATCTATTACCAAATAGTACATAATGTTAATAAATTCAATTTTAATATTCAGGATCGTTTCCGTTTTCACTTTCGACAAGATTCTGCGGGAATGAATTTCCTTCATCTGTTCCAGCTTTCACTTTCGGATTTTACGGACTAAAGTCCCGATTCTTCGGCTAAATAACTTTTTTGCGCAGTGCCGAATGCCAAACATTTTTATACAACAATTTAAATATGAGTTAAGGTCATGGAAATGTTTTTTACCTGAGTAGCCAATCAGAAAACTGGATCTGATATCAGATTGTCGTAATATCAAAGCTAGCATGAATTATTAAACTAATTTAAAACTTAGATACCGATCCAGACTATGGAGCAACCATTACTGAGTTCAGTCAAAGGTTTCAAAATATTACAAACTATGTGGGAGGGCCGTTTACTTGAAGGAATTTGAGCCACGCACTTTAAGAGTCTTCACAGAAGGCTAAGGATGCTTAAATTGGTGAATACCTTTGAATAGCTGGCAAATATATACATGTTTTTGTTGCAAATTGTAGTGGCAACTTTGGAAGCAAATTGATGGGTGCTGTGGCCATGGGATAGGGGCTGTGTGGAGTGGGGGGAAGGTCTGGAGGGGGGGGGGGGGTTATTGGCCAATACGCTGCGATTGTTGTCGGGGGAGGGCAACATTTGCACTGACATTTGCTAGCAATTTTATAAATTATCAATTTCATCGGCAACTGAGCAGCGAGCGAGCGAATAAATAAATACATACATAAATAAAAGAAATACGTGAAATGGAAAATGGAAAATCGTTGCGAAAATTGTGAAATTGCAAACTGGCGAAATTGGTAAAATTCGTGAAACCACAGACATTGGAGCAGTGCCAGCAAAAAAAAAAAAAAAAAAACAAAATATAACAGAAAACGACAGAGGGAGGTAGAAATGTAGAATTCTTCACAAGTTGCCATTAAACGTCAATGGTAAATCGGTAGAGAAATTGTTAGATTGCAGATGCTGGTGATGGAAATGGAAATGGAGATGGACTTGGAGATGTGGCAGAGATGGCTCGAAATGAAATTGGAGCTGCGACGCCCTAAGCGAAATGTGCAGTTAAATAAAAATCAAAGCGGTTTACGTTATCAGCGACGATTTTCTGTGGGCGGTTGGGCTCTCAAATCCGGATTCCAAATGCGAATCTAAAAGCGAATGTGAGTGCGAGTGCGAAGAAGTTGCGTTGACAGCCTCGAACGTTTGCATAATCCCCACCCAATCAAATTCCAGCTGAAACCAGGGGCTGTAACCAAAACAAAAAAAAATAGGAGCTAAAAACCAAACCGAAGTCAAGCCAACCCATTTTAACCAGACAGACCGACCGACAGACAGTCAGAAATGCAGCGAGTCGCCCAGTGAGTTGCATTTGTGCGAACAAATGCGAAATTGGTTTATGCAACAGACTTTTATGGCGCCCGTCAGAGACCTGGCGAGAAGCATTTGGAAATGGCAAACTTTGACAGCGCAACTCAGGCGCAATCGCAGGCAAATTTCTAAATAGAATCGAGCCATGATGCGGGCTGCAGTTGTGCGGGATCTGATCTGGATCTGGATGCTGGGTGCTGGATGCTGGGACCAAGCATTGCACCATCCTCCAGTCCAATGCAGCAAAGCATCCATTGCACTCGTGCAAATAAATTTGCTGTTCACGTACATGAAAGCCGTTTGCACAAGCATGCAATCATCCACAAATATTGTCTAAGCGAATACACTCACACTCGCACTCGCACTCACACACTCACGAGTGTGTGCCACGACTGACGACTGAGGACTGACATGGAAGTTTTGATAGTCCCCGGCTCGTTGTTGAATTGATCAATTGGAAAGCAACCACAGCCTCACAACCGCATGTCAATTGGTAGGCATAAGGTGTACTCTTATCAGCCGCTGCACGGGAAAAAAACCAACAAAATCATTCATTAGTTCATATTATAAAAGTCTTGATTTTTGAAGTATTTTTTCAAACAAAATCATTCTTAAGTTTATATTTTAAAAAAAAATTGATTATTAATGTATTTATTCAAACAAAATCATTCATTAGTTCATATTATAAAATTCTTGATTTGAAGTATTTATTCAAACAAAATCATTCTTAAGTTCATATTATAACACTCTTGATTTTTGAAGTATTTATTCAAACAAAATCATTTTTAGTTCATATTATAAAAACTTTGATTTTTGAAATATTTATTCAAACAAAATCATTATTGAGTTCATATTATAAAAAACTTGATTATTTATGTATTTATTCAAACAAAATCATTCATTAGTTCATATTATAAAATTCTTGATTTGAAGTATTTATTCAAACAAAATCATTCTTGAGTTCATATTTAAACACTCTTGATTTTTGAAGTATTTTTTCAGAATATTATTTATAGATTCACAGAACATGCTCATCAAATTGCCACAACACAGCACTTAATTATTAAAAAAAAGGCTAAAACATTTGATTTAATTGAACAAAATTTCCATAGAGTCGTAATGATTAAAAAAAAACATATTTGCGTAAAAGGATTCGAAAGCTCGTATTTGAATAGAGTATTTTGTACTCGATTTAAAAAATTCCGAGATTTCCTAAGTTTGGACAATGTTTGAATTGATTTTATAGCGAAAATCTTTACTTTTTTTTGCGGTGTACACTTAAGCCGACCAGTGGCAAACACACACACACACACTCCACACTATCATGCACACTCATACGAGTCTCTAAAGTTGGGCGCACACATTCAATGATGACATTTACTGGCTCGCCCAGCTCGTTGCAGTGCCTCCCGCCCCTTGGCCCTTCCGTAAAACCACCCACCACCCACCACCCACCACCTGCTAGCTGCTACCTGCCACCGGCAACCTGCCACGTCCTTGAGTTTTATGGGATTTTTAGATATTTATAGATTGCGCTCTTTCAATCGCTTTACTTTGGCTAGGTCGGCTTGCATCGGGATTGGGTCTGGGTTGGAGTAGCACTCCGATTGTGGGGACATCAGAAGTTGTTTGTGCCTTGGCTTTGCAGCAAATGCCCAGACAAAGTGCCTTGGTGTATGTGTGTGTGTGTGTGTGTGTGTGTGTGTGTGTATGTGTGTGTGTGAGCTGTTGCGCAACGAACCATAAAAAATGGCTGCATTCAGGACACGGCCGAATGCCATCGATGTTGTTGTTGTTGTCGTTGCTGTAGTTGTTGTTGCTGTTGCTGTTGGTCAGTGCGATTGCAAGGAGTTGAGTGCGAAGGCGGCAAATCAAAGTCAATTTGGCAAAGATCTTGGAGTCACCCTCGAGTGGAATGTCCTTGTTGCAACCACAAAGCGTCGCGCTCTTCTCCGCACTCGTCCTGCCCAAATTGCAGCCTCAAGCCGCTTGCAGTTGGCAGTTGGCAGGAAACGGGTGGCAAGTAACGAGCAGCAGCTTGTGGCTAGAAGTCAGTGGGACAACGAGTAGAACCTGTTCATATGGCAAAGAGTGGGCGAAAGGACACTGAACGTATTGCCATTTCCTATACGAGTTTCAGATGAAAGTTGTGCTACCTGTCGCCTTCGCTCGTCCTGCGAAAATGGCAAACATACTCATCCATAAACATTTAATGGTGCTTCTGTTACTCTGATTGCACTTTAAGCCTTAAAGCTCCGTCTGATCTGGAAGGTTCCTTCGAAGTTCGAGTTTGTCTTTTGAAAGCACATTAAAGCTTTATTCGTAGGCGATGGATACGACAATTCACATGTCTTTTAAGCTACATTTTTGATTACTTAATGTGCAAGTTGGTTAAGTTTGTTTTACTGCAACTGATTAATATTTATAAATTAAAGAGCTCTTCAATTGATCTACTCGATATAAAATCAAATAGGTCTATTTTTAAAAAAGAGTGTGAGAGCTGGATATTAAAATATTTAACTTATACTTGTTCTGAATTAAAGTTTTTAAGATTGAAGAATGGCTAAGTTGATCAAAAGATTTTAATGATTTTTTATTATTTCTTCAGACTAAGGATCAACGTACAGTCCAAACGGCAAGAGCTAGAAGGCTGAACTGTTCACAGTAGCTTCGATTTATTGTGTGATGCAAATTACAATGTAAAGAATAAGATTAAGAGCTAGAATAATAAAAGAAGGGGGATCTGGCAATATTTGACTATAATTTGAGTTTAACTAATTTGATAAACAGATCATAGAAGCCGTAAGTATTATTGTTTTTTAAGATAATGTCGTTGGCTCAGGTATTCAGAGATATTTTCAGAGTTGGCCAAAAGTTACGCCGTGTGTAATCATTGAAAAGTTAGTGGAAACTTTAGGTCGAGCTCTTAAAGGTCACAGTTACTCCTATTGGTGTCAGGAGGGCAGAGGCAGGTGTTCAAATTGCCTAGGTTGGAACAGGCGTGTTGGGTGCTGGGGATGATGAGAGGGGAAGTCAAAAAAATGCAATTAGAAATTTACATAGAGTCACTCTTGTAGTATTTGTTGCAGTGGCTCGAGAGGTGAGCAACTGTGTCCTAGTCAGTGTCGAGTCCCGTTTGTACGAATAACTAGTATATATGTATAACTGCCAGTCAGGGGCAACTCACGTTGCGTGCCCCTTGGCCCAATCGTATTCGCACTTGCATTCGTTTTCGTACTCGTATTCGTATTCGTATTCGCGCTGGCATTCACAGTCACATTCCCATATCCATCCGTACTCGTGTGGACAGCCCATTGTGCAGCAGGGCGTGAGGCAATTGAATTTTTGCGGCCAAGCGGACAGTGGTAACAATCGGACAATTGGATGACTGGACAGTGGGACAGTGGGACGATCGGACCGATGGACTGTTGCGAAGCGTTAACATATAAAAAGGTGTTGATGGACTGCAACATGGATGCACAAATTGCATATTGCATCAGTTGCAGACACCAATTTGGCATGTGGCCAACACAGCTGAAAACTGGCCAATGCCGCCGATGCGGCCGCATGACGTTGCAGCTAATTAAACGCGAAAATTGCATGTACAGCCTGCACAGTGGCGCACTCAAACTGTAACCGAAAACTGCAAAACGGCCAAATGACGGCAGTCTAGAAGCGCCAAGTGGCAGGCGGACGGATGACAGCAAATTGCTGTACTGCGGGTGTGGTAAATTCCCCAATCCCAGCATTACACCTACCTACCTACCTACCTACCTACCTACCTAGCTCATGGCCCTTGCCATTTTGCCTTGTTGTTGCACTATTCTATGCCAATTGAAATTCAATTCGAGCAGCAGCTAAAATGAAATTGAATACAACAACAAGCAAAAAGCTGCACGAGTTTACGAATTGGAAGCGCACGCGAATGCGGATGCGGAAGCGAGTGCGGATGCGAATGTCCAGGGGTGCAGCAAGCCACTCTGGGACTCGGGGCTAAAAGTGTAGATCAAAATTGTGGCAGAGCTAATTATAATTGGCAATTAAAACTAGATATGCATGATAAATGATACCTCTTTACAACCAATTGCAGTTTACTACAAATTCCTAACAATCAAAAGTGTCAAACTTTGGTATCGGTATCAGAAAAAAAGGTTCGCAGAAGGTTCATTACTGATTGAAAAACGTGCTGATCACAAATACAAATTGTAGCTTGTAGCTGTATGTGCTAAACCAAATTTGAAACTTATTTGTTTTCCCTAATTTAAATCAAGATCTAAATCAAAAGAGTATTTGATTCAATATCAGATTCAATCGTATCGGAATCATCTGTATTATTAACATTCCAAAATATCGAATTATTGAAACTAGAAGCAAAAGGGGGTTTTTATAAAATTTCAATAGCATTCTTCGAATATTGTTTTTATTTTTAATCTTTCCTTATTTGGACATAAGCTGAAGATCGTTGGATCGGTGGAGTCCATGAAAAACATTGTGAAATTAGTTTTCTTCCTTGTATTTTGCATACTCTCAACATTTAATAGCATTTTGAAAATGACTTATACGAATAGGCTACCAAATAATAATTTGTTTGGCATATGTTTTGTGTCAGAAAGAGTTGTTCCAATTGTCTAATTTGTCAGTTCAAAAATTTCTTTGCTCGCTAATAAATTCTTTGTCTTTTGGTCGGGGCAAGTTGCCCCTTTTCAGCCCCTCTACCTGCGCTCCTGCGATTGCCGCTGCTGAAGCGTGAGTTGAAATGGAATCCTACCGTGGGCAGTGGCAAGTTGCAACTGGTTTGGGCCTGGGGGCCTGGCCCCAGAGGAGCAACTTGAATTAGAATGAAAAATAATTGCAGCTGGCGCTCGTTTCAATTAAGTTCGGCGCACAAAATGCCCCGTCACGGACCTTGCCACCGACTACGGCTCTTCTGCACTCACCCCTCCCCTCCCCTCCCCTCCCCGTCCCCGTCACCCTTCCCGCACCCCCTCAGTGGTTGCTAATTATTGCCGCGCTGCGCTTTCGGTCAGCTGAGTGCACACTGTAGACCCGGTTCATGGACTCCCGGACTCCCGGACTCCCGGTCTCTCAGTCTCCGATACTAACCAGCAAGGATTGCAGCACAATTTAACAGATGCAACGGCACGGCAACAACTGCACCCGAGGGATGCATTTTGCTGGCTGCCACAGCCGATGCTGCTGCCACCGCTGTTGCTGTTGTTAAACAGTTAACTGGACGGGTCCGTTGTGTGTGGGGTGTGGGGTGTGGGGTGTAACTGACTAAACAGCTGTCAGCATCGCTACACTTAACGATTTTTCCTTGCCAGACCTTGCCATATTATGCCATATCATATTACACCTTACCATACAATACCTGACCTTTCCATATTATGCCTTATCATACCAAGCCATGCCATGTCATAGCTGGCCAGACAATGCCATATCATACCATATCAAAGATTACTATACCATGCCATGCCATACCACACCATATCATACCAAACTATACCATATCAAAGCATACCATACCATGCCATGTCAGACCATGACAGACTATGCCATACCATACAATATCACAGCATACCATACCATATACCATAAACAATATCCAAGCATACATTACCATACCATACTATATCATACCATATACCATGCCATACCTTACCATATCAAAACTTACCATACCATATCAAATATCATACTATACCAAACCATATCATATATCATACTGTACCATACCATGCCATGTTATTCCAAGCTATGAAATGTTATACTATGCCAGACCATGCCATACCGTAGTGTATCACAGCATACCACACGATACCAAGCCGTATCACACCATATACCATAGCATATCATATATCACAGCATACCAAACCATATCATACCATATCCCCTACACCATACCATACCATACCATATCAAAGCATACCATACTATAACATATCACACCATATACTATAACATGTCATACCATGCCATACCTTACCATATCATACCTTGCCATACCATATCATATATCATACTATATCAAACCTTATCTTACATCATACTATACCATATACCATACCAAACCATGTCATACCATGTTATACCATACCAGATCAAAGCATACATTACCGTATCACACTTTATCATACCATATACCATACCTTACCATGCCATGTCATACCAAGCCGTGAAATGTTATAACATGCCAGACCATGCCATACCATACTATATCACAGCATACCAAACCATATCAAACCATATACCATATACTATACCATATCAAAGCGTACCATACTGTAACATATCACACCATATACCATAACATGTCATACCATGCCATACCTTACCATATCATACCTTGCCATACCATATCATATATCATACCATATACCATACCAAACCATGTCATACCATGTTTTACCATACCAGATCAAAGCATACATTACCGTATCACACTTTATCATACCATATACCATACCTTACCATGCCATGTCATACCAAGCCATGAAATGTTATACCATGCCAGACCATGCCATACCGTACTATATCACAGCATACCAAACCATATCAAACCATATACCATATACTATACCATATCAAAGCGTACCATACTGTAACATATCACACCATATACCATAACATGTCATACCATGCCATACCTTACCATATCATACCTTGCCATACCATATCATATATCATACCATATACCATACCAAACCATGTCATACCATGTTATACCATACCAGATCAAAGCATACATTACCGTATCACACTTTATCATACCATATACCATACCATACCATGCCATGTTATTCCAAGCTATGAAATGTTATACTATGCCAGACCATGCCATACCGTAGTGTATCACAGCATACCACACGATACCAAGCCGTATCACACCATATACCATAGCATATCATATATCACAGCATACCAAACCATATCAAACCATATACCATATACTATACCATATCAAAGCGTACCATACTGTAACATATCACACCATATACCATAACATGTCATACCATGCCATACCTTACCATATCATACCTTGCCATACCATATCATATATCATACCATATACCATACCAAACCATGTCATACCATGTTTTACCATACCAGATCAAAGCATACATTACCGTATCACACTTTATCATACCATATACCATACCTTACCATGCCATGTCATACCAAGCCGTGAAATGTTAGCCAAGCCAGACCATGCCATACCGTACTATATCACAGCATACCATACCATACCAAGACTTATATCAAATATCATGCCATACCATACCATATCAAAGCGTACCATACTGTAACATATCACACCATATACCATAACATGTCATACCATGCCATACCTTACCATATCATACCTTGCCATACCATATCATATATCATACCATATACCATACCAAACCATGTCATACCATGTTTTACCATACCAGATCAAAGCATACATTACCGTATCACACTTTATCATACCATATACCATACCTTACCATGCCATGTCATACCAAGCCATGAAATGTTATACCATGCCAGACCATGCCATACCGTACTATATCACAGCATACCATAACATACCAAGACTTATATCAAAAATCATGCCATATCATACCATATCAATGCATACCATACTGTAACATATCACACCATATACCATAACATGTCATACCATGCCATACCTTACCATATCATACCTTGCCATACCATATCATATATCATACCATATACCATACCAAACCATGTCATACCATGTTATACCATACCAGATCAAAGCATACATTACCGTATCACACTTTATCATACCATATACCATACCTTACCATGCCATGTCATACCAAGCCATGAAATGTTATACCATGCCAGACCATGCCATACCGTACTATATCACAGCATACCATACCATACCAAGACTTATATCATATATCATGCCATACCATACCATATACCAGACCTTACCCTATCAACGCATACAACACTAAACCAATCATCGTGCGTCAAATTCTTCACGCTCCGGCCACAAATCAGTCATTTCAATGTCCCTTCGCAGTTCGTACTTCATTTGAGTCCCATTTGCTGCCACATAATTCATAAGCACGTGAAATGGCTCTGTTAAATTTGCACTTCTCCACTTCGTTTCAAATAGAAACTTGGATAATTGAATTTCGGCGAAATCATTGCATGCTGTTTGCCTGGACGGGGGGAATGGGGGTCCTTGGGATTCCTATTGCTGCGCTGCCTTTGAGGCTGGAATTCCCTTGAATTGCTGGGGCCAATGTGTTCATTGTCCTTGTCCAGTTCGAGCTGCCTGGTTGTCCACTTGGAGCTAATTAAAGCTAATCGTGTTGTCGAGTCGAGTCGAGGCTACGTTCAACTGCCGCTGCTGTTGCCTCTTCTGCTGCTGTGCGGAAAGTGCTCTACACTGAACGAAATTACATTCATAGTATAATGCTTAAAGCACACTTTTTGGTGCACAACAAATTGTTAGTCTCGCTGTTGTTTTCTTAGTACTTCTAGTGCAAATGGATTTTTTCGTTGTATTTTTAAGATCTGTGTGTTGCCGAAAGCTCTTCACGGATTTAAATTACATTATGTAAAAATCTAGACACTTGCGAAAAAAAATCTATGTACTGTTTTATTGTTGGAATTAAAATATAGGGTGATTGCAGAACATTAGTTCCAACTAAATATTAATTGGCTATAATTAAGTTATGCGGCTCTTATTATTTCGCATGCGATTATAGAAATGAGTTTAGTCAAATTGGGGTATTATTATAACATAACTCGAGTACACACATACTCATAGTTAATACCCTGTCAATTTTAGAAAACTAAGTCAACTCATATTTTGAATATTTATCACTACGGTTGATCAACACTAACATTAGTTATAAATATAATTTGTTTTTATTTATTAATTTTTTGCTTGACATGAATATTTGCATTTCATTCCAAGGTACTTTAAGCACATATTTGAATGACGCTGATGGAACATTATTATGTATGACTGTACTTTAAACATGGCAGTGTGGAAATCGAACCCACTTTTTTCAAACAGAAATCTCATAAGGTGACAATATTGACGACTGTCTCAGCTAAGTGCAGAATAAGTCTTAATATTAAATTGTATACTTGAGAACATTTATCTATTTGTTTCAATAGATATATTTTAACTGTCTCCCATTTCGCTGAGTGTAGTTGCGCTTTCTCCTACAATTCTCAAAGCTTGGGCTAACAAACCGTCTTGGCGTGGCAGCGACAGCAGCAGGGGCAACGTCTCAAACATAGTCGATTTGTTGAAAACAAAGCCCCATTCAAAGGCAGCCACCGAACCCGAACCTGAACCCGAAACCGAAACCGAAACCAAACACGAACTCGAACCCGAACCCGAGCGTGTTGGCGGTGCGTGAGCAACAACTTCGCCCCAACAATTTGCGGCGAATTGGGAAAGCTTTGCGAGGACACGGCTTTGCCACAAACGAGGTAGTGGGGGAAGTTCCGCTAGCTGCCAGAGTTGAGGTGCTAAGGGAACCTGAGAGGGAATGGGGGGGGGGGGGGATGGAATTGGTCTAAGTCAAGTCGGAGCCACTTCCGCCACTTGCAGAGGCGCCTCCAGCTCAGTTCAGTTGACGTTGTGGCTATGACAGCGTTGTGTTGTTGCTGCTGTTGTTGTTGGGGGCCGCCTTTTGGCCATCTCGAAAGTTGGTAGCATTTACTTGGCTGTGCTTAACACTTTCCGCTTGCAAGTCGCATCCGCAACTCGCAGCGCCGCCGCATGTTGCCAAGTTGTGTGCGGCTTGCTGATGTATGCTCATATAACTTTGCCACTAACGAGACTCATGAGCTGCATAATAATAAGCCAGCGTTTCACGGTGGCGTTAGCCGCCAGATCGTTGACTTAGTCCGCAAATAGGCGCCACCGGGCGCCGTAATCACTGAAATCCCCAAGCAGCCGACAACCTCCGCCTTTCCATTCCCTTTGCTGCACAGAAAAAAATACTAAGCAATAATAATAATAATAAATAAAAATTATAAATCCGAGATTCCGGGAAGCAAATCAATCCGATGGATCGTGGATTTTCTTGAACCAATTCCTTTTTCGCAACAATTATGATTTCGAATTTTTCCATTGATATCAAATGTTTAATGCTGAGTAGTTTCGCATTTCGTGTTAATTTAACAATAATAATCTGAATACATACTAAAATTAAGAAAACTCAACTGGCATTTTAAAATGACTTCTTTTCTTTCTGTGTACTCTCATTGCCGTTGCCATTAGCATTGGCATTTCTATTCACTCAAACCCCAAAGCCGAAACTTAATCCCTGGCTCGAAATGTTGCCCAAACTTGTTGTTGCCCATGGAACAATGCTTCATTTGGCATTTATCGCAAAGTATCCAGAGCCATCAATCAGGCAGCTGCGCAAATGGAGCCAAGCCACCGGATGGATGGCTTCGTGGCCCGCCAATGAATTCAATACGATTAATTTAGCAACTGATTTGCCGATGACGAATAACAATGCAACATAATGTGGCACAATTATTCATTTCATCGGCACACTTCTAGCTCCTGGCCAAATCCAGTTGATGGCTGCGGTGAATTCGAATCAGTTTGAGTTCGAGTTTCAGTTGAAGTTTCAGTTTGTGTTTGAGGCGGAGAATTCTGATGAGTTTCAATCATCATCTTTAATAGCAAGCCAGGCTCAGATTCGATTGCAACTTTATGGCAATCACAATCTGAAGCATTCAATATGTTTGTCTTTAATAATATAATATCTAATTTTATATATTGAGGAATTTCAGGAAATAATCTTGCAAGTTAAATCTACTTACCTACTACTCGTATACGAGTAAACGATAAGTCGGAGCATATAATTGATATACCATAACCATCTCGAGATGATTTAACTTATCTTCCAGATTTTGGATTTTACATTGCCTTATACCTTCCGAATGAATTTGGATAACTATATTGTATAGCTGTTAGAGCATGGATCATCCGGAAATTGAATATTTGAATTAGGCAATAGTACGATTGCTTATAACTTAGCGATAACTAAATCGGCTCATATTCGAGGAATCTAGAAATATGCAGCTAGTTTTTTAAAAAAGAAGTACAACATTTTATCATATTAAACTATAAATACTTACCTTATTGGGTATTTAATAGTCCGAGCTAGTTATCTTTAGCTGCGTAGTGTTTTTCCAAGGAAATGATGTTGACAAGTGGATTTACTTTGTTTAGTTTCTCTTTGCCAGTAACTAGTTTCATATTCGGCTGTTGGTCATATTCTTCTTGGCCAGTTGTCTTTTCAATTACCACGAGAATGCAGAAACTTAACCAGCAATTCACAGCTTCAGACTATGCACTTCCCGCCCCGCCCCGCCCCGCCCCGTTTCGCCCCGTTTCGCCCACTCCTAGCCAGACTTCTAGCCATGTCCGTTGCGTTGCAAGTGCAAATTAGTCGAGAGTGCCAACAAATTTAACGAGCAAATTTACACTCGAGCAGCGGCCACGGAACGGAATTCAGTTGAAAAGCGACTTGTCGAGGAAGTCAGGACAACGGGTGTCTGCTTCTGTTAGCCAAACAGCCGACCAGCCGACCAGCCGACCAGCCTCCCTGCTTCCGAACACCCACCCCCTCCTTTTCTGTTTCCCCTTTCCATCGTCAAACTGTTGCCAGATCAAAATGAGACTTCAGCAGCAGCAGCAGCTTGGTAAAAAGCGGAGCATCGCCAGTCAGTTGTAAATTTTGTGTTTGTGCTTCCGGACCCCGAGGCAGTTACTCACTCTCCCTCTTTCTCTCTCTCACTCTCTCTGTCTCACTCTGAATATCTGTGTGTGTGCCTGTTTTTATTTTGGGAACACAATTGCCCCAAAAAACCTGTGGCCGTTGGAAGCATTCTCTTCTCTGTCGACTGTCTTATTACGCTGTGTCTGATGGTGCTCCTGCTCCTGCTCCAGCTTCTGTCCCTGCTCCAACTTCTGCTCCAGCTCCGGTTCCTGCTCCAGCTGCTGATGATGCTTGGACAGTGTGCAGAGTCAAAAGGCCTGGAGTCAAGGGCGTTACCAACTTGTACAACAAGGCCCGCTGTGCGTATCAGTGCGAACTGAACCATCGACCTCTATGCCAGCATGCCACCTTGCCCCCTGCCACCTGCCCCCCTGCCACGCCCACAGCTGAGACGTGGGCCAACCTTAATGGTCGTCTGTGGCATCTTATACGAGGCCTTCTTTGCTTTTTGGCCGTGCTGTGTTGTGGCCGGATTTCACGTCCTGGCCAAAGTCGTGTATGTTTGTCCTTGCAAATTAAACAAGTTCAAAAGTGTAGACGAATTCCCGACTATAAGATACCCGTAACTCAATTAAATCCACGAGTATACATACATTTATTAATTTTCTCTATGAAATTTAAGCTCTAAGAGTATAAATAAAATTACTACATACTATAGCTATAGCTAACTTTATACATATATGATTTTTATGCGATTTAGTAAGATTATTGATTTTATATATATATGGAAACGTTAACTACTAATTTGAAGTTCTTTTCTAATAAATTGTAACTGTGCTGAATTTTTATTTCCCAGGACGTGGTAGAATTTTAAAGACAACTGAATCCGTGCAGTGCTTATAGACGTGTGTGTATCAGATTTGGTTGATCTAGCTCTTCACAATATATGAATACACCTTATAGAGTCTCCGATGAGACTAGAATATACCCTACGATTAACGGGTATACACATTGAGTTCCATCAGGTTGGGGCGGTCATTGGCACTGCAACTGTGGTCTTCTTCCTGGATCAGTCGATGACTTCCGACTTGAGAACACACACACACACACATCCGTCCCACACCCCAACGGGATGTCAGCTTAGCCAGCGGCCAATGCCAATGGTATTTGGACTGGGAATGGGACCGAGACTGGGACTGGGACTGGGTCCAGGTCTGGCTTGGTTCTTGGGCTGCTTCTGTTTCTTGCCAGCTGTGAACCCATGTCAACTTTAATTGAATTTGATAGAACAAATATTTAGCAGCATCGCGCACCATTTACACCACAGCATACTTGAGAGACAGCCTCCCCCGCTCTTTCCCCTCCTTCTAACTTAAGCAACAACACAAAAACAACAAAGAAAAAAAAACAAATAAAATAAAAAAGAACAATAAAAATTATAAAGACAACAACAGCAGTTGGGTTAGCTTCTTTATAATCGATGTATTGTTGTGTCATAATAGAAAGGCGAATATAATTATTTAAATTATATTTTCGGCTTGGCAGGGAGTTCATTTTTTTGGAGTCTCTTTTCTTCACCCCTCCACTCCTTTTCAGAGTCTTGGTTTCTTTCTTTACTTGATTTTCCTTTCATTAATATCCTTCAGCTCTAGAGCATGCATGTGACCTTGGGTCTTCTTTACGCTCCTTTCACATATTTCTTTTTTTGTTTATCACTTAAGAGAAATCTAATACAAAATTTAACCACAGTCAGGAACTTAAATTATTGAGAATCGGTTAACCATCGTCTTGTGCTTAGCATAAAAGAAAACGTCTTTGGTTTTTTAATTTATAAAATTCATACTTTATCGTAATTATCATATTTGAAGAGGGCGATGAAAGGTTGCGGCAGGCAATTGAAGGTCATGCGAAGGTTAAACGTTACTTAAACTTTGATAGACAGCATGTGGTTCTAATGGCTTTTATATCACTGTATTACGAGACTCCAGTGTGAAATGTACTTCAATCACAAGTTGAGTGCTAAAATAAATACCAAATACGAGTATGTATTCAAATACCGGTTATTTATCCTGGTACGAGTATGTGGCATGCGGCATGCGGCATGTGGCATCCACACTAGTGTAAGAGTAAATCAAAAGTGTTGTCTTCTTCTTCACTGTTTGTGCTGCTCCACAGTTCTTCATCTCTTCTTCTTCTCCGTGCTCTGTTTCGTTATTAAATTGCCAGCCACATTTCGCACACTGCGAAGTATTTATTAAGTCATAAGCTTCAGCTAGCTATGAGCACGGTTATACACCATGCAACACGGTTGTTGCACATACTCCCACTCACTGCAACTCCCTTCAACACATATGTACATATGTACATACATACATACATACACATATATGAATGTACATACGCTACACACAAACCCACTGTTACGGAAGCAACATTACTGCCATTGCAGCCAAACGTCACGATATTTCCGCACAGTGGGCCGACAACACTTTTTTTTTTTTTGTCAATTTCGCTTAAGACTTGACTGTTTATATACAAGATAATATATTGTTGGCGAGATGAACAGATCTACATATATCTTTCGTTCGTCTGTACGAGAATAGATTACATACTGAAATAAAATCTTTGCTTTGAAACCTTGATATTTTTGTATAACTTTGCTACTATTTTAATTTTAATTGGATTCGATTATTGATTAGCGTTAATAACAGCTATATCAATTGATTGAAATATTTTTACTTAGGACGAAGCACTTCCACAAAATAAGTTGAATATATGGCCATACTTGGACTATCGTAAAATTATGTGATTAATGCTTTAAATAATGTAAATAAAATGTTATATAAAAAAAATATACTTTTCACTGAGAAAGGAAGGGGGGTAAAGACAAGGTCCAATTAAAAAAATATAAATTCTTCTGTAGCCTAACTAAGACTAATGCTAAATATTAACCTTCTAGCTATTTAGGGGGTGGTGAGGCGTGGTCGAAATCCAACAAAAACAAATTAAAAATTGTATATTTGTATAAGGTTCATGGCAAAAGTACTTTTTTACCCTAATTTTATAGCCAGAAGTCGATTAGAAAAATAAATTTAAGATTTAAAATTTTCGAAAAATGTCTCAGATGCATAAAATTTAAATGCAAAGTTAAAGTAGGCTTAATATTATGAAAAATTAGACATTCCTTATGGAAATAGGATGAGCTTTAGTAAAGTTGTGCTTGTTGTAAGTCCAAAAATTCTTAATTTCTCATATAAAGATAATTTATTTTGTTAATTTGTAATCTCACTGTGATAAACCCAGCACTAATTCTGTAAAATACGAATTTAACGATTGTTAAATCAAATTTTCAATTATTTATTTTCTATATTTGCAGTTATACTATGATATTTCAAAGTATAAGTATAATACAGTGTACTAAAAGGCCGGTAGTCTTAAAAGTCGAAAATTTTACATTTTGGCTTAGATTTTAAAAAAATAATGTGCAAATTTGCTCAAAAGTACATTTTTACCCTAATTTTATCACCAGAATTCAATTAGAATAATAAATTTAAATTTTAAAATTTTTCAAAATTTTCAAAAAATGTAAAGGGGTTACTATGCAAAAATCGACAAATTTTAAAAAAAAAAGTTTTGTCTCAGAAGAATAAAATTTAAATGCAAAGTTAAAGTAGGGTTAATTTTATAAAAAATAAGACATTCCTCATGGAAATAGGATGAGCTTTAGTAAATTTGTACTTGTTAAAAGTCCAAAGAGTCAACATTTCTCATACTTATAACAAGGTCCAATTAAAAAACCAAAAGAAAAATATAAATTCTTCTGTAGCCTATTCAAGACTAAGTATTAAGCACCTAGCTATTTTTTTTGATTTTATATAAATATTTTACCTTAATTTTTCATAGTCAGATTAGGAGGGGTAGGCAAAGGCGTGATCCAAATCCAACAAAAAAGTAAAATTTAAAATTGTATATTATTGTATATTCCTAAGATTCTCTATATTTAGAGTTTATGCCAAAATTTCGGTTTTTTTTTACCATAGTGCAGTATAACAACTAATTTGCTAAGACGCCATCGACATTCTAGTTTTAGCAAAAAATTGGCATTGAGAGTACTCGAATTTCAGTAAGCGAGTAGACAATTGGCTGGCATTTTTAATGTGAAAAAATGCTATATTGGATCACTGTGCGCTAGGTGCATTTCACACCTGCTGCAGCCAAAGGGCAACAGCCACATCGAAAGCAACTATGGCAAAGAAAACACACACAGACCAGAGGGAGGCAGTGTGAGTGTCCCGGAGTGTGTGTGTGTGTGTGTGCATGCCTGAATAAACCAGACTACGAGTATGGAAGGGCATGTGAAATGGCCATGGAGGCTCTCAGCGTCAACAATGAACGCTGAACTTATGGCCAAGCTACTCCGCATCCTTTTGACCGTGTGTGTCGGTGTGTGAATCTGAAGCAGTTGTGGAGTACAAAGTTTGCGAATCTTAACGATTTGCTTATTGTTCTTTCTCGTTATGCATTTACTGAGTATTTTTCTAGTTTGCCACGACTACGACTATGGTTATGGCCATGGCCATGACTGTTCTACAGTGGCAAGACTCCCCGACCGCAGTTGCGAAACCGCCTTTGCCAGCGTCCGTGACTCTGGATTCATTTGATGAGCGTGCTCTAACCAAAACTGAATTCTGCTTTAATTGTTTCACACACACATATATTATATACATATATCGTAGAATGGCAGATAGCACGTAAATCGGGATAATATTCGTATGTAGCCAAATCTAAGATATAAAATCCTTGCGCTGAAAGCAAACGGTAATTCAATCTTAAAAATGAACTCTCTACTCTGAAGCTTGAACATTCGCTCTTTGGTTTTACCATTCTATTTAATTTAAATATAGTTAATTTAACTAGATTGCATCTCAATTTGAAATACCCAAAATGTTTAACATATCTCAAATTGGCTGCCTAAGAAAACAATCCGAATCATCAGCGTGAAGCTTAATGATTATCTCGGAAACGATTAAGAAGTACTTTAACTAAATCATTATTTTAAGTTCATTAAATCGGTTTTCATGAAAAATCGACAACTCACTGGAATTTCATTAGCGTAGTTCATTTGCAGGATTAAGTTCAGTTAATTATGACAGGAGTTGATTAAATGTTACAGCTTGAAAATTTGACCTAGCAACTTTACTTCAACGGCCCCGATGAAGATAGCTCTCTCACCCTTCAATAAAATCCACAAAAACCATTATCATACTAAGACTAGCATATAGTGAGTTTAATGCTTATAGTAGTTATAAGCCTTATTGATATTTGACCCCTGTATTAATAATATTACTAAAACCTATTTATTTTACGGGAGATTCCCCAATCCACGCAAAAATTGTTTGGTCTTTTAAGTTTTGTTATTACCCCCAGTCTTAAAAACTTTATAAGTTTTAAGTTTATTTTCTATAAGTTTTTAATTGATATGTAATATTATTTTAATTATAATTAAATTAGTTTAAAAATTGTCATTTGTAATATTATTTTAAACTTTTTAGGTATCGTTAAAGAAACTAATAAGTGAAATAAAATGTAGTCCTAGCAGAGTTAGTAGGGATAAAGGCAATTCATTACAGGGTAGAAGAAAGTTAGTCTTTACCATACACCAAGCAGTGTAGGATATACAAAAGAAAGCTCAGCAATAACTAATTTAATTATGTGGCCAAATTGCAGTGGCAGTTGTTGTTGTTGTTGTTGTTGCCTTGACTGCATAAATCATTGGACCTAAGAGGGGGGGGGGGGGTGTCATGAGATTCCTCTGACGACGGGGGATATCGCGATTCCAAGCCATTGACTCAAATTTGTCGACTGGCTTCTTTATTCGGTCCAGGACCTCGCACTTCCTCGTCCCCTGCTCCACCGTCGAGGCACACAAATGACTGCGAGTAAACTGGGCCCGTTGCGGACATTAAACCACAAAGCTCGATGGGGCCGAGGAGCAGCGGGGGGGGGGGGGGGTGATGGGATGTAGCAGGACCAGCCGCGTCTAGACTGGCAGCCAAGCTAATAAACTTCCAAATTTCCGACAGCAGCTTAAGCGGCATTAATGACGCGTTGGCGTCCAAATGATTTATTAACAGATACAATAGATCCTTTCCTACGGCGGATGAGGATGTGGATGTGAGGATATGGAGCTCGTATTGTTGTGTCTGCTTCCACTCCTTGTGGTCGTTGTGGTACATGGCCAATCTTGTCAAATGCCATTTAGATTGCATCGAAAAATGTTCTTAGAGCCTTAACTCAGGTCCAAAGCAATTTAAATACCCAAATAATAACAATTCCAGGAACATGACAGTGTGAAATTGGCAATTGGAAAGAATAACTCCATTATTATGCGAAATGTCAAAAGTTTCAATGCGAAAATAGTTGCGGGAAATAATGAATAAACTTTTAAAGTTTTTATTCATTGGTTCTTGATTAGTTACACTGTTCAACACAATTTTATGTCCGCTACTCTTAATCTGTTTGTTAACTTCGAGTCAAGGAAACTTTGTTTCAACATTTTTCCGTAACACATCAACAATTTATAATTTTATATACAAAGCTCTTTTTTTTAGGAGGCAGATGGAGCAAGAGTTGAATAATTTAATAATACGACTGAAATGCAACACGTTAATTGGCATGAGTAAAGCTGGAAATTAATCAAGAACAGTGGTGTTCAAAAGTCCTCTTGGAAATATTTGTTCCCATCCCAAGTGATAGGAAAATTCCCAATTTGCACCCCACTGGTCTAGAAAGACAAGAAAGGTTTGACTTTAAATAAAGTCGAAAAGAAAGTTGAAATAAATAAAGAAGACGCAACGGGACTGCGAAAACTTCAATGTTTGGTAAGCAGTGTTAGCTGAAGACTTTTCGATATTAAGATAAAAGTTGTAGCGGTGCTAAGTAAGTTGTCGGCGATTTAATTGAAATGTCAGTTTCACGTTTCCGTCTCCGACTGCGTCTCCGTTCCGACTCCGGTCTCCGTCTTGGTCCAGCTTGGTCAACCCCTTTTAGGCCCAAGTGGCACAGCTGGCTAAGAAGCTGTTCGAATGCCGAAAGCAAAAATCTAAATTGCTCGAAGAAAGTTGCATTTGAATTTGGATTTGGATTTGGATTTGGGTTTGTTGTTGCTATTATTATTGTTGTCACTGTTGTTGTCGCTGATGTTGCTGGCCAAAAGTTTTGGCCAAATGCAGCGCAAAATTGTTTAAGTAAACTTGCAACTTGAAGTTCGCCAACAGATGGCAACTGGCAACTGGCAACTGGCGATTGGCGACTTGCTTTACTGCAAGTTGTAGTCCCGTCTCTGAAGTCTCAGCTCTCAGCTCCCAGCTATCCTCTGTCCTTCCTCCCCTTCTTTCCGCACACTCCCCACGCAATTAAGTTGTACAAAAGTTGGCTCCATGATTTGCAAGTCGCAACTTCGAGTACCAGTCACTTCTGCTGCCTGTCCAGCTCTCTCCCACTCCCACATCCCCAACCCCAACCCCAAGCCCCAACCCCAAACCCCAACCCCAGCTCATTTCCATTCCCCCACTGCAAATCAAAGTGCGTACTATTTGCATAGTTGGCTTCGACTTGTCCATCGCCCATCCAAGAGTTGATTAAAATATACTCGTAACTGGGCTCTAATTAATACTAATTGCCGCGTTCCACATGTTCTCAGTTATTGTTGTTGTTGTTGTTGTTGCTTAAGCTCAAGTGTTTCAATATTGATTTACTTAGAAAGCATCCACCTCATTCCCCACACGATAGTGATGAGAACTCAGCGTGTTCCCCGACACATTACGGTAAATTGTAGCCAAACGACATTTCGAAAACCAGAAATTATTACAATTCAAAAAAATATGAAATATAGTTTTGGTTAATTTTTTTTATGCATTTGTTTTTAATTTAATAAATCAGTTTTAAATTGATTAATAATTATTTATTTACTTTGAATCCCGCATTGAACTTAAATAAGTCCTGAAGAAGCGAAATTTACATAATTCATAACTATAAACGACATTTCAAAAATCAGAAATTATTACAATTTAAAAAAATATGAAAAATAGTTTTGGTTAATTTTTTTTATGCATTTGTTTTTAATTTAATAAATCAGTTTTAAATTGATTAATAATTATTTATTTACTTTGAATCCCGCATTGAACTTAAATAAGTCGGATTTTAATTATTTTAATAATTAGTATTTATATTTAGACCAATGATCAGTAGGCTTCAATTTGAACTCAACTAAATACGAGTAGTTGTTAGCCAGAGATGCCTGTATGACTGTTGTGTCATGTGTCAGGATAAGCAAAGAGTCTGACAAATAGGCACACACACGCACGCACACACTCACACACACATGTGGACACAAAACAGAGAGACGGAAGGTGGAAAAAGCATTGCACACACTTAGCAATTAGGCCCAGTCAAATTTGAGTAGCATCCCAAGTGGAATTAGAAGGCCAATGCAATGCCTTGCATATTGCTGACTCCCTCTCTCCCCTTCTCTCCCTTGTGCCACTGTCTGTTTGTCACGGCTTGTCAACAATTGAACAAGGATACAATTGTTGGTAGACAACTCCAATTAGGTTCAGTAGGCATTGCAGCCTTTGATTCATACAATACGAATACAAAAACAAGAACGAAAAAATACTTGACTCTCGATTCAAAGATCAAATACAATACAACAATCGAATTTAAAAACAATACAATTTTTGAGAAAATTTGAAATTTTTAGAGATTTTAAAATTCTTGCCTAGCATTGCATCCTTGGAGAAGATGCTGTCCGAGTCTCGAAGTGATCGCTTTGTTCCGCTCGACTTTGGCAACGGCTTCAGCTTTGTCAACAGCAAACGGTGGGCACATCTTCGAATATCCTTAACAATAGTCGGTTAACTGTATTTCCATCTGCAGCAATGCTGAGCTGCTGGTCAAGGGCTATAAGCCGCCGCTGGCCGTCCGCACGGGCACCTCCATAGTGGGCATTATCTTCAGGGACGGCGTCATCCTGGGCGCCGACACGCGGGCCACCGAGGGACCCATTGTCTCGGACAAGAACTGCTCGAAGATACATCGCCTGCAGGATCATATTTAGTAAGTCTCTAGATAGCTCTCTTTCTACTAGTCACAACATAATATAGTTGATTTAATCCTATGTTTGGCATAACAATTATTTAAAAATAACCAATAATTAATTTAATAATTTTTGATTATTTATTTGTTTGATTTTATTTTATTATTAAGCAATGCACAAATATTAAGTTTAGTTTGAAGTTTAATTTTAAGATTAATTCAGATTATAGATTTCAACTTTAATTCTTTTAATGATCCAACATTTTTAAATATATTACTGAGATACATAAGTACATTTTATTGTGTATCTGCTTCCGGCAGCTGCTGTGGCGCCGGCACCGCTGCGGATACGGAGCAGATAACGCTGATGACCTCCGCCGAGATGGATCTGCATGAGCTGAACACGGGGCGACAGGTGCCCGTGGTCTGTGCCTGCATGCTGCTCCGGCAAACGCTCTTCCGCTACCAGGGCCACATCAGTGCCGCCCTGGTCATGGGCGGTGTGGACAAGTATGGGTCCCACATCAACTGCATCCATCCGCATGGATCGATCGACAAGATCCCCTATGCCGCCATGGGATCGGGCACCCTGGCCGCCATGGCTGTTCTGGAGAACGGCTGGAGTCCGAACATCGATCTGGAGCAGGGCAAGCAGCTGGTGCGAGAGGCCATCAGCGCTGGTGTCTTCAACGACCTGGGCTCCGGCTCCAACATCGATCTCTGCGTGATCACCGCCGCCGGAGCCACGCCCCTGCGCACCGAGACCGTCGCCAGCGAGCGGGGCGAGCGGATGGGCAAGTACTCCTTCCTGCCCAACACGACGCTGGTGAAGAGCGTGTCCGTGCAGGACATCGAGATCACCGAGGAGCGCACCTATCGCCCCTCCCAGTCCCCCTCTCTTCTGGACTCCGCATCGCAGTCCGAGTCTCAGCCGGAGTCCTCGATGGCCGCCCAACGGCCGTCGCCGGAATAGAATGATCCAGAAAAGAAAGATTTTAGTCGCATTCGATTATGTAATATACATGAAATTAACAGTGCATATTCCTCATGCTATTCATCATTACTCGCACTTATTTAATACTTTATAGTTATCGTTTTATAATCTCAAACATTTGAAGAGCTACAGGGTCTAAAACAGCGGGTTCTCTTCACTCTCCAGCTTTGATTTTCGTTTTTAAAATTCGAATTCAACTTGATCTGCATATATTTAGTAGCACGTGTAACGAAGCATGTCAAATTTAGTGTATCTAGCTCTCGACGCATACATATAGACCGATATAGAAACGGGAGGAGCAGGGCTTAAAAGATAACCCCATTGCAATACATTTATTTAATCGGTCTGATTAAGAAAAATTTACACAAAACTTTAATATCCGACCCCATGTCGGATGCCCTACGCAGATTATATATACATATATATATATGTATGGGGAGATTTGCAGAATGTGTGTGTTTTTTAGCAGTTTAACTCCAAATTAAGTTTCATGTCTAATCGATAAATATACGCCAGGTGACACATTCCCTTGGCTTCAAAACTACTGCTGCGATTCCCGGGGAGGCAATTGCAATGTGACCCGTTTTTGAATAATTCCCAGGGTATAAATCCGAGGGAGAATCCCTCGAGTCAATGCGCTCGATGTAAGCAACTGGCAACTCTCTAAAGGAAATTTTAATTTTCTGAAAATGAATCGAAATGAAAGTTTCATTCAACAGATGGAGAATTTTTGGCTTTCTGGCTCTTACTGTTTGGTATGTGCGTTGATTGCCAATCAGTTAGTCAGTCAGTCAGTCAGTCAGTCAGTCAGTCAGTCAGTCAGTCAGTATGTTCACCTGTCTTCCTTGTTCATATTCTGGAATCCTTGTGTTCGATTTCACAGAATTTCAATGGCATTAAGGCTGCAACTTTGAAATTCCAGTTCAGATCTGTAGATTAGTTTAGTAATTATATATGGACTGATGAAGCTATTGCAAATGGTATTTGTTGCTTTAGTCCTCATGTAGTTACCTCTGTGAGGGTGTGTGTGTGTGTGTGGAAATGTGGCTAAGAATAGTTGACCATATAGCGTCGTACTGCTGGCGACCACTGTATGCTGCAGTTGATTTGCTCCTCTTACCTTTTATTGTGGCGCCTGCCTGCTGTTGCACTTGCCCCTTCCCTTGCCCAACCCCTTCGGACCCCTCCCCCCCCACACCACACCCCATCACCTGTAACAGCCCTGGGCAATGCTTTGAGTGTAGCTCAGGTGCTGCATTCACTGCTCGTTGTGTTCCTGTTCCTGTTCCTGTTCCTGCTACTTATAAGCTTCGTTGTGTGCATTGCACATTTTAAATTAAATTTCTCTGTGTGTGCTGTTTGTTTCCTGTCGAGCTGTGGCTGACAGTTCTATCTGTCTCTCTTTCTCTCTCTCTCTCTCTCTCTCTCTGTTGCAGCTGCCTGATTTCTTTTGCTTAGGTAGATATTCTGCCAACTGAAAAATGACAAAGCCACAAAAAATAAAGTCCCTGTAACTGTTGGACAGATCGGAAGTTTCATGGAATTTGCTCAGCAATTTGCCAAAATCCCATGTCAGTTGGCCAAGCCACAATATCAATTTGCTAGTTATCTTTTGCCTTTCATTTCGTTTAGTTTCCGTGAGTTCTCGTTTCTTTTTTATTATTTAAATATGCCTGTTTGTGGGATGGAAAAAGCCAATTTGGCAACATAATAAATTTCTGCTCTTGACTTGGCCAACTAAATCTGAACTTAACTTTATTATTTGTGTACGAGTGGCAGCAGGTGGTTCACAGTCGCCCCCTCGAATTAATTGAATCGTCGACTGCTGGGAGATCCATGCAGCAGGGGTAAAGGGGACGAAGGGGGCAAGGGGGCAAGGGGGCAAGAGGCTCTGCTGTGAAAGTCCTTTGCCCTTATCCACTGCAGGCAAATGCGTCGAGTGCAATTTAATTCAAATCGTGCGTAGCCAAGGGCAACGGTTACGGTTACGTTGGCGACAACTTCATCACCTCCTCCTCCTCCTCCTCCTTCTCCTTCTTCGCCTGCTCTTCCTCTTGTTCGCATTAGCATTCTCAGCCTCACACTTGCTTCGTTCCGGGTTACACTAGCGGAATCGGGCACACATTTGAGTAACAACCAGTCGGGGGAATAAAATGGCTTGAATGCAGAGAGAAATATGAGATTGTTGGCAAGGAGAAATGGGGAAAGGGGATGGGACATGGGACATGGGACATGGGACATGCGTCCCACTGCTTCACAGCTCCCTCAGGCACTTGGAGCTGCCAGTTTACATCCTGTTGTTTATGGGCACATATCCTTAAAGTTGAAACATGCAAACAACGGCTTTGCTGACTGCCCATAACCCGGTCCAGCTATATTTCCAACTCCAACTCCAACTTCGTCACCAACTTCGCCTCCGTCTCTCCTATGCGCCGCACGGGAAATGGAATCGCGAAAGAAAGAAAAGGAAGCCAATAGCCGATAGATGCCATGCAAACAGGGAATCCTACGAATTGGTCGCTCAAGTCGGCCAATGTGCCGCCGGATATTGACAGGCGGGCAATAAAAAGGACAACAGAAGGCGACAGCAGCGACACCGACAGCAGACAAAGGGAGCCCATAACATCAATAAATACATACATATATACACAACTATTTATATACATACATATGTATGTAAATATGTTGTCACTTGCCACTTGCCACTTGACGACCCTGATGGGTTTCAATTGAGATCAGGTTGCGGCTCAAGAAATGCAAGATTCCAACGATTGGCTCGACAGATTCGGATCGGCATTATCCATTATCCATTCGAATGCATGTAGTTGACCAGGCACAGTGGGGCAACCTATTTAATATTTGTTTATGCACCAAATGCCTTTCCAGATAAGGTAATATTTGTTATGTAATCCAATTTATTTATTTATTTAAAAAAAACAAAAGTAAAATATGAGAAATTTCAAATAAAGCTACAAAATAAAAAAGTTAAGCCAAGTTAAAGTCCATATTTTAAGTCTAATATGAATGTATTAATTTCATTTGTAACTGACAAAATAAAAAAGTTAGTTGAAGTTTAACGCTATTTGAGAAATGTACAATAAATGCATTCAATTAATTTATAAGATGAGCAATTCATTTATTACCGTTAAAATACCACACTAAAGTCAAGTTAATACTAATATTCCGATTAAAATTAAATATTAAATATAAATATTATAATCATAAATATAAATATACAAAATAAAAGAGTGAAGCCAAGTTAAAGCCCATATTTTAAGTCTAATATGAATGTATTAATTTCATTTGTAACTGACAAAATAAAAAAAGTTAGTTGAAGTTTAACGCTATTTGAGAAATGTACAATAAATGCATTCAATTAATTTATAAGATGAGCAATTCATTTATTACCGTTAAAATACCACACTAAAGTCAAGTTAATACTAATATTCCGATTAAAATTAAATATTAAATATAAATATTATAATCATAAATATAAATATACAAAATAAAAGAGTGAAGCCAAGTTAAAGCCCATATTTTAAGTCTAATATGAATGTATTAATTTCATTTGTAACTGACAAAATAAAAAAAGTTAGTTGAAGTTTAACGCCATTTGAGAAATGTACAATAAATGCATTCAATTAATTTATAAGATGGGCAATTCATTTATAAACGTTAAAATACCACACTTGGACATATATTAATTATAATCATAATATTAAAGGATAAGCAATAGTCCTGCGACACTGTGACACGCATAAGAATTCCGTGCACGGCTGATGCCTCAGTCCGTGTGTCCGTTGTGGATGAGGAGGCTCAAGTTTGTCGTGGACCTTGGACAGAGACGTAGCACGTGATCTGGCATACGGACAAGTGTACATGTGGACAGCTGGACAGCTGGACAGTCCAAGAGAAATGAACGTGCAATGACTCGGACACAATATACGCGAGGGCAGTTCGGTCGGTATCGGTTTGACGAGCTATGTAAAAACCATTGGTTGAACTCACAATTAAATATTTAAATTGCATAGAAAAAGCGGAATAATACAATAAATATATTAGAGCCTTGCAGAAAGTCAAGTTACACAATATCGATGGTAATAAATAAATTGCAATACATTTTTTGGTCTTTGTTGGTTCCTCTGGGTTCCAGTGACAGTGCAATTTTTAATAATTTAATCATTTTTAATATGATAATTACACTTCTAAATTAATTTATATTTAATATATTTTTTTAAATATATTTTTCTATTTATTTTGCTGCTGTAAATAATTATTCATATTTCGGATTCTGTCTTAACTTGAAACATTTAATGCCGTCCACACCTGGGAGATGATCGGGCACATCCCGCAATCTGAATCAGTTCGTGTATCCGGGAGATATCAAAAAATTGTCGCGCATGCTCCACATGTAGTTGCATATTAAACAGCGCCATGAGATTGGGCGGCTATTTAGCGTGACAAGCTATAAAAGTGGCGGAGGAGAGTGACGAGTTGGGGAAGTTGCAGGAGTTGTGTTCAGCCAACTAGTTTTCGAAATTTGAGAGCCGTTGCAAGTCTTTGGACTCTGGTCCATGGTTGCAACTGAAAAAAGAAGACTGCCTCATTTTGGCAACTTTGGCTCGAGCCGCTTGTTTGTCCTTTTGGCGAGCAAAAAAAGATATCCGCCTGCCAGTGGCATCGGCCACGTCAGGACAATGGAGCACGCGCACAGCCAAGAGCTGATAGCGCCCACGGTCCGTGCCTCGGTGTCCGGCGTGGAATGCCTGCCACGTCTGGCGACGTGCTTCACAGCTTAAACAGTGTCCGGGCATACATATGTCGCCCCGTGGGGCAAACAAGAGAGTGCTCTCTCACTCACTCACTCACTCCCTCTCTCTATTACACTAACACATAATGTGCTTGAACAGAACACAGAGCGCCACTTCATTATCGACAACACTTGCGCCTAATTAGCGGGACAGGCGCATGCGGCGTATGCGCAATGTATAAGTTGCCGGCTACCTTTGGCCACAGTCAAAGCGGTAAGGCAGCGACGCAGTAGTGCAACCACACCCCAACACACCCCAACACACACCCCACCCCACCCCACCACAGAGCTAGTCAACCAGGCAACCACAAAGCAATACGCATCTGCATGTTGCCAAATCGTCTGCGGTTCTGTTGCCAGCTGCCTTTGCGGTTCATTTCCACTGCGGCGTCCACTTTATCAAAGCAACCACATGCCGACAAAGAGTGGTAGTAGTACAGTAGAACAGCACTAAGTACAACAGGTAGCCACATTTGGTTTCTCACAGATTTGCTGTGCCTAATAATTTAAGTGCGGCATAAATAATTAAAAAATTTTCATAAATTAAAATTAATAAATAATTAATCTGATTGTGCTCAAATGGGAATACCTTGATTAAAAAATACTCTGCCAAATTGTATAATAAATAGTTATACATACAATTTCAGATAACAAAGAAATTCTGACATTTAATTCTAGGCTATTAAATATGTTGTTAATAGCACAATTAAATTACAAAGTCAAGTCTTCAAATTCTGATTTTAGCGATTATTTACTATGAACAGATGTGTTCATGACAACGATCGCATTAAGAGTTATGAGTTTATAAAAATAAAACCTGAACAAAGTTATATTGATAATTAAGTAAGTCCTAGATATACTATTATCTCTTTAAATGGGCTATCCTGCAAACAGAATAAAATTTCTCAAACGTGAACGAACATTTTGTATTATATTTACCAACTATAATTTTTAAAACAAAAATTGAAAATTCGAGTCATACTACGGATTTTTAATATGCATTAAAAATATTAAATTAAATTATTTATTCCATACCGTTTGGAACTGACGTTATCCTGATAATTCAGACATTTTCTGTGCACGAATTGGGCATAATTGGGAATCATATGCAGTGCAGAAGGTCGACTTGAGAATTTAATTCAAATTGCAGCTTGTAATTGCATTAAATCGAGTAAGATGGCAGTATATCAAATGACACAGAGCAGTGCCTCCTTGTACATTGATTTAGAGGCGACTCTGGGATGTTGCCACAGTTACAACCACATTGCCGCATCCCATTTGAAGCATGCACATGTGCGCCTAATTGAGTGGGACATTAGACACGGTTCACTAATTATTCAGTTATTAGTGCCAGATTGCGAAAGATGAGGCGAGCTGAAATTTATTCAATTGCTTGTGTCGTATCCTGGCAACGATTGAAGTTGCACATCCCCACTTCACCTCTCGGTGCCCGACGCATCCTTCGTCCTTTGCCGCTAGCCACATTTTGTGCTTATTACACATACAATTAGAAACAATTTCAAATTCGAAACAATTGTAAGCAATGTGCATTTCCGTAAATATAAATAAATTAAAGGAAAGTAATGAAGTGATATTTTGCATTTTTTTAACTAGTTTATAAGTTAATTGATCAGTATTAAAATATTTTATTTACATTTTCATTAGCTGGATTTAATGCTGAATGAAAGATTTTCCCATTTAAAAGTAAATATTTCTGAAAGCTGACAGAAATGTAGAAACACAGAATTCATTTAATAAGTAACTTGAATATGTTTTTCATTTTAACTTAAGTTATTTGAATTCTTTTTAGTATGTCTCACAAATTAATTGAAATGTAACGACAAATATCTTTTGCACTTTAATTATCGATAACATAAAATGGACGTGAGTATTTTTAGTATATTTAATATAAAAATGTATTTGTGACTTTCGCTGCTTCGCACTTTGGTCACACTGATCAGCGTTCTGCGTGTTTTTGCCGATATTCGCGATCAGCTGTGACAACTAGAATCGGTCGCAATGGATATTAACGACATTGAGATCATCGTTGCGACGGTTGACGACAGCGAGCGACTCCTGAAGTTTCTGCATGTGCATTACTACCGAGAGGAGCCGCTGACCGTCGGCTGCGAGCCGCCGGAACCCGACGCTGCGGATGAGAATTTCCTGCTCTCCAATGTGCCGCATGGCACCTGTTTGATGGCCATGCACGAGGGGCGCATTGTGGGCGCAGGTGTGGCTGGTCCCAAGCTGCCCGATGAGGCGGATCATCTGTTCGAAGAGGCTGCACACTTTGCAGGCAGCAAGTGGGGACGCATTTTGGGCTTGCTGGCGATTGCGGAGCGCGACGCCAACGTTTTCCAGCGTTACGACGTGAACAAAGCCTTGCATGTGCATGCAATTGGAGTGGACTCGACGCTCCGTGGTCGCCGCATCGGCGAGCGCCTGGTGACAGCCCTGGCTGCTCGTGGACGCGAATTGGGCTATCCAGCGTTCACTGCCGACTGCACCAGCGTCTACTCGGCACGCATGATGAAGCGCTTGGGCTTCGAGCTGCTCAACCGACTGCCCTACACCGACTACGTGGATGCCGCCGGAGAGCAGCTCATCAGGCCACCGGCACCGCACGAGTTCCTGGAGACCTACGTGCTGCGATTGTAACAGATTACACCACACATGTACACGCACTTTTTTGTATTTAGCTGTTGTCGAGGAAACGTTTTATCAGCCTAATTTAGCCGCTATTCTTAGCAATCATAATTTATTATACACGCGTTATTCATACGCTGATAATGTATGAGTAATACATATATGTACACTGATACCAAGTATTACAAATATTTGTAAACACTATATGATTATTGCTCTTTGGCATTTATAATGTAAATATTTATCAACTTAAAATACCTATGTATGTAATTTTGACATATCAAGATAAAATAAATATATATAACCAAGATAAAATATATTGACAAATGTATTATCGCTCACAATGACAATCACAATACGTAGAATTAAATTTATTTCATTGACAGTCAATTCATAATAGTTAAAAGATCTTAGCATTCGCCAGATAATACGAGCTTAATCGATTTTTTCCAGACAATATACAAGTCTGATATTTTGATGAATGTATGTATGTAAATAAAGCATTTTACAGTTGCCAACTATTATGCCCCTTGTTCTTATCCAAGCGATACAGATACAGGTAAATTTCACTACTTTCACTTGGCAACTAAATCAAAATATATTTTAAAAATATAATTAAAATAAAATAAATTAATACATATGTTACATACACTTAAGTATGTAATACACTATATCGAGGCAAAGGCTTTTCATAGCCGATCCAATAAGTATGCTATGCATATTACTATGACATTAAGTCTAAGTAGCTATAATTCGATCGGGTTTACTCCAAACTTCTTTTTTAGGTTAAATCAAGTATATATTACGTTTATTATAAATACTAGTTTTATATTTGAAATAATATGAATTATTGAATTCCATAGGTTGATAAACAAATAATTAATTTTATATTTATTTTTGTAGAATCAGTCGAATCGTTCCCATCGATGACAAGTCATTTGGCTAATAGATTACAGGTTTGCCTGATTTCATCGGTAGCACAATTCGTTTGGTTGATCAAAAAGATGAAAACTGAATGATTTATTAGTCTTTCGGGAATGTCAGAGTTAACCGACAGCTTTAACTGAAACGGCTAATTTCAACACAATCCGATTTTGAAAGGATGTCATTGAAATGATCAATTAATACCCAAAAATCCTCGTTCGAGGTTTTGAAAGACTTTTACTCTCTCTCTCTCTCTGTCTCTCTCTCTCTCTCTCTTTCTCTCTCTCTTCGCTTTGTCTTCCTGTCTCATATTTGACCATTTATGCGCAGCTGTACTGTGTGCACTGATTAGGATAATGTATTCCTTGTGTCATGGGGCAGCAACAAATGTAATCCGCAAAGTGAACGAGACGGGAAGCGGAAGTGGAAAGTGGCAACGGGAGTCAGTCAGAGTGGAATGGGGACAAGGGATTATGCCACTGAAGCTTGTAGAAGTGAAATCGAGCGCGTGAAGTTTAAGTGGTGACCATTGTCCATCGAAAATGGCTGTAATTGGGGCAAAGTTTGATGAAGCCGGCAAGGGGAAGCGGGCATGGGTAGCAAGGGGTGTCCAAGGTCAGGCACTGCCCAATGCGAACTAACCGAAAATGTCCAAACAAATCAACTAAAAATAAAGAAATGCTGCACAATAAAAGCATTAGCTTTGAGTCTGTCCAAGTGTGTGTGTGTGTGTGTGTATCTGTCTGTGTGTGAGTGTGTGTGTCCTTGAGCATTCTGTGCCAAATGCATAGGCACTGCCTGCTGGCAGCAGAGGCTAAAGCAGAGTAGAAGAGAAGCAGCAGCGGCAGCGGCAAAGCTTAACACACACTTCAAGCGCTAAGCGAGCCACAGTCACGTACATTTTATAAACTTCATGGCACGCCAGGCCCTTTTTCTCTATTTGTCTCTATCTCGCTCTTGCGCCCTCTCTTGTCCGTTTGCCTGCTTGCTTGCACAGTGTCACACACATGCACGGTTGATACTATCTCGCTTGCGCTCGCTCGTCAGACAAGTGGCCGTAAAGGCGAATTCGCCGCAAAGCTTTCGCCTTCGCCTTCGCCGCCTATCCTGTTCGCCGCTGCTGGCGCTAGTCAAAATCAGCTGCCAACGCTGCCGAGACGCCAGAACAATTCGTGCCGCGTGCGCGTTCGGTTCGTTTCGTTAGCCAGTGATTTGAGTTGCTGCTTTGGCTGCTGTTTTCAGTGTTGTTGTTGGTTTTATGTGTGCTCTTCCGTTCTGTTCCGTTCTGTTGTTGTCGCGAATACGTGGCGCCAGTTTTGTTGTCCGTCAGTCTGTCTGTGTGTGTGTCTGCTTGTGTGTGTCTGTGTCTGTGTCTATGTCTGTGTGAGTGTGTCCTAGTGAAAGTAAACAAGCCGCACGGGCGCCGGCAATTCGACAAAGCACAAAAGCCAGCCACATAAAAATGTGAACCACCAACTTCACTGAGCAGCAAGTGAAAACCCAGCAAGACTCGAGATTGAAATCCATTCATTCATTTCATTGAAACTCGCCCTCGTTTATCAGAACTGTTTTTGTTGTTTTTTGTAGTGCAAATCGCTGGCAATCCACAATAAACGTCAACCACAAACTGGCATTGAGAAGCAACAAAAAAGAAAGAAAAAATAACTAAACCCAAATAAAGAATTCAAAGCCAAATAAAAATAATAATACATAAATAAACTGAACATGCTACGAAAGGTGCAGCAAGGACGCACCGCTGTCAACTCCAGCCGGCTGTGGATGTTGCCGCTCCTGGGTCTATGCGTCGCCAGCTTCAGCCTGCGCTGCGATGCACGTGCGGTAAGTGGAATGGTGAAAATAAACCAGATTCTAAAATCAAGAATAATCAAATTCTTGTTGTCAATCAGACTATTTGAAGAAATAAAGTACAATATATCGCATTCTTACAATCTAGATGCTTTTTTTTCCTAATTTTAAAAATCTAGTTATTCGGCAAATGTCTTTAATGAGTTTTTAACAATATTAAGAACTCTCTTCTTAAATTCGAGTTGAGAAAAAAATATTTTTTTTTTAGTGCGGCCAGTGCACAGTTCTTTTCTTCTAGCATTCACATAATACACAACAAGCTACACAACCTAAATTCCACACATACATGTGTAAGTACACACACACACACACTCAAATGACTTCACTTGGCAGTTGGCCACATTCACCGCTATCCATTAACCGAAATTCTAAGCACAAGCACAATCGCGATTACTTCACTTCGAGCAAAGTCGTCGAAAGCGTTGCATTGCGCTGCGCTGTCAGTAAAACGTTTAAGAATGTCGCACAAAGAGGAATTGTTAAATTAAGTGCTCTCAAGAGAGTAAATGCACTTGGGTGCGAGCATATGTGAGTGCAACGAGCTTGTGTATGCGTCGAAGTCACGGAAACTGCAATCAGTTGCCTTGAAACTTACTCATTATCGAATATCACGACAAATAAAATTGAATTTTAATTTATACTTGATATTAATATTATTTATGAATAATGTTTGAGAACATTTAAGAAATCGAATATTAATCAAATTAAAATAATTAAGTCAGTTCTCGAGTTAAACCGGTCGTAAATCAATATCGTTTTTTCAAATTCAAAATATTTAGAAAAAATACAACTTTCTATAAAATAATCAGATTATCTCTTTAAACACATCGATTAAACAATCGACAAAAGTAGTATAACCTGTTCATCCTTTAAATTCAATGATATGTCTTTCTTTTTTTTTAAAAAAGAGGAAAATTTATGAAAAGAAAACAAGTTCTAAAATTGAAGCACGAACGCACAACAAATGAAGGCTAAACGTATGGCTAAAAGAAAGCATTAACATTAAATTCAAATTAAAATGCACATGGTTTAAATAAGTTCTAGATTTGATTCTAAGATCTTAATCACAGCTGTCCTGCCAGCAACATCCTTAGTCGGGCAATGAGAGTAAAAGTTGTAACAATTTTTCAATTTCAGTTTGAGTTCTAATTTGTAAAAGTTCTTTTTCGGCAATTGGACGTCGGTGCTTCTAGGGTCAGTAAATAGAGCGATTTAAGTGTTACTCACCAGCGAAAATTGGAAATTGTTTTTCATGGCAGGCGCCAATGTTCGGTGGTGACCGGTGGGCGACGACCGTCGTGGTGTCGTGGTGGTGCTGATGGTGGAGGTGGTGCTGATGGTGTCGGCTCTGATTCTGGCAGCACTTTGAATTGCCCAATTCATATGCGCAAAGTTGCGTCTGTGTGTGTGTGTGTGTTTTTCGGGAGTAAATCAAAAACGTGAACTCTAGGCTAGCCAAGCCAAAAAGTTTCTTTTCCATCTTTGTTAGTTAAGAGGAAGAAGGGGGAAAGAGTGGCGTCGATAGCGACGTCATCGTCGCCATTGCTGTCGTCTGCCAGAAATTCAACCAGTCTAACTGCCAAGCTCCTTGCTGGCTGACTTGTTTGGGTTATGGGGTTTATTCTTTCGACTGGTCGACTGACCCCCTCCCCCCCTCTAACCTTTCTGTTACCAGTGCCATTTTTCTTCCGTTTGTTTTGCTATTGCTGTTGTTGTTGTTGTTGCCGTTGTCCACCCGCCCGTAAGCTTGCTGCGAAATGAATAATTTCTGGGAATTTACTAGAAAATTTTATTCATATAAATCACAAATTAAATAAGTTTTTACGACGTTGTTCAGCGGTTGCAAGCCACTACAAAACTTATTTGTGTTCTCATTCTCCGTGTTGTTTGCTGTTGTGGTTTTCTTATTGTTGTTGTTGTTGTTCTTCTTCTTGTTGTTGTTGTTGTTGGGAGCCTAAAGGACTCGGAGGGTTGCCTTGCGGTGGCATTTTGTATGTTCCACCCACGCCAATCCCCTCATAGTCCCTCAGTTTATACTCCCCTGCCCCGGTTACAACCCCATCCCCCCGCCTACCGTCTCATAGCCTTTGCCGTTTGCCATTTGCCCTTTTTTTATGGTCGTGTAATTTTTTGTTGGGCTTTTTATTTATGCTTATTATCGTGATTGCTTTTACCCGTAGCGAGAGCCATTGCCATAGCCATAGTCGCCGCAGGAGTTGCCTCTACAACATTACGCACTCACACACACACACAACACACACACACACACACATACCGTCCAGCGAGGGCAGTTGCAGTAGTTGCGCGTGTCAGAATTGACATAAAGTTTTGTACAACGTTCATTAAAATGCAATGAATCTATTCTCTAAAGTAGAGTTTTAATCTTTTCGACGCATTTCCGTTTGGCATTTGAGTGAAAATAAAAAGTCATTTGTTAAAATGGAAATCGATCCTTTTGAAGGACCCATTCCGACTTATATTAAACCATAACTAGTTTAATCTAGTTAATGCTGCTACAAATAAAGTTTGTTTCAATCAATAACTGCTGTGACTGCCCTCGGTATCTGGTGTGGTTCCAGCTTTGCTAGTTGGTCATTTTGCTTTTTGGTTGGCTGGTTGCCTTGCTTGGTTTGGTCCTGGCTCAAGACAAAAATGTTGCCTAGTTTTTGGGGCAACATGCGGCATTCTTGTTGCAGATGCATTAATAATGCAACAATAGCAAAGAGAACAACGGCAAAGCAACGCAGCGTAACGTAATGTAACGTATTGTAACATAACGTAACGTAACGTAACATAACGTAATGTGAGATGCGGGATTTGAAGCTGCCCCGTTGGCAAATGCCCTCCATTTTATTCATGGCATCCACGTGCGGGTGACACGACTGGAAGCAATTTACGATGTGGTCGCCGCAACAACATGCAATTAATCATATTCGTTGTTGCTGCCACTCCCCCCCCCCCTCCCCGCCACCCCTCCCCCTTGATGGTAGGCAAGGTAGTGGCCGACATTGCCCAAAAGAGCCACTGGCTGCTCCACTTTCAGTTTTTACTCAGTCAAACACACCAAGGACGCGTCGCACAGGCGAAGGCCGCCAGCACAGGACACAGACAGGAAGAACGAAAAGAAAAAAAGAAGAAAAATAGAAAGCTGAAAAAAGATATTCGACCTTGAGCCAGCTGCAACTATTTCGCACATCAAATCATAATTTATGGCCTGTGCCACCAAAATCGAGCAAATGGCAATCAAAGTGAGCCTGCAACGTGCCTCCTGCCCCCCTCCCGCCTGGCAACTCTCAACTGGCAACTGGCAACTGGCAACTGGCGGTACGCAGTCGCCCACATAATTATCGCTTTGATTTATGGCAGCATTTTCGCAGCCAATTACTTCGCACACAGCCCGGCAAAAAGAATGGCAAAGAAAAAAAATAAATATAAAAAACGAACAAGAAAATGGCAAGCGGAAACGGAAATCACATGGAATGTGCTGCATGTGGCAGGCAATATATATGTATGTATATATGTCAGAGCTCTCTAACGAACTCCACGCCATGTCAGATCAAATTTCGAATTTCCAGCTGAAAGGTCACATTCACACCGACAACTGCCTGGGGCCATCAACAGATTGCGTGCAATGCAAATCACCTTTGCCCAGGACCCAGCAACTAATTAAGTTAGGTTCCCACAATTACACGGTAATCGGAGAATCCGAGAATCGGATTGCCGGACGAGATTCCGTTGCCATGGATCTTGATCCAAGCAAATGTTGCAACAACAAAATACACGCTAATCGATCGAAGCTCATGCTGATGATGAACTTTTTAATATTGGTTCCATGGCTCTAACGGTGGTTTTTGTAGTGCATATCGGTTATTGTAGACCCTGTAATGTACATTGTTGTATAACATAAAAATAGATAAAAAAATGCTATTCAATTTTCAATGATCTCGTATTTTCTGAAATAAGTACGATTTTTTATTTCGTTCTCAAGATTTAAGATTCCAATCTAATCTTCCGATAATTAATTTTGGATATATGTATATTCTATTAAATACTACCTACCTTAACGCTGAGTCATGTCCATTTAATTCGGAGTCTTAACTGAACAATTATAGCTTAAATTCATGCTAAAAAGATTCCAGCTAGTTATGAAATAGATATGTAAATATATAAAAACATTGATTCATTTTAATATTTTTCTTTGCGAAATTATGTAAATTATCTTAGAAGTGCAATATTATTATTGGGTCTTTTGACTAGATTGTTTGCCTTTCGCATGATATTTCTTCGGGGTTGCTTTTAATCAATTGTAAATACATATTACACATTTGTATTTATTGCTAGTTAATTGCAGACGATTTACGCCTTTTGATTGTTGCCAATGTATTCGACTTGAAGAGAGCGAGTAAAATGATGCAGCTGCGATGCATTTGCCACTTGCTGCTCCATTTGCTGGGAGTGCAACATACGCTTTGTCTTTGTCCCGACAGGCGGTAATCAACTCAATTGCGCTCGTCCTTGTCTCCTTTGACCCGATTCGGGAGTCCCCCCTCCCCCCACCGACGTAGCGTCGTGTATGCGGGTGCACTCGCAGTCGGTTTATTTCACTTACCATCCCCGTGTCCCATTCCCCTCGCAATTGTGTTCTCTGAACTAACACAAAGCTAACGCGGCAGCACTTACCCCTGCCCCCGACCCCGACACCGCTTTCGCCCCCCTCCCCTGCCCCTTTGCCCACATCCTTAGCCAGTCTCTCGGTTGGGTTTGGCATTGCCGGCGCCTTTCGGTCCGGGCTCTTTGTTTAACGCGCTGCACGCCTCGTTATGCACAAACAAAGCGTCTCACTTCAATTTGGCAGCAAATTATAAGAGTCAGCAGCGACAGTGGAAGCTTTTTGCCACACGAGCTGCACGTGCTGCTTGAAACTATCGATAGCGATATGTATACGATAGTTGTGTAATGGATTGTCCCAAACATCGCTTCTGAAACCCTCACTCTAAATCAAAGTTTAAATGTGATTCAACAATTTTTGAAAATATTTGGTTATACGCTAAGCCTTAAGCCACAAAGTGCCTGAGCAGTAACAGTTAAATTATAATAGTTAGCAGATAACTAAAGCTATAACTTGTAGATCAACTAGAGTATTATTACATGCAATCATTTGAATGTTTTTATTAAATAATAAATAATTCATAATTTTGATAGTACAAAAAGAAAAACATTTCCATATGGAACACCCCATAGTAAAACACTATTTTCAGAATTTAGACTGAAGAATTTTTGATCGTCAAAAAAAATAAAGAGTTGAGAAAAGCATTCAGGAAGTTTTATTTTGGATATTTGGAAAGAATCGTCTAAAGAAATATCTGGCTTATTCAAATACAGCTTCGACTGTTTTTCTTTGCAATAAATAAAAATAGTGATTCAAGTGGGATAATTATATAGAAATGCGTTCTATTTTACAAAGTGCTCTTCCGATTTTTCTGTAAAAACAGCCGGAACAACAGATAGAAGCAAAATATGAAAGCAGCAGCTGCCACAGCAATGAGGGCAAATTTATATTGCGGACATTTGAGACGGTCAAAGTTCGGCCGTCGAATGAATCCGGCCGATGATAACGAGCATAGGCGCAGCCATAATGAGAGGCAGTTGCTCTTGTCCATGTCCCTGTCGATGGGAATCATTGATGCAATGCTGATGATGATGATGATAATGATGAAAATGAAAATGAAAATGTAGCGAACGTTGATGAGCGGCTGTTGGGGATGCTGAGCGTTGAAACATTATCGTTCACTTGGGCATCATTGATAACTAATGTTGGCCCATTAATCGGGGCAGTCAGCAGGAGTTGTTGTTAATGTTGTTGGCTCTGCTGTTGCCGGCCTGATTAAGCCGAACTCACACACCCACTAACAAAGAAGCAAACAAACACAAGCTGACCAAGTGAAAATGGGCAACTGGCAACGGGAAACTGGCCAACAATTGGGCTCTAATGCGTGTTAAACTTTTTATGTTGCCCATGTCCTGCTTAATAATTGAACAATAAAGAATGTCATTAAGTAATTTGTGTATGCTAAGCCATAAAACATACACACACACACACACACACATTTACATTAATTGTTAATTTAGTGCTCGTTTAAGTTTAATGATTCGTGGGCATGAAATTTTAAAGTTTATTGCCCAACTCAGCGCCAACAAATTACAGATGTGCGGTATTTGCAGCAAATGAGCGACTTATCCCTACAGCAAACACACACATGTCGAATACACACACATGCACACACACACACACACACAGACACAGAGACATAGAGACACACACACACCCGCAGGGCCTACAATCAAAAGGACCTGCCCCGAATTTAGCCACTGATTCATGTTAATTAAATGAGACACAACTTTAACAACTTTTCTTGGCGCTTTTGCTTTTTTATACCCTGCAATTCAGCTTAAATGGGGTATGATAAGCTTGTGCCACATAATAAATGTAACTGAGATATAACTGAATTTTAAGCATAGGCTCAACATCTTTCGAATGTATAAAAAAAAAATAAAATGACCTCTCATGAATTTGTTAGCTACATTTCGAATCAGTTTCGGAAACGTCTCCAATTAAAACACTTTTTATTGTTGACAGGAGCAAAAATACATTTCAAGTCAATTTCAGATAGATCTAAAGCATATCACTTTCTGTGATCGCACGCTGGTCGCAAGTCTAAGAAAAATACCCTGTACAATATTACAAATCGGCACACGGCATGCTTGCTTTTTGGAGAACGTTTGCTGACATTCACCTCGATCGGGTAATAAACACAGAAGATATCGTTGTGTGTAGCTTTCGATTGATCGAACGAACTGAAATTAGAAATGATCCCATTGCAATAGGTTGAGATTACATGCATTCTGAGTTATGTAAGTGTGTGTATCTGCAGGATCAGGAATTAGTTTTGAAAGTATTTTGAGTGATTTACTCTCAGGGAAAACCAATTTGCTCTGTTAAGCACTGCTAAAGAGAGAGCTGATATTAACAATATTACCTTGATGTAGGACAGCACTTAGCCAGGCAGTGGAGCCCGTTCACCTTTGGCTTGACACTGTGGCGGCCTTCGAGTTCGCTTGGTGGTTGGCCAACCCCAAACTCCAACCATTCAACGCACCACCAACATATGCGTCAATTTCGCTATTGATATCGATCAATGGCCAAAAATTCGTGGACCAAAACTTTTGTGCTTTTAATTAGAAATCGAATCCTGAGGCTATCCCTGTGCAAGTTTTATCTCATGGCTGTGCGGGATAGAAGGAGAGGTGAGGTCAGGTCAGGTAGGGGAGTCAAGGGAGTGGGACGCAATCAAAGTTTGTCAACGTGCCGGGGGCCCAGCTATATGGTATATATGTATGTACATATAAAAGAAGAGTCGTGTGCTTTGTGCAGACTGTACAATAAATGACATGATGATGATACTTCAATATTAAGCGCATGCACATCGTCGTGTTGGTGGCTGTTCAAACTTTTCAGTCGCCAATTTAATTGAGCTGAAGCTCATATGCATCTATACGTATTACGTGTTACGTGTTACGTGTTACGTATCCACAAAGTTAGTCCAGTACTACACAAACTATTCTTCTTGTACTCAGTCAAAGACATGGCTTATGGCACAGAAAATGTCATCGTAAAGTTCAAGTTTCAAATTCTTGATTTTAGCATGTATGTTTTGATTCAAAATAAAAAAACTTTACAAACTCTGACTTATAATATTTGCTAAGAGCGAAATGAACAATCCGATTTGCATGAAGTTTCTCGAACTTCCGAGATAACTAATCTTTTGTCGTCGTTGCAATTGATTTTATCCCGGAATCCCGTATTATCTTTTAAAAAACAAGTATATATGTATATAAGTGTATGGTCACACCTCAAAACGAGTTACATGGACGAATAGTCTTCGCGAACAAAAGAAAAAAGAAAGAAAAAAAAAGAACAACAAAAGCAACAATGGTCGCCAACATATTTCTGTTCTTTCGTTTACTCTCTGTGTCAGCAACTAGTAGTGCCGTTGTATTTGCTCGCCCATCTTTCGCTCACTCTCTCAGTGTTTCTCTCTCTGCGAGTGCAAGTTTAACTGCAGCCATCAGCGCCCGGCGCTCTTTTTCAATTTCAATTAGAAACTTTAACTGCCTCACACACCAAAACAGACTCAGATGTGCTCTGCTGCCTTTCAAATTGTCGTCAGCAGCTGCAGCGACTGAGCAAGCGAATGGCTTCTGCTGCTGCTGCTGCTGCTGTCGCTGCCTCTGCTGCTGTCTCTGCTTCTGCTGATGCCTCTATCTCTGTCTCTGGTGCAGCAGATGCTGGCAGAGCATTGGTGTGCGTTACTTTTTCAGTGCAGTGTTGAGAGGGCGAGAGCGAGAGAGAGCAATTTAATTTCTTTTTAGCTGCCATTCGGAACGTCTTGTGATGAAGCAGCAACGACTTGACAATTTACCAGCAACAACCAACCTCCCCCCTCTCCTGCCACCCACAACAGATGCAAGTTGAATATAACATACATATGTCTATATACATATATACATATATACTATATCTGTTTGTAAGTGTGTGTGTGTGTTGGAAGCTCACTATTAAAGTAAATCACTTAAGCCGGTTGCAAAAATAAGAAAGAGCGTAGAAATTCACACACACACACACACACACTGGCAACTGTGGCCCCGACTATGCAAAGACAGAGACAGCACACAAATACACAAGCACACAGCTCCATCTAACTGCTTCGAATTTTGTCTTTGAAATGACTTATGTATGTATATACACATGTACATGCATACTTACACTTATACTTAAGTGAGACTGTTAATATTTTGCGTCTTTGAGTGTTTCATTTAGCATTGGGTCGAAAGTAGCGCAAGGATTTAACGATGCACAGAAAATTACGTTAGTATCCTTGGGCTTAAAACGCATGTCAAGTGCAACAGCGACCGCCGAGTAACGAATAAGAGCCACCAAGCAGAGAGGAGATTGAGAGAGACTAGGAGAGAATTAGCAGCATAAAACCTTAGAGCACATGAAACTATCTACTAAGTAAACTGCTTTTTAAGCGTTAACTGCATTCTCAAGTGATTTATTTTGTATTACGAGTTTGTGTCGCTTTTCCACTGAATTGGTTAAGGCAACCCAAAAAATTAGACGCATTCATGAAGACTACCTAATATATAATTTGAATTTGTTTTCCAAAATTTTGAAAGCTCTAACTTTTCTCGATAAATTCCATTTATTGAATGTGTACTTTTTAAGTTGTGTGGCTCGTAACAATTATCAATGCAACACACAAGAATCTAAATAAACGTCGTTATACTAAAAAATCAATTAAAATTTGTTTAGTCAATTTTATTTTAAAAAAATATCTATCGTTGTATTTTGTGAGCACAATTTTTCCATAAGCACAGCTGCGTTTTCGACATACAAATTTGCTTTAACCTTTTTTTGACATCGCATGTGAATGAAAATTCATTATAATCGCAAGCAATGCGAAAATTGTAAAGTTAATTGGGTGCACATTCACTTTTAGCCAAGAAATAACCTCATCTTGGCATACACAGACAAATACACAAAAGCTGTTACTAAAACTGAACTTTTTTTAATTACTTAACATGTTAAAATGTTGTTCGTATAAATAAAAAAATAATAAGGTAAGAATAATTTAGAGTTACAATTTAGATACGAGCTTAAAGAACATTTGAAAAGGATACCCCAAGGATACAATTGTTACATGCAACTGCAACATGAATGCACAACGCCCGTGTGGAGACATTTTTACAGTACTGACTGATTGACTGACTGACTGACTGACTGACTGACTGACTGGATGACATTCAAGATGTCTTCAATTTTAATAAATTTCGGGGACATGTAGTCGTCGAATGCAAGCGAGCGCGACAGTTGACAGCTGCATGGGAAGAGGAAGGAGCATAGCAGAGAAGAGGAAGTGAGGAAAGGAGGAAAGGAGGAATGGAGGAAAGGAGGAAGAAGAGAAGGTGGAGAAAGTAGAACATCGACATGGCGACACAATTTAGCTTGACGCTAGCAACATTGTTGCCACGTTGATATTGCACAGACTGTTACAGCTACAGCTTCTAGTCGGCTATGTTTGTTGGCTGACAGCAAGAGGGTGGGGGAGGGGGGTCACGCCAAGGACAATGCAGTTGTGTGCGTGTGCCTGTGCGTGTCTGTGGCTGAAGCTTGCGGGCGTCGCTTTAGTTAAAGGTCTTGCCACGCCCCCTCCATCTCCAATGAGCCAATGAGCAGCCCCCTTTGTCGCTCTCCCCCCCTTCCATGTGCTCATTTCATAGGGAATACATTTATATTTTTGTACATTTTTCTCTGGCAGCGTCAGTGCTATTTATCATTTGGGGTCAGAACCAACTTTGCCACCCCCCACCCACCATTTTACCTGACTGCCAGACAGAGTACGAGCATGTCTCCGGCTAACCGACTGACGTATTGTCGGAGTCGCTGTTCCGTTTATCAACGAAGCGCCAGCAAATTGAGCGTTCAATGCTGCAGCAACTTTGGCAGCTTCTGATTACAGATTGTTTGGCCAAAAAACAATAAATACTGATCACAAATTACGCATACGCGACGTTGGCCTTGGCGACTGACTCCTGTAGTTAGCGACTACAATTTATTGATATCAAATTTTGGATACTCGTATCTAGTTGATGACAGTACACACAAAAGTTGCTATTTGTCATGTCATAATAGTAATCAATGACAAAGTTTTCGTTACTACCAAAAAAAAGGTAAATAAGTTTATGATTTCAACGTGTTGCCAATTAGCCAGGGAGCACATTGGGGTGACTCTTGAAGGCAGCCGAGAACCGATAGAAGAAATTATCAAACATCCTAAATTACTATGAAATGTCTGAACCCATGAACATTTATTCGATATGATTGAAGGATTCCAAAATTAAACAACACTTCAAATGAGTAATTTAACCAAATATACTCGTGTTTTATTGAGAACGGAACATTCACTCGCATTCACGTGGCATCTGACAACGCTTTGAGCCATATTTGCCTCAATGGCCATAAGAAGCACTCAGCAATCGGGGCCGTCGGAAGCCAACGCAATGCGACAATGTAGCGACAGGTGTTGCATGTGTGTAGATACTTTTTCGGTCCATATTTTGTAGCCACGAATAGCGAAAGCGTGTATCGCTCTGAGTTTGCGAATGACATGACATTTGACACGGTTAAAAGTACTTCGTATTGGGCTGGAGGAGGGCACGGAAATTTGTGTGTGTGTCCCAAAATAAGCTGAAAGCGTTGGCATGCATAAAATATTACAATACATCAAAAGGATTGCTAATACAGGTGTGTGCGCCACTTGACAGTCAAACTTTAAACTCAACCCCAATGCCAAAAAGCCAATACTGCACAATCCAGAGCTCACACTCCCCCACCACCACCCTCTCCACGCTATATATGTATGTATGTATGTATGTGTCTATAGGAAGCCATGACTGTCTATCGTTGCCTAAATATACATATATCTCCGTGCCAGCTAGTGACAAGGATGCTGCGCACTTTTGATTTTAAAGCGCCCTGTCACGGCACTTGTTTAAGTGTATAAGTGTGTGTGTGTGTGCGTGTGTGTGTGTGTGTAATGTAAATGCCTATGCATTAAGTGTACAGCTAACGTTGAATTTGAATATACATAAACAAGTACAAAAGTATCCTTAGATGCCAATCGAGCTTATGGCCGTGGTAGATCATCATCGGGGCTCGGGACTCGAGGAGGATTACACAATCAAAATTATTGCTACTCGGGAATGCCAAGCACGCTTATCGTTACCCAACTGTAGTATAGCCACAATTATGTTGGCTTAATTCGGTCATTATTAATCGACAATCGAGTGGGAAGCTATTTATTTGGTATTCACGCATAAAACTCGATGATTCTTCTTCTCGCCCCACGTTGGGCGCCACGTATTTATCACAAATAAATGCTACGTATAAATTTATGTATATTAGCACAAGTAAAATGAGCTGAAAGAAGAAAAAGATAAGCATGTCTTAATTTGTATAGCCATTCAACATGCGGCGATGCCTTTAAGAATTCCATTTCTAAGCTCGTTTTCTGGCCCGTTTGGAGCTGGCTTCAGCGCGGCTCTTGGCCTGATTTCCAGCAGCTGCACAGCATGGAAAGTAAGGCTTTGACTGCAGTTAGCATTGCATTGTCCTGTCTCCCATCCCTGTCCCTGTCCCTGTCCCTGTCCCTTTGCTGGGCAAAGCGTTTTGCACGGGAGCACAAACACAAAGCGGACACAAAACTTGTCCTTAAGTGCAGGCCAAATAGCGATACGGAATGGGAAAAGGGAAGGGGTAAAGGACGGAAATGCAAATGCCAAAATTATACAAGAGAAATCAAAAATAAATGTGTCACGGAATAGCTGTATACAACCTCTAGATACCCTGTAACAAGTTTTGGCCGTTGTAATTTAACTTTTTATCTACTCGTTATGCCCAGTGTGTAGTTCAAACACATTTTACGAGGTATACTGAATTGTTTAGTGCTTTCACTTATTCCTTTGTTTAAATTGTAACAGGCTCTTATACTTCAGAGCGCCCTTTGCGCGTCTTCATCATAACTGCAAACAAAGAATAACGAGGCAAACAGTCAAACAACTGAAGAACCTGAACTATTTGCACTGCAACTTGCTAAGTGGTCCCCTTGCTGCTCCCCCCGCCCATGCCACGAACACAAACAACAGCAAAATAGCATAATACAAATAAAAGCCAAGAGAGTCAACAAACTCCCAGGAGATATAGGCGCAGGAATCTACAACATTTTTATAAGAGCTTGCAAAAAAAATCAACAGAAAACAAAAAACAAAAAACAAAAGCAAATCCTGACTTACAGATTACGGATTGGCTTTTATACAACAATGAATATTTTATTTTCTCTATTGTTCGATTTTTTATTGAATCTTACTAATAATATTGATTTGCTATTATTTTACCCCTTTTAGATTCGATATTTTAAAGGTTTTGCCCAAAAAAATTAATCTTCCATTTAAAAGATGCCAGCAAATTTACTTGTACACTTATACATACTATACATATTTAATGCATGTAAATTGCATTACCTTTCAAAATCATGTCGAGATTGCAGGCGAAACAGTTAAATTAATTCGGGTGCACGCAGCGTATGCGTAATTTCAGTTAATTTTTAGCCATTTTATGAATCACGCGAATTATTCATGGTAGTTTCGTGTGTAAATAAGTAATTGAATAATTATGTATACCTTCTGCAAAACATACGCCCAGAATAATTTCACATTTTCATGTTTGAGCACACGGACACACACACACACACACACACACACACACACACGCGCAACTGTATGGAAAAATTGTTGTTTGCATTTATTTAGATTATAAAATTGTTGCATTCAATTTGCGGCTGTCGACAATGTTGATCAATTCCACATGCAGAGAGAGCGAGAACATAATAGTACCTGATTAATGATTCCGAAATGAATCATTTTTAAATCCCAATATGTAAAACTGTCCGTGCTGATTGATTGGCAATCAACGCATAGCCCAAATCAGAGCTTGGCAGCTGCCCTCTTTCCATTTGATTCCAATTTGACCGTTAATCGGGTATTTTCGAATTCACTGGACTCTGGATGAAAGAATATTTATTGACAAACAAATATTTGAAACGCCAGTTATTTATTTAAAAAAATTAAATATATGAGGTACAGCGTTAAAGTTGGAAAAAATTTAGAAATTAAAGTTGATCGATAGTCCTTTCAACAACTTAAGAAATAGAAGAACGTGCGGAACTTGAATGCACAACTTTTATATTATTTCAAGCTTAGTTTCGATTTGACACCTTCGAAGTTCTATCCAAACTCCCATTTATAGAGAAGGAAAAATGAGTTCAAAATCAATTGTAGGAAATGTTTCGAGGACTCATAGGTACAACTTGGTATACTTTAAAATACCTTTTTGGTATCAGCGACAGGGATCTGTTAATTAATTAAGAATCAAGATTGATTTGAGAAATCAAATAAAGTAAACGACCAAGTATCAAATAAAATATACATAGAGGGCTTTGATTCTTTCTTCTTTTTTTTTTTTTTGAAATGTCTGAACTAATCAGAGTCCTAATGGAAAGGAACATCCTGGGACGAGTGCCGAGTGCCGAGTGCCGACGTCGTCTGCATATTTTCTGAGCTCATTAATTGAAATTCTTGACTTGGTCGTCTTTAAGCATTTCATTTTTTGTTGGTATTCCACGCTTGGGTCTTGAGGCTCTGCGCTCTTAAGTCAACAATTTTATTGTTATATTCTTCATTTTTATGCGTTAAGTTTTTTTTCCGCTTTCAAATTGCAATTAAAAGATGAAAGTATACTGCCGCGTGCTTTTTGCGTCTGTCAAACAATTTCAATTAAAAGTTAATTAACTTAATGAAACGTTTGGCTCGATTTTGCACTTTGTTGCCTTGGCCCACGCGACGTATGCGCAATGCACATTCTTAATGCCACCTTGTGGGTGAACTCTTAATTCCAACTTGTGTATATAAAATCGCACCACTTGTATCCATTTCAATTTCAACTGTTCCTCAAACATTTCATCAATGATCATTAAATAATTATGTTAATTATAAATAATGAAATAATATACGTTTAAACGAAAACTTTTTAAATTTCAGTGAGCGTGCAAATTAAACAGACGAAATAAAAATGATGGAAACGATAAAAATATCAGCTTAAAGTCTCAGTTAACTTAATGAAAGATATTTTGATGTGAAATGCTTACAAATTGCTGTCATATCTCAAAATATATTTCAGTCAAACTTTAACTAGACTATGAAAATACGGCACAACATTTTATTTTGAAAAAAGGAAAACCCTTAAAGCAAGATGCCAAAGAGAACAAATTCGTTTAATTAATATTCTATTTGCACTTTCCAAAACCGTTGGTTCTCTTCGACGAAAAGTCGAGAAGAAAGATTGTTGTTTTCAAATTAGGAATTCTGTCTCAAGAACGCCTCGAAAAACAAAACAATATTATGACACTCATCTCATCTGTCTGTCCGGGTACAGTGACTTAATCAAGACTTGGTCTTTAGCTAATCCTGATATGCGAATCGTATACATATGTACATCTATATAATGACTCCGTTCACTTTTTTGCTTTTATTTCGTCAAACAGTTACTTTGCTTTCATTGCCTTCTTTTGAAGGCCTTTGATAAATCTCTGTGGGTCGCACACGAGCGTAAAATGATTTGATGTGCTCTTAAGCTGACTCCGGCTTTTGCTCACACACACACATATATGCATATTTATACACACATTTGTATCTCGCTTTCCGTTAGTCTCTACTTTTATTCGTAATTAGTTAATGTGTCGGCGTCGTCAGTCGCATTGGTGCGAGTATTACGCCGCCTAAGCACCGCGCCAGTCCCAGCCAAGGGAGGCATCATCCGACTAGACCAGAGCAAACCTCGATCCCCCAATCGCCCAATCCCCCCTCCGTCCGTTCCCCTGGTGGTTGTTACAAAGGAAAAAGTCGCTGCTTCGGGTTGTATTATATGTTATGGCCTTATGCTATTTATGCAGGTCTTTGTACCAGCTGTCCCATTCGTTATTCAGTACCTCTGTGCAGCCCCCGACGCACCCCTCTGTTCCGCACCATACTCCTCTTCCTCCCTTCCACCCGCGCATACGTATTCATCCATATTCCTCGCCTCACAGCCTCCCTCAGCCGGCTGCTGCCTCGGCTAATGAAATACATCTACTCGTACACATGGCAGCCTTCAAAGCAACTTTTTTTCTTTTTCTTTGGTATTTTTTTGTTAGCCGCATTTACACATAGACACGCACCACACACTCACACACACATTTGCATGCATAATACGTGTGTGTGTGTGTGTGTGTTGTGCATTTATTTCACATGTCGTTCGCTCATTATACATGTGTGTGTATGTGTGTGTTTGGGTGTTTGTGTGCTTGTGTGAGCGAGCAACAACATTAAAAATGAAGGCGTTTTACGTAGCGTATGCTTAATACATTAAGTATACGCCACGTTTAGAGCGTGCGGCACAGCCAAGCCTGAAAAGGTTTTGCGCTGACAAGAAAAGCGAAAAAATCTGTCATGCAGCTGTGTTTCTTGTTCTCTTATTTTATTTTTGTTTTTTCTTCTCTGCTATCTTACAGGTGAACGTGAGCAACACCTGGACAATGCCACAGGAGGGTCTGAATGTGTTCTATCGTTTCTTTCGTGATCGCATCTCCTGGTTCGAGGCTGACGCCGTGTGCCAGTTCCATCATGCCAATCTGGTGACAGGTAAGCGATAGGCGGGACACAACGGACAGAGTGACAGAGTGACAGAGTGACAGACCACAAAGCCAATGCGAGGCGACCAAGCTAAGGCTTCAGTTAGAAATATGTCTGTTTACTTATTCAATACAATGATGAAAAGGTCAGGTGGAAATGCGAAGGAAAGCACGATGACAAAGAGGATGTTAAGGAATGCTAAACGCCAACGCAATGTGAAATGCAAATAAGCCCAGCGACAAGAGCAACAGAAAACAAAGACCGAGCACAGAGTGCACGGAGTTCTGAGCTCAACAAACTTGGATGGGCTGGGGAATGGGAAATGGAAATGGAAATGGAAATGGAAATGGAACTCAGCGTAGCTGGTTGCACATTATTACAAATGTCCGGCAGATGTTGTGACATCGTCTAGGCAGAAGCTGCACCTTGTCTAGTAGACGTCCTCTGGGCACTGAGGATTCGCAAATGAATTGAAAGGACTGCAAAATGACTGCAGAGCCAGAGCCAGAGCCAGAGCCAAGGGCTTTTAGAAAAGGGTCGTGTTCGATGGCAATCCCAGTGCCTATCATGTCATGTACATAGTCCATATGAGAACACAATAAATCCATGTGACAAATACTGACCACTGCAGTGCAGGACAAAGATCAGAGTATCGGAGGATGCAGGATATTCAAATAGTTCAATGTTCAAGTAAAACAAACAGCGGTCAACCATTTCATGTGCACACTGCACTCGTAAATAGATAAATACTGAGATACTCGTATATGTATGCACACTTGATAAATTGCTCATGCCACTCAATGACAATGGGAATTCAAGTTCTCAATATTGAAAAATATGCAAGTATGTCATTGGGCCAACTCTCTCTCTCTCTCTCTCTCTCTCTCTGTCTCTCTCTACCTTTCTCTACACAATGAGACAAAGCATCTGCCATCGAGGGAATTTTCGTATACTCGTCTATTCGCCCCGTGTCCGCCTCGAAGTAACATTCGAATTTAATCTCAGAAAGTCGCACAGATGAGTTGCCTGATTGTATGCCATGGCCAATTGGCAATCCCTTACATATATTGTATTAACTTGTGTACAACACTAAACTGAAATATATATCTGGAGGTTGGGCCAGTGCCCATAAATAAGTTGCAGCTCACGGATCTATGTAAATGTGTGAAACAGATGAGCAACAACAACAAATAACAAGAAGAACTGAAAGTGCACAGCTAAATAACCACGACAGTATGACCAAATAAATAAATAGATGAATCGAACAGAAAATAGTCTGAACTAAGGTATATTCGCTGGCTGAGACAACTTCAGCTTGAGTAAAATAAAAAAGAAATTTAATTCGGATGCCTTAGTGTACCACAAAGTTCATATAAATTGGATACATTTCCTAAACTTATTAGAATCTTTATTGTCGAAACTTATTTTCATATAAATTAGAGAGCTAGTAAATAAAAGGGAAAAAGTCGAAAATTAATAATTACACTCAGATCCAACTTTTTTTTCTGTTGGGATAATTGAATATCTGAATCTGAAAAATTAAATTAAATAAATTAAGAACAAAGTAGACAAAAGAAATATAATTTTATCGTTTAATCAGGGATTAAAAACGTAACCGTAACTGTTACCGTTACCGGTACTGAAACCCTTAACCGAAAGAAACCATTCAAATGTAGTAGCAGAACCGAAATTTCGATATATTTTTCTACAAAAAAATGTGTGTTGTATTCTGTTACTTATGGATGTATATATTTTGACTATCAGTTAAAAAATATAGTACTTAAAATGTAAGTTAGGTTTAATTTGATAAATACGAGACGTTTCTGATTTTTTCAACATTTAAACAAATGTTAGATTGCATTTTTGTATCGGTACGAATCGCTAACAATACCTTAACCGAACGGGCAAAACCGAAATAGAACCTTTTACGGAAACTGTTGATTTGGAACGTACCGTAACCGGAATCGATACTTGTATCGGTTTGCCTGCGTATAATACCCATAGAAAAGTTTCTTAATAATTTTTGTGAAATATCAATACATACAGGGAATGTCGTAGTCGAACCACCCGAGCAGCTTAGTTTTCCCTCGACTTTTTTATGTGTTTTAACAATTTGTGTTGACACAAGATGGCAACTGAAACCGAACGATCGAGTTGGACTGTCAGTCGGCGCGCTGGGTACGATATACGGGATGCTTTGGGTGGATTGGATGTTATGGGTGTTTTTCGTTTTGGTTTTTGTTTCTTTCCTTTTTCCTTTCTGGCCACTGTCCCAAATACTCAACATGGAAAAACAATGTGCCTCGCAAATTTAATAGAAATATTCGTATCGTACAAATAAAAACCATTTGTCTCGTTCTCATTTTCATTCCCATTCCCATTCCCATTCACATTCACATTCACATTTTCGTTGTATTCATTTGTTGTTCTTGTAACCCTTTTATTCATGTTGCTGCCGTCATTGTTGTGTTGTTTTTGCCAGTCGACAACAGTTTTCAATTTGATGCAACGCGCGACCTGCTGAGGGAATTGGATGTGAACGACATCGTTTGGATTGGACTCATGCGACCGCAGAACTCGGATCGTTTCATGTGGTCGTAAGTACAGTGGAAACACCCAAAATGACACACACAACACCCACAGAACAATAGCAACAAGCAACGAGCAACAAGCAACACCAATAAACAACAAATGTATTTTGTGCTGCAATTGTTTTGCTTGTGTTAATATGTATATTTATGTCTCGGAATTGTTCAGGACGTGAATATTAACGACTTCTATATATAGCCGAAAGTCGTTAACAGACTAACGGGCTATTCAATCGTTCCGATTAACCTATTGTATAATTCGACTCAAGTCCGATACAATGAATAATAAACTAAATTAATGTACAACACGAAAAGCACTTACAATTTTCATGTGATTTTTAGAGTGAGACTATAAGAATTAATTCTTATTATTATTAAATAAACTTTAATTGTGTGTTCGAGAAACTTCATCTATTACCTTTGAAAATCGATTCTATAAATCTGAATAAATATTCCAATATTCGATAATGGTTATGATACGAGTATTATATAAAATTCCTATTTATTTTGTTTAACAGAAAAGTTATCCTTAGCTATTCAAGGAAGATCTTAATCAGCTTATGCTTTTTTTTGGAATTGAATCGATTAATCGATTTAAATGATCGAGAAATCGATGAAACTGTTGTAAATACTAGATTATACAATAAATAACTTTAATCACTCAGCAACTCACGTCCCTTGGTGGTGGATACCGGCTACTGGGCCGAGTCCCTCCCCCTGATGGATGCTCCCCTCTGTGCTGTCATCGATCCCATTCGCGACTATCGATGGCACGCATTGCGCTGCGGTGGCCCGGAGACGGCTTCATTCCTCTGCGAAATGCCTGGTAAGTGTTTTGTTTAAGAAAGGAAAGTTAGCTCGGAATTGACACTCCGTATTGGACAGTTCCAAGCTGGGCAGACGCCTGCATACTGAAGGAGATGCCCAACCTGACCATGCAGTACATGGCCGACACGGCGAGCATCGAGCTGATCAGGAACTGCCAGGAGGAGGGTCTGCTGCGACACACTTGCCGGGGCAAGGAGGTGAGTAACGGGCTGAAAACATATTCGAGTCGGGACAATCCGTTCAATTGGCTGATTGAGCTCAATTGCAAAAAGAAGCACATTGCATTTTCGTGTTGTTTTCAAAACTTTTTCGATATTTTTATAACAATGATTATGATTAATTATGGTTCCTCGGAATTCCCTTTATAAGGACATGCAGAAATACGTACACACCTACATGCCTCATAAGCCATGAAAATGTTTTTTATTTATTTATTACTGTTGAGTTTTATTTGAGCGAAAAAATAAAAATCATTAATAAGCATTATTTTTGAGCTCAAACTTTTTTTATCAAAAATATTGATCACGGTCTAAGTTTTATAAAATTACTCAAAAATAATTATTATCAGTGAAGACAAAGGTAAAAAACATAAATTTAAAATTCGTGGCAGAGATTGAGAAAAATAAAGATTTTGGTGTAAACCATTTTTTTCTAGGTCCATTAGAAGTGTGTGATTTTTTAATTAAAAAAAAAGCCATTATTTACGGTCCCTGGTTTTTTGTTTAAATAAATTTATTAAAAAGGAATTCTTATCACTGATTAAAATGTATTTTCATTTAATTTAATTTAATTTAATTTGGTTTAATCAAATTAAATTTAATCTCTTTCTCTCTCTGTTTCTGCGTTTCCTTAAAAAGGACCGTGAGCGTGCGATACGTGAACTCATCTGTCCCAAGGAGCGTTTGGAGGCACAACGCATCAACGACATCACCAATTCGCACTTCAAGTCGCTTCAGATCATCAACAACATTCGCACCGACAACAATGAGAACAACGATATCGAGCTGTTGCCGCTGGTGCCGAACTATGGAGCCAGTGCCCCCAAGATCGAAGTGGCCACATCCGTTGCCGCGCCCGTCGAGCGCTTCAGCCTGGACAAACTGATGATGGCGGATGCGCCAGTTTCACTCTCCCGTTACCACATACCCGACGAGGTGCCGATGCCAGTCAAGAAGTCAGCCAAAAAAGTGAATGTCCACGAGGAGTACGCCAAGAAGCTATTGGCCCAGCACAAGAGCCAGCAAGAGCAAAAGGAGCAACAGGAGCAACGGGAGCAACGGGAGCGTAAGGTGACTGCCAAGCCGCTGTCACATTTGGACATGATGATGGGCGATCAGCCGGCGCTGAGTGATGAACAGTTGCCGGAGGATGTCAGCGATGGCGAAGTGTCCAATGAAATCTTTGAGCCATTGCCGCACAAGAAGAAGATATTGCCGCAGGATCTGAAGACCATGTCGCCAATACCTGAGGAAGTAGCAGCGACAACAACAGTTGCAGCCACGCCAACAACAACAACGACAACGACAACGGCAGCACCTCTAATAACAACTACGGCAGGTACAGCAACAACAACAACGTCAGCACCAACAACAACAACAGCTGCAGCACCAACAACAACAGCAGCACCAGCAACACCATTATTGACAACAACTACAGCAGCGCCAACAACAACAACAACAACCGAAGCAACACCAGCAAGAACATCCGTTGACTACAGCAGCAGCAGCAGCACACAATCACCCGCAACAACAACAACAACAACAAAAACAACGGCGCCATTAACGACAGCAACAACACGCGCAACAACTGAAATCAACATTATGAGAACAACAGCAACAGCAGCAACAACAACAACAGTAACACGCGGAGCAACAGCAACGGAAGCGGAAGTGGAAGTGGAAACGGTAGCAGATACAACAGTTGTTGCCGTAACCGGTAACTCCGCCAAAACCTACACCAGCAGCAACAACAACAACAAGCCGACACCAAGCACAGCAGCAATGCCGACGGTCACTATCGCACATCCGATACATCCGGGACAGCAGACGCGCGACGAGATGCCCCATCCGCACATCAAGGAATCGGCGGACAACTCGCATTTTATACCACCAATGCTGCTAGTCAAATCGCACTATGTGCCGCCGGCCAAACATGGCGACCATGCTGAGCACGGGGAGCACATTATCTCACCAAAGATAACAACAGCAACATCAACAGCAACTTCAACAACAACATCGACAACAACAACAACAACAGCAGCAGCTCCAACAACAAGTGCGCAGTTGAATGAGGAAACGAATACGTCGAATCGCGGCAATGTTGTTGCTGTTACTGTGACAACAGCAACAATGCCAGGCACAAGCGTAACAGCTATTAAGGCAACAGAAACAAGAACAACAACAACCGAAGCGGCAGCAACATCAACAAATATGGCAACCTCAACAACAGCAGCAGCAGCAGCAGCAGCAGCAACAACAGCAGCAACTGCAACAAAAATGCTGACCACTGAGTCGCCTCAGCTGCTGGCAACGACCACAACAAAACAGCCAAAAACATCTAATGAAAACAGCTCAAATGCAACCACAACAACAACAGCAGCAGCAGCAACAACAGCAGCTGCAACTCAAGTGAATAGTGAGAGTGGGCATGCCGAGGATGAGGATGTTGCCGAGGATGAAATGGATGCAACGAGCGCCACAACACGACGCAACTTCCTGCAGGAGGAAACTGAGGCGCCATTTAAGCCAAATCGACGACGTTCGCTAACAAAACCGGAAACTGTTAGCTATTTCAAGAAGATCTTGGGCTAAACTGTAACTGAAGCGACTTTTGCTGTTAGCACACACAGACACACACACATTTCCGATAGCCGTGCACCAGCAACTTCCCCTTTCCCCCTTCTTACTCTCATTTCCTCACTTTCTCTTTCACTCATACTCTCTTTCTCTGTCTCTCTCTCTTTCTCTACCTCTTAATTGGTTTGGAAAAAAAAATCAAAGCTGCATTGCCAGTAAATGGAATCAGTTAATATCGCTGCCTGATTCGACTTCCATTTACAATCAGATTCACATTCCCAACAACAGCAGCATCATCATAATCATAATCACCATCACCATCATCATCATCATCCTACACACTCTTACCCACATTCTGGGCAAAGTTTGCAAAAGTTGGCAATACAGGCCCCGCTTAGCCCCCGACTCGACCGGAAACTCAAGCTGTTAGTCAACGCCAAGCGGAAACGCAAAGCAGCCAAAGAAAACTCGAGCTCTCCAAGTGGCAGCAGCATCTTCCAGTTGGAAGCACCAAATATGTCAATTTTTTCAGCACAACCTTCAAAGTATCGTACCACAAAGACAGGCAGGAAATATTCTGTCAAAAGAAGCCAAAAAAAAAAAAAAAAAAAAAAAGAGAAAAAACGAGGGAACGAGGAAAAGAGAGAGTCGAGAATTGCAGAGGCCAAATCTTAAGTATGATAAATACAAATATGCATGTGTTTACACAGGTAGTAAGCCACATTCATAGAGAGTCTGTTTCAAATTGCGTTCACCTTTATCACAACAATTGGCAGTTGTCAGTTGTCAGATGTCAGTTTTGGCAATAAGCACTTAGTTGGCCACAATTCAAACTCGGCACACAAGTAGTCAATATTTAATTTTCATATTCATGATTATAAGTACTCGTTGTAGCATATATATAATATTACGAATACTATTCAGTATTAAACATAAGTATTATTCGAAACTAGAAACTTCAACTTCAACTTCCAACTCGACTTGAACATCAACGGAACTCGGAACAGGCCACGGTTAAATCATTGATAAATTGATGTATGCAATTATGAAATAGATCTTTTTTTTTTGTCCAAATAGTAAATATAAATCTATATATGTATATGTATGTACTCGCATGTAAGTTACTCGACACAGACAGACAGGTTTGAAGGCTGGCATCGTTGTTAAAACATGCCCAACAGTTGGATTTTGGCCAAGCGATTGTAACGTAACACATTTACTTAACATTAAGAAGATAAACAAAAATTCCAAACAAAAAATCTCGCATGAAACTTGACCTACAGAATTACGTACTCACAAATGAAAAATTAATAATGAATTAATAATAAAGAAAATGCAACAAAAAAAAAAAAAGAGCAAATAATCTGTTCAAAAGTGTTTCGAAAATTCAGTAAAGAAATGACAGGAAAATCGGGCAAAAACATGCGTCAAGTTTGGCGAAAGGACAAAGCGAAGTAGTCTATGCGAAAATACTTAGAATAAATATAAACCGAATAAATAATTAAATATGAATAAAACCCCATCCAAAAAAAAACATTAAAACTCAATGTGATTTTTTATTGAAAGACACATTTTTATTTACAGTTTTTGCACTACTTTCTCAGTTTTGAATAAAATTCCCAATTGGAATTAACCGAAGATTGGTAATATTGAACATTTCACTGATTACTAGGTAAGTAAAATAGGGACTGTATCGAACCATCCAAAAAAAAAACAATAAAACTAAGTGCGATATTTCATTTGAAACTGGAAGTTCTCAACTGAAATTATTAGAAGTTTAATGACATTGAACATTTCACTGACTAGGTAAGTATAAATTGGAGTACTGCCCAAATGGAGTAGATATTCCTGTATCCTAGGGAGTATATCGACCACTCTTGTTCTTGAAATACGAGTAGTCGTACATGTAAATTGCGAGTACTCATGAATATTCTATGGATGCTCCGCTGGTACATATCTGAAATTTCTCTTAAAGTGCTTAGTATGCAACAAAGTGAGCGCCGTCTGTTTGGGTTCGCAGCCGCCCTCGAAATTCACCCCGTGGACACACAGAGAGAGAGAGAGAGAGAGAGAGAGAGAGTGAGAGTGAACGGGGGCAACGATGGCGGCAGATTCTGGATGTGAAAGCTCTGCCAACAACGCCGACACTGCTTTCCGGTTTCGTTTGTGGTGGCCGTTGGCCGTTGGCCTGTCTTCCCCAAACACTCCCGCCTCTGGTTTTTTTTTTTTTTTTTTTTTTTTGTGAAGCATTTCCTTTTAAGCAAAAAGAGCATCGCAGATAGACAGCAACCGAGGCGAGTTTTGGTATCGGTCTCGGTCTCGGTCTCAGTCGCAGCAGCAAATTCTGTGGAACTGGCTGTGGCAGTGGCACTCGCTGTCCACAGATACAAAGACTGTAGGGGAGGAGAGGGTCAGGGAACGCGACGTCCTACTTATGATTGCCCAAAAATCCAATGAAGCGTTGACGCTTGCTTCTGGCCGGGCCAATTGCTGTCATCGGCGAACTGTTCTCTGTGAATAGACAGCGGAAGCGGAAGCACTGCACAGTGGGTCTAACAACAGGGCAAAAAAACTAAAAAAAAAACACCACCACACTCACACTCACAACAACTGCAAACCGCATTGATTTTTAAAGAGCGCTGACTTTAACAAAAATATGATGAATTTTGTGAATGTGCACGCACAAAAATGCAGAGCGATGTGGTCTAAACTTAATCCCGTTTCGTTCTATAATTCGTTAAGAACAATTCGGTCTTTAATTTTCTTATTTTAAGAGTAAAAAATACAGTAAAAATTCCAAAATCAATCAAAATAAATGTCTATTAAACAGTCCTGTTTCGTTACTAAATTAAATAAATTTGGAACTCTGGTTTGACTTACAAAAACAAGTTTCAATTAATATCTTATTTTCATTCTTTATCTAAGGACATATAACAGTATGATACGGGACTATATTGAGCACACCAAATTCTTAAAATAATCCTGAATCTTCCTTGACTTATCCAAACGCTCTGAATCTCAAAATGGCCCTTTAATTTTGAATTTCGTATTTGAATCGAGAATTTTCAAGATCATTGAACTTTTGACACCGCAAATTCTTAATTCAAGTACGAACTTAATTGACTTTTCTCTAAGTGTGTGTGTCTGTATTTGCATCTGTGTGTGTTTATTTATTCTCACATGTTGGACGCAATAATTCTTACGCTTAAATTTGTAATTTCTCTGTTTACCGTTAATCCTTTGCATGCACAACCTCAAGCTGTCTGTATGTGTGTGTGCGTGTGTGTGTGCGTGTGTGGTGGGTGTGTGTGTGTGTGTGCTTGGGTGTATATGTGTGGGTGTTAAGTTACATTTGACAGACGAGCACGCAGCAAATTTATTCCAAGTGCGAACGCTGTGAGCATTTTTATTTTTATGTATTTGTTTTATACCCTGTGCCTATAAAATATCTTAAGGGGTATACGAAATAAACAAATATGTGTAATCAGCATAGGTCGACCCCATAAGAAATATTTAATTCAGAAAAGATCGAACTAAATTTGACACTATATGTCTCGATTCTATTCGAACACAATATGTACACAAAATCTGTCTAGGACAAGTTAAGTGGAAAAGTTACCGTTAGTTGCTGCTAAAGGATATCTGCTAGTCAAACACTCGCCAACAACTCAGCTTGACTTGTTTTTATTCCACTTTTATTTGCCTCGTCAACGACGCGTTTTTACAGTCAACTTGGGCAGCAAATTAAATGCAACTGACAAACAAACTGAAAGACGGACGCACATTCAAACGGACAGACAGAGAAAGGTAAACAGATAGTGAGAAAGAGAGAGACGCTGAGGCAGTAAGATTAAAAGCAAGAAAGACACAAGAGTCCAACAAATGAGAATCATTTGGCATGAAATAAAATGTTTTATTAAGACATGCAGCTTCGGGGCGTAAGCAATTCTACTTATAAGAGTTACCTGAGTGCAAAATATTCCTCATCATCAGATGGGAAGTTGGCGGAGAGCAGGGGAACATATTGAAGTATTTTGATTAAACATGTTTAGTTAATGCTATAATTATACAACTTCACTCTTTACCTATTCGACTCAGTTGGAAAGTTGTTATTTTGGTTTAAGTTACATTAACATTTAGTCGCGATACGTATACGTAATAAATACAATAATTTATTTATTTTTTCTCATAAAGGTGCCAGCCCTAAATATGTATATTTGTTCAAATCTTTTATGTTTAAATGCTTTATCAATTTTAATTAAAATTTATCATAAATAGCTTTTACAACCAATTTCAAAGCAGAATCACATTACGTATACGTAATGCATTTAGCAATAATTTGTATTTCTTCGAACCACGCTGTGAATATCTGGGTAATTAAATATTTTCCATATTTGACTAGTACTTAAATTTCGTTTAACAACATATATGAAAATAGAGTGATATTACGTATACGTCATGCATAAAATAATTAATAATTTTTTAAATAGGTGACATTTCTAAAAGCTCGTGAAATAAATGTTCTCTTTCCCGAATTTCTGTTAGAGTAATATATTTCAATAAAATAAATTGAATATAGCAATTATTTAACAAAGCGATTACCAATTATGTATCTTACGTGAAGCTATATAATTGTATTTATAACTTAAGCTGATACAGTTGTGATTATTCTTGTATTGTGCATATTTTCGTTTCTTACGATTTTCTTAACACTTTCTCAATCAGAAAGGTGGATAATATTCTCTATTAATGGGATGCATCTTGCTTTTAGTTGGATGATTAGCTTACGCTGGCAGTTGTATAGTTGCCGCAATCGGTTAAATGTAAGTAACGCAGAGTCACAGACTCTCAGAGACAGAGACAGATACACAGATCCACAGAACCACAAGCAAACCGCTGGCAAAGCCATTTCAAATTGCGGCGAAAGCCTCGAAGAATAATGGCATTGTTATTGTCACACACACACAATGATAGAGACAGAGAGAGAAACAGAGACAGAGACAGAGACAGAGGGATACGCATACGCGAGCGTCTATTTACTTACAGTCAAGTACTGAAGGATAAATATATTTACAAGGACAAAAAATGCGGCCAATTCAGCTCCATTTGCCCTTTTAGTTAAATTGGCTCAACGTGAAAGCAGAAATAAGTACTCGTAGATCAACTGTTAAGATACGAATAAGACACTTATAACTTTTTATAATATAAAATAATAATATTGATAAACATACACACATACATATACTACAAAAACAAACTTGTCTACTTAATTTGTTGGTAATTTGAAGTGTGCAAGGCATTAGACGATTACCATCTGGGCTCACAATTCCCATAGGCGATTCCGAGACTTGCCTGAAGTTAAATTATAAAGCAATATTTATTGCTTGCGTATTTCTTTCTGTTCAAGAAAAAAAGCAATTAACAGTTTCTTAAAAAATTAGTTTCAATCAATGATAATACTTAAATTGCACAAGGAAAACTTTCAAGTTTTGACAAAGTTATGGAAGTTTGAAGATCTTGGAAAATTGCCAAGAATCGGTATGAAAGTTAGTGATGTACATTTTAACAGTGAATTGAGTTTAACGAAAATCAGTTTAATGAACTCGATACATTGTCCAAAAATAATCGCATTAAAGTACTTGAAAATTGCATCAACTTTGTCGATGTCATTTTACATCACTAGATGAGCTTAAAACTCGCTTGAATTGAATTATTAAAGTGCCAAGCTTGTCCCATCGTGTCCTAAAATTACAAATTAATTGAATAACTTAGTAGCACTTAGATCCAACCTAATATACCATGCGTTTGTTGTTGGCCAAACTAGTGATTTTTCGCTGTGCGAATTATTTAAGAGGCTGTTGATGTGACAAATCCTGATGCATAAATAGAGACGCCTATATAAAACGTGTAAATCGAATTACTGTTCAGTTTCTCTTCAAAGTAGGGATGATTACAGAAAAACAACTAAATTACAAAATCGGACAAAGCAAAGTCAACTGACAATGGACAACTTCAGGGCACATCGATAAAAAAACGAGTCTAATTTATATTGTAAATTAAAACATGATAAATAATAAAACATCCAATAGAGCAGGTAAAATAGTTTTAATATATATATAAGAGGATTACGTAAACTAATGCTTCAAGTTGAAATCTGATCGAACGGTTACTTAAACCGTGGAGTATATTTTCAAACAATTTATATTTTAGCTCACTGACAAAATAATTGCATGTAAATTACTTTCTATTGTGAATAAACTCAACATGAATTTATCGTATTTACTTCGATTTGCTTATCTCTCCTGATTAAGTCCATAAGACCATTCGGGGCCCATTCGGAATGCATTGCTAAATACATTTAGAGCGTGTGATAAATCAAATTTTAACCGGGATTTTCAAAGTCAGCGTCAGCTTTTCGGTTGCTAAAGGTGATAATGTCAGCTATGTCCATTATACCCTTTGGAAGTCGACTCAAAAGGGTATCAGCACGAGATAAGATAAAACTAAGAGATGAAGTCATTTTCGAAGTTCGTAATTAATGAAGGTCGTCATAAAACTCATATTAAAATAATTAGATATTGGGTGCTTCAGCGTTGTGTAGAGGGTATCAACTAGTCGCTCACCATGAACTAAATTAGTTGTATTTGTTGTTGTTGGTATTTTTGGGTGATTTTAGTTTTCCCGCTGGGTTTTTGTCGCTGTGCTTCGTATTTATTATTTATTACATTGTTGTATTAATAATGCAGTCCTGTTGAAATTTCATAATGTTGAACAATGTCATTGACACTGTCGTCGGTTGTCCGTTGTCGGTTGTCCGTTGTCGGTTGTCCGTTGTCTGTTGTCCGTTGTCCGTTGTGTGTTGGCTGGAACGCGACTTGCATAATTTTGTTGTTTGTATGTTGTGGTAAATGTTGCATATATGTATATATATGAACATTTAGTTGCGGTTATGCATTTGTAGTTTGTTGGCCGCACCAAATTAGTGCACATTCTTTTGAATATGCTACAAATCTGACAATTTACAAACTATTTTCAAACTACGACATTGGTCGGAAAAGCATTTAGCACTAAAAATAATAATTCGATTATAAATGAAACAACATGTTTACCATTTCGAAGTGATCTGGCAATAGTTACGAAGTTCGTTTCATTTTCTCAAAATTAATTTAAAGTAAAGCTAATATGCCAGAAAATTGGACAAAGGAAAACATCAAAGGACACACGACATGTGAGAGTATGTGTAAAGTATGTGTGAGTTTGGACTTGGAGTGTTTGTAAGTAAGTATATATATATATGTATATCTTAAGTGCTAACATATTTATGTACGAGTATGTCCGAAATGCCTTTTCGTTTTGAATTGTTCATTGTTGTTTCTGTTGTTGGGGGCAACCATTATGAACCATTCCATACAGACTTCTTTCTCACTCTCTCCCTCTCACTCGCTCTCTCTCTCTCTCTCTCTCTCTGTCTCTTTGCCTGTCCTGCTTGTGGGTATATGTGTCTGTTTATCATCATAAAATTCAATTAAAGCGAAGCGCACACAATCAAACAGCAGATCAAATTAAATGCCAGACAAGCAATTTACTATGTATGCTGCTGAGGGGCGCTGAAATGGGCGTGGCAGCACGTGGACGCCAATTCAGATGTGCCTGCATATGTGTGAGTGGCTATGCGGGTGTGTATGTGTGTGTGTGTGTGTGTGTGTGTGTGTGTGTGTATGTGTGCATGTGTTTTTATTGAATTTGAAATAAGATACAATGTTGAAACAAGCTAAAACCAGCTATTAAACGCTAAAGATACGGATAGAAATGCGGAGAGCTATACTACGCTGATGGAAACAATAATAGAAACAATATAAAATTTTTAAAATTGCTTCGGACTAAATAGTTTTCCTTAATGCCTACTTAGCAATGCATCAAAACATAACTTATCACATTATTAACAAATTGTTTGCAATGTCAAAACGGCTCTTGTTTCTATCATTTTTTCCATCACTGTATGAGACGGTCTCTGACCTCTCAGATATACGGGCATACTTAAACAAGGACACCTGTGTAAGCTACACCAAAAAGGACAATAAATACGCTTTAGTACTATTACAATACATATGTAATTTGAGCGCCTTTTCAGAGCACACGCACACACATGAAAGGAAAACTTAGATGGACCCAAATGGATGGGTGAGAGTGTCTGTGTGTGTGTGTGTGTGTGTGTGTGTGCAGAATATACACCAAAAATCACATAAAAGGCATTGGCACTTAGTTAAGCCAGCGATATTAACAAATGCTGCCGCTGTTGTCCTTTAGTGCCTCCCCACAAAGGACACGACAATAAAGCAACTCGAAAGCCGCAACGAATGCTCAGAGCTAAACTCAACTGAACTCAACTCAACTCAACTCAACTCGACTTAAAGATATCGGGCTGTAACGCCAGTTAATGCCACATGCTACGGCTGGAGCATTTATTGTGGCCAGCCAGAGACAAGAGCGCTTTTCCCATTTTCTATTTTCTATTTCTATTCCCATTTCTAGTCGTATTTGTATTCGTGTTCGAATTCTTCCTCACATTACTGTCCCTAGCCAATGTATTATGTATCTTATGTATCTAAGTAGTGCTCCCGGTGCATCTGTGTGTGTGTGTGTGTGTATTCCACACTTACACACGCTCAAATTTATAGTTGCAATCAACTTGCCCCAAATCGTTGTCGATTCTATTACGACTTTTATGCTGTGTCCATTTCTGTGGAATCATTTCGTGAATTTCTCTTTAATTTCGCAAATTCCCAAGCGCAGACAATTTAATGCTCCATTGTTAGAATATAAATATCATCTCAGCTTGATTTAGTTAATATAAAAAAAACAAAAATATTTATTTCATATTAATATATTCTTTTAGAACTCCGATGATTTAAATTATTTGATGAGCGATCAATGGAAAACCATACTTAAGATTATACTTGAGATCACCGACCCGATTCGAAAATCCCTGCACGAAATATGCTATGAGCCACTGTGCATGCCAATAAGTTTATAGTAACTTGCTGAAAATCGATCAAAGCTTAAATCAAATCAAAATCAGAACTCTAATCGTTTCCTTTATCCAGACAAAATGCGATCATTATTTTACTTTCAAGAGATGTAACTGCTGATGGAAAACTTTCGCAAGGGTATTACATCATCGGTAACCCAATGTGGGAATTTCTTTCCTTAAGATTTTCTCATACCTCGACTGGGACTGGAAGACGACGAGTCGGCCCGGCTACTGCAGAAATAACAATAAACGCAGCGCTGGCTTTGTAAGTATAATCCTCATGCTGTTGAGTTGCCTTGGACGCAGCTCTCGCATTCCATTGTTATATACTTAGAACATCGCATCGCAGTCAATTTCTGTTAAACGTTGAATCGCGCTCGTGGCGCCATCTTGCGTGCAAAACAATTAAAAAGTTTGTTCGCTGCACTTGAGGCACGGCATTTAATTAGCTACAACAGCCGGCTCCAACTCCAAATGGCTGCCAGCATTTGTTATGCACGGACTATTTACGAATTTACGTACTAATAGCCGGAGAAGTGCGCAGTTTTATTGAATGCCAGTGGCCAAAACAAAAATTAGTAAAAAAAGTCAGCAAATTTAACCAAACAAGAAGCTAAAATCTACATGCAAATACCCTATAATACCCAAGCAAGCTAAATTATTGAGTAATTTTTTCATTTAATTTAATGCAATAAATAAAATTATTAATTTCAGACATAGTTTACAAATATTTAAAAATTATTATTTTGAATAAATTTATTTATTTTTCAAATAAATTATATATCAATATATAACCATTTTTTATAATGCTTAAAATAAATCAATATCAACACAAACGTATAATTTTGTTAAATGTTAGTAATCCTTAATTATTAAATGATTTCTTAATTTTATTTAATGTAATATATATATTATTATTAAAAATTATTATTTTGAATATATATAATTATCTTGTATACAAATTATATTTCAATATATAACAATTTTGTTTAATGCTTAAAATAAATCACTATCAATACAAATGCATAATTTTAGTTAATGTAAATAATCCTAAATTATTAAATGATTTCTTAATTTCATTTAATGCAATATATATTATTATTTATATCAGACATAATTTACAAATTTTTAAATATTTTCATTTCGAATAAATGTAATTATCTTGTGTACAAATTATATTTCAATATATAACAATTTTATTTAATGCTTAGAATAATTCTATATCAATACAAATGTATAATTTTGTTAAATGTAAATAATCCTTATTTATTAAATGATTTCTTAATTTAATTGTATGCAATATATATATATTATTCATATCAGACATAATTTACAAATGTTTAAATATTTTAATTTTGAATAAATGTAATTATTTTGTGTATAAATTATATTTCAATATACATATTACAATTTTATTTAATGCTTCGAATAAATCTATATCAATACAAATGTATAATTGTGTTAAATGTAAACATTCTTTTTGGACCCATTTATTTTTTAAATACTTTGTTGAAGCAAGTAATTCTGAGGCGTGACTTTACCCTCAAAAGTATGCAACACAATATGATGAAATTGATCAGAAGAGGGAAATCAAAGCATTTATGCATATATATATTGATCTCTCTGTGTCTCTCATTTCAGCCTTTATTTATGTAGCTACAGGGTATTAAAAAAACATTTGATATCAGCACATATTTGGGAGGCAGTAGTTATGTTATTGGAGTGAGCGGTTGACTAAGCTTTTGGCCTGAATTGCGGCCAAAGAACTTTTCAATTAAGCTAACATGGCGGCGCAGCTGCAGCAGCTAAATTGGCCATTTTATTAGTATGTTTTAACTGAACTTCTTTCGTAAAGCCTCTCCACCCCTCTCCACCCGTTTCCCACCAACTACCCCTATCTCCACAGCGACCACAAACCGCAGCACGGCTGTAGCGACTGCAGAAATGCTTTGTGCCGAGTGCAGAAATTATGAAATGCCAGCGGCGGTTGTTGCCCATTTTGATAACTCGCCAGCGATGGCAACGGTTACCGTTAAGGTAACGGTAACAGTAACGGTTACAGTCACGGCAGTGGCAACGTCAGCGGCAATGGTTAGGGCTAAAAGAAAACAAAACACTTTTCATGTTTTACTTTTGAAGTTGGCAGACAATGTGTTGCCAACGTACACAATGTGTACCAACAAGTAACGATGCTGTACACACAGAACAGCACTCGACTGGCAGATACCCTGTACTGCAGTAAGGATGTTACTGATAAATTAATATTTGAGGAGAAGGAATTCAAAACTCGCACTTGAATCAAGTATTTCGTTTGGGATTGATTTTGCTTCTTGCTTAAAAGTATTGATGCTCTACATACCCTGTAATATACACAAGCTCAATTTAGTGACACTATGTGAACTATTTTTGTTTGTCAATTTTATGTAACCCAGTCGTATTCATCGCATTTTCGATAGGGTATAAAAAGAAGCAGCCTCTTTTGCTGGTCACCCGCCCCCGCCCCTGAAAGTGGCCTCTGGTAGATTTCGAGACCCTCTTTGCCCCGCCTCTCTCTTGGCCATGCCTCGCATCGCTTCTCTTTGCTTCGCTTTGCTTTGCTTATGGCTAAAATATGCAACGTCACTCACCCATCATTATTCCCGTACACAAAACGTAAGCTCGTTAAAAGCTGCTCAAAAGCGAACCGGAAGCCCTCACTCAAATGCTCCTTCTCAGCATTTACAAGCTGTTAGGCGTTTCTTGTGTCGGGGGTACTGAGAGACAGCGAAAAGGGAGGAATGGAGGATTGGAGGGGGAGTGCGACTCAGCGAGGGGGTGGCGCCTTTGTCTGTGGCCACATTTATTCCGGAATCATGTTCTAAACAGCTCTGTTCATGTAGATCCATATGTTTGTAGAGCATTTGCAAGAACATATTGGCCAACGTTTAGGCCACGCATTTACCTTTTTTTTAGAATATTCGCATTTTGCACCTAATGAACAATGTAGTCAAATATAAATACATACATGTATATTTCTACATACACACGTAAAGTTGATTTGGGCATAAGTTCAATTTATGGTGGCTTTTTTATCTGGATATTCTCGAGTTGTTCCACTTGTTCCAAATATATTTCATAAATGCAAATTTGTTAGTTTATTAAACTTGCGCCAAATATTTGAATTTTTTAGAATATTGTATCTGCATTGCTTCTATCTAAAATATATATAAAAAAAAATAAATAATTAAACAACTGCGAGTATAGCTTAATCTTTTTGCTAACTACTTTAAACTCCGGTAATTCAAAGCAGTGACTGGTGCAAGAGTTTATGAGTTATCTCAATACTTGTAGCACTGGGAAACATAAAAATAAATAAATAATAAATAATAAAAAATAAAAAATAAATATGATAAAAATAGGAAATATAAAATAAACTTACTTAATAATAAACTTACTTATGTAATAAAAGAGTTTTACATTTTATATGCATTATATGTGAATAAAGCAAAAAAAAGATAACATGCTTAAAATTGTAGTGGGTCAAGTTAGCTGTGAGTCACTGTATGTAGATGAACTATTTTTATTTTATATAATAAAAAAGTTTTGATTTGATCTGTATTAGTTACATATATGCGAATAAAGCTAAAACAAACCAAACATACTTAAAATTGTAGTGGGTCAAGTTAGCTGTGAGTCACTGTATGTAGATGAACTATTTTTAATATAAATAATAAGACAGTTTTGTATTTAATCTGTATTATATGTAAAGAAAAAAACCAAAAGAACCAAACATACATAAAATTGTAGTGGGTCAAGTTAGCTGTGTGTCACTGTACGCAGATAAACTGCCTGCTTAGCATTTTGTCTGTCTGTCCTGCCAGTGCCATCAGTGTTGGAACGGGTCGAGGTGGCTAAAAGCAGACGCGCAGGGTGCAACCAACTTGCCACAAATCACATTCAGCCGCCGACGAGACGAAACCGTCCACAGATATGCACATTTGCGGCCAACCCGACATTATCAATCAGTTGCCGTTGCAATTACGAGTTGTTGTTGTAGCAGTTGTTGTTGTTGTTGTTGTTGTTGTTGTTGTTGTTGTTGCCACGCATGTGCACACGCACGTAATGCTGGTGTTGCCGTTGGCTGCATTGGTGGGGCGGATGCGTCACAGTTTAATGGTGGCTTAATTAAGCGTTGCATGCTACGTGCGGTTGCTGAAAACAGCACAGAACAGCGAAAAACTTTCAACGACACGACAACACAACGTCGAGGGACAGACGACGACACAATGGCAATGTTCACGCCACTGACATAGACACCCAGACAACCAGACAACCAGACATCCAGACACCCGTCACCCACTATCTCCTGTCTTTCGACATCGACCCATTGGCCAGTCCCAGAGCCATCTCTGTTGCTCCCGCTCCCGTTTCCGCTCCCTCTCCCACTCCCGATCCCGCTCCCACTTCCGCTCCATCTCAATGTCTCTGACTTTCGCCATGTGCCTTGGAGGTGTTAACGTGCGTGATTTGTTAGCAGCGAGACGTGCGTAGGATACAAATGGTAAATCCTGCGAGGCTGTCACTGAGGACGACCAAGGATACTACTGTCAGGCAACGGATACGGATACTCTTTCAGTTTTAGCTTGACTTTGAGTTGCTGATGAAGATTGAGATGGAAACTGAAATTGAAATGGAAATTGACATGGCGCATTAACCAAACTAACATAACAATGAGCTTGGCTCTAAATTACCCTCATGTCCAAAAACGCCCTTTTCGAGTTTACCAACTAAACACATTTCCGTGCCAAATTGAATTATTCACTTATTCAGCGAAATTCAACACAAAAATACTTCACTCATTTTAAATAATATCAAGGAATATATTTTTAAAAATAAATTATACAACGAGCTTCTGGAACCAATTTTAGCTGTTATCTGCCGAAATTGGCAACACTGGCTCAAGGGCCGAAAAGCAAAAGGTCTTTTCATCTGCCGTTTTGTTGGCACGTCTTCCAATTTACATTTTGACGATTAATGCGAGAGTCTATTCAAAATTGCGAAATTACATGAATAACACAAAATAATTGACCATTGAGTGTAGGCGGGTTTATATAGGATTATAGTCATATTTAACGAGTACTTATGGTTAAAGGAAGACTAACAACACAAACAAGATAATCCGGATTCCGGGCTCAAATCAATCCCAAATCCAAATCAATATTCGATCAATTCGAATATTTTGAAATCGAGTAAAAATTACTTAATTTATTTTAAGTGCGGGTTTGAATTTCGCTCTTGGCAAATATTTAAATTATTGGAAATTAAAAAAAATATTTTTTATTTGAAATAACTATTTAAGGCTTCTCTGAATAATTTAAAGCTAAGCCATTGCTGATTTATTCGTATATAGTTAAAAAAAAACTAGTGGCCGGTGCTACAGTCGAGCATACTCGACTGTCGGAGACCCCGTACTTACTATGGAAAAGCAATTCCTGATTAAAAGAAAATAATATAAATCTGTACATATATAAAACATTGTATCAGGAGGTATAAGACAATAAAAAATTCCCAATCTGCGAGTCTGATTGTGGGTTCTCCAGAAACAACAAAAATTTGCCTACTCAGTATACATTTTCGACCAATCGTTCCTATTGCAGCTTTATAATATAGTTGACCGATTTCAACCAAATAAAACAAAAAAGTTTTTCATCCTAAAGCTTGATTTTCGACTGATTGTTCCTATGGCAGCTATATGATATAGCGGACCGATTTCAACCAAACCTGGTCAGAATGTATAGAACTATCCTTTATGCATATTCTGTTAGATTGGTTGAGATATCCTTTAAATTGTCGTTTAAAATACGATATTTCTAATTTGTGGGCGTTTAAGTGGGCGTGACCAAAATATAAAACAAACTTGATCTGTAATATAGTCGGACCTACATACCAAGTTTGAAGGCTCTAGCTCTTATAGTCTCTGAGATCTAGGCGCTCTTACAGACGGACGGACAGACGGACAGACGGACATGGCTATATCGACTCGGCTGTTGATGCTGATCAAGAATATATATACTTTATGTGGTCTGCCACGCCTCCTTCTGCCTGTTACGCACATTTTTTTTTATGACAAAGTTAATAGACCCCTGTACTTTTTTAAGTACGGGGTCTAAAAAAAGGATGTTAAAATAGAGAATTTAGAATTTAAATTTTATAATGATGGTATATTTCTGTACAAAAACATGAGTTAAAAATTTCATACAGAATATACAAAATAAATATGGGTTATATGAGGATAAATGCACACATTAAAAATAATAGTCAGAACTGAAGAAATAATTCGGTTAATATTATAGTTAACTACATCGATCATATTGTTCTGTAATGACAAAACGGAACAGAACAGCTTTAGAGTAATCAACAGATACTTGAAATGCGTCGACTTTTAAGTGTCGCAACAAATCATTGAAAGACTCAAATTGATTGTTTATTTATTCGCAGACATAAATTGAGACAACAAAATAGGATTCATTGAGATTTGGCGATTGCGCCACGAATACGCATAGAACTGTAGAATTCGAAATAATTACAATTCGACGGCAAGGGATGGTCCCTGTCGCACTTTTCTCTGTTCCGTCTCAGGAATAATTTCCCTAATCGAATGCCATCCCCATTCAGCCCATCTACACCCCATCAACAAGGCGTGTACCTAATTTCCGTCTTCAGACTCCTCTCATCACCAACTACCTTTGAATAGCTGCTGCTCATTTCAATTCATTTCATTTCATTTCTTCCCTTTAATGGTTCGGTGACAACGTTGCGCGTACTGAATATGAATCACGTTCTTACTTTCCATATTGATTGAAGTTGAGCGACCACTCACCAGTTCTCCAGACCATTCACCTCCCCCCAGTTGCCATCATCCACGGTGACCCGATCATCATTTTTCCATCAGCTGCGACCGCTTTGCTCGCATTTTTGACATTGATTAGCGTCTAGGACTTATGATTTTTAATGGTTATTAAGTGGCAGGTTGTGGTGTGGAGTTCGGTCAAATATCTTTCAATTACAATATACCGTTGACTAATCCACTGCAGCTTCGGCTTAAATTTGCTTTGTATGGCGCTGAAGTGAGGACAATATTTGTATTACCGGCACTTTTCTTGTTTACCTTAACCAGAGCCAATAACTGTTAAAAATAATAGACTTGAATTTTGTATTCAAAATTGTATTATACAAATCTTAGATATGGAATAGAATTGATATAGTTGAATAGTAATATAAAGTTCATATATTCGCTTTACTTTTTTATTTATTTTATTTTTTACAAATAAATCTTGAAACCTATTTTTGGATACTCTGCGAAAGTCAACTAATGATTTGTAAAATACTTTTGCTTTAAAATTGAGTACAGGGTAGGAAACAGTCGTATAATCTGTATGGAAAGATTCTGCACCCGTCCTTGCCACCAATTCAGAATCCAAGGGAACTGGCAGATGGTCGCTCAGTGCTTTCCATTCTCTTTGCGAGCTGCTCGTGTTTATGCAAATATTTGTATTCCATTTGCATTTCAAAAATTGAAATTTTTATATCTTCTGCTCTCTCGCATTTATTATGCGATTTGCCAGGAAAAATTTAATTTTTGCACAATTTAGGACAAGTTGATTAAGCTTTTTGATGCCAGCTGCAAAAGCTGTTGCATAAATTTCCCCCTCATTTCCAACAATTTCCACACCCACTCCAGCCTGTTGTTTTTATGTCGATGATTATCAACAGGACCATCGACCAAACAACTTTCGACAGTAATAAGGCATATAAATACTTGTGTACTTAGCCAACAACAGTCTAAAGGACAACGGGAGGCAATCAGGGCACCGAAATGACCAAATAATTTACTTGAACCTTTACTTCAATACCCTGTGTCGCAGGTATAATAAGTTTGTGTATTCATTGGGGGACTTTAGTTACTTGGAACTTCTTTCATTGGATTGAACATTATTTTTTTTAGAGATCTGATTGAAAGTACAAATTAAAATTTTGTTCGCTCTTATAAAATATGTCATATAAAAAATGCGAATATATCAACTTGCAGGGTATCTTGTTGGCGAGAACACCATGCCTTGGCAGAGGAGTTTGTGTGCTGGGGACTTTTTGATTGAATTGTACGTTATTTTTTCTAGAGATCTGCTGTTTTCATAAAATGAGTCATATAATGGATTGGATATCATCGGCATGCAGGGTATCTTGTTGTCGAGTACAGCCTTTTCATTCAGTTGAGTTTGCATGCTGTCATTTTGGTTGATTTCTAATCAAAAACGTGTTTGCATGCACATCGCCACATCGGAACTTGCCCCCCAGTCGTATACTACAAACACCGGGACTCTGCTCCGAGGTGATGCCAACAACGTGATGCCTGTGGACGTGAACTGAACGTGAACTGAACGTGGACGCATCGTTACAACATTACAAATGAGAAACACTTGCATCGGGCAGATGATTGAAGCACAATGCGTGGTTTCATTTCCAATTCCACTGCCGAGCTGCAGGCGGAATGGCAACAATCCCAAGTTATGCGACTCGCGAATGTAATCAAGCGACTAACCAGGTCATGTCATCAAGGGACCTAAGAACTAGAGAGTTTCGTAAAAAAATGAGTCAAATTTCAACAAAAATTCCCTTTCTTTTACTTTCTCATTTTGTAAGTTGCTTATGGCTCTGAAAACAAATAAACTATTTTCTAGGTATTATAATCAATACAGTTACTATTAATTATTATTTTTATTGATTTACTTGTCATATAATGACTAATTTGGAGTTATACTTTACATAAACATTACTTTTAAGCAAAGTAATAAAACAGAGAAAATAATAATTATTCCATTAATTTTATTGTACTGATTATTTTTGCTCAGAAATAAAACTCGCAATGAAAAATTTTAAAATCTAACTTGATTATAATCCATAATTATAGAGCCTCGTCTTGACTCACTGAGTAAGAATATTTATATATATAATATATGTACTATATATAATAAAAATTACAACTTTTATTTTATAAACATTTTTTTTATCAAAATAGTTACATGACATACTGTAATTCTCGGTCTTCTCCATCACAGTTTTCGATTCAACGGGTCTGTGGCTTGAAGCGAACTCTTTGTTAACAAACGAACTTCAACCACAGCCTCCAAGAGTCAAAGAGGAACATATACATATACATATACACATGCATACATACATAGGCTCACATACTTACATACATACATACTTGCACTGAGAAGCAACTCATGTACTTTTCGAGATGCTTTTCGCTGGCTTGCAAATCGACAGTAGTATTAAATAACACAGGCCATATGCAGGGAGGCTTACAGTAAGTGGGACCGCAAAGTGACGTTATGAGACCTGTTAACATCACGCTGCCTCACTGCGTACGACTCTGTACCATTTGCATTCCAGCACGGAGAGATTTTTCCTAATTTGCACTACTACGAGTACACAGCATCAGGCGCTTCACTGCACTCGTTTTGTATACCCTGTAGCAAAAAGAGTTGCCTTAACTATTTAGGCATTGATAGAAGAAAAATATAAAATATATAGTTATATTTATATTTATAATATTCAAAGAAACATAAACACTGCTCAGATCTAACAGCTATATGATAGGACCCTCCGGGTATATATCTTAATATGAATTCAGGATACCATACTTGTAAATATTTTTTCGGACTTTAGTAAACGATTGGTTAGGAGAACAAATCGCTCATGTATCCGGAAACTTCTTTTTAACTTTTTCCGTTCCAACTCCGTTTGTTTTTTCAGAGTACTCTTTTAATAATTTACTCATTGTCACTAATAGTGACTTTCTCATAATAATATTATAACTATTTATTTATTATAGTACGACTAAGAGGAGTAGAAAAAATTTAAATTAATTTTGGCAATAAGACTGGACTAAAATTATAATTTTTAAAAATTAAAAAAAAACGAATATAAACTTTAAGTTATAGAATTAAAAAGAATAAATTAATAATAAATAAAAAAATAAATAAATAAAAGGTTAGTCTGGGGTATGCCAAAAGTTATAATTGACCCAGCATTTGTTGCAAGAAAAGGGGAACACCCAGGGAAACCCAATCAGATCATAAAGTTGTATAAAGTTTAAGTTTATTACCGATTATGCTTTAATTGTTATTCTAACTCACAATTCAAAATCAATTGCACTTTTTCTACATTTCTTTGGAAAACATTTATATTTCAGTCAGACTCATAAGTCTTTATGCAAAATGTGCCAATTCTTTTGGATCGACTCTATTAAGCGTCTTGCAAGAATATAAACTCTTGGGCATTATGTCTGCAGTTAGTATATTTATTGTTAGAGTTCGAGTTTGCTAAGCCCATGAAAAGACTTACGCACCACGCCCACTGGAAAAGGGGCAAACACTCGCATCGATTCGAGTACGCACACAAATATTGCGCATAGCCATAAATAAAGTTCATTTGCAATGCAAGTTGGCCGATGGCTTTGGCATCTGCATTGCCGCCTGCTGTTAGCTGCACATTGAATGATGCCGCCTCATGCTTCATGCTTCATGCTTTATGCCTCATGCCTCATGCCTCATGCCTGATACTGCTGCTGTTGTTGGTTGTCATTGTTTATGTACGTGAATTGCAAATCCCTTTGACGCTCGGCCAGTAAAGCGACCGACGTCCCAGTATCATGACATCCGACGTCCCGTTCCGCGTCCCTCGTCCCTTCCAGCGTTCTATGTTCCAACGTCTGTCAGTCAGGCGGCAGACATTTTGGCAGTTTGACAAACATTTTGCTGCCTGCTGCAGATAGAAGGGCACTTCTCAGTTGAGTAAACGCAGATGGTTTGACCGTCTCCATAGAGCAGAAGGAGTAGAAGGAGGAGAAGGAGAAGGGTGGAGTGGAGTGGAACGGAAGTCTAGCAGTCACAAATCTTGCAAACTCTTAGCCATATGTTGGGTAAAAGCACATGTAAGTAAAATACTAATACAAAGTTTTACCACATTGTCATTGCCGCCATTGTGATTTGTGGTTGTCGTTGATGTTGTTGTTGTTACTGATGTTGTTAGAGATGTTGTTGCTGATGTTGTTACTGCCATTGCTGTTCCTTATTATAATGTCCCCCACAGTTGCGGTTTTGCTGTAAAAGCCACAAGCTGATTGTGCACAATGGAATAAAACACATGTCTGTGTACGTATCCATAAGGACATGTTCGAGGGTAAATCCTAAAGTACAATATATAGAAATATTCAGACATCGTTTGAAAAGCAGGACACATCAGGCTACATATATATACCTATATACACAATGCCAAAAAGATAGCTTTTATATTACTCTAGTGGACGTAGCACAATTATACAACAAACTTGATCTGCTGCACACAAGAAAATGTAATTAACTTGTTCAATTCCAAGCAGGGAAATAATACCGAAACCATTACCTAAAATTAACCGATTCGAAATTCGGCCGAAACCGAAATAAATTCTTTGGTTAAGAAACCGTAAACCGATACGTTTGTACCGCTACAGTTTCGGTAAATTTTTCCAAAATTTAAGACTTATATAAGATTTATTATTTATTTAAGATTTATAATAGTTTTTATATTAAAAAATTATGTACAATTTAAGAATGGCTTAGCTAGATAACATATAGAAATGTTGAAAAATAAATCGAATAAAAATGGAATTTAAATTTAAAGCAATTTTAGAGCTGTAGTCTTGAGTCCTAAAACATAATCCTTATGTATTTAAATTGATAGGGTATCCCGCAGTCGAGCACTGTCGTCTGGAGCGAGCGTGAATACGATCGGAAATTTGATGGGGATGTGAAGCCCACAGCTGAAATCATTTATAGCCCACACACAGTTCTCAAAAACTGAAATGAAACCCATTTGGCCATCGCCGTGAGGGGCTGGCACAAAAAGCTAAAAGGCAGACATAAGTTTGCAGGATCAACTTTGGCCCCGGCATTGCCCGCTGCTGTTGTCATCCAACGCCCGCGTGCTTATGAAATAATTTCAATACATTTCATGGAAATCATATAATGGCTTGGCGGGCGGAAGGCAGGCGAATCTAAAGAGCTGCTGGTTAACAGGGAGAGGCGTAACCATTATATTCTAAAGTTGTACAGCTTCAACATCAACCGACTACCCCTTATCGTCAAGCCCTCGTATTTACCTCACACACAACGCTCTTATCACAGATTTCTGATTTCAGATTTCAGATTTCGGGTTTTCAGCTGTTGCAGCTGCGCCGCTTTTCAATTTTCGCTGGCGTAAATATGGCCAAAAGTTATGCGCCTCAACATTTTCGGCACCAACTTTACCATTTCGATGCGGCCCCCGTTTTGGGCTTGCTGCTGTGCTGCTGTGCTGCTGGTTGCCACCACTCAACCACCCATTTAGGCACCACCAACCCCAGTCGGAACAGTCGGAACATGAGGACACAAGTTGCCGCAACGTACTTACTAGAGATGGACCTACTCGTGTCACGATTCAGCAAGACTAAAAAGATGCTTGAATTAAATAGATATCCGAATTAAACATAATGCTATATTAATAATTGCTTAATTAATCTTAACTCTGTTTAGTTCATCAATCAATAGCCTACAAACGGAAGAGCGGATACTAAGTAGAGATGGACCTACTCGTGTCACGATTTAGGACGACTACACAGAAAGACAAAGGATTTTCAATTTAATATATAAACCTTTCTAAAATAGGAGAACAAATTATTTGACTTTTCGAAAATTGCGAAATAATTATTGTATCAAAAAAAAAAAACTTTCCTATGTGCAGAATACCAAACTATATATTTTTAATTCCATAAAAGTTCGTATATAAAATTGAAGTAGTTTATTTGTGCTATTAAAACTTTTACCGAAATGCCCCCGATATCCCTTAAATATCTTACAAATATAATAATAAATACAGCACGATCTTACCGAACCATCGTAGAAAATAAATATGTTGAAAAGAAATATATAGACATAGGAAACACACAATGTTTAGATCTATAATGTATTTTCGGAATTTATAAAGTATTTGCGTAATTAGTTCATGGATTAGTTGAAATACAAGTGTGGCATTTATCCATAAACACACACACACACACACACACACACACACACACACACACACACACACACACACACACACACACACACACACACACACACACACACACACACACACACACACACACACACACACACACACACACACACACACACACACACACACACACACACACACACACACACACACACACACACACACACACACACACACACACACACACACACACACACACACACACACACACACACACACACACACACACACACACACACACACACACACACACACACACACACACACACACACACACACACACACACACACACACACACACACACACACACACACACACACACACACACACACACACACACACACACACACACACACACACACACACACACACACACACACACACACACACACACACACACACACACACACACACACACACACACACACACACACACACACACACACACACACACACACACACACACACACACACACACACACACACACACACACACACACACACACACACATACACATGCATACACACATGGCAGACATTGTCTCATAGTCTTTCCGTCGCCTTGTGGGGATTCTGTTGTTGTTGTCGATGTTGTTGTTGTCGTGTGGCGCTTAAGCAGTGAGTGAATCGAAATTTGCATATGTATTGCCATTGCTATTGCCATAGCATTTGCATTTATGCATGTAGCCAAACCGGCGACCCATCAACCCATCAACCCACCAACCCACCAAACCGACTCTGAAGTCAGAGCCGTAGTCAGTGTGGTGCAACCGCGCATTTGCACATTTTACGGTCATGTTTATGGGGACCAGTTAATCGATTATGCATGGGCTGAGTGAACAATGCCGGAAATGTGCAAATGCTCAAATGCTGCGCATCCGCTGCCGCCAGCTTTCAGTGCACTGAGTTGACGACACTACCTCCCCATCCACCCCTTCATTTCATCCCCTACACCCTCGTCGCCCTCCCCACTCCCCTGGAAAGTGGGGCAAGGAATGCCAATCTGGGGATAGGAACAGGTAGGTTATGACTGCTGTTGTTCATTTCACATCCTGACTTTGATTTACCGCCATGCTGTCCACGTTGCCACAACTAGGTGCGAATAGAGGAAATCATTAGTGCCACGCCTTACGCCCAACTTCTCATTACCTATCTGTTAATTTGTGCATTGTTTTACCAACTGAAATTGAACAGAATAAATTATGACAAAAATAAATTTATAGTAGTTAATAATAAGAGTAAGAGTAAGAGTAAGAGCAAGAGCAAGAGTAAGAGTAAGAGTAAGAGTAAGAGCAAGAGTAAGAGTAAGAGCAAGAGTAAGAGTAAGAGTAAGAGTAAGAGTAAGAGTAAGAGTAAGAGTAAGAGTAAGAGTAAGATTAAGATTAAGAGTAAGAGTAAGAGTAAGAGTAAGAGTAAGAGTAAGAGTAAGAGTAAGAGTAAGAGTAAGAGTAAGAGTATGAGTAAGAGTAAGAGTAAGAGTAAGAGTAAGAGAAAGAGAAAGAGAAAGAGAAAGAGAAAGAGAAAGAGAAAGAGAAAGAGAAAGAGAAAGAGTAAGAGTAAGAGTAAGACTAAGAGTAAGAGTAAGAGTAAGAGTAAGAGTAAGAGTAAGAGTAAGAGTAAGAGTAAGAGTAAGAGTAAGAGTAAGAGTAAGAGTAAGAGTAAGAGTAAGAGTAAGAGTAAGAGTAAGAGTAAGAGTAAGAGTAAGAGTAAGAGTAAGAGTAAGAGTAAGAGTAAGAGTAAGAGTAAGAGTAAGAGTAAGAGTAAGAGTAAGAGTAAGAGTAAGAGTAAGAGTAAGAGTAAGAGTAAGAGTAAGAGTAAGAGTAAGAGTAAGAGTAAGAGTAAGAGTAAGAGTAAGAGTAAGAGTAAGAGTAAGAGTAAGAGTAAGAGTAAGAGTAAGAGTAAGAGTAAGAGTAAGAGTAAGAGTAAGAGTAAGAGTAAGAGTAAGAGTAAGAGTAAGAGTAAGAGTAAGAGCAAGAGTAAGAGTAAGAGTAAGAGTAAGAGTAAGAGTAAGAGTAAGAGCAAGAGCAAGAGTAAGAGCAAGAGCAAGAGCAAGAGTAAGAGTAAGAGTAAGAGTAAGAGTAAGAGTAAGAGTAAGAGTAAGAGTAAGAGTAAGTAGTAAGAGTAAGAGTAAGAGTAAGAGTAAGAGTAAGAGTAAGAGTAAGAGTAAGAGTAAGAGTAAGAGTAAGAGTGAAGAGTAAGAGTAAGAGTAAGAGTAAGAGTAAGAGTAAGAGTAAGAGTAAGAGTAAGAGTAAGAGTAAGAGTAAGAGTAAGAGTAAGAGTAAGAGTAAGAGTAAGAGTAAGAGTAAGAGTAAGAGTAAGAGTAAGAGTAAGAGTAAGAGTAAGAGTAAGAGTAAGAGTAAGAGTAAGAGTAAGAGTAAGAGTAAGAGTAAGAGTAAGAGTAAGAGTAAGAGTAAGTAGTAAGAGTGAAGAGTAAGAGTAAGAGTAAGAGTAAGAGTAAGAGTAAGAGTAAGAGTAAGAGTAAGAGTAAGAGTAAGAGTAAGAGTAAGAGTAAGAGTAAGAGTAAGAGTAAGAGTAAGAGTAAGAGTAAGAGTAAGAGTAAGAGTAAGAGTAAGAGTAAGAGTAAGAGTAAGAGTAAGAGTAAGAGTAAGAGTAAGAGTAAGAGTAAGAGTAAGAGTAAGAGTAAGAGTAAGAGTAAGAGTAAGAGTAAGAGTAAGAGTAAGAGTAAGAGTAAGAGTAAGAGTAAGAGTAAGAGTAAGAGTAAGAGTAAGAGTAAGAGTAAGAGTAAGAGTGAAGAGTAAGAGTAAGAGTAAGAGTAAGAGTAGAGAGTAAGAGTAAGAGTAAGAGTAAGAGTAAGAGTAAGAGTGAGAGTGAGGGTAAGAGTGAGAGAGTAGAGAGTAAGTAGAGTAAGATGTAAGAGTAAGAGTGAGGGTAAGAGTAAGAGTAAGAGTAAGAGTAAGAGTAAGAGTAGAGTAGAGTAAGAGTAAGAGTAAGAGTAAGAGTAAGAGTAAGAGTAAGAGTAAGAGTAAGAGTAAGAGTAAGAGTAAGAGTAGAGAGTAAGAGTAAGAGTAAGAGTAAGAGTAAGAGTAAGAGTAAGAGTAAGAGTAAGAGTAAGAGTAAGAGTAAGAGTAAGAGTAAGAGTAAGAGTAAGAGTAAGAGTAAGAGTAAGAGTAAGAGTAAGAGTAAGAGTAAGAGTAAGAGTAAGAGTAAGAGTAAGAGTAAGAGTAAGAGTAAGAGTAAGAGTAAGAGTAAGAGTAAGTGAGTAAGAGTAAGAGTAAGAGTAAGAGTAAGAGTAAGAGTAAGAGTAAGAGTAAGAGTAAGAGTAAGAGTAAGAGTAAGAGTAAGAGTAAGAGTAAGAGTAAGAGTAAGAGTAAGAGTAAGAGTAAGAGTAAGAGTAAGAGTAAGAGTAAGAGTAAGAGTAAGAGTAAGAGTAAGAGTAAGAGTAAGAGTAAGAGTAAGAGTAAGAGTAAGAGTAAGAGTAAGAGTGAAGAGTAAGAGTAGAGAGTAAGAGTAAGAGTAAGAGTAGAGAGTAAGAGTGAGAGTAAGAGTAAGAGTAGAGAGTGAGAGTAAGAGTAAGAGTAAGAGTAAGAGTAAGAGTAAGAGTAAGAGTAAGAGTAAGAGTAAGAGTAAGAGTGAGAGTGAAGAGTGAAGAGTGAAGAGTGGAGGAGTGAGAGTGAGAGTGAAGAGTAGAGAGTAAGAGTGAGGAGTGAGGATGAGTAAGAGTGAGAGTGAGAGTAGAGAGTGAGAGTAGAGAGTGAGAGTGAGAGTGAGAGTGAGAGTGAGAGTGTAGAGTGAGAGTAGTAGAGAGTGAGAGTGAGAGTAGGAGTAAGAGTGAGGGTGAGAGTGAGAGGTGAGAGTGAGAGTAGAGAGTGAGAGTGAGAGTGAGTGAGGAGTGAAGAGTGAGAGTGAGAGTAGAGAGTGAGAGTAGGAGTGAAGAGTGAGAGTGAGAGTAAGAGTGAGAGTGAGGGTGAGAGTAAGAGTAAGAGTGAGGGTGAGAGTGAGGGTGAGAGTGAGAGAGTGAGAGTGAGAGTGAGAGTGAGAGTAGAGAGTAAGAGTGAGGGTGAGAGTGAGAGTGAAGGAGTGAGGGTGAGAGTGAGAGTGAGAGTGAGAGTAAGAGTAAGAGTGAGGGTAGAGTAAGAGTGAGAGTAGAGTAAGAGTGGAGTAGAGGTGAAGAGTGAGAGTGAGAGAGTGAGTGAGAGTAAGAGTGAGAGTGAGGGTGAGAGTGAGAGTGAGGAGTAGAGAGTAAGAGTAAGAGTGAGAGTAGAGAGTAAGAGTGAAGAGTGAGAGAGTGAGAGTGAGGGTAGAGAGTAGAGAGTGAGTAGAGTGAAGAGTAGAGAGTAAGAGTGAGAGAGTAGAGAGTAGAGAGTGAGAGTAAGAGTAAGAGTAGAGAGTAAGAGTAAGAGTGAAGAGTAAGAGTAGAGAGTAAGAGTGAGAGTAGAGAGTGAGAGTGAGAGTAAGAGTGAGAGTGAGAGTGAGAGTAAGAGTGAGGGTAGAGAGTAAGAGTAAGAGTGAGAGTGAGAGTAAGAGTGAGAGTGAAGGAGTAGAGAGTAAGAAGTAAGAGTAAGAGTAAGAGTAAGAGTAAGAGTAAGAGTAAGAGTAAGAGTAAGAGTGAAGAGTAAGAGTAAGAGTAAGAGTA